>CM076685.1:54091299-54778799 GCA_038501925.1 Xenopus petersii
CTAGGTGCTGGTAACGGAATTGCATACAGAACTTGAAAAAAGGACCGCACTCACAGGACTTTCGCAAGAGAATGAGCCCCCATGGGCTGTGACATTTATTCCTCAACGTTTCGGCTAGTACACTCTAGCCGTCCTAGTGACTCATCAGCACACATGCTGCTGAAACTTTCTAGAGCATCAGACTATACCTCCTGCTCCAGCAACGGTAAGTGGCCTTTATTTTATAAATACACACTACACACACACTACACTGGTATAGGTCTATACACAGTTACACAATCATTTTATTAAAGTTTTTTTTTTTTGTAAAGTTATGTTCACTTATTTGCACTAATTTCACACTTATATATACACTGTCATGCCACTTTTAGAAGTGTATACACAAAAAACTCACAAAGAGGGCTTTTTTTTTTTTTACTTTTTCATTTTACTAATTTGTGTTTTTTTACCCCTAAAAACCATTTGTTTTGGCAGCATGACTATTGGGTAATCGATTTTGGCCACTAATTATGCTGTTGGATCAGTCATTTTGTTATTTCATTGATTTACACAATTTTTGTGGTTTTATTGCAATTTTATCCCTGCATTATTTTTCCTTATGTATCTTTAGTATAGTTTTGCTGTTTGGTGCTTTGGTATAGAAAGATATATTTTACTTTGTCAGAATATGTACTTTCCAAAAATATATGCTGTTCTGGGGGCTTTTTACAGTTTGGGGGTCTTACAACACATAACGCAAAGTCGGGGTACTGTTTTCAGCAGCTTAGGTGGCTAGTGTGAAAATTCATATGCATGTTTTTCATTTGGGGTCCGTACACACTAGATACTTTGGTAAATTTATGCATATTGGGCATCAAGCTATTCATTAGACCGCTGACGTCCAAATTTAGGGTGATTTTTCTTTGTACGTAAAACCTTGTATGCGAAAAATGCGGCAAACTGCAACATTTTTAGGCAATTTTCAGAAATGTTGTAAAAACCTCTAAGTTTAGAAAAGCTTTGCAGTTTGGTGTAGAAAGTCGTCTTTATCTTTGTTGGATTCGTCAGAATGTGTACTTTCCAAAAAATATGGTTTTGGGGGGTCTTTGCTGTTAGGAGGGTCTTGAGGCACATAAAAGTCAATGGTCTATGTTCACAGAAGGCAAATCGGCAGCGGAGAAAACTCATATGCACTATTTTTATTTGGGGTCCGCACATCCCAGCTGCCTTGGTATATATATGCAAATTGTTCAGTAGTCCATTGGCAACAATATTTATTTTATTTTACAATTGTATGCAAGAAATTGGGTGAGATAAATGCGGCCAATTGCAGTATTTTTAGACGATTTTCAAAAATGTAAAAACCGTTGCTTTTATTGCCAAAATTAGGAAAGACTTGCGACTTAGTACTTTGGAGTACAAGGACATACATACCCAATTTGGGTTTGCGGGAATGTGTACTTTCCGAAAATATATGGTTTTCTGGGGTGAACTTACTTTTTTCTACCTTTGCCCCCCCCCAAAACGATGTAAATGTGTTGATTTTGCACTACCCAAAATGACAGACCATATGGGGGTCTTCCTTATGGGGCCCCTATATGCCACATGCTTAGGTACACCTATACATATTGGGCATCAAACTGTTCAGAGGACCCTAAACTTATTTGGGGTGATTTCTCTTGATACCTAAAAGTATGTGGGTAATACGATGCTGCAGGGTAGAAATTTTGAGGTGATTTTTGGAAATGTCACCAAAATCACCAAATTTAGGAATGGTTTGTGGCTTTGTACTTTGGACCCAATTTAGATTTGTGGGAATGTGTACTTTCTGAAGATATATGGTTTTCTGGGGTGAACTTACTTTTTTCTACGTTTGACCCCACCAAAACGATGTACATGTGTTGATTTTGCTGTACCTGAAATGACAGACCATATGGGGGTCTTCCTTTTGAGGCCCCTGTATGCCACTTGCTTGAGTACACCTATACATATTGGGCATAAAACTATTCAGAGGACTCTAGGCTTTAATATTTGGGGTGATTTCTCTTGATACCTAAAAGTATGCGATGCTGCAGGGTAGAAATTTTGAGGTGATTTTTGGAAATGTTGCTAAAATCACCAAATTTAGGAATGGTTTACGGCTTGGTACTTTGTAGTACAAAGACATGCATACCCAATTTACATTCGTGGGAATGTGTACTTTCCAAAAATATATGGTTTTCTGGGGTGAACTTACCGTATATACTCGAGTATAAGCCGAGTTTTTCAGAATCCAAAATGTACTGAAAAAGTCTACCTAGGCTTATACTCGGGTCAGCGGGCAGTAGCTGAGATTGCAGTCACTTTTAATCATTCCTATACCAACAGTTCACTTGGGGAGAGACTGCAATATCACACAGCGCCCTCTGTTTGTTATTTGAAAGAATAACAGTGCGCCCTCTGTTGGTTATATGAAAGAATCACAGTGACTGCAATATCACACAGCGCCCTCTGTTGGTTATATGAAAGAATAACAGTGACTGCAATGTCACACAGCGCCCTCTGTTGGTTATATGAAAGAATAACAGTGACTGCAATATCACACAGCGCCCTCTGTTGGTTATATCAAAGAATAACAGTGATGGCAATATCACACAGCCCCCTCTGCACATGGTAGTGGGGCAGTGGGACAATACACACAGTAATCCGTTTGGCAATTCTCTGTCACCATCAACTTTGCAAAGAAATCTGGTTGATCGATGGGGGGGTCGCTTTGGTGGAATGTGCGCTTCTGGGAGACAGGGCTGTAGTTGTGTCTAGGCTTATACTAGAGTCAATAAGTTTTCCCAGTTTTCGTAGGTAAAATTAATACTTCGGCTTATACTAGAGTATATACGGTACTTTTTTCTACTTTTACCCCCCCCCCGAAACGATGCAAATGTGTTGATTTTGCAGTATCTGGAATTACAGAACTGATAGCTCAAATGAGGTGTCTACATTTTAGGGCCCCTATATGCCACATGCTTGGGTACACCTATATATATTGGGCATCAAACTGTTCAGTGGACCTCAGGCTTTCATATTTGGGGTGTTTTACATTGATACCTAATGGTTTGTGGGAGATATGATTCTGTAGATTGGAAGCTTTGAGGTCATTTTTCAAAAAATTCACCAATTTCTATAAAACATAACTTTAGGAAACAATTGCAACTTGGTAGTTTGGAGTACAACGATATGTTTACCCATTTTTGATTCACCAGAATCTGTTCTTTCTAATAATGGGTAGTTTTCTAGGGTAAACCTACTGTTAGTGGAATGTTTGGCCTTAAAATCAGAAGTATGCCGTTTGGGGAGCGGTGCTTTGGAAATTTGGTAGTGTACTGCTTGTAGATTTTGATCTATACAAGTGAGAAATCCCAGAAAACTATATATTTGGTATTGTCGCGTTCAGGAGACATAGACCTTTCCAAATCGGCTGTGTTCTCATACATAAAGTAAATGATGTTTCTGATATATGTGATTGTTCTTTGTGAAACATGATTTTTTTCATTTTATTGGACACTTAGAAGTCTATATTTTTTTACAGAAGTAGAATTACACCAAAATTCTTCTATATTTTGAAAGTTCAGGTTGTCCTGAAAAAAAACAATATATTGTTTTGCTGGGTAAACTAAAAGACCGCCCCAGGAAAAGCCCTTAAAGTGAAAAATATCTAAAAACTGCTTGGCATCTAGGACAAAACGGGTGGCAGGGAAAGGGTTCAGCAGATAAAAGCCCTGGAGTTGATTTGAGGGGGTTGCTTGTATGTGGAAGATTTTGCTGTGAACAGAAAACATGCGGTCAAAGGAGCTCTCAATGCAGGTGAAACAAGCCATCCATAAGCTGTAAAAACATAAAAAAAGCATCTGAGAAGATTGCTAGAATATTAGGAGTGGCAAAATCTACCGTTTGATACATCCTGAGAAAGATAAAAAGCACTGGTGAACTCGGCAACGTGAAAAGACCTGGACGTGGTGGATGGTTGCAGAATCATTTCCATGGTGAAGAGAGACCCCTTCACAACAGCCAAACAAGTGAACAACACTCTCCAGGAGGTAGGTGTATCGATATCCAAGTCTACCATAAAGAGAAGACTGCATTGAAAGTAAATAAAGGGTGCACTGCAAGGTGCAAGGTGCAAGCCACTCATAAGCATCAAGACTAGAAAGGCTAGATTTGACTTTGCTAAAAAAATCTAAAAAACCCAGCACAGTTCTGGAAAAACATTATTTGGACAGATGAAACCAAGATCAACATCTATCAGAATGATGGCATGCAAAAAGAATGGAGAAGGCGTGGAACAGCTCATGATCCAAAGCATACCACATCATCTATAAAACATGGCGGAGGCAGTGTGATGGCTTGGGCGTGCATGGCTGCGAGTGGCACTGGGACACTAGTGTTTATCGATGATGTGACACAGGACAGAAGCAGCTGAATTAATTCTGAGGTGTTCAGAGACACTGGCTGCTCAAATCCAGCTAAATGCAGTCAAATTGATTGGGAGGCATTTCATAATACAGATGGACAATGACTAAAACTTACAGCCAAAGCACAGCCCAGAATTTCATTAAAGCAAAGAAGTGGAATATTCTTGAATAGCCAAGTCAGTCACCTGATCTGAACCCAATTGAGCATGCATTTCACTTAACCTTCGGACTGAAAGGCCCACAAACCACAACTGAAAGCCGCTGTAGTATTGGCCTGGCAGAGCATTAAATAGGAGGAAACCCAGAATCTGGTGATGTCCATGAGTTCAAGATTTCAGTCTGTCATTGCCAGCAAAGGGTTTTCAACCAAGTATTCGAAGTTAACATTTTTATTTTCATTTTTTTTTATTTGTCCAATTACTTTCAAGCCCCTGATATGAAGTGATTGTGTTAAAAAACAGCTTAGTTCCTCACATTTTTATGCAGTCTTTTTGTTCAACCCACTGAATTAAAGCTGAAAAGTCTGCAGTTCAACTGCATCCGAGTTGTTTCATTTAAAATTCATTGCGGTAATGTACACAACCAAAATTAGTAAAAAGCTGTCTCTGCCCAAATATTTATGGACCTAATTGTATACTCCATGAAAGCGTCCACACTCTGCTTCCTTGTGCACGGTTAATGAATGTATGTATAGTTCTTTATAGATAGATATATATATTTTTCAAAACTTTGAGCCCTTCTCCCTTTCTTCATTAGGCATTTGCTCAAAATGTTCTCTCTAAAGCGGATGTGATCCAAGCAACAGGTGATGCAGTTTGTATATTCCGAGAGCTCCAGTGTCTTACCCCACGTGGACGTTATGATATACGTATATATCCTACGTTTCTTCACTTGCATGGAAAAACTTTTGACTACAAAATTCCATATACTACCGTGTTGCGCCTTTTCTTGCTGCCGCACAAAGACCAGAGACAGATGTTCTTTGTAGTAAGTGGTTTTTTTTTTTTTTTTATTCTTTATACTCATTCTAACCACAGATTAACAGTAACTATAATAAATCATGTTTACTTTTGTTTTACTACTGTTCAATACTGTTTTTTTTTTTTTTTTGCATATCTTGATAATCATTTATATAACAAAAAATGGGGTGGGGAAGAACACAACACAGTGCACTTTTTTCTGGAGCACCCAGTATCTGTAACACTAAGAGAAATAGATTTGTTCACAAATGTTGCACCCTAGACATTAATTTTGTGAGCTAACATCTGTATTTTGATAGCAGAGGACTTGTGTTATATTCTTACATAAAGATGCATACACATTGCATTAATTCTTTTACACCTTTCACTAGCAGCTATATTACACATTACATGGGGAGGCACATTTATCATGGGTCGAATTTTCGAATTCATTTAAAATTCGATTTGGGGAGATTTATTTAAAAAAAATAGAATTTGTAAAAGTCGGATGAATTTAAATGACCTGAAAACTCGAATCAAAAACTTGAATCGAGTTTGGATAATTCCCTAGTAGAATTTCACAGTTTTGACCATAAAAAAAATTAGAATTTTCAATTCGACCCTTTAATAAATCTGCCCCTTAAAGTGTGCGTGTCAGTGCTTGTGCATACACACATGTTTGTTTTACTTTTTTTGCTTATTAGCAACTTGAACAATTTAAACTTTGGTGTGTTAAAGTAGTTAATTGAGGAACCTTAGTCAAAAAAGGTTCACATCTCTCCCAGTTTCCATCCTCGGGAAACATCCTCTCCCACAGGTATTCTCTGTGCTATCAAGAAATTAACAATTTTTAAAACCATTTTATCAATATATTAAAGTCTCTAATATAACTAATGTTATACTGTTATTAAAATGTCTGTTTTTGCATAATGTTCCAATGCTGAGGTGTTTCTCTCTTCTTCTGGCCAGCTAAAAGGTGATTTCTCATGATTGTCAGGTGTGTTGCAGTTAGAAAATAAGTACTTGGTTAAAAAATGTCCTTTTCTGTATGGCCTTACCTGTTGGTGCAAGACAACTTGAGGTTAAAATACTCCTCACTGCAGACCAAACCAAAAATGTATTCCAATCTCCTCTTCCGTTTGGGAACCCCTCTCAGCCTGCATAATAATTTACTTTCAACAAAAAAGATAACAGTGGTATGTCTCATTTCCCAGGCAGATCTGATTACTGGGGTGTTTTCTGACCAAAGATTTTTAGTGAAATGTGGATATCCTTGTAATTTTGCTGATTTGAATGCATGTAACTGCTCAATACTGATTACTGGCAGCACCAAATTGGTTGGAATAGCTCGTTAAGCCTTGAACTTCATAGGCAGGTGTGTCCAATCATGAGAAAAGGTATTTAAGGTGGCCAATTGCAAGTTGTGCTTCTGTTTGACTCTCCTCTGAAGAATGACGGCATGGGATCCTCAAAGCAACACTCAGAAGATCTGAAAACAAAGAATGTTCAGTGTCATGGTTTAGGGGAAGGCTACAAAAAGCTATCTCAGAGGTTTAAACTTTCAGTTTCAACTGTAAGGAATGTAATCAGGAAATGGAAGGCCACAGGCACAGTTGCTGTAAAGCCCAGGTCTGGTAGGCCAAGATATAGGAGTGGCATATGTGGAGGATCTTGAGAATGGTTACAGACAACCCAAAGATCATCTCCAAAGACCTGCAAGAACATCTTGCTGCAGGTAGTGTATCTGTACATCATTCTACATTTCAGCGCAATTTGCACAAACATCTGTATCGCCACAAACAGTCACTTGTTGCATGCAAAAGCTTATTTAGACAAGCCACAATCATTTTGCAACAAAGTGCTTTGAACTGAAGAGACAAAAATTGTTATTTGTTAATAAAAAGCGATTTGCACGGTGGAAGAAGAACACTGCATTCCAAGAAAAACATATGCTATCTAATGTCAAATTTGGTGGAGGTTCCATCATACTGTTGGGCTATGTGGTTAGTTCAGAGACTGGGGCCCTTGTTAAAGTCAAAGGTCGTATGAATTCAACCCGATATCAACAAATTCTTCAGGATAATGTTCAAACATCAGTTAAAGTTACACAGGGATTGAATATTCCAACAAGACAATGACTCTAAACACACTTCGAAATCTATAAAGGCATTTATGCAGAGGGAGAAGACAATATTCTGTAATGGCCGTCAATTCCCCTGAATATAATTGAAAATTTATGGGGTTTTGAAGCAGGCTGTTCATGCTCGGCCGCCATTAATTTTTTTTTTTGTAATTCAAAATTTTTATTCATTTTCAAATAGACAGAGAAAAGAATATTGTCAACATATGGAGCAAAGGATGAACTTGCTAGGTATAGTATACAAAACAGTAGTCTGTTTTTAAAGGGGACATATAGCATACATTTTCAGAATGCATCAAACCATTTTAAATAATGTAAAATAGAAGAAAGTGTTTTTATTTTAATACCTTTTGCATCAAAAAAGTCACCTTGAAAACTGTTCTCAGCCCTCCCCCATTGCAACTTCCTGTCTCAGACTCTTCAGTATCTGAGCTGCAGCCGACAGCTCTTTCTGTATGAGCTATAAAGCAGCAGCCAATGAGGGAGGAGTGGGCATGTCTGTGATGTCTCTCTCAGTCCTTCCCTGCAGACTTCTGTTAACCCTTACTGCTGGTTTTCCCTTCCCTGAATTGCTCCTTTCTCTCCCTCTCAGTCCTATTTATTTAACCCCCTCTCTGCCCTCTTTGTTTTCCTCCCCCTCCCTTCACTGCTTGTTCCTTTGCCTGCAATAATTGTGGAAAAGAAAGAAAAGTAAACTTCTGTATAAATAATACATAATCTGCTGCTAAATGTATTTTATTCTTTTCTGGGGATAATGTGTATGCGCAGTTAGTGTACCATAGTCATTTTGTACCCAGTATTATGTTGCACACAAACAGTAATCAACGTCTTTTGGGTTTTCCTTTGTAACTCCCTGCATCTGTTATTATATGTTATACAATTCCATCAGCTGCATTTATTCCCTTGCAACTCCCTGCACCTGATCATAAATTACCCAAGAACAGCTGCATTTATTTCCTTGCAACTCCCTGCACCTCCCTAGAAATTGTTCCATAACAGCTGCATTTCCCCTTGCAACTCCCTGCACCTGATCATAAATTATCCAAGAACAGCTGCATTTATTCCCTTGCAATTCCCTGCACCTTCCTATAAATTGTTCCATAACAGCTGCATTTCCCCTTGCAACTCACTGAACCTGATCAAAAATTGTTCCACAACAGCTGCATTTCCCCTTGCAACTCCCAGCACCTAATTATAAATTGTCCCAGAACAGCTGCATTTTACCTTGCAACTCCCTGCACCTGATCATAAATTGTTCCAGAACAGCTGCATTTTACTTTGCAACTCCCTGCACCTGATCATAAACTGTTACACAACAGCTGTATTTCCCCTTACAACTCCCTGCACCCGATCATAAACTGCTCCACAACAGCTGCATTTCTTCTTGCAACTCCCTGCACCTCATTATAAATTGTTCCAGAACAGCTGCACTTCCCCTTGCAACTCCCTGCACCTGATTATAAACTGGTCTACAACAGCTGCATTTTACCCTGCAACTCCCTGCACCTGATTATAATTTATTCCACAACAGCTGCATTTCCCCTTGCAACTCCCTGCACCTGATTATAAATTATCTGAGAACAGCTGCATTTTATTTTCCAACTCCCTGTACCTGGTTATAAATTGTTCCAGAACAGCTGCAATTCCCCTTGCAACTCCCTGCAACTGGTCATAAACTGTTCCACAACAGCTGCATTCCCCTTGCAACGCCCTGCACCTGGTCACAAATTGTTCCAGAACAGCTGCATTTTACCTTGCAACTCCCTGCATCTGGTCATAAATTGTTCCAGAACAGCTGCATTCCCCTTGCAACTCCCTGCACCTAGTCATAAACTGTTCCACAACAGCTGCATTCCCCTTGCAACTCCCTGCACCTAGTCATAAACTGTTCCACAACAGATGCATTCCCCTTGCAACTCCCTGCACCTGGTCACAAATTGTTCCAGAACAGCTGCTTTTTACCTTGCAACTGATTATAAATTGTTCCACAACAGCTGCATTTCCCCTTGCAACTCCCTGCACCTGGTCATAAATTGTTCTAGAACAGCTGCATTTTACCTTGCAACTCCCTGCACCTGGTCATAAATTGTTCCAGAACAGCTGCATTTTACCTTGCAACTCCCTGCACCTGATCATATATCAATTTGAAGGAAAACAAACTTAGAGCTGCTATTATGGAATATCATAGCAGTAAATACTAATGTACACTGTATAAGTTTTATAATGTAATAGAGGCAAGGAGTTGCACCGTGTATAACAATATATTATGGACTATAGATTATGTCCAGGTACATGTGTGACTGATGCCTATTTGCTGTGGAACACAGGACAATACTGTTGTACTTTGAATAAAAGAAAATACTACTATTACAGTTTGTATTAACCTTCACATCTATTGATTTATGTTGAGCATGTAAGATATATAGTTATAAGTGAATGATCAGGCAGCAGCATAAGACAATTATGTGCAGGCTGGGACACACAGGACAGAGGGTGGGAGATGAGGGGTTTGGCTGCTACAGCTCAAGAGTTCAGCCTGTCAGTCAGTGCTGTGACCACTTCCTGTGAGAGAATGAACAGACACTCCCACTCTTCATTTCTGCCTAGACACCGAGAAGAGAGGTTCTCTCTGCAGCTCTGATGTAATGTCAGTTCTAGGAGGTAAAATGCTTTCAAAAGTTTTTCTTTCTGCATCATTACATGTTTTGAGGAAGGATGTGTAATATATGTGAATACGAAGGTTATATGAAATGTCCCCTTTAACATCAATCAGTATCAAATCATATTATTCATACTTTGCTATCTATCTATGATGGAGTGAAACTCCTTTTGTCCCAATATTCTTGATTCAGCATATTTTGCGTATTAGTCATTATGGGGGGGGGGGGTTTAAATAAAAGAGAGAAGAAAGGATCAGGTAAAGAAAAGAGAAAAAGGGAAAGAAAGAGGTATAGTTATCAGGTTCTAACTAAGTAAAAGATTGTAACATCTCATGCTCAACAAATGGTACCTCTAGCCTGCAAATCATCCAGGTGCTGGACCCACGGATACCACTCCAGCTCCCCCTCGTAGCTTCTGTCATGATGTCCAGTTTACCTTCGATATCAATGCTTGTCGCCTTGGGATATTTGTTTTTTTTCCAATTTGCTGCTAATAGACCTTGCTGCTGTAAGAATGTGAGTGGCTAATTTGCGAGATTGTGAAGAGTGTATCTCTCTAATCTTTATTCCTAATAGGAATGTTTGTGGTGTTGCTTGTATAGAGCAATGCAAAACCTCAGAGAGCAGAGTCGCTACCATTTTCCAGAATGTTTGAGCTATTGTACAAGTCCACCAGGTGTGCAAGAAAGATCCCCTGTCTCCACATCCTCTAAAACAGTTTGAATGATCCGGATTACCAATAAATTTACTAATGCTTGATGGGGTATAGTACCAGCGATATATGATTTTATAAGCTCTTTCACTAGAGACTGCACATATAGATGTTTTTTTAGCTGTGTCCTAAATTGCTGTCCCAAGTCTCTTCAGAAATTGAGATCTAAGTCCTCCTCCCACTTTGTCATATAAGGCTGATGCATGTCTGTATTATCTGAGGCAAGGTGCATGTATAATAGCGAAATCAAATGGGTTGGGTACGAGCGTTTACGGCACATTGTTTCAAAGTAAGAAAGGGCTTGGTTTGTTTGAGCTTAAAACAAGGTTTCTACATAATATCTTATTTGTAAATACCTGAAGAATTGCGTATGAGGAATATTATGGTCTTCTTTGTAATGCTGAAATGAATTAACCGTCCGGTCAGATATAAAATCATGAAATTCTATAGGTGTGCATCCTGGTGGGAAGCTTTTATTACAAAGGATGGTTCTGTATCTAGTAGTAGGAGTGGTTTGTTTCATTTTAATTGCTATGGCATCCCAGAGATCTAGCAATTGTTGTGATGTTGGCAAAATGTCTGACGGTGTGTCTCTGGATGTCGTGGGTATCTAGAAAAGAGGAGCTAAACGTAACGGAGCTGTGAAGTGATCTTCAATTTCCTTCCAGGGTTCCTCTGATGGGGCATGTATATGCACCATTACCTCCAGTCTGCTAGCCAAATAATACATGTACAGATGAGGTACTCCCAATCCTCCTAATGATTTTGGTTTAGTCATAATAGCCGCCTTAATTCTGGGTTTTTACGATTTTTAGTTCGAAACGTTCGTAGTCGAAGTTGCCAATTCGATGGTCGAAGTAGCCAAAAAAATACTTAGAAATTCGAAGTATTTTTTATTCTATTCCTTCGCTCGAGCCCCTAAGTATCTGTGCTGAGGGTGCTGTATAAAGTTGTTTAATACCTGTGAAGAATGGTTTAGGTAAGTTTAGTTTGTCTAACACTGCGAACATGTACAGTAGGTCCAATCTAGTCTGTCGAATGCTTTTTGTGCATCCAGTGATAGAAGAAGGGATGATGTGGCCGTTTTAGGTGCTCTACAAACTAAGTCTATTGCTTTGCAGACTCCATCCGCTGCTTGTCGACCTGGTACAAATCCCACTTGGTCTTGATGGATGAGACTGGGAAGCACTAAAGATAGTCTGTTAGCTAGTATTTTTGAGAATATCTTAACGTCAGTGTTTATTAATGAGATTGGCCTATAACTGTCACAGTTGTATGGATCTTTTCCTGGCTTTAAAATCATATGCAAACAGCATCCATTGGGATGTTTTGTAGGGGGGGCACCCTCAAGAAACGATTGAAAAAGGTCTTTCAAGTAAGGGGATAACGGTTTTGCAAATTTTTTATAGTATTTTGATGTATAGCCATCTGGGCGATTTTCCCATGTTATACTGGGAGGTTCCCACCTAGTTAGAAAGTTGGATGTGTTTGCCTCAGGAGCCTTTTCTGCAGTATACAAATCCGTGTAAAATGTATTAAGAATTTTAGTATCTCTTGTGCATATGCCCATGGGGGTGCAAATAGCTTGAATAGTTTTTGCTTCGTGCAACACTTTCAATTTGCGAACTAGCATTGTATGTGGCTTATTTGCATACTTGTAATACAGATGTTTGGTTTTTCACATTGTGTATGCAGTTTTATCTGCGAGCACTTAAATCAACTGGGTCCTTGTATCTTGTATCTCCCTATAGCTATTTGGGGTGGGTTTCTGTTTGTGGATGATAGCTGTTGCTGAGTTTCCTTTTCTCTGATTTTTTTCCATCGTGTAGAATGTTTAATAATTATCCCCCATATCTGATAGCTGTAGATGTGTCCTCTAGGGAGTTTATTTTGAAGTATTCTGTAAGTGATTCAGATTTCTGTGCAAATATCTATATCTAATAAGAGAGATTCATTCAGTCTCCAGCATCCATGTCCCCGTACCTTATCCCACTTGGAGAACCCCGTTTCAACCATTCCGTGATCAGACCATGTGATACCGTGTATTGTAGTCGAGCTAACACAATCTACAAATGTAGATTTAGTAAATATAAAATCAATACGCGAGTAGGAGGCATGGAGGCAGCCATCAAATTTAAGTGAACTTGAGAGATTTTGGACGAATGATCAAAAATATCGCCATCGTTAAAGGCTATAGGAGGCATCTAGAGTGACATTTGCAAAAGGAGGCTCAACTAAGTATTGATGTAATATCTCTGTTGGGGTGTGCAAATGTATGCACCTGTCTAATTTTGTTATGATGCATATTGCATAGTTTCTGTTAATCCAATAAACTTGGATACTGTTTCCATAAGGCATGTTACATTCTAAAAGGGAGTTGCTACTTTGAAAGCTCAGCCAATGATAAACAATACTCCAAAGAATTAAGAGTGGTTCTCCAACTTTTTCATATGACACTGTGTGTGTTGTGTGTGTGTATATATATATATATATATATATCTCTATATATATTACAATCTCGATGATCCGCACTCCTTTTGGCAATTCCTCTCATCTACCCGGGTGCTGCTCCTGGGAAATGGTAGATACAAACGGAAAATAGTAGTAGCGCACTCCTGGGATTTCTTAGATAAAAAATTAGTTTATTTCATCATCATTGCAGTAATCAACGTTTCGGCTCGTGTCCAGAGCCTTTATCAAGATTCAAACTATATATATATATATATATATATATATATATATATATATATATATGAGCCCATTTTCTGCATTAATATAGGCATAAGGACTGGTTGAGCCCATGCTATAAGCTACCTTAAGGTGAGTTGTGCTTAACTTACTGGGTGATATGTTGTCACATACTGGGTTGAGCCCTGGATGCAAGGTTCCATTCGCTCAAGTATCTCAAACCACAATTTTATGACAAAAATAGACATTCAAGACACCTACCTTCATACTCTGATTCTACATAACATCAGCAAGTTTTAAATTTTGCCTAAGCCACCACCATTGTCAATTTCAAGCTATGCCCTTTGGACTAACATATGCACTCGGAGTGTTTGCAAAAGTGATTAATCCAATTACTCTGAACCCAGGGCATCCACGTGACATTTGGGGATTTCAAAACTTGCAGGCAGATTCTCCGCAAAAACACCCTGGACCCTGGAGAAAGCAAGTTTGGACAGCCAGCGTCCAATTCGCGCTCCTTGTTTTTGTACGCTGGGCTCGGCGGCCCAGTGCAGGATGGTCCGCGGCCTGGCAGTTGGGGGACCCCTGCTCTATTGTATATACTGAACTGATTTAGCACATTTGCCTTTTCTGTATCTGTTACAACCATACTGGTACCATTATTTAATGGAACAACACTCTCAAACTGCATCTTTTTACTATTAACATATTTAAAAAACTTCTTGGAGTTAGTCTTCGCTTCCGCCGCAATGCACTCATTTCCTTTCTTTGCCTTCTGGATTGCTGATTTACAACATTTATTATATTATCCACATAGGGTGATTCTTAGAACTTCTACATTTACTCCTTAAAGGACAAGGAAAAGCAAAAAAAATAAAATCCCATTTTTACTTTAATGAAAAAGAAACCTATCTCCAATATGCTTTAATTAAAAAATGTGTTTTTATAAGAAACCTCACTGTATGCAGTAAAATAACCCTTTCAATTACTGCTGTGTTAGGTCCCTAACTGCTGAGCAGGGAAACAATCATATACTCAATCAATTAATCAATACTCATAATCCCACTCATACTCACAATCCCACTCATACAATCCCACTCACTGATATGCATAATCCCACTCATACATGTAATCCCACTCACTGACATGCATAATCCCACTCATACATGTATGAGTGGGATTATGCATGTCAATGAGTGGGATTACATGTATGAGTGGGATTATGCATATGGGATTATGCATGTCAGTGAGTGGGATTACATGTATGAGTGGGATTATGCATATCAGTGAGTGGGATTACATGTATGAGTGGGATTATGCATATGTGTGAGCTGGATTATGCCTGAGTGAGCTGGATAATGCCTGTATGAGCTGGATTATGCCTGAGTGAGCTGGATTATGCCTGAGTGAGTGTAATTATGCCTGAGTGTAATTATGCCTGAGTGAGTGGGATGATGCTATATTATACATGAGTGAGTGGTATTATGCATGAGTGTTGGGGAAACCAGCTACTGGAACCCTGGAGTCCCCTGAACAGCACAACCTTGTGTTCTCGGATCCGGGAACTTGTACAGAGTCACTAACAAGCTGTGAGTCTCATAACAAATTCAGTTTATTGGTGGTGTAACAGAATCTTATATTCAGTGTACAGACAAAGAACATTCCAATGTGCTGACGCCTATGGCTTGACTGCAACATGATATGCTTGAAACATGATACATCCTGTATCCTGCAGTCCGGTGGAGGTTATAGCTGCAGGCATATACAAAACATGAGAAGCTGCACATACACAGATGTATGATCATAGTAAATGTAAAATATTAAGGATGGGTATATAAATGAGTATGTAAGCGGGCTAACTGAGAGTGTTCAGATGTTTCAATCATATAATGAACACAAGAATGGAATGAACAAACAAGGTATAAATTAAAAGACGAGACAAATCAAAATAATGGTAACAACAACAATAGGATAGAAAATAGCCTGCACAATTTGAGAACCGGTAGGAGACCAGCCAGTAAAGACATCATACCAATGGTGTTGTAAGTCATGTTGTAATTGTGAGCCTAAAGAAATTAATTTATGTTTAGTAGCGACTGTTTTAACAGCAGTATCATAAAGCTGATCTGTATGTTTCCTATAAGCAGCAATAATTGATTGCACTGTGTTTATGTGAGGTGAAGCTTATTAATTAATGCACACTAATAACCTTATCCACAAAGTTCTTTTATTTGCACAATTGTTTGACTTGCTGGTCTCTGGACTTTGAGTATAGAAACAATATCCAAGGGTCTGAATTCCTGCACTGGATACAAAGTCTGCTGGATCTGTGTCAGAAATTGTGTTGAGAGTACATGTTGGCGGCATGGGTAGATTGCATCCATCCTGCATTTTACTTCAAAGATATAGAAAGTCTCTGATTTTCTCAAGGCCTTTCATCCAAGGGAAAAAGAAAATGTCTCTGTTAAACCACCATGCATTACAATGCTTACTTGGCACACCTCCTTTACTACTGCTCTCTGTGTCGGTTGCAGACATGGTTCCCCAGTTGCAGAACATGGGATCCTTCGTGAATTTTGAGGTAGCTGTTCAGCTGTCATTCTGATTCACACAAGTCTTTGAAACGAAACATCTCCATTTATGTGCAAATTAATTGTAGGTTTTATGTTCATTGGCATGCATTTTATCACAATTTACGGAGTAAATTTATAGATTTTATAAAGCAGTGCAGTGCTATTTGGTTAATATGTCAACATGCTGACGGAAAAATGCTGATGGAAATGCCATCACTCTTTACATTCACCTCACTCCCATAGTGGGATTAAACACTGTACAATATGACCCATTACAATTATTTTGTTGATACTTGCTGTTTAACTACAGCTAACTACAAACATTAACTTTGTTGCTGCACCTAGTGTCAAAGCTATGCTAATGATGTATAAACAATAGCAGTATGCAAAGCAAAATGTAACCAATTAAGCATTTCTCAAAATCTGAAATAGATGGTTTTCAGCAGAACGGGCCGACAGGATTTAAAACAATACACATATTTCACAGTTTTCTATAATTATTATATATCTCCATGGAACATTTGAGTTAGAATAATTCCGGTACAGTACATTTTAGGGAGAAATAGATACCATATATAAACTAATATATTCTCATATATAAACATGTATGTATGTATATAGCGCTACTTATGTACGCAGCATTGTAAAGCTATAAAGTACAATTACATAGACATAGTTACATAGTCAATACAAAATATTGAGTACATTCAAAATAGTAAATTAAAAATAAAATGTGCATATAGAAATATGCAAACATTACAATATTTTCAAAAATTGTGTTGGCTACATTAGCTCTTAAGATCACTTTCACTCCTAACTCATCAAACCTGTTTGGCTAAAAATCATGCTTAAATGTCCATATCCATTACTTATCCCCAAGTATGTAGGTGTGTCCACGAAGGAAATCAATAACTACAAGAGTGAGCAATAAGGTTGTCCAAATCAAATCAAAATATACTATTTGTATCAGATACCACATTTTTCCTATGTCCTTAAGAATCATATATATATATAGCCATCATTGGAACATGCCTCGGCAATATCTGGGGTTGTGATATGTTTGTCCTTAAAGGAATCAAATATACACTTGGAAAAATAGCTTAGTCACTCAACCACATAAAACGGAATAAAATATATATAACACTAAACCATACATTGACAATTGTCATTTGTGCACAAATACCCTTTTAGATATAAAAGTGTTTGCAAACCCAATTTTTTTTTATAGTGAGCTCACGAATATCATCTGGATTTTTTTTTTTTTTTAAGAGCACTATCATACGAAAACACAGACATAACAAAATATGTTATTGATGGCCATCAAATGTTAGGGCATGCACATTTTCCAAGAAGAGTGTTAGAAAACCAACAAAATAAAGTTGCATTTTATGTTAGTAACATTAGTTTGAAAGGCACATTAGTAAGGTAATAAAACAAGTGGATTAGTAAGGTTTTCATCCACAGCAGAGGCTGTAGACATTTCATCATGACAAAATATGACTGGGCATCTGATTTTCCTAAAAAAGAAATAAGAAAACCTAGCAAGGAAACAAAGTTAATATCCACAGTATTGAAATGGGTTACATGTTTGTTGGGTTGCCTTTGGTATGTAAACTAATTTATGCTCATTACCAAACATTCTCTGCTAGTGAGCTATTTATTCACGGAGAACAAAATGAATTCCATTTTTATTTGAAGGGTTGTTTACTTTACAGCATAATGCTAATTTGTAAGGGCCCTTGGATAATTTGCACCTTTGTGACAACAAAAGTTTGTTGATTTGCTACACAATAGGAGAGATAAAAGATCAGAATGAATGGAAGACACATCCTGTTCTGATTTTTTTATTATTTATTTTTTTTTTTTTGGGCAAAAGGGTAAGAGGGGACTCTTTAGAAATCTTTTCTTTTTACATTTTACCATTTCTGTGTGGCACAAATCACACTTAACAACTGCATCCTTATTGGACAATTGCAGAATGTGAGTGGCCCGTTGGAAATCGTTAATTTTGGGTTTGTAAAGGTTACGAAGGTGCCAGGGGAGGAACGTGACCAAAAGATTTAGGAAAATCTATAAGGGCAACATGTTTCTTTTCAGTTATCCTTTGCTTATTATATTTTAATGGGTGTATGTCTTCTTGGTATTGATAAGCAAAATTTGAGTGTCATGCCAGCCTGGAGCTACTTTTAACCAATTGTGTCCACCTGGTTTCATGTAATTATAGTCCCATTCTGGGTCACCTCCTTCTTTTAGACACATTTCTTTGATCATATCCATATGATATTGATCATTTGCTCCCTCACGGGGAAAAGGTAAACATACATCTATAGTTTCACACCACCCTGCTATATTATCTACTCAGGGATTGACATAGAATCCTCCTGTAGGACTAAATCTATACACATATTGCTTACACGTTTCTCCGGGAATAGGTTGAGGCAAACTTTTAGAACTTTTACCTCCCATTTCCAACTCTTTCTTATATAAGAGTGGTTGTAACAATTATGGACATAAACAGGCTGTATTGGGAGCAGAGGTCCCTACAAAACCTTTATCCTTGTCCGAGATAACTCTTAATGTTGCAACCAATTTTATTGAATATTAAGTATTGTGCAATAAATCCTGATGAAAAACTGGCTGTCTTGGGAACGTAGATCCTGACGAAACCTTGCCCTTCAATCAGGAGGTAATCCTTAATATTGCAGAATATTTAGTATACAACTGATTATAACAACATCAAACAATACAAAATGACAATACAACATAACATGCAATAAGAACAGTACGGAAGTGCTGCAGATATTCAGGGGAATCCTGTTCCAAGTAACAAAATCGAGTTTACCAAAAATTCTTGGAATTTACCTAAAATTCCTGTTAGATCACTCGTCAGGGATCCTTAAACTAATAGCGTACCAAAGCTATTAGTGTCCCAACCCTAAACCTAGAGATACAGCATTAAGCATATACGGTTGGCAAGGAAAAGATCGTCAGTAAGACAGATTTTTTACTTACCCTCCGTGCCGCTTGCTGTATCCCACTTCTGACACCAAATCTGTTGGGGTAACCAGCTACTGGAACCCTGGAGTCCCCTGAACAGCACGACCTTGTGTTCTCGGATCCGGGAACTTTTACAGAGAGTCACTAACAAGCTGTGAGTCTTATAACAAATTCAGTTTATTGGTGGTGTAACAGAAGCTTATATTCAGTGTACAGACAAAGAACATTCCAATGTGCCGACGCCTATGGCTTGACTGCAACATGATATCATACCTCCCAACTGTCCCTTTTTCGGAGGGACAGTCCCTCTTTTGACAGGTCAACCCGCAGTCCCTCATTTGTACTGGAAAGTCCCTCTTTTCTCTGCACTGAACAGCCAGAAAAAGAAACAAAGTTTCTCACTTAATTGGCTTTTATGTGCGTAAAAAAAATTTTTGTCCCTCTTTTTACTTCCAAATTGTTGGGAGGTATGTGATATGCTTGAAACATGATACATCCTGTATCCTGCAGTCCGGTGGAGGTTATAGCTGCAGGCATATAAAAAACATGAGAAGCTGCACATACACAGATGTTAATCTTTCAATGAGTGAGTGAGAGGGATTAGGCATGAGTGACCAGGATTATGATGGTTTATAGTGGCAATTATCAATTCACTGATTACATTTTTATGGGGGGGTTTACATGTCCTTTAAACAATACAAAAACTATAAAATCCACATTAGATTACATTACAACACAGGACCCAGTGCAGTCTGTATATTCTCATTATCAGTTTTGCTGTATCAGCTTCTGGCAGATATTATATGACTTGTGCTGTTTTGATAATTTATGATGATCCCTAAGCAGCACAGACCACACTGAGCATGTGCTCAGTCTTGTAAAGATGTTTAACAAAGTTACAAGATGACAGGCCCCCTGTGGCCAACTTTGAAAGCATAAATCATTTGTTTGATTAGGCTTGTGGTGCAGTAAATTCATGTTTATGTGTAGTATACAAAATACAGCTTTTCTAGCCTTATTCTATTTTACACTTTCCTTGTCCTTTAAGGGAATAAATTGAGAACAGTAATTATTTAATAACATTTTAAATGACAACCATTTCTGTTCTGTGTTTTTAGCTGAAAACATAATGCCCCTATCAATTCTCTGAAGGGCTCCTCTCAAGGCACTAAAATTAGCGTTTCAGAATTTCATAGTTTATGTTGCCCCAGTGTATATTTGTTTTTTGCACCAAATAAATGATATAACATTATGGTCACTATTACCCAGGGGTTCAATGATTTGCACATTTGCTATAAGTTCTGGGTCATTTGAGATCACTAGATCCAGAATAGCATTTTTCCTGGTTGGCTCCTGAACAACCTGTGCTATAAAATTATCATGCAACAAGTTTATAAACTTGTACCCATTAACTGATCTGGCAGTACTAAAGTCAATATCTGGGAAATTAAAACCCCAATATACTGTAAGATACAATAGTCCAAAAGACTGCGGCTGTATCGTTGTGGTGCTCTATCCAGAAACCTTGCTGCTCAACTGGGTTCCAATATCCATACGTTAGAAAAATAGGATGGCACTCACATTTGCAAACGTGCTTGAATTAAAGTGCTTTTATTGTGATCTCAAACACAACGTTTCGGAGGCACAACCTCCTTTATCAAGTGAGAACACTTGATAAAGGAGGTTGTGCCTCCAAAACGTTGAATCAGTAACTGACTATAGTGAGTGTTTAATGCATTGGTGTATTGTGAATTATTACCTGTTAGAGAGAACAGGGGAATAGTCCCATTAGGTTTCTATCGCCTGTGAATGATAGATGGTGGCAGCGAATGAGTTTTGTGGGTGTTTGTTGGTGTTTTGGGTGCTTTTGTGTTAGTCTAACCTGTGTGCAAGGTGGGTGAGAGACTGAGTGAGTGACCCCTGATAGCCACACCTAAAGTCACGTGCGGTTGGAAGTACCATGTCCGTGACAAAGGGTCGTTACAGCAGATTACCCTATCGACCTTTCTAATAATTGAATTCTGTATAACTAGAATCTGCCTTTCCTTCCTTGCACTCCCCCCGCCACCCGTATTAGAGCCACTGCCTCCCAGGGTGCTCTGAGAGTGAGCCTGCTCCATACATGCCAGTTCAGAGCTTTCCTCTGCAGCATCTTCAGCCAAAATGGTGAATTTGCTGTTTTTGACAAGCAGTGAAGCAGCCCCCTACCCTTCTGTCCCCTACTTCCCCTCCTGACTGTCACAAACCTTCCTCCCTCCACTGCCCCTTCTCCTCCCCCCACTCCACTAGCCCCTGCCAGTGGTTGCTCTGCGAGCCTCCTTTCTTCCCCCAAGTTTGCCACTGCCCTCAGTGCTGCAGTTCAGATTGTTACTGCAGAGGTGATCAGAAAAATACAATCCTGCAACTCCTGTGGTTATCTATGATGCTGCTGATGTTTACAAAGTTTTCCATTTTCTATGGTTATGAAATGCCGGTATGTTGTCATATTACCCCCCTGTCTTTTTTGCATGCAGATTAGCCTGGACCCACCCATAAAGCAGGGACAGACACGTTACCACTTTCTGATACTGCTCTTCTCAAAAGATGAGGACATGACTTTGACACTCAACATGAGCGAGTAAATATTTGCATTTGTTTAAATCAGGCTGTTCTATCTTTCACTTTTCTAAACATAATTTTTTTCAGCTTACATGCTTCTAATATACATTTTGTTATTTTCTCTCATCTTGTTAGTGGTTTCTTTTTTACTTATTTCCATATTTGTTCCTAAATCATTTGTTAATAAAAGAAGTAAAGGCGTGCAGCACTTGGGGGTGCCAAGTGTTAGGCACCCCAAGTGATTGTATTGACTTACCTGAAACCAGTGAGCACCACGGAGCGATCTTCTTCTGCAGCCTCCTTTGCACGGCTGCACATGTGCGGTAGAATGAAAAGTCGAACTTTAACTCAAAAGTTGCCTATTTCCTTCAACTGCACATGCGTTTGCCCCAGGAAATTTGAAGAAATAAGAAGACAGAAATGGATCGCTCAGTGGTGCTCACTGGTATAACCCCAGGCCGGTGCAGTTTTCTGCTGAGAGGAGCACTGACTCGTGCTTTCAGGTAAGTTAATAAAATCACTTAGGGGTTTCCTTCTCCTTTAAATTCTTTAGTTCTGGCTCTCTTGCTTCATTTTTGCTAGCTTATGTGGGCCCCAGGTGATGCTCTCTCTATTCAGCTGTCATGCTTGTAACTTTTTTTCCTTTAAATATCTTTTCTCAGGGAAGAAGTTGAGAGGCGCTTTGAGGGAAAGCTAAAAAAGAGTATGTCAGGCTGTCTCTATGAGATGGTCAGTCGTGTTATGAAGGCTTTGGTAAATCGCAAGATAACTGTTCCAGGAAACTTTCTGGGGTGAGTTACAATACTAATATACAATACTAATATACAAGACCAAAGGTTTCTGTTTTTATTAAAAAAATTCTCTCTCCTTTCCATATTTTTTCCAAAAGTTCTTCATACATTAGCTATCTTTAAAGGAACAGTTCAGTGTGAAAATAGTGAAAATAAACACTGTGTAAATAGATAGGCTGTGCAAAATAAAAAATGTTTCTAATATAGTTAGCCAAATATATAATATATAAAGGCTGAAGTGAACAGATGTCTAATAAAACAGCCAGAATCCAACTTCCTGCTTTTCAGCTCTATAACTCAGTTAGTCAGCGACTTGAAGGGGGGCCACATGGTATAGTTCTGTTCAGTGAGTTTGCAATTGATCCTCAGCATTCAGCTCAGATTCAAAAGCAACAGATATGACCCATGTGGCCCCCCCTCAAGTCTCTGATTGGTTACTGCCTGGTAACCAGTCACTGTAAAACAAGAGCACAGAAAAGCAAGAAGTAGTGTTCTGACTGACATGTTATACATCAAATCACTCCAGCCATTATACATTACATTTTTGGCTAACTAACTATATTAGAAACATGTTTTATTTTGCACAGCCTATCTATTTACCCAGTTTTTATTTTTACACTGAACAATTCCTTTAACAACTCTAGCTTTTGCATAGTAAACACTACTTTATTAGTTAATGGAAAGACCAGAGAATAAGTGCTACAATAGTCATAACTAACATCTGTCCAGTTATGGTGAAATTATATCTATCTGAAAGCAAGGTGCAATATTTAGCTAACAGGAGTAGCACTGCATACACTGATGCGTATAAAAGTGTACCTGTCATAGTTAATGAGGTTTAAAAGAGGGGCACCCATCATGTTCAACATTTTTGTTTAAGTGAAACCTACCTAACTCAAAGTTGATCTAGAGGTAGTTTTGTGACTGCTAAAGGCAATATTATATAATCCAAAATACGCCTTCAGTCTCTTTGCTGGGAATGTGTGGATCTTCCAATATCCTCAACTTTATACACCAATCATAGAAAATCCCAGCACTCTTAGCTGCAAGAGAGCGACAGAAGTATATACTGTAGTGAAGTATTTAGTGCATCCGTTATATACCATATATGTGTGAGATTTGTGAAAACAGATTCCGTAAATCTCTCATGCCAATTGGTTTGGATCTAACGGTGAGGTTAAAGATTTAATGCCAGGGTTCTTCTCTTCCACAAGTTTCTTCCCAGGTGCTAGGTGATGATGTCACGCCTAACATGTTTCACCAATCCGGTTTCATCAGAGGCGTGATTAAACCTCCCTTCCTAAGTCTTTAAATCTACCACTCTCCATAGAAACGTCTTAAATTGGCAGATCTGGCTTCCAATCAATGCAAACATCTTAATGTGTGGAGCTGTCTGCCCCCCTATCTCTGTTTTACATTCCATTGTTTCAGTAGAATTTCCCATTCATTACTCTGTCTGGAGTTTGCATTCTCAGGTTCCTTAGCAACCTATCTTCACTTTCTTCATTATCAAAACTTATATACTTAATATCCACATTTCAGAAAAGCAAATATTACATAGTTAACATACTAGGTTAGGTTGAAAAAAAAGACACAGCCACACTGACACAAATTTACAGCACTCACTGTAAAAATCCCCTTCTGAACATTAAGCCAGAACCTCCTTTCTTCTAAACGAAATGGGTACCTACATGTCAGCTGGAAGGATCTACTGGTAAATAAAGCATTAGATTATTATATGATCCCCTTATATATTTATTCATAGTTATTATATCACCTCTTAAGCTCCTCTTCTCCAGAGTGAGACCTCCCAACTTGCCCAGGCTTTCCTCATAGCTGAGATTTTCCGTAATGTTTACCAGCTTTGTTGCCCTTCTCTGGACCCTCTCTAATTCACTAATGTCCCATTTGAGTGCTGGAGACCAAAACCATACGGCATATTCCAGATGGGGCCTTACCAGTGCTCTGTACAGTGGAAGAATAAATCCCCCTCCTCCCGCAAATCTATGCCCATTTTAATACATCGCAAGAACTTATTTGCCCTTTAAGCTGCTGACTGCCATTGCTTGCTACAGCCAAGTTTATTAACTACAAGGACTCGGCAGTCCTTTTCCATTATGGATTTCCTATTGAAGTCCCATTAAGGGTATAAGTGACTTAAATATTTTTACACCCCAGGTGTTTGACTTTACATTTATCAATATTGAATCTCATCTGCCACTTAGCCACCCAGATTACCAGTTTGTCAAGATCCTGCTGCAAGGATGCCACAACCTGGATGGAATTAATTGCTCTGTATAGTTTTGTTTCAACTGCAAACACTGATACATTACTTACAAAAACCCTCCCTTAAGTCATTCATGAGCAAGTTAAATAAAGTGGACCCGATACAGAGAAGAACCTTACTCCACATAGAAAAAGTACTATTAACAACCACCCTCTGTACCCGATCCTGTATCTTGAATGTGATCCCTTAACAAGCCTTCAAATAATTTGCCCACCACGGATGTCAAACTTACTTACCTATAATTGCCAGTCTTAGATTGAACCCCCCCCCTGATATAAAGGAATTACATCAGCTTTCCTCCAATCCATAGGTACCACACCAGATGAAAGAGAGTCTGAGAAAATCAGAAATAAGGTCTGATCAAAACCCAAACTAAGCTGTCTTCGTACCCAAGGGTGTATTCCATCTGTTCCTGGCTCGTTGTTTATATTAATGTTTAGTAATACTTTACGTACCATATCCTGAGTCAGCCACTGACTAGTTTAGGATGAGCCAACAGTGTAGCTATGAGTTGGGTCTAGAACAAACTCCTATATTGTAGATACTAAAGAAAAGAGCTGATTTAGCACATTTGCCTTTTCAGGATCTGTTACAACCATACTGGTGCCGTTATTTAAAGGAACCACACTCTCAATCTGCATATTTCTACTATTAATATACTTTATATTTTATTACTTTAATAAATAAACTTTATGGGGTTACATAGTTACATAGTTAAATTGGGTTGAAAAAAGACAAAGTCCATCAAGTTCAACCCCTCCAAATGAAAACCCAGCATCCATACATACACCCCTCTCTACTTTTAATTAAATTCTATATACCAATACTAACTATAGAGCTTAGTATCACAATAGCCTTTGATATTATGTCTGTCCAAAAAATCATCCAAGCCATTCTTAAAGGCATTAACTGAATCAGCCATCACAACATCACCCGGCAGTGCATTCCACAACCTCACTGTCCTGACTGTGAAGAACCCCCTACGTTGCTTCAAATGAAAGTTCTTTTCTTCTAGTCTAAAGGGGTGGCCTCTGGTATGGTGATCCAGTTTATAGGTAAAAAGGTCCCCTGCCATTTGTCTATAATGTCCTCTAATGTAATTGTAAAGTGTAATCATGTCCCCTCGCAAGCGCCTTTTTTCCCAGAGAAAACAACCCCAACCTTGACAGTCTACCCTCATAATTTAAGTCTTCCATCCCTCTAACCAATTTAGTTGCACGTCTCTGCACTCTCTCCAGCTCATTTATATCCCTGCACTGCATACTCCAGATGAGGCCTTACCAGGGACCTATAAAGAGGCATAATTATGTTTTCATCCCTTGAGTTAATGCCCTTTTTTATGCAAGACAGAACTTTATTTGCTTTAGTAGCCACAGAATGACACTGCCCAGAATTAGACAACGTGTTATCTACAAAGACCCCTAGATCCTTCTCATTTAAGGAAACTCCCAACACACTGCCAATTAGTGTATAACTTGCATTTATATTATTTTTGCCAAAGTGCATAACCTTGCATTTATCAACATTGAACCTCATTTTCCAGTTTTCTGCCCAGTTTTCCAGTTTAGACAAATCACTCTGCAAAGTGGCAGCATCCTGCATGGAACCTATAGTTCTGCACAATTTAGTATCATCTGCAAAAATAGAAACAGTACTTTCAATGCCCACCTCCAGGTCATTAATAAACAAGTTAAAAGCAAGGGACCTAGTACAGAGCCCTGCGGTACTCCACTTACAACACTGGTCCAATTAGAAAATGTTCCATTTACCACCACTCTTTGTAGTCTATCTTTTAGCCAGTTCTCTATCCAGGTACAAATACTATGTTCCAGGCCAACATTCCTTAATTTAACCAGTAACCTTTTGTGTGGCACTGTATCAAATGGTTTAGCAAAATCTAAGTAAATCACATCCACTGCCATCCCAGAATCGAGGTGTCTACTTACATTCTCATAAAAAGAAATTAAGTTAGTCTGGCAAGATCTATTACGCATAAAACCATGCTGCCACAAACTCATAGTATTATGATTTGCTATGAAGTCCAGTATCTTATCCTTTATTAACCCTTCGAAAAGCTTTCCTACCACTGACGTCAGACTAACTGGCCTATAGTTTTGAGGCTGAGAACGGGATCCTTTTTTGAATAGAGGCACCACATTCGCAATTCGTCAGTCTCTCGGCACTATTCCAGATCTCAGTGAATCCTGAGAAATTAAGTAAAGAGGTTTGGCAATCACAGAGCTAAGATCGCTAATTACCCTGGGATGAATACCATCTGGCCCTGGATGTGTGAACCATGCATCATTAGTTGTATTACTAGAATTGGGACTGTTAAGAAGGAAACCTTCACTTACTGATTCCTCATTTGTGTAGACAGATGAAAAATATGAATTCTGAATCTGCGCTTAGTTAATATGAATTCAGAATCCACGGGTTAGTCTTAGCCTCTGCTGCAATACGCTCCATTTTCTAGCTCTGCTTTCTGGATGGCTGTTTTACAACATTTATTATAGTGTTTATTATATTCATTAAATACATCTTCTGTCCCCACAGACTTATAGTTTTTAAATGCCTTTCCCTTTGTTACGATTAACCACTTTACTACTATATTAAGCCACTTATGGTGATTATTGGTCATTCTACATTTACTTCTTAAGGGAATAAATTGAGAACAGTAATGATTTAATATTTTAAATGGCAACCATTGCTGTTCTTTGTTTTTAAACATGATGCCCCAATCTATGCTCTAATGGGCAGCCATTAAGAAGCCAAAATTTGTTTTTCTGAAATTCAGAATTTTTATTGCCCCAATGTGTTTGCTTTTTGCCCCAAACATTAAATGAGCACATTAGGGTCACTATTAGACAATTACTTGCACTGTAATTAGACAATTACTTGCACATTTGCTTTGTGTTCTGGTCATTAGAGCTTACTAGATCCAGTATAGCATGGTTTCTGGTTGGCTCCTCAACAACTTTTTCCCATTAACTGTCCTGGCAGTATTGTTGCTCCAGTTAATATCTGGGTTATTAAAATCCCCCATTATCATTACTTACGCCAAACTAGCAGCCTTTTCTATTCTATTTGCATCAGGAGCTTAGCCTCCTCCTTGTCACTTACATTAGGCTGTGTATAGCATACCCCTACAATTAAATTGCTGGGCTTTTTATAATCAGTGAAGAGCTCCACTGGCTGGGCTTTTTACAATCAGTGAAGAAATCCACCCATAAGGCTTCAGCTCCCTCATTTTCTAACATCACCTCCTCTTTTAGATTAGCTTTTAAATACTGCCTAACACTGACATCCTTTTCTATTATATCTGTCCCTCTTCAACAAAGTATAGCCGCATATTAACTGCACAGTCATGCATCTCTTTCAGCTATGTTTAAGCATCACTAATCACATCATATTTCCCCTCCAGTGCCAGCAACTCCAGCTCACCCATTTTATCCGTGAGACTCCTTGCATTTGAAAACATACATTTAATATGGGTACCAGTGTGAGAATTTTGTATATAAAACATATGGTCCTCCCTGTCCTTAACAGTACCCCCAACCAAATATCTTCACCGATTTTCTCTTACTATGCCCACTACCTTATGTCCACAGAATCCCTTATAGCATCCAACCCCCCTCAACACTCCTAGTTTTAAATCTCCAACCCTCTAGCCATCTTCTTCCCCAAAGCAGCTGCCCCATCATCATTCAGGTGCAGCCCATCCCTGGCAAAGAGCCTGTACCTGATTGAAAAATCAGCCCAGTTCTCCCAAACCTCCCTAAACCAACTCCCTGCTGTCTTCTTAATGTTGCTCGTGACACTGGTACATTGATACCTACAGGCATATGAAAAAGTTTGGGAACACCTCTCAGCGTGCCTAATAATTTACTCCTCTTTCAACAAAAAAAGATAACAGTGGTATGTCTTTCATTTCCCAGGCAGATCTGATTACTGGGGTGTTTTCTTAACAATGATTTTTAGTGAAGCAGTATTCAGTTGTATGAAATTATATCAAATGCGAAAAACTGGCTATGCAAAAATTTTGTAATTTGAATGCATGTAACTGCTCAATACAGATACCTGGCAACACCAAATTGTTTGTATTAGCTTGTTAAGCCTTGAACTTCATAGGTAGGTGTGTCCAATCACGAGAAAAGGTATTTATGGTGGCCAATTGCAAGTTGTGCTTCTGTCCTCTGAAGAGTGATAGCATGGGATCCTCAAAGCAACTCTCTAAAGATCTGAAAACAAAGATTGTTCAGTATCATGGTTTAGGGGAAGGAAAAAGCTATCTCGGAGGTTTAAACTATCAGTTTCAACTGTAAGGAATGGAATCCGGAAATGGAAGGCCACAGGCACAGCTGCTGTAAAACCCAGGTCTGGCAGGCCAAGAGAAATACAGGAGTGTCATATACAGAGGATTGTGAGAATGGTTACAGACAACCCGAAGATCACCTCCAAAGACCTCTGCAGATGGTGTATCTTTACATCGTTCTACTTCTACAGTTCAGTGCAATTTGCACAAAGAACATCTGTATGGGAAAGAAGCCTGCACTCACACCACAAACAGTCACTTGTTTAGACAAGCCACAGTCATTTTGGAACAAAGTGCTTTGGACTAATGAGACAAAAATTGAGTCATTTAGTCCTAACAAAAAGCGCTTTGCATGGCGGGAGAAGAACACTGCATTCCAAGAAAAACACCTGCTACCCGCTGTCAAATTTGGTGGAGGTTTCATCATGCTGTGGGGCTGTGTGGCTAGTTCAAGGACTGGGGCCCTTGTTAAATCAAGGGTCGGATAAATTTAATCCAGTATCAACAAGTTCTTCAGGATAAAGTTCAAGCATCGGTCACAAAGTTGAAGTTACGCAGGGGTTGGATATTCCAACAGGACAATAACCCTAAACACACTTGGAAATTTACAAAGGCATTTATGCAGAGGGAGAAGTACAATATTCTGGAATGGCCGTCACAGTCCCCTGATTGGAATATCATCATAAAATCTTTGGGATGATTTGAAGTAGGCTGTCCATGCTCGGCAGCCATCAAATTTAACTGAACTGGAGTGATTTTGTATGGACACATGGTCAAAAATACCGCCATCCAGAATCCAGACACTCCTCAAAGGCAAAAGGAGGCTTAACCAGGTATTGATGTAAATATCTGTCGGGGTGCCCAACTTTATGCACCTAATTTTGTTGCATATTTTCGTTTAATCAAATAAACTTTGTCACTGCTGTAATACTACTGTTTCCATAAGGCATGTTATATATTAAAAGGAAGTTGCTACTTTGAAAGCTCAACCAATGATAAACAAAACTCCAAAGCATTAAGAGGGGTTCCCAAACTTTTTCATATGACTAAGTGTACCACGACCGCCAGGTCTTCCACAGCCCCTCCTAATGATCTGTCCACTAGTTTGAACACATGCCGAACCCTAGCACCAGGCAAGCAATAGACTGTTCAGCATGGAGGGTCCTATTGACAGATTTCCCTACCACCTTTCTAATTATTGACTCCCCTAATACCTGCCTTTCCTTACTCGCACTCCCCCCACCGCTTATTTCAGAGATGGTGCCTCTCAGGGTGCTCTGAGAGTCAGCCTGCTCCATATCATTTCTTTATATGAACAGCTCAGTGTAAAAATAGAACTGGGCAAAAAGCCTGTGCAAAATTAAAAATATTTTCTATTAATGTTTTCATTATAGTTGATGCATTTTGGTGTGCTCACGCTGACATACAGTACCAATGAAACTTTACATTTCTGGGAATGGAAAAGTATTTTTGGCCTTTCCCCATCCAGAATTAAACCTGTGCTGCAAAATGCGTTGTGTCATTGCCTTTAGAATGATTTCACACAAGCATTATGAGATATTTTGGGAGTTTGTCTCCTGTGGGGATTCACAATATTCTGCTGGTTCTAAACCTTCTTTGTGTGCCATCACTTCTAAAATAAATTAAAGTTTCTGAACCAAACATGATTTATACCAATGCATGGTAACACCGTGTTACTAACACAACATTATATTTAAATGCATACACTGCCCTTTACATTTTTCGTGTTACGAACATGGTGACAAAGGTGTTTTATGGAATTTATTTACCTTTGGGAATGCAGACTATTTTTCTGTTATGCATACAATACTTGCAATGTTTCATTCCATGACTTTCACTTCATAATAATGGTGAATGATTCTCTTTGTAGCCACTCTGGATCACAGTGCATTACATGTTCATACAAGGCCAGTTCGGGGTTGCTCTATCCATTGGAACGTGGCTTTATCTATGTTCATAAACCACCTGTGCACATTCGGTTTGATGAAATCACCTGTGTCAACTTTGCCCGTGGTACCACAACTACACGCTCATTTGACTTTGAGATAGAAACAAAGCAAGGATCACAGTATACATTCAGCAGCATTGAAAGGTTAGTGAAGATCTTTATTCCATGAGTTGGTGGCTGCACTTGTTTGTACTATTTGTTTTGTATTTTTGTGGGTCTTTTTACAAAGTTTGCTGAAGCTTGCTTTGCATATAACAGTGTCTTTAGCAGCATTGCATCAAAACAAAGTGCAATCTTTCCTGGGTTTCCTTACAGCTGCCTGTAATGAAACCCAGAGATTCTGCTCAGCAGGGACAAAGAAATGTATCAACTAAATGTATCCATTTAGAACAGTTTACAGGATTGGCGACCCCCCCTCCCAGAGCTGCTTCAGAAGGAGAGAAATGACACTTTACACTTCAATATTAGAAAAACCACATAGAAAATAGAAATTCATTGAAAAAAGTCGTTATTTCTGGTGATCTATCTGAAACCAACTAGTTGTTTGAAGGTGAACAACCCCTTTTCGCTGCAAAAACAGAAAAAAAGCCATTTTAGAAATTGCTACAATATTAGGAGTGGCAAAATCTACAGTTTGGTACATCCACAGAAAGAAAGAAAGCACTGGTGAACTCGGCAATGCAAAAAGACTTGGATGTCCACAGAAGACAACAGTGGTGGATGATCACAGAATCATTGCCATGGTGAAGAGAAACCCCTTCACAACTGCCAAACAAGTGAACAACACTCTCCGGGAGGTAGACGTATCGATATCCAAGTCTACCATAAGGGCTAGTCCACACGAGGAGATAGCGACGTGTTTGCGGTCGCGGCGACAAAGCGCCGCGACCGGCGCAGGCGACAGTTTTGTATGGGCGCCTATGTAAAAACGCCTGTGCTAACCACACGAGGCGATGCGCTTTTCAACAGTCGCCTGAAAAAGCCTGTCGAGGCATTTTCAGGCGACTGTTGAAAAGCGCATCGCCTCGTGTGGTTAGCACAGGCGTTTTTACATAGGCGCCCATACAAAACTGTCGCCTGCGCCGGTCGCGGCGACTGTCGCGGCGCTTTGTCGCCGCAAACGCGTCGCTATATCCCCGTGTGGAATAGCCCTAAAGAGAAGACTGCATGAAAGTAAATACAGAGGGTGCATTGCAAGATGAAAGGCACTTATAAGGATCAAGAATAGAAAGGATAGATTGGACTTTGCTGAAAAAAAAAAAAAAACATCTAAAAAAGCCAGCACAGATCAAAGTCTACAGTTCAACTGCAACTGTTTCATTTAAAATTCATTGTGGTAATGTACAGAACCAAAATTAGAAAAAAAAGTTGTCTGTCCAAATATTTATGAACCTAACTGTAAACAGAAAAAAAGGGTTTATTACTGACAGTTGTGTAGGACTGACATGTGCATTAGTGAAAAGAGTGTTTTTTTTTTTGTTTGTTTGTGCTGCCCAGCAAAGGTAGAAAAGAAAGAAAATGCTGTCTTTCACAAATCGCAAGAAAATATTTAAGCAGCATGACTCTCACAGTAGAGTCCTGCACCAGGGCAGTACCCACTTAATACCCAAAAAGTGGTCGGGTCTTGGGCAAAAAGTCCCCGGGTTCCCTGGCTGTGCAGGTACCTGAGAAAGGTGCGGAATTGAGCCCTGCCCTGCAGTTGCAGCAGACTTTTCCCCCTATCTTTGTGTAGATTTGGCATCGGAGTGATGTCAGTTCCGGGCCAAAATGATGTCACTTCTGGTTTCACGTGTCCCTGGGTCAGAAGGCAAGTAGGCCTATTTTATGGTAGTGGATTGGGGGGCGTTGTGGGTTACCAGTCACTTGTAGTGCTGCTGGACAGCACTATTAAAGGAGAACTGAACCCTACATATGGATAGGGCTAAAAATGGCATATTTTATATACTGAACTTTTTGCACCAGCCTAAAGTTTCAGCACCTCAATAGCAACAATGATCCAGGACTTCAAACTTGTCACAGGGGTTCACCATCTTAGAAAGTGTCTGTGACAGAAAATGAGGTTTGTCTGTGATATATGCTGATGCTACAGGGTAGGTTATTAAATTCAGGTGTTAATTGCACTGGTTTCTCTGCTGCCATATAGTAATTAATTACTAATCAGCCTTATATTGTGACATTTATATTCTATGTGTACTGTATATTGTGAGTGGGTCCCTAAACTCAGTAAGTGACAACAGCACAGAGCATGTGCAGTGAATCAGCAGAAAGGAAGATGGGGAGCTACTGGGGCATCTTTGGAGACAACGATCTTTACTGCTAAAGACTGTGGTTGCCTTGGGCTGGTACAGTAGCACAAAACATAATGTACAACATTTCTAGCTACTTCTTTAGTTGAGCTTTACTTCTCCTTTAACTGAAGCATTTTGAAAAAAACAAGTTTTCCCATGACCGTATCCCTTTGAAGCTACAATTTTCAGCCTTATTGAAAATGAATGTAACATTGTAATTTGTTTGTGCACAACTTCATCTGCAGCAAAACATGTCTGCAACTAAATATTGATACCAATTTTATTTACCATCTCAAAGAACAGCATTTGAATTTTATCTTCTTGTTGAATAACATTTGCTAAACTTTGTATTTCATCCAAACTGTTTTCATAAAAGGTTGTCTGTAAACTTTTTACATTTTAATGCCCTTTATAGAGAGGAATACGGAAAGCTGTTTGATTTTGTGAACGCCAAAAAACTGAGTATTAAGAATAGAGGTCTGAAAGAGGTAAGTTTTGATAACCAGCTGACTATCGTCTGTATTTCTACTTGTGTGCATTACATTTTTCCCCCTCTAGTGTAGAAACCTGACAATCGAAACCTATCTTATTATATTTCACCATAACGTGTTCATTTGTCTGCCATTTTTCCTTGGTTGTTCTGTTGTCAATAGAATGGATTACTTGCTGCAAGTCTAGTGAACTGCTTGATTTCCAGTTTTTGGCAATCACTAGTGTTGTTGCGTTGAAAATATGGAGCTGTGGTTTCCTCTTAAATTTTGTTACATGGTCTGGCAGGTGTAATAGCAGAGCTGCCTCAGGTGTGTTTGGGACATTCAGTTGGAGGTCTCTGTTTACGAGAGCAAATATTTGTTGTCATAGTCAGTGCACCTCAATGATGATGGTGCAACTGTTTTGGGGGAGAAGATGGCTAGAAGGTTGGAGCAGATTTAAAAATAGTTGTGGGGGGGAGGGTTCAGTAAAAGATTCAGTGGAAGACAGGTTAGATGAGATAGTAGGCAAAGGAAGGGAAAAAGGGGGAAGAGATTTGGTTGGGGGTACTGTTAAGGATAGGGAGGACCACATGTCATTTGTTCAATATGGTACCAGTATTAAATGTATGTTTGCAAATGCAAGGAGTCTAAAATGGGAGTGCTGGAGGGAAAATGTCAATTTCCCAGCTGCCCCAAGTCATGTGACTTGTGCTCTGATAAACTTCAATCACTCTTTACTGCTGTACTGCAAGTTGGAGTGATATCACCCCCCCCCCCATCAGCCAAACAAAATAACAATGGGAAGGTAACCAGATAACAGCTCCCTAACACAAGATAACATCTGCCTGGTAGATATAAGAACAGCACTCAGTAGTAAAAACCCATGTCCCACTGAGACACATTCAGTTACATTGAGAAGGAAAAACAGCAGCCTGCCAGAAAGCATTTCTCTCCTAAAGTGCAGGCACAAGGCACATGACCTGGGGTAGCTGGGAAATTGACAAAATGTCTAGCCCCATGTCAGATTTCAAAATTGAATATAAAAAAAATCTGTTTGCTCTTTTGAGAAATGGATTTAAGTGCAGAATTCTGCTGGAATAGTACTATTAACTGATGTGTTTTGAAAAAAACATGTTTTCCCATGACAGCATCCCTTTAAAGCAAATCTTCAGTCAGGGGCATTGCCTAAACTGCCCCAAAGTTTGATTTTCCTATGTTGTGAGGTGCTCCATAGTGATTGTAACTTGTTATTTCTGTGTAAGCGGAAAAGTACCTCTAGGATGGTTCTTAAGTGCAAATTGTCGCAAAGAGAGTGAATAGATGCAGTGTGTATGTCAATTTTACACTAGTATAGCTCCTTTCATTATGCCAGTATCATATAAATTAGCCTTGTCGGCTGTTGGCATTGTGTGTTGCCTACTGAGTTACTTCATTATATTTTATGTCCTGCTTATTTATTGAACCAAGGGTATGAAACCAGCATATGATGATTATGCAGACTCTGATGAAGATCAGCATGATGCTTATCTAGAAAGAATGAAAGAGGAGGGGAAGATTCGTGAGAATGCAGATAGCGATGAGTCTGGTGATGAAACTGGTGAGAAAACAATGGTTTGCTTAATGAAAATAGTCTGAAAGCTAGAAATGCTGAATAGATAACTAGAAGTACTAAATGTTTTTATTTGTTTTTCCTGCCACATTCAGATGAATCATTTAATCCAGGAGAGGAAGAAGAGGAAGTTGCCGAAGAGTAAGAACCTACAATGTTATAATTATTTGCTTTTATAATTATTTGCTTGATGTTTTAAAACAGCTTTTAATACTCTTTGACTACACTTGGTAGACAAAAAATCTATAAAATCACAGATCACATTTATGCCAGAGGTTTAAAGCATATCATAAGGGATGGTTTCCATTTGATTTGTTTTTTAGCACTGTTTAGGTATTGATATGAATTTGGTCTTTCTTTTAGAATGTGAATTATCTTTATATTTTCATTTCTCTAACCTACGATATATATTGCCCAGCAACCAGAAATCAAGTTCATTGTAATTTTTTTTCTCGTCCATTTTGATAGTTTGATTTATATTGCTATAATTAGTATAATTATTGATATCTTTCTTTTCAGATCCACCTTTTCACATTTGTCTTTTACTGCAGCACAATTAGAAACAAAGGCACACTCTACATGATGCTTCTGCAAAAATCAAAAGCTTCTTTTATTCAGGAAAAATCTCAGCAGAGATCTCACCTGAATAAAAGAAACTTTCGGTTTTTTTTGCAGAAGCATCATGTCGAGTGTGTCTTTGTTTCTATTTGGTTCGTATGTAAGAAGAATTTTTGTTTGCAGCAGGGTCTACATTGAGCACCTCCCATCGTCAGAGTAATTTCTTCGTTAAGAATAGCAAAGAAGAAGTTAAAAATTTGATTTTATTGCTGCATTGCTACATGAGACCCAAAAAACAATTAATTAAATTTCCAAACATGGAATTTGCAAAATAAATAGATAAATCAATAAAAGTAAATATTTCTGATTTGTTTCAGAATATCATTGTGTTCTTGGAGTAGGGTTATTAGTGGGGTCCAACTGGGTTCTGTATTTGGTCCATTTTTATTTGTTCATTAATGACTTAGTGGAGGGTATTGTAGGTAATATATCAGTGATTGCAGATGGCACACAACTATGCTACCAATCAATTTCATCCAGGACGTGACATCCTTGAAAGAAATCTGGGCGACTAAGTGGCAGATGAAATAAAACATTGAGAAATGTAATATTATGCACCTGTAATTTAAAGAGTTAGGGGCATTTGCCCGGGGTAACAGCTAGGCTGGGGGGGGGAGGATGGAGGGGGTCTAAGTAGGGTAGGGGCTACGGGTTTTTTTACTTTACCGTTGAATTCTCCTTTAAAGATATGCAAGCCACTTTTTTTTTTTTTTAAAAAGGTAAGTTGTGTTAAGTGTTTAAAACAATAAAAGACATAACAGCACATCTCATATGCATTACATGAAATCAGACATGAATTACCAGTGGACATATAGAGTAATGTAACTATAAGAACCCTGTATTGGGGTCAATTGGACACTCAAAGTATTCTTTATGAACTATTTTTGAGCCACCATTTGCGCCAAGCTAAATTGTGAAGTATCTTAATTGTCTTATGTAGGGGTACACCTAGGTTACGGGGTGTATATAAGGATTTTGGCATCTGTGTTAAGGCGAGATTATGGCATCTGTGTTAAGGCGAGATATAGGGCGGTATGAGGCACATAGGGATGGATCCTTCCCTGGTTTAGGAATGACTACTATTAATGCTTCTGCGAATAGGGGGCAAGTTGTTCCGAGAGAGACTTATACAAGTCTGGGGGTAGCCCGCTGGACCCAGGGTCTTATTAGAGGGTAGCAATGCAATTGCCTTAGTGACTTCTTGAACAATGATGGGAGAGTCCAGAAATGCTCGGCATCTGGAGAAAGGGTGGGTATAGAAATAGAGTTCAGGTAACTGGGGAGTTGGGTTCTGGAGTAAGTTTTTGTGGATGTATATAGGATTTTATAGAAGGCCGCAAATTCCTGTGCTATGATTTTGGGATCTACTATTATCGAGCCATTATCTAATGTGAGACATGGAATTGCAAGGGATATTTGGTATGGTTTGGCCAGTAATGCTGGGAGTTTGTTATTCTTGTCTCCTTGGTCAAAAATGCATTGATTCTGATAAAGTAGAGCTTTACTGGTTGGTGATATAGAAGCTGTTTGTAGAGCGTCTTGTTCTCTTAGGAGGTTAGCATAGTTGGTGGGGATAGGGTTCTGTGTATGTGCCACCATAGCCAGTAGCGATCCTAGAGGAGGACGGGCCCTGGTGCATGACGAGGCAACTGTGTCATTTTTGAGCCAGAGTGGGCTAAGTCGCCAAAGTCTATCAGGGGCATCAGGATTCCAACATAAAATAAGTTGGAGAGGAGAGTTATCTGATAAAGTTTGAGGTAAGTATTGGATCTGATCAACTAAGGGTAACAGGTCTTGAGATGCTAAGGCTAAGTCTATCCTTGAGAGGTGTTGCATAGTGACAGGAATAGACCTTTTGGAGTGGGTGTTTCCATCTCCATAGGTCGGTCCACTGTAGGGCCTCCGCCCATTGGGTAAGTTTAGTGGAAGTGTGGGGATCTGGAATGAGTCTGTCCAAGGATGGATTTAGACAGCAATTGAAATCCCCCATTAGGCAGACAGGGCCAGGGGGATATTTTGACAGTTTAGTTATCATTTGGTTAAGGATGGACACTGCAAATGGTGGTGACATGTAAATGTTGATCACAGTGAGGGGTTTATTAGCAATTAGGCCATGGAGGATTAAGATCTTCGATGGTGATCTAAGTGGAGCTTATGTAATTCAAATGACAAACCTTTGCGGATTAGTATTGAAACTACTCTCGAGTGGGATGAGAAAGTGGCATCCCACCCATGGTTTCTTAAGAGCGAGTACTTTTTGGCCCATAAGGTGCGTTTCTTGCAGGAGAAGAATCTATCTCTGTAGATAATTAAACATCTACAGAATCTATCTCTGTAGATAATTAAACATTACACTCCTTTTAAATTTGGAATTGAGACCCCTCACCAGGCCCGGACTGGCAATCTGTGGGTTCCGGCAAATGCCAGAGGGGCTGCTATAAGGTCCCATAGAAAGTCAGTATTTAGTGGGTTGATAGGGGCTGTTTGCTCCTCTGTGTGGGCTGATTGGTCCTCTGTGTACCTTTAATGCCAGGGCCTTTTTTAATTCTCAGTCCGGACCTGCCCCTCACATTCCATGAGAGATTATATATAATTTAGCCATATCTTATGTATGTTTGTAGGTACCCGGCCAGTTGGTGTGTCCATCCCCTTGCATATAGTAAATAGTTCGTTTTACCATTAAGTATGAGAATGAGGTTCGTCGACATATATAAAATAATCTCCAATACGAACATAAACAAAAACATAAATCCCAAGCACCCCCTCCCTAACCAACCCAACCGACCTTCCCAACCTAGGTGGGTCTAATACCCAAAACTGTTACATGCTTACAGAAGCTTCTGGAGAGTGTGTCCACACTCGTCAGGGGCGCCTAGGGTTTTTGTGGCTCAACCAATCATCCGCCTCGGTTGGGGAGTTAAAAAACTGCACTCGCTCTCCATCCTGTATCCTGAGCATTGCGGGTTATAGCATGCTGTATGGAATGTGTGCTTCTTTGAGGCGTTTTTTAACAGCCATAAAAGTAGCCCTTTGTTTCTGCACTGCTGGTGAGAAATGTGGGTATAGGGAAACTGTTGCTCCATTGTCGGTAATAGGGCCCTTAAACCTTGCAGCTCTTAGCGTTGCATCTCTGTCCCTGTAGTTTAACACGCGCAACAGGAATGGTCGAGGAGGTGTTCCGGGGGGATGCGGTTTGGTGGGCTCTCTCCACCACAAACGTGGGGGAGTGCATCATTCCCAAGAGTCTCTTTAAGCCAGTTTTCTATGAATGCCTCTGGGTTTTGACCTTCCGTTTTTTGTGGCAGAACCACAATGCGCACATTATTTCTGCGGAGTCTGTTTTCAAGATCCTCCGTTTTATCGAATGCCTGTTGCAACTGTTGTTTAATGGGAAGGGGAGAGACTGTCTTCCAGTGAGGAGACTCTATTTTCAACCTCCGTTGTGTGTTCTCTTATGTTTTGCAAGTCGTGGCGTAGTATTGAAATGTCTACTTTAATTTCCTCTAGTTTGCGATGTTGTAGCAGTGCGACTTTCCAGTATTGCTGATAGAAGTTCACTTGTCATAGTTTCTGGTGGGAGCGACTCTGAGGATGAGGCAGGTTGGGAGTCTTGTGGTTCTGTGCAGGCAAAGCGTTCTAGTCGTGAGGAGATGGATCTGATTAGCAGGATTTATCAAGGAGAAATGCTCTATGCTGTTACAATCTGTTGTTTAGGTCATCACAGCGGGGAATGACCCGCTTTCTTATTCTCTAATTCTTGGCTGCCCTTTATAGAATAGGGGACAATTGTAGATGTAAGTGTGCAGTTATTAGGCACAAGGTTGGAATGTTAGGCCCACTTTCTTTTTCCTCTGGTTCCTAGTTGTCTCTTGGGAACTAAGAATACTTGTGTATTTCAATGTCCAAATATTGGGGCCTGTTATAAAGCATGCAGACTTCCCACTGCTCTGAGTCTGTTATGTGTTGAGGTAGCAATATAGCCCTAGATCCACATTCCTATTTTTTGGGGAATGCTTGTGCAGCTGGTATACAATATGTAGCCTTTTCTATGGGCTGAGTCTGTCAGGTGTAGAGCCAGTGGTTGTGGCAGCCTGATTTGTAAAGGGCAGACAGGGAAGGCGCCCCCGGGGTCTAGGGTTCACTCACCCTCATATGTTCTGCAGTCCCTGAGGATTTCAGCATGCCAAATCCTTTTTACCGCTGCGCCGCTCCAATGCGGTTCCGGGCAGGCCCGCCAAAAGTTAGCCCATGGCTTTGGTGGTGGGAATAGGCCGTACCTGGATTAGATGCGCGACTGCGCCTAGTGGTAGCAGCAGGGTTAAGTGATAGCCCCTAAGTATAGGGGGTTGTGAGTTCTTTTTGGCTGTGTTTGTAAAAGGACCCCGGGAGCGCCAGAGGTTTGCGTCTACCTCGCTGCATGGTTGGACCCGACCCCATGCAAGCCACTTTTACCCTAAATGAGATTGTTAGGCAAATTAATTATTGAGAAGGGCATAGGGGACTCTATAGATAATAAACTTGAGGTTTTGAGCTGTATTAAAAAAAAAAAGGCTGTTAGAAGACAAGGGTTTTCCTTTTTACAAAGCATTGGTATAGCTCCATCTAGAATATGCTGTGCAGTTTTGGTCTCCAGTACTCCGATGGCATATTATTATATTAGAAAGCATCCAAAAAAGGGTGACGGGTGATGGTAAAGATAATGGAAAGTCTCCGTTATGAAGAAAGGTTCAGCCATGTTGGGTTATTTACAATAGCGAGGAAGAACTTAAGGAGATACAGTAACTATTTTGAAATAAATAAAGGCATCATATAATTATTTACTTACAAGTAGGTCCTTTTACCAGACAAAATTACATCTTCCATCCTAATATTTTATAGTGAAGTTGTGGACTGTTCTTTCTGAAGATTTTGTACTGGCAGATGTGTTCGGTAGCTCCAAGAAGGGTTGGTAGCTTTTTAAGCAAGTGAGGAAATGCCAGGTTAAAAATAATTCTTAGACTGCCATCTTGCAGCCAGGAGAAGATCTGAAAACAAAGATTGTTCAGAATCATGGTTTAGGGGAAGGCTACAAAAAGCTATCTCAGAGGTTTAAACGGTCGGTTTCAACTGTAAAGAATGTAATCCGGAAATGGAAGGCCATCAGCGCAATTTGCACTAAGAACATCTTTATGGCACGGTGATGAGAAAGAAGCCCTTTCTGCATTCACGCCATAAACAGTCGCTTGCGTGCAAAAGCTCATTTAGACAAGTCACAGTCATTTTGAAACAAATCACTTTGGACTGATGAGACAAAAATTCAGTTATTTGGTCATACCACAAAGCGATTTGCATGATGGAAAAAAAACACTGCATTCCAAGAAAAACACCTGCTACCTACTATCAAATTTGGTGGAGGTTCCATCATGCTGTGTGGATAGTTCAGGGACTAGGGCCTTAGTTAAAGTCGAGGGTTGAATGAATTCAACCCAAAAAATTCTTCAGTATAATATTCAAGCATCAGTCACAAAGTTGAAGTTACGCAGGGGTTGGATATTCCGAAAAGACAATGACCCGTAACACACTTCGAAATCTACAAAGGCATTTATGCAAAGGGAGAAGTACAATATTGATTCGTTCATTCTGTGAAAAAACAGGTTTCTTATTTAAGGAAGAAAGGCAGCAAATGTTGTGCAGGCTGGTTATAGTGAATTACTCTCTGAAAATCTTAGTAAAATGGTACCAGGCAATAACCAATCAGTGACTTGAGGGGGAGGCACATGGGTCATAACGGTTTGCTTTCGAATCTGAGCTGCATGCTAAGTATCGATTGTAAACTCACTGAACAGCTTATGCTTTATAGATTACATTGTTGGCTTAATAACTATATTATAAACATTTTTTTTATTTTGCACAGCCTATCTTTATGCCCAGTTTTTATTTATACACTGAAGTGCTCCTTTAAACTGTTTAGTAGGCCCTAGTATTGATTTAGGATGTTTGAAATCATATGTAGATGCTGTATTGTGGAGATTTTAATTAGAAATATAAAAATTAAAGCTTTGCAGTTTGTACTTTGCAGCAGAAAGTGTATTTACCTATATTGGATTCAGCAGAACATGAACTTTGCAAAAATATATAGTTTTTTGGGGTAAGAACATTTTTATAGCTATTACCACATATGAAAGAGGTAGAACATATTTTAAGCATCTGCAGTACAAACCTTGAAATTGGTATGCACAATATATATTTGGGGGCCTTTAAATGTAAACCCATGCAGATTGGGCATCAAACTGTTGATATATGCAGCCAGTGATCTACTGATGTTTTATTTTGATACCTAATGACTTGAGATAAGATGGTGTTAATAAAAAATTAATTGAATTCAAATGTAGGAAAAGCTTTGTAGCATGGTAGTTAGTTGCATCAGCTTCTAAGAAAAAACCTTGTTTTCTACTTGATGATTAGTGGTAACCCATAAACATTGATTCTGAACAGCTGCCCAGAGCACATTAAGCTTATGCAGTGACATGACACTCCCGATGAACATTTAGCCTGGTGCAGTAAATTTAGCATATAAAATACAGCATTTCTCACATTTCATATTTTTTTAGGTTTAGTTCTCCTTTAAAGGGGATGTAAAGGCAAAAAAAATCTGCTTTTTCACCTAAAAAGAATCATCTTTTCAATACACTTAAGTAAGTAAGCAAATCACTACCATTTCTGTAAAATAGTTCCTCTATCTTCTGCTGCTTATTTACTGTTCCTCTCCCTCTGGAAGCTGTTCTGAAATCCTTTCATGGCTGACTGGCCAGAGTAGTGAGAGAGAATCAAAGATGCTCTGCATTCCGAAGTCTAAAAAATAAACACATAAATAGCCCATGTACTTCAAAATGCAGAGCATCTCTGGCCTGCTGGTTCTCGGTGAACAGCTTCCAGAAGAAAACAAAATCTATTATTTTACAGAAAGGGTACTGATTTGCTAACTTGACTAAATTGAAAATATGATCAATCCCCCTTTTTTATTTTTTGCCTTTATATCCCCTTTAACAACACACTATCCTTTCCAAAGTTCTTTACCATAGTGTGCTCTTTAATTTTATGAACTGCTGAACAGTATCAAGTGCTTTATTGAAATCTATAATAATTTAATCACCAGCCTTACTCCATTACTTGTTAACCTCTTTAAAGAAGCTAATATAATTTGTTTATCAGGAGCGGTCATTTATAAATCCATAGTATGCGCTTCCTATATTAAATAATCTCCCACCATCAAAGTACTTTTCCTCACAACAGTTTGACTTTTGACAAAAACAGTTCTGTTAAGATCTTTAAATACAGGCAGGTGGAAGACAGGTACGTGATGATTAATTCTCCTGTTTGGCACACAGTATCCCCTTCGTGCTCCACCTCAAATGAAAAATAGAAGAAGAGAGAGGCCAATGGGTGCTTCCATATCCCTGCTAGATTTATACTTACAGGATCACCGGTGTTAAGCTCGCATGTAGTTAGAATGGCTTTGATGTAGATAACGGTCCCGTCTCTCAAACGCTTACAGCAAAGCTTGTCTTAGTCTTGTCAGCGTCCTCGTGTTCCACTCACCCACACGCTCCTGTTATCGCCTCCTCACACTGTAGGCTGCAGTTGAACGTATGGAGACTGGCGCTGCTGGCTTAATCTTATCAGCGTCCTCGTGTTCCACTCGCTCAGATTTCACTTCGTGACATTGGGCGCATGCGCAGTAGATCCATAACGGTAACTGTTCCTACTGGGCATGCGCCAGAAGATGCAGGTCAAAGCAGGAAGAAGACGCCCGTGGGAGAAGATGGCGACTGTGAATTCCGTGGACAGGACCTACGCAGAGGGGTAACAAGTTCGGGGCATTTACCCAGGGGGACAGGTAGGCAAGGGGGGAGGAGGGAGGGGGGCAACGCAGGGGGGGAGGGGATTTGCGCCCAGGGGGTTTCCTTCTCCTTTAAGGAACTGTTTTTGTCAAGTGTCAAACAGTTGTGAGGAAAAGTACTTTGATGGTTGGAGATTATTTAATATAGGAAGCGCATACTGTTCTTAAATTTCCTTTCTGCGGCAGAATCTCCATTTCCACTGGTTGCATCTGCGCAAAGTTGAATCTAATTTCCATTATTTATAAATCCATGTTGTCTTACTATAATCAATAATGTAACCAGCAACAGAATATTAATATCCTTTACAAACTGTTCCCTGTTACAGATGGAAAACTTTACATCCCTTCAATTTCCTGCTTCTTTGTTCTTTTTTATCTGTAGGTGTCTTTAAAGGGATAAGTTATGTGACTTGTGCTCTGATAAACTTCAATCACTCTTTACTTCTGTACTGCAAGTTGGAGTGATATCACCCCCTCCCTCCCCCCCCCCCCAGCAGCTAAACAAAAGAACAATGGGAAGGTAACCAGATAACAGCTCCCTAACACAAGATAACAGCTGCCTGGTAGATCTAAGAACAACACTAAGGCTAAGGCCACACTAGGCGATAGCGCCGCGATTTGACTCGCGGCGACTTTTCGCCGCGACTTTTAAGCCGCAATCGCTGGGGAAAATTTTGCGCTGGCGTCTATGGGGAATCGCGACAAATCGCCAGCGTAAAAACACACGCGGCGATCTTTTTTCTACTGTGGCTCGAAATTGCCTCGCTAGGCGATTTCGAGCGACAATAGAAAAAACATCGTGGGACCCATGTCCCACTGAGACACATTCAGTTACATTGAGAAGGAAAGAACATCAGCCTGCCAGAAAGCATGTCTCTCCTAAAGTGCAGGCACAGATCACATGACCAGGGGCAGCTGGGAAATTGACAAAATGTCTAGCCCCATGTCAGATTTCAGGGCAGAATTCTGCTGGAGCAGCACTATTAACTGATTTATTTTGAAAACATTTTTTTCCCCATGACAGTATCCCTTTAAGCACTTCTTCTTGTACCAGCCCTAATAACCATTAATCTGTGTATACAGTGGTGTGCAAAACTATTTGCCCCCTTCCTGATTTCTTATTATTTTGCATGTTTGTCACACAAAATGTTTCTGATCATCAAACACATTTAACTATTAGTCAAAGATAACACAAGTAAACACAAAATGCAGTTTTTAAATGAGGGTTTTTCTTATTTAGGGAGAAAAGAAATCCAAATCTATATTTTCATGTGTGAAAAAGTAATTGCCCCCTGAACCTAATAACTGGTTGGGTCACCCTTAGCAGCAATAACTGCAATCAAGCGTTTGCGATAACTTGCAACGAGTCTTTTACAGCTCTCTGGAGGAATTTTGGCCCACTCATCTTTGCAGAATTGTTGTAATTCAGGTTTTCTAGCATGAACCGCCTTTTTAAGGTCATGCCACAACATCTCAACAGGATTCAGGTCAGGACTTTGACTAGGCCACTCCAAAGTCTTCATTTTGTTTTTCTTCAGCCATTCAGAGGTGGATTTGCTGGTGTGTTTTGGGTCATTGTCCTGCTGCAGCACCCAAGATCGCTTCAGCTTGAGTTGATGAACAGATGGCCGGACATTCTCCTTCAGGATTTTTTGGTAGACAGTAGAATTCATGGTTTCATCTATCACAGCAAGTCTTCCAGGTCCTGAAGCAGCAAAACAACCCCAGACCATCACACTACCACCACCATATTTTACTGTGGGTATGATGTTCTTTTTCTGAAATGCTGTGTTACTTTTACGGCAGATGTAACGGGACGCGCACCTTCCAAAAAGTTCAACTTTTGTCTCGTCGGTCCACAAGGTATTTTCCCAAAAGTCTTGGCAATCATTGAGATGTTTTTTAGCAAAATTGAGACAAGCCTTAATGTTCTTTTTGCTTAAAAGTGGTTTGCGCCTTGGAAATTGCCATGCAGGCCATTTTTTGGCCAGTCTCTTTCTTATGGTGGAGTCGTGAACACTGCCCTTAATTGAGGCAAGTGAGGCCTGCAGTTCTTTAGATGTTGTCCTGGGGTCTTTTGTGGCCTCTCGGATGAGTTGTCTCTGCGCTCTTGGGGTAATTTTGGTCGGCTGTTCCATGTTTTTGCCATTTGTGGATAATGGCTCTCACTGTGGTTCGCTGGAGTCCTAAAGCTTTAGAAATGGCTTTATAACCTTTGAAATTGAACTCAGGTGTGATAAACCACAGTTAAAGGAAAACTATACCCCCCAAACAATGTATGTCTCTATTAAAAGATACTGAGTAAAGCAGCTCATATGTAAAACCCTGCTTCATGTAAATTAACCATTATCATAATAATATACTTTTTTAGTAGTATGTGCCATTGGGTAATCATAAATAGAAAATTGCCATTTTAAAAAATAAGGGCCGCCCCCTGAGATCGTAAGATTCACTGTGTACACATACAAACCACATGTAAGGTCACATGAGCCAATTAACAGACAGAGTTCTGTCTTTTGCTTCCACACTTCTTCCTGTTACAGTTAGTGTTGTAGTATTTCTGGTCAGGTGATCTCTGAGGCAGCACAGATAGAGTCACGAAATGGTGGTTCAAGGCAAGAGATGTAAAAGGGCAATATTTATGTAAATATATATTCCAGTTTGGTAAGATTCTTTAATATGTCATTCAATTTGATATAAACTATCTGTTGCTTAAGTATTCATTTTGGTGGTATAGTTTTCCTTTAAGTAATTTTTTAACAAGGGGGGCAATCACTTTTTCACACAGGCCCATGTAGATTTGGAGTTTTTTTTCTCCCTTAATAACGTAAACCTTCATTTAAAAACTGCATTTTGTGTTCAATTATGTTATCTTTGACTAATAGTTAACGGTTTTTGATGAGCAGAAACATTTAAGTTTGACAAACATGCAAAAGAATAAGAAATCAGGAAGGGGGCAAATAGTTTTGCACACCACTGTATATAATGACATAGCTGAATTATGTTTAAAAAAAAAAAAAAAAAACAAGGTCTATCAGGTTCAACCCCTCCAAATTAACCCCAGTGGACATATACTTTTAAAGACCTGTCTGTGCACTTGCATTATTAGGCAAAAAATATGTTTTGTTTGACATTCTCTTTAAATATACAAACCTTAATTTAAAATAGTTAATAAAAGATACCCATCGTGTTTTGTTGATTTGCTTGTTGTAGTTCCTTTAACTAGTAACAGCCTGTTAATAAGCACTATAAGAAATTATTGAATGTATTAAATGGCACTATTCTTTCATATTTCCATGCATAATTGTTAAATATACATTTATTTTCCTTACAAAGAGTAACTGTGCACCATTTATGTCCCATTCAAACTACGTTACACCATGCCTTTTGATCATCAGGCTACAGCTTCCTGACTTGGATGCCTTGCCTTGGGTGCATGTGCATAGAGCTTGGCCCAGCACAATTATAACTTTTTACTTTACGTATAAAAAACATTTTTTATTGCGCAAACCAATACATTTTAATTCTTTACTGTATTTGTGACCGTATTGAATTCTTGTATAACGAGAATAAGGTACAGGAAATAAATTTGATATTTGAGGATATTGGCCTAAAAAACACACTAGCATATGCTAACTCTATTGTACTTTGCTGTGCTGATCTGATATAATTTATAGTATATCACGGCTCTTATGTGTATGTGCATATACATACACACATATATATATATATATATATATATATATATATATATACACAATATATACAATATATATATAGGTGTATATATAGATAGACCATGGGAATCTGTGGCATCGGCTATACACCTATAGGAACACGGAGCGGCCATTTAGCCTAATAGAGAAGTCCCTTCAACAGGCGGGTAACTATCAGACTTTTTATTAAGCGCCGCTGGTTTAAAGACTTTTTTTGCATAAAGACTTTATTGCATTTTGATTTTAGCCGCTAACAGTCTACACTGCCTGAGCAGGCATTCGGATGTACTCATAGTAAACACACACTGTATCTAAACACTCTCTTGTGCAGGCAGATATACAATGTTGCATACTGGTTGCAACTTTGACACATTGGTACTGTAACTTAGTTTGCTTTCTCTATTCTTCCTGTTAATATTTTGTGATTTATTGTTTGACTTGTTTACTTGGTTCCGTAATGGAAAATCCCCCACACACGTCACTGTGACGTCATTATGCACAGTTTCCCGCCACTTTAGGGTTTAAAGGGTTGGTGTATGTTTGTATGTTCACTTTGAGAAAGCTTCTGATGAAGTGGCAGGACGCCACGAAACGCGTTAAGCGGGCAGCCAGGGTTTATTGCTGCTGTAACCTGTTTTTACATGTTGACTGAATAAAATTTTCACTTTTTTAATACTTTTACTGGACTCTCACGGTGCTCTGCTCTTTTTGTTTTTGGAATCACTTTGAGAAAGGCTTGAGTGTGAGCCAAAACGTCAGTTGTTTTGTGATCCAAATAAACACTTTTTTGATTTTGATAAGTCCTGTGAGTGCGAGCTTCTTCATTAATCTACTTAATTTTTTGGGCTTTTTGCACCCAGGCAACTATGACCATCTGACGAGTCGTGCTGGCCTCTACACAACTTTATATATATATATATATATATATATATATATATATATATATATATATATATATACATATATATATACTCTCGATAACTGCGGTAAATGTGCCTGGATGCAGAGACCGCAAAATAAACTAAATATATCCAGAAGAATCCGCACTCACAGGTCTTACTAATTAAAATTTACGTTTTATTTTTATAACACATTCTGACGTTTCGGCCGACCCACGGACTTTCTCAAAGTGTCACATAAACAATGAGCAATGCCTTAAATCTGTGTATTTGGTGGTAAACAGCAGCATCATCAGTGACATAGTCATCATCATAATGGAGCGACCACCCATTCAACCTGTCATTGTGAATACAATAAATCCCCAAGAATTAAAAACATATGAGTCAATAACTTAATATAATTCATCCCTTAGTTACATTAGTTTTAAAACAAGACAAAATAGCAAACTCAGATGTATCTAGATTATAACTTTTCTAAATATTGCTAGTTATTCGCTCTCTGAGTAAGTTCCTTAATTTACAAATCTCAGCCGTTCAGTGGAGTTTCTCTTTACTATGAATCAGGGCATCCCAATCCCTTTTCTTTACCATGATTTTGTATCCAATTAATTTACTTTTATTGACTTTAACTAATAGTCCTTTTCTCCTGTTTGAAATATTTTATTTGGTTTTCACAATAAACCATAAAAATAACAAATAGTATGCAGAATAAGAAGATTAATACAATGACATATTATACAGAATGTATAACTTACAATGAAGTAATGTCCCAGCAATTCAATTAGTTCCCCATAGGTTAGTAATAGTGAGACAAGGTTCAAAATTAGCATAAATAAAATTAGAACGAGACAGAACCCCGGAGTTTTAATTAACTCCATTGTGGCCTCATGAGAAACACATAGAGGGTTTAGATATGTTAAATCAAAGGTAACTTAGAAAAGCATTATTAGTTAAAGTCTATAAAAGTAAATTAATTGGATACAAAACCATAGAAAAGAAAAGGGATTGGAATGCCCTGAATCATAGTAAAGAGAAACTCCACTGAACGGCTGAGTTTGTAAATTAAGTAACTACTCAGTGACTAGCAACAATGTTAAGAAAAGTTATAACATAGATACATCTGAGTTTGCTATTTTGTCTTGTTTTTAAACTAATGTAACTAAGGGATGGATTATATTAAGAATTTATTGACTAATATGTTTTTAATTCTTAGGGATTTATTGTATTCACAATGACAGGCTGCATGGGTGGTCGCTCCATTATGATGATGACGACTATATGTCACTGATGATGCTGCTGTTTCCCGCCAAATACATAGATTTAAGGCATTGTTCATTGTTTATGTGACACTTTGAGATAGGCTCTGGGTCGGCCGAAACGTCAGACGTGTTTTAAAAATAAAACTTAAATTTTAATTAGTATGACCTGTTAGTGCTTGAGAAAGGTCCCAGCATGGACCAAAATGTTACGTTGGCTGGAACATGCTTCACTAAATACACTTTTTTTACTTTTGAAAAATATGCCTGTGTTGCTGGTTCATTTGAGAGTGCATATGTGATACTTTAACCGTGCAACTGCGTTAAGTTGAGAAGTGTGTGTGTGTGTCTGTGTGTGTGTGTGGGTTATATACCCTGGTGCTCCCAGAATTTCAAATATTTAGGTAAGTAGATGCCGGTGCACCGGCATCTACTTACATATATATATATATATATATTAGGGATGCACCGAATCCACTTTTTTGGATTCGGCCGAACCCCCGAATCCTTCATGAAGGATTCGGCCGAATACCGAACCGAATCCGAACCCTAATTTGCATATGCAAATTAGGGGTGGGAAGGGGAAAACATTTTTTACTTCCTTGTTTTCTGACAAAAAGTCACGCAATTTCCCTCCCCGCCCCTAATTTGCATATGCAAATTAGGATTCGGATTTGGTTCGGCTGGGCAGAAGGATTCGGCCGAATCCGAATCTTGCTGAAAAAGGCCGAATCCTGGCCGAATCCCGAACCGAATCCTGGATTCGGTGCATCCCTAATATATATATATATATATATATATATACATATATACATATCTATACAGTATATATCATGCATACACACACATATACAAGAAAGTGCTCTCCCTTTGCTCCAGGTTATCAACATACCTGTTTTCCTTTACATAACTCTTTTCTTTGCATTCTGCTGCAGGTTTGATAGTAATCCTTCTGCAAGTTCCTCTAGTGCTGACAGTGATGATGATACAGACAAAAAAAAAGATGCTAAAAGAGCTAAAATTGTTAAACAGAAGAAACCAAGAAAAAAAACAGAGGTACCAGTCGCTTATTGTCACTTACTGGATTTCTTTTGTTACCAACACTGTTTCTGCTTTCATCTCCCAGCAGGGCTGTATTAAGGTCTGGTGCTACTAATACTAAGCAGTGGACCTCAGCCTCCTCATTTCTGTAGCTGATCAGAATGTTTGCAGGACAATCTGCCCATATGCCATTTGCTTTTCTGATGCCCCCCCCCCCAAGCTGCCTGGCATGGTACCTCAAGTGCCTATATAGTATTAATAAAGCCTATCCCAGTTAATTGTATGTTGCTCACTTGAAACTTTGTACTTTCACTGTCTTAGGTTCAGGGGAGCAAGGAAGATTGAACCTAGAGTTAGGCTTTATTAATATGGTGTATTTTTAAATATCAGGCTTTTAGTTGTGCTCTGTTTTGTATTATCTTGTTAGATTGCCATGCCATGTGGTACTTTTAAGAGCCACATTTCTTAATTACACAATTTTATCGGAACAGCTTACAACAATTTGGGATAAGTTTTTAATAATTGCACAACTGTTCTTTATTCATTGTCAAAGTCACAAAGAGAGAATTTAAGTAATTATATTACAGGTATGGGACCTGTTATCCAGAATGCTCGGGACCTGGGGTTTTCCGGATAACTGATCTTTCCGTAATTTGGGTCTTCATGCCTTAAGTCTACTAGAAATTCATTTAAACATTAAATGAACCCAATAGGCTGGTTTTGCTTCCAATAAGGATTAATTATATCTTAGTTGGGATCAAGTTGGGATCAAGGACAAGCTACTGTTTTATTATTACAGAGAAAAAGGAAATCATTTTTAAAAATTTGGATTATTTGGATAAAATGGAGTCTATGGGAGACATTCTGGATATCGGGTTTTCCGGATAAGGGATCCTATACCTGTACTTAAAATTTTTAATGTTAAAAATAACATATGGCACACGGTGTTGTAAAAAAACTGGCATTAAGACATTCGTAAATGCATTAGATGTGTGTTTAGTTCAAACTAACGCATTTTTTTTTTTTTTTTTAAATAGCTTTTTTTTTTTTTACAAATGTCAACTGATCAATTGTCATACTTTATATTAAATATTGTATGGGGTAGTTTATTTTACAATGCCAGAAAAAATATATGTCAAAGTGCCTTTTTTTGTTATGGTTCAAAGGTAAATACAAACTAATATTAGTCTGATCTGTACATAAACTTATTCCATTAGAACATTTTCTTTGTTGCTCTGCTAGGCAAAAAAAACCAAAGATCCAGGTGCTCCAAAGCGTCCCATGTCTGCCTACATGCTGTGGTTAAATGCGAGTCGGGAGAAGATTAAAAGTGAGAACCCAGGGATCAGCATAACTGACCTATCCAAGAAAGCAGGGGAAATTTGGAAGAACATGAGCAGAGATAAAAAGGAGGTTTGGACAATACATTGCATTTAAATTGAATTTTATGCTTTTTGGCAGAGGCCTGCAGCTAATATTACCATTGTAATGGTTTTTAATTTTTGTAAAATATACCATCATCATTTCAGATTTAATGTGTTCCCTTTAGTCGCCCCAGTATAAATAAAGGAGTTGTAGTTTTACTTTGAGGCCCAGCATTGAGCTATGAATAACCCAGCAGGGCATTCCGCAACCTCACTGCCCTTACCGTGAGGAACCACCTACGCTGCTTCAAATGAAAGTTCTGTTCCTCTAATCTAAAGGGGTGGCCCTCTGGTGCGTTAATTCATTTTATTCGGAAAAAATTCCCTGCTATCTATTTATAATGCTTTCTAATGTAAAGCGTGATCATGTTGTCCACGCAAGGTGTCAAGCTTTAAGATTATTATCTGGCAAACACATCTTTCTTTAAACCAGCAATATTGCATTCTGCTTGCAGCTTATGGTTTCTTCTCATCCCTTGAAAATTGGGAACATATAAATTTGAAAGGCTAAACGCCATTGCATTAATAAAGCTCATCTATAATTAGTAGATATTTCAGGTGCATGGCAGCTGAGAAACCAAAATGCTGCCTTTCAAGAGAAGGATTAAACCACAAAGGTGAAGCAGAGTAAGGTTGCGATCAATTTATTTCCCAGTCAAACATAGCATGGATTTCCATGAATTTTAATTCTCCTAGTGGGTCAGCAAGAGGTCTTCTATATAGTTGTACTGACTACCAGGTTAGGTGGACATCAGTTTTAAGGTGAATGTCATAAGGTAGATTGTTGTCATAGCTCCAGGTACCTGGAAGTGACATTGGCAGAAACACAAGTGCCAGTCTATCAGCAGAAGTGTGGTGGGAGCGAGCAAGAAAAACCACATCTGATTATGCAGGCACAAGATGCTTTCAAAAATTCACAAGAAAATCAAAATTTTGTGCTGGACATGGGCCAACTCTTCTGTGCAGAAGCAGCAGTTAGTGCTGCCCCAAGAAAGAGTGATAGGTTTGTAATCAATGCTTATGCTAATAAGGAAAGCTTCAGGCACTTTGAGACCATTATGGATATGAGAAGTCTAAACATATTATTGGCAAGGGGAAGATTTAAGATGTATCCATAAATATGACAAATTGATTTGCATCTATAAGTTAAAGGTACCCCATGTTTCACATAATACTTAAAACATAACCATCTTTAAAGGAACAACAAAAAATTAAGGTGTTTTAAAGTAATGAATAGATCATGTTCTGTTGCCCTGCACTGATAAAACTGATGTGTTTGCTTCAGACACACTACTATAGTTCATATAAGGAAGCTGCTGTGTAGCAATAATGGAAATTGAAAAAAGGCTTCTGTATATGGTACAAGTTAAATAGTGCATAACCGATAACGCCATTATGTTCAACAGAGTTTATCTGCTATCTGCAGTGTAACTTGAGCCTTTTCTCCTTTGAATGGCTGCCCCATTGCAACACAGCAGCTTATCTATATAAACAATAGTGGTGTTTCTGAAGCAAACACAACAGTTTTACCATTGCAGGGCAACACTGCATTATATTTTTTATTACCTGAAAACATTTATTTTTTGATGTTACTGTTCCTTTAAGAAAATGGGGTTGTAAGTTAACTACTTTATACCTAAAAAAAAAAAAAAATATATATATATATATATATATATATATATATATATATATATATATATATATATAATTTGTGTGTTTAACCAAGAATCGATAAAATTATACAAAAGAGATGACTGGTGCAATAATGGCACATAACCTAATATGGATATTGCAGTTACCGTTACTTTTGTTGAACAGTTCAGATGCCTCATTTCAGTCTATGACAATAGGAACCAGTCACCCTTATTGCAGAGTTGAGAACACAAGGTATACCAATTTTCCACTACTTGGACAATATCCTAGTTACAAGAACAAGAACACAGGTAGAAGCTGATCTTCACACTGAGTGTTAGATTTTCTCCAAAGCCATAAGTGTGTAGTAAACACAGAAAAGAGCAATTTAGGTCCAACTAGGGTTCTCCCATTTAGATTATAAGTGGATTGCATATTTTTACAACCCAGGTGGATGACTTTAAATTTATCGACATCTCATCTCCCACTTAGCTGCCCAGATAGCCAGTTTGTCAAGATTCTGCTGCAAGGATGCTGCATCCTGGATGGAATTAAAGGAAAACTATACCCCCAAAATGAATACTTAAGCAACAGATAGTTTGTATCATATTAAGCGGCATATTAAAGAACCTTACCAAACTGGAATATATATTTATGTAAATACTGCCCTTTTACATCTCTTGCCCTGAACCCCCATTTTGTGATGGTCTGTGTGCTGCCTCAGAGATCACCTGACCAGAAATACTGCAGCTCTAACTGTAACAGGAAGAAGTGTTGAAGCAAAAGACACAACTCTGTTGTGACATAAGAAGTATAGTTTGTTTGGTTTGTTTGTGTGCACAGTGAATCATACAATCCCAGTGGGTGGCCCTTATTTTTTAAAATGGCAATTTTCTATTTATGATTACCTAATGGCACATACTAGAAATGTATATTATTGTGAAAATAGTTTGTTTACATGAAGTAGGGTTTTACATATGAGCTGTTTTATGCTATATCTTTTTATAGAGACCTACATTGTTTGGGGGTATAGTTTTCCTTTAATTGGGTTTTGTTTCATCTGCAAACACTGATACATTACTTACAATACCCTCCCCTAAGTCATTAAAGAACAAGTTAAATAAAAGTGGACACAAAACACAAATAACACTAAAAACCTTACTCCAAGTAGGGAATGTACCATTACCTGATTACCCTCTGTTCCCGATCCTGTACAAACAAATAACATTACTAAGCCCAACATACCTTCATTTAGAAAGCAGTCGTTTGTGGGGGACTCCAAATAGAACACATCTTCCAGGACACACCACTGTCCGTCTTACTTTTTCCCCATCATAAAAAGCAATCAAATTTGTCTGACATGACCTATCCTTCATAAAGTCATGCGGATTACTGCTCATAATGTCATTCTCCAGAAAATCATTTTGAGTGGTTCTTTTAGCAGTATAGCTAGCACATTTGCCTTTTCTATATCTGTTATAACCACATTACCCCTCAACCCACATCTGTACTGTTAATATACCCAAGTATATTCTGTATACTTAAAACCTTTTTGGGGTTTTATACCAGTTCCAATTTGAACAGTTGACACCTCCAACCCCCCCCCCCCCCCCCGTCAATAATCCTGCTGTAGAGAGAGTGCCAACCATTGTGTGGAGCAGTAACCCTTTCTTGTGTCCCATCATAATTCAGGAGCTCCATGATGGTGTGTACTATTTATATGGCTGTGGAGCCACTGGGTGTAGAAATTTAAAACTGGCTTCCGGATATGGCACCTGAGAGAGTGTGAGGGTGGGAGTGAAGCTCAGTGCGCCGCTTTTACGTTTAGCTATTTTAGAGACAGTACTGCATTCAGGGAGCCTGAAATACTGTGAAGTAAGACAAAGTTCACTTTATAGGCAAAACGCACCTCAGTTAAGTCTCAGCGAATACCTAAATATACTTTCAATAACTTTAACACGTTGGTGTCGCTTATTAGGAGGAAAGAGACTGTATTGTATCCATGGAGGGAATCATTTACCTCACTCAAATTTACATTTAAAATATTTCTATAACAAACTTCTCTGGACTTGAATAGAACTTGAGGAGATTTTTAATTTGGGTTTATTGTTTCAGAATTTCAGTATCCATGTATTGGGACTATTATATATAGCTGAAAACATTCTGCCTTGGTTTTTTCCCTGGGGAAAAAAGTTTTGGCGCTATTTTAAAACGCTTACATTATACATATAGCCTGTCTGCACGGAAGACATTTTCATTTCAAAGCTGAAGGCTGAAGTCGCAATAAGATGGACTTTGGTGCCATCTACTGACATTGTTTGAATTTATCTGCTTGGTAATAGCATTAATTTCCAGCCAGCATATATATAACTTCAGCAAGTTAGCGACGTTGATTAGGAGCAAAGAGACTGTATTTATATTCATAGACGGAATAATTTACCTCACACAAATTTACAGTTTAAACATTTCTATAACAAACTTCTCCGGACTTGAAAAGAACTTGAGGAGGTTTTCAATTTTGGTTTATTGTTTAAGTATTTCAGTGATCAAGTTTTAGGACTGTTATACATAGCTGGAAACATATTGCCTTGGTATTTTTTCCTAATGCAAAGATTTGGCGCCATTTTGAAGAGCTCACTTTATACATATAGCCTGTTTGCACAGAAGGCATATTATTTCAAAGCTGAGGTGGAAGCATCTCAATAATATGGACTTTGGTGCCATCTACTGACCAAGTCTAAATGTATCTGCTTGGTAACATTAATTTCCAGCCTGTTGCATTTATACTGATAAAGTTGAGACTCTCCGCTCTTCATACCTTCAGGTGAAATCTAGAAACACTTCTCAAATAGAATTTGCTCTTTCCATTGATAGAAATTTCAGCTTTTATTGTTGAGAGACTGTAATTCTTACTTCAGCATTGAATTTATACTGACTTTTACTTCAGCAATTTTTCTACGCATAAATGGGAATACGTGAAGAAATATAGCATAAAAACAAAAAAAATAAGAAAAAGGAGGGAAAAGAGAAGAAAGTTGAGAAGACAAATCTAAAAAAAATTGAAATAAAAAAAGGGAAAAGGAAAACAAAAAAGGTGGGGAAAAAAAACTATACGAATACTGAAAATGGATACTACTCCAGCATCTCCATTTTTTCTGCAAAAAACATATGAAAGAAATAAGCCAAGAAGTATGGATAGTGAGAATCGCTCTACCAAATCTGGGCAACAAAAATCTTCTACATTTACTGAACAATCTTTTGGCAGCTGAGGTTGCAAACCTTCTCAATCCAACCATTGAAAATACTATTCAATCTGCAATGGAGAAAGCACTTGGAAAATGTCAAGATACAATCAGTGGCTGAACTACCGGGGGAGCAGGGGGTGCGAGCGGGCCAGGGCCCGCACCACCTCAGGGTCCCCTCGCCAGCCCGAGCGCCACTAAAATGCAGTTCGAAAATTGCGTCTGGAGGGGGTCGGCGGCCCAGCTGCGCGTCATGCACCAGGGCCAGCCCCCTCTAGTTACGTTACTGGATACAACAAGTAGCTTAACAGAAAAAGAAAAACTTAGTTCTCAAAATCAACAAATACAGGAACTCCAGAATATGGTTTCCAACATTCAAGACAACACAATTTCCACATCCTCGATTAGATGAACTGTAGAAGAAAACATGAGATTGATGATCTAGAAAAGAGGACTAATTTAAGATTCATAGGAATTCCTGAATCCTATAAATTGGATGGCATTATTATGCTTATTAGCCACCAGCGAAAATGTCGCATTTGAGAACCCAAAAGGTGCATCTAAACGTGAGAAGCAAAATTTATCTCTTCATAAAGACCAAGTTAGAGATGCGAGTTCTTTCTTCTTTGCTAAAGAGAAAAGACAAGAGATGAGAACATTTTCACACCACTCACATAAGAGTCAAGACAAAACAGTATCGACAGATATTAGATCTACAGTGCCTTGCAAAAGTATTCACCCCCTTGGCTTTTTACCTATTTTGTTACATTCTAACCTGTAATTTAAATGTTTTTTAATCTTATTTTCTGTGATGGATCTGTACAAAATAGTCTAAGTTGGTGAAGTGAATTAAGAAAAATATATATAAAAAAAATAAAAAACTGAAAATTGGCATGTGCACATGTATTCACCCCCTTTGCCATGAAGCCCCTAAAAAATCCTGGTGCAACCAATTACCTTCAAAAGTCACATAATTAGTTCACCTGTGTGCCACATAATCTCTCCGTATGAACACACCTTTTTCTGACATGGTACCACAACAATGGTTCCACAACAAACCTGCCAAGAGAGGGGCCGCCCACCAAAACTCACAGACTGGGCAAGGATGGCATTAATCACAGAGGCAGCACAGAGACCAAAGGTAACCCTGAAGGAGTTGCCAAGTTCCACAGCAGAGACTGGAGTATCTGCCCATTGGACCACAATAAGCCGTACACTCCATAGCTGGGCTTAATGGAAGAGTGGCCAGAAAAAAGCCATTACTTAAAGTAAAAAATAAGAAGGCACGTTTTGAGTTTGCCAAAAGGCATGTGGGCGACTCCCCAAATGTATGAAGGAAGGAGCTCTGGTGAAATGAGACTAAAATTTAACTTTTCGGCCACCAAGGAAAATGTTATGTCTGGCGCAAACTTAACACATCCCATCACCCCAAGAACACCATCACCACAGTGAAACATGGTGGTGGCAGCATCATGCTGTGGGGATGTTTTTCAGCAGCAGGGACTGGGAAACTGGTCCGAGTCGAGGGAAAGGTGGATGGTGCTAAATACAGGGACATTCTTGAGCAAAACCTGTGTCAGTATGCCTGTGATTTGAGACTGGGACGGAGGTTCACCTTCCAGCAGGACAATGACCCAAAGCATACTGCTAAAGCAACACTCGAGTGGTTTAATGGGAAACATTTAAATGTTGGAATGACCTAGTCAAAGTCCAGACCTCAACTAATTGAGAATCTGTGGTCAGACTTGAAGATTGCTGTTCACAAGCGAAAACCATTCAACATGAAGGAGCTGGAGCAGTTTTGAGGAATGGGCAAAAATCCCAGTGGCAAGCTCATAGAGACTTATCCAAAGCGATTTGCCGCTGTAACTGCCGCAAAAGGTGGCTCTACAAAGTACTGACTTTAGGGGGGTGAACAGTTATGCACGCTGGAAATTAGTTATTTTCTCCTATTTGTTGTTTGCTTCACAATAAAAAAAAAATGCATTTTCAAAGTTGTAGGCATGTTCTGTAAATGAAATGGTGCAAACTCAAAACAATCCACTTTAACCCTTTGCCTGCCAAGCACGTACGGCGTACGTGCTGGCAGGCCAATGCTCAGGCTGCCAAGAACGTACATTGTACGTTCTTTGGCAGCTGAGCTCTCTCTCTGCTTCGGCGGCTTTTGCCGCCTCCGCAGAGAGTGGGGACAGAAGACAGCCCCCTAGGCAACGTGGCTGGGGGGCTGTCAAGTCGGATCTGCGACTCGATTGTCGCAGATCCGACTTCAAAGTAGCAGACGCATCGCATGGAGCGTCTGCTACTACACTCACCCTTCTTCCTGCCTGCAGAGCCGCCCACGCACTTCCTGCTGCGCAGCAACTCTGCAGACACGCTGCCAGGACTCCTCCAAAGAAGACAGCGATTCTCCTGCTCCAAAAACGGTAAGTGCACGTTTTTTTTACACACTTACCTGCACCTACACATACTTACAGTACATTTATGCATTTTAGTAAAGATTGGAATTTTTTAAAAAAAATTTTTTTTAATTTTAGCACACTTGGTCCCTTTTGTACAGTTATTTACACTTATTTACACTTATTTACATGTATTTGCACACTCAGATAACTTTTATTAGTGCACAAATATGTATACAAAAACAGGTGTTTTTTTTTTTTTTACGAATTCATTATACTGTTATCTTTTGGTTTTTTTGCCTAAAAACGTGTTATTTTGGCAGCGTGACTATTGGATAATCGATTTCGGCCACTAATTACGCTGTCAGAACAATTATTTTGTTATTTCATTGATTTACGCTATTTTTGTGGTTTTATTGCAATTTTATCCCTGCATTATTGTTCCTTATGTATCTTTAGTATCGTTTTGCTGTTTGGTGCTTTGGTATAGAAAGATAGATTTTACTTAGTTTGATCCGCCAAAATATGTGCTTTCCAAAAATATATGGGTTTCTGGGGGTATTTTTACAGTTTGGGGGTCTTACGGCACATAACGTACAGTTAGGGTTCTCTTTTCTGCAGCTTAGTTGGCTAGCGTGAAAATTCATAGGCACGTTTTTCATTTGGGGTCCATACACAACACATACTTTGGTAAATCTATACATATTGGGCATCAAACTATTTATTAGACCTCTGACGTCCATATTTAGAGAGATTTTTCTTTGTACGTAAAACATTGTGTGTGATAAATGCGGCAAACTGCAACATTTTTAGGCGATTTTCAGAAATGTTGTAAAAACCTATATGTTTAGAAAAGCTTTGCAGTTTGGTAGTTTCGTGTAGAAAGACGTCGTTATCTTTGTTGGAATCGGCAGAATGTGTACTTTCCAAAAATGTATGGTTTTGGGGGGTCATTGCTGTTAGGAGGGTCTTGAGGCAAATAATATGAAGTCAAGGGTCTATGTTCACAGAAGGCGAATCGGCAGCGGAGAAAACTCATATTCACTATTTTTATTTGGGGTCCGCACATGCCAGCTGCCTTGGTATATCTATGCATATTGGGCATCAAACTGTTCAGTAGACCCTTGGCATCAATATTTATGGTGTTTTACAATTGTATGTAAGAAATTGGGTGAGATAAATGCGGCCAATTGCAATATTTTTAGGCGATTTTCAGAAATGTAAAAACAGTTGCTTTTATCGCCAAATTTAGGAAAGGCTTGCGACTTGGTACTTTGGAGTACAAAGACATGCATACCCAATTTGGATTCGCAGGAATGTGTACTTTCCAAAAATATATGGTTTTATGGGGTGAACGCACTTTTTTCTACCTTTGCCCCCCCCAAAACAATGTAAATGTGTTGATTTTGCAGTACCTGAAATGACAGACCATTTGAGGGTCTTTGTTTTGGGGCCCTATATGCCACGTGCTTGGGTACACCTATACATATTGGGCATCAAACTGTTCAGAGGACCCCAGGCTTTCATATTTGGGGTGATTTCTCTTGATACCTAAAAGTATGTGGGAACTACGATGCTAGAGGGTGAAAATTTTGAGGTGATTTTTGGAAATGTCCCCAAAATCACCAAATTTAGAAATGGTTTGCGGCTTGGTACTTTGGAGTACAAAGACATCCATACCCGATTTGGATTCGCAGGAATGTGTACTTTCCGAAAATATATGGTTTTATGGGGTGAACTTACTTTTTTCTACCTTTGCCCCCCCCCAAAAACAATGTAAATGTGTTGATTTTGCAGTACCTGAAATGACAGACCATATGGGGGTCTTTCTTTTGGGGCCCCTGTATGCCACGTGCTTGGGTACACCTGTACATATTGGGCATCAAACTGTTCAGGGGACCCTAGGCTTTCATATTTGGGGTGATTTCTCTTGATACCTAAAAGTATGTGGGTAATACGATGCTGCAGGGTAGATATTTTGAAGTCATTTTTGGAAATGTCCCCAAAATCCCCAAATTTAGGAATGGTTTGCGGCTTGGTTCTTTGGAGTACAAAGACATGCATACCCAATTTAGATCCGTGGGAATGTGTACTTTCCGAAAATATATGGTTTTCTGGGGTGAACTTACTTTTTTCTACATTTGCCCCCCTCAAAACAATGTAAATGTGTTGATTTTGCAGTACCTGAAATGACAGACCATATGGGGGTCTTCGTTTTGGGTCCCCTATACGCCACGTGCTTGGGTACACCTATACATATTGGGCATCAAACTGTTCAGAGGACCCCAGGCTTTCATATTTGGGGTGATTTGTCTTGATACCTAAAAGTATGTGTGTAATACGATGCTGCAGGGTAGATATTTTGAGGTGATTTTTGGAAATATCACCTAAAGCACCAAATTTAGGAATGATTTGCGGCTTGGTACTTTGGCGTAGAAAGACATGCATACCCAATTTGGATTCGTTGGAATGTGTACTTTCCGAAAATATATGGTTTTCTGGGGTGAACTTACTGTTTTCTACTTTTGCCCCCCCAAAACAATGTAAATGTGTTGATTTTGCAGTACCTGAAATGACAGACCATATGGGGGTCTTTCTTTTGGGGCCCCTGTATGCCACGTGCTTGGGTACACCTATACATATTGGGCATCAAACTGTTCAGGGGACCCTAGGCTTTCATATTTGGGGTGATTTCTCTTGATACCTAAAAGTATGTGGGTAATACGATGCTGCAGGGTAGATATTTTGAAGTCATTTTTGGAAATGTCCCCAAAATCCCCAAATTTAGGAATGGTTTGCGGCTTGGTTCTTTGGAGTACAAAGACATGCATACCCAATTTAGATCCGTGGGAATGTGTACTTTCCGAAAATATATGGTTTTCTGGGGTGAACTTACTTTTTTCTACATTTGCCCCCCTCAAAACAATGTAAATGTGTTGATTTTGCAGTACCTGAAATGACAGACCATATGGGGGTCTTCGTTTTGGGGCCCCTATACGCCACGTGCTTGGGTACACCTATACATATTGGGCATCAAACTGTTCAGAGGACCCCAGGCTTTCATATTTGGGGTGATTTGTCTTGATACCTAAAAGTATGTGTGTAATACGATGCTGCAGGGTAGATATTTTGAGGTGATTTTTGGAAATATCACCTAAAGCACCAAATTTAGGAATGATTTGCGGCTTGGTACTTTGGCGTAGAAAGACATGCATACCCAATTTGGATTCGTTGGAATGTGTACTTTCCGAAAATATATGGTTTTCTGGGGTGAACTTACTTTTTTCTACATTTGCCCCCCTCAAAACAATGTAAATGTGTTGATTTTGCAGTACCTGAAATGACAGACCATATGGGGGTCTTCGTTTTGGGGCCCCTATACGCCACGTGCTTGGGTACACCTATACATATTGGGCATCAAACTGTTCAGAGGACCCCAGGCTTTCATATTTGGGGTGATTTGTCTTGATACCTAAAAGTATGTGTGTAATACGATGCTGCAGGGTAGATATTTTGAGGTGATTTTTGGAAATATCACCTAAAGCACCAAATTTAGGAATGATTTGCGGCTTGGTACTTTGGCGTAGAAAGACATGCATACCCAATTTGGATTCGTTGGAATGTGTACTTTCCGAAAATATATGGTTTTCTGGGGTGAACTTACTGTTTTCTACTTTTGCCCCCCCAAAACAATGTAAATGTGTTGATTTTGCAGTACCTGAAATGACAGACCATATGGGGGTCTTCGTTTTGGGGCCCCTATACGCCACGTGCTTGGGTACACCTATACATATTGGGCATCAAACTGTTCAGAGGACCCCAGGCTTTCATATTTGGGGTGATTTGTCTTGATACCTAAAAGTATGTGGGTAATACGATGCTGCAGGGTCGAAATTTTGAAGTCATTTTTGGAAATGTCCACAAAATCACCAAATTTAGGAATGGTTTGCGGCTTGGTACTTTGGATTACAAAGACATGCATACCCAATTTAGATCCATGGGAATGTGTAGTTTCCGAAAATATATGGTTTTCTGGGGTGAACTTACTTTTTTCTACATTTGCCCCCCTCAAAACAATGTAAATGTGTTGATTTTGCAGTACCTGAAATGACAGACCATATGGGGGTCTTCGTTTTGGGGCCCCTATACGCCACGTGCTTGGGTACACCTATACATATTGGGCATCAAACTGTTCAGAGGACCCCAGGCTTTCATATTTGGGGTGATTTGTCTTGATACCTAAAAGTATGTGGGTAATACGATGCTGCAGGGTCGAAATTTTGAAGTCATTTTTGGAAATGTCCCCAAAATCACCAAATTTAGGAATGGTTTGCGGCTTGGTACTTTGGAGTACAAAGACATGCATACCCAATTTAGATTCGTGGGAATGTGTACTTTCCGAAAATATATGGGTTTCTGGGGTGAACTTACTTTTTTCTACCTTTGCCCCCCCCAAAACGATGTAAATGTGTTGATTTTGCAGTACCTGAAATGACAGAACATACAAGGGGGGGTCTTCATTTTAGGGCCCCTATATGCCACATGCTTGGGTACACCTATACATATTGGGCATCAAACTGTTCAGAGGACCCTAGGCTTTCATATTTGGGGTGATTTGTCTTGATACCTAAAAGTATGTGTGTAATACGATGCTGCAGGGTAGATATTTTGAGGTGATTTTTGGAAATATCACCTAAAGCACCAAATTTAGGAATGATTTGCGGCTTGGTACTTTGGCGTAGAAAGACATGCATACCCAATTTGGATTCGTTGGAATGTGTACTTTCCGAAAATATATGGTTTTCTGGGGTGAACTTACTGTTTTCTACTTTTGCCCCCCCAAAACAATGTAAATGTGTTGATTTTGCAGTACCTGAAATGTCAGACTATATGGGGGTCTTCCTTTTAGGGCCTCTATATGCCACATGCTTGGGTACACCTATACATATTGGGCATCAAACTGTTCAGAGGACCCTAGGCTTTCATATTTGGGGTGATTTGTCTTGATACCTAAAAGTATGTGTGTAATACGATGCTGCAGGGTAGATATTTTGAGGTGATTTTTGGAAATATCACCTAAAGCACCAAATTTAGGAATGATTTGCGGCTTGGTACTTTGGCGTAGAAAGACATGCATACCCAATTTGGATTCGTTGGAATGTGTACTTTCCGAAAATATATGGTTTTCTGGGGTGAACTTACTGTTTTCTACTTTTGCCCCCCCAAAACAATGTAAATGTGTTGATTTTGCAGTACCTGAAATGTCAGACTATATGGGGGTCTTCCTTTTAGGGCCTCTATATGCCACATGCTTGGGTACACCTATACATATTGGGCATCAAACTGTTCAGAGGACCCTAGGCTTTCATATTTGGGGTGATTTGTCTTGATACCTAAAAGTATGTGTGTAATACGATGCTGCAGGGTAGATATTTTGAGGTGATTTTTGGAAATATCACCTAAAGCACCAAATTTAGGAATGATTTGCGGCTTGGTACTTTGGCGTAGAAAGACATGCATACCCAATTTGGATTCGTTGGAATGTGTACTTTCCGAAAATATATGGTTTTCTGGGGTGAACTTACTGTTTTCTACTTTTGCCCCCCCAAAACAATGTAAATGTGTTGATTTTGCAGTACCTGAAATGTCAGACTATATGGGGGTCTTCCTTTTAGGGCCTCTATATGCCACATGCTTGAGTACACCTATACATATTGGGCATCAAACTGTTCAGAGGACCCTAGGCTTTCATATTTGGGGTGATTTGTCTTGATACCTAAAAGTATGTGTGTAATACGATGCTGCAGGGTAGATATTTTGAGGTGATTTTTGGAAATATCACCTAAAGCACCAAATTTAGGAATGATTTGCGGCTTGGTACTTTGGCGTAGAAAGACATGCATACCCAATTTGGATTCGTTGGAATGTGTACTTTCCGAAAATATATGGTTTTCTGGGGTGAACTTACTGTTTTCTACTTTTGCCCCCCCAAAACAATGTAAATGTGTTGATTTTGCAGTACCTGAAATGTCAGACTATATGGGGGTCTTCCTTTTAGGGCCTCTATATGCCACATGCTTGGGTACACCTATACATATTGGGCATCAAACTGTTCAGAGGACCCTAGGCTTTCATATTTGGTGTGATTTGTCTTGATACCTAAAAGTATGTGTGTAATACGATGCTGCAGGGTAGATATTTTGAGGTGATTTTTGGAAATATCACCTAAAGCACCAAATTTAGGAATGATTTGCGGCTTGGTACTTTGGCGTAGAAAGACATGCATACCCAATTTGGATTCGTTGGAATGTGTACTTTCCGAAAATATATGGTTTTCTGGGGTGAACTTACTGTTTTCTACTTTTGCCCCCCCAAAACAATGTAAATGTGTTGATTTTGCAGTACCTGAAATGTCAGACTATATGGGGGTCTTCCTTTTAGGGCCTCTATATGCCACATGCTTGGGTACACCTATACATATTGGGCATCAAACTGTTCAGAGGACCCTAGGCTTTCATATTTGGGGTGATTTGTCTTGATACCTAAAAGTATGTGTGTAATACGATGCTGCAGGGTAGATATTTTGAGGTGATTTTTGGAAATATCACCTAAAGCACCAAATTTAGGAATGATTTGCGGCTTGGTACTTTGGCGTAGAAAGACATGCATACCCAATTTGGATTCGTTGGAATGTGTACTTTCCGAAAATATATGGTTTTCTGGGGTGAACTTACTGTTTTCTACTTTTGCCCCCCCAAAACAATGTAAATGTGTTGATTTTGCAGTACCTGAAATGTCAGACTATATGGGGGTCTTCCTTTTAGGGCCTCTATATGCCACATGCTTGTGTACACCTATACATATTGGGCATCAAACTGTTCAGAGGACCCTAGGCTTTCATATTTGGGGTGATTTGTCTTGATACCTAAAAGTATGTGTGTAATACGATGCTGCAGGGTAGATATTTTGAGGTGATTTTTGGAAATATCACCTAAAGCACCAAATTTAGGAATGATTTGCGGCTTGGTACTTTGGCGTAGAAAGACATGCATACCCAATTTGGATTCGTTGGAATGTGTACTTTCCGAAAATATATGGTTTTCTGGGTGAACTTACTGTTTTCTACTTTTGCCCCCCCAAAACAATGTAAATGTGTTGATTTTGCAGTACCTGAAATGTCAGACTATATGGGGGTCTTCCTTTTAGGGCCTCTATATGCCACATGCTTGGGTACACCTATACATATTGGGCATCAAACTGTTCAGAGGACCCTAGGCTTTCATATTTGGGGTGATTTGTCTTGATACCTAAAAGTATGTGTGTAATACGATGCTGCAGGGTAGATATTTTGAGGTGATTTTTGGAAATATCACCTAAAGCACCAAATTTAGGAATGATTTGCGGCTTGGTACTTTGGCGTAGAAAGACATGCATACCCAATTTGGATTCGTTGGAATGTGTACTTTCCGAAAATATATGGTTTTCTGGGGTGAACTTACTGTTTTCTACTTTTGCCCCCCCAAAACAATGTAAATGTGTTGATTTTGCAGTACCTGAAATGTCAGACTATATGGGGGTCTTCCTTTTAGGGCCTCTATATGCCACATGCTTGGGTACACCTATACATATTGGGCATCAAACTGTTCAGAGGACCCTAGGCTTTCATATTTGGGGTGATTTGTCTTGATACCTAAAAGTATGTGGGTAATACGATGCTGCAGAGTAGATATTTTGAGGTGATTTTTGGAAATGTCACCTAAATCACCAAATTTAGGAATGATTTGCGGCTTGGTACTTTGGCGTAGAAAGACATGCATACCCAATTTGGATTCGTTGGAATGTGTACTTTCCGAAAATATATGGTTTTCTGGGGTGAACTTACTGTTTTCTACTTTTGCCCCCCCCAAAACGATGTAAATGTGTTGATTTTGCAGTACCTGAAATGACAGACTATATGGGGGTCTTCCTTTTGGGGCCCCTGTATGCCACGTGCTTGGGTACACCTATATATATTGGGCATCAAACTGTTCAGAGGACCCTAGGCTTTCATATTTGGGGTCATTTCTCTTGATACCTAAAAGTATGTGGGTAAATGATGCTGCAGGGTAGATATTTTGAGGTGATTTTTGGAAAATTCACCTAAATCACCAAATTTAGGAATGATTTGCGGCTTGGTACTTTGGCGTAGAAAGACATGCATACCCAATTTGAATTCGTGGGAATGTGTACTTTCCGAAAATATATGGTTTTCTGGGGTGAACTTACTGTTTTCTACTTTTGCCCCCCCAAAACAATGTAAATGTGTTGATTTTGCAGTACCTGAAATGTCAGACTATATGGGGGTCTTCCTTTTAGGGCCTCTATATGCCACATGCTTGGGTACACCTATACATATTGGGCATCAAACTGTTCAGAGGACCCTAGGCTTTCATATTTGGGGTGATTTGTCTTGATACCTAAAAGTATGTGGGTAATACGATGCTGCAGAGTAGATATTTTGAGGTGATTTTTGGAAATGTCACCTAAATCACCAAATTTAGGAATGATTTGCGGCTTGGTACTTTGGCGTAGAAAGACATGCATACCCAATTTGGATTCGTTGGAATGTGTACTTTCCGAAAATATATGGTTTTCTGGGGTGAACTTACTGTTTTCTACTTTTGCCCCCCCCCCCCAAAACAATGTAAATGTGTTGATTTTGCAGTACCTGAAATGACAGACTATATGGGGGTCTTCCTTTTGGGGCCCCTGTATGCCACGTGCTTGGGTACACCTATACATATCGGGCATCAAACTGTTCAGAGGACCCTAGGCTTTCATATTTGGGGTGATTTCTCTTGATACCTAAAAGTATGTGGGTAATACGATGCTGCAGGGTAGATATTTTGAGGTGATTTTTGGAAATGTCACCAAAATCACCAAATTTAGGAATGATTTGCGGCTTGGTACTTTGGTGTAGAAAGACATGCATACTCAAATTGGATTCAGGGGAATGTGTACTTTCCGAAAATATATGGTTTTCTGGGGTGAACGTACTTTTTTCTACCTTTGCCGCCCCCCAAAACGATGTAAATGTGTTGATTTTGCAGTATCTGAAATGACAGAACAAACGGGGGGTCTTCCTTTTGGGGCCTCCTATGCCACGTGCTTGGGTACATCTATTCATATTGGGCATCAAACTGTTCATTTGACCCAGGATTTTATATTGGGGGTGTTTTACATTGATACCTAATGATGTGTGGGAGATATGTTGCTGTAGAGTGGAAGCTTTGAGGTCATTTTTCAAAAAATTCACCAATTTCTATAAAACATTATAACTTTAGGAAACAATTGCAACTTAGTGGTTTGGAGTACAAAGATATTTCTACCCATTTTTGATTCACCAGAATCTGTTCTTTCTAGTAATGGGTAGTTTTCTAGGGTAAACCTACTGTTAGCGGAATGTTTGGCCTTGAAATCAAAAGTATGCCGTTTGGGGAGTGTTGCTTTGGAAATTTGGTTGTGTACTGCTTGTAGATTTTGAGCTATACAAGTGAGAAATCTCCATAAAACGATATATATTTGGTATTGTCGCGTTCAGGAGACATAGACCTTTCTAAATCGGCTGTGTTCTCGTACATAAAATGAATGATGTTTCTGATATATGTGATTGTTCTTCGTGCAACATGATTTTTTTCATTTTATTTGACACTTAGAATCCAATATTTTTTTAGAGAAGTAGAATTACACCAAAATTCTTGCATATTGTGAATGTTCAGGTTGTCCTGAAAAAAACAATATATTGTTTTCCTGGGTTAACTAAAAGACCACCCCAGGAAAGGCCCTTAAAGTGAAAGAGTGCAAAATATCTAAAAACTGCTTGGCAGTAGATGTTCGCATCTAGGACAAAACGGCTGGCAGGGAAAGGGTTAATTCCAGGTTGTGAGGCAACAAAACATGAAAAATGCCAAAGGGGGTGAATACTTTTGCAAGGCACTGTAGATCCAGATCCCCTCTCTCACAGGAGCAGTCAGAAAAAGAGGGACTGCCAACTTAAGATAATGTAACATTTCATGATTATTCACTTTATTAATGAAGAAGCGGTGTAATCTTTACCCTGTCACTTTTCTTAGTAAGACAAAAGTGAAGTCGCTAAAAAAAAGATGCTTTTATTTCTTATATTCTTATTTTTGGTTGTTCTTTAGGTATAGGTATTAAATCCTTGATTAAAATGAGATATGTTTTCATAGTGTAATAGCTACGCTTCTGGTTAACTTTTATGGGTTACCTATATTTTATTTCCTATATTTCTAAGATAAATGAAGTTTATTATTGTTGGAAAGGTTTTCATTTAAAATCAGACATAGAAATTATTCAGGAGACTCACCTTTCAGAGCTTGTATCTGAAAAATTAAAAGGAGGTTGAGTAGGTAATATAGTTTTTTTTCCTGCTCTGAAAAAAAAGGAGTAGCCATTCTATTTCATAAATCCTTAAATATACAGATTCTGAACACAAAGTAATATTAATGGTAGATATGTTTTAGATATGCTGACATTTTTTACAAAATAGTTTGACACATGAGTTCCTTATATACTCCTAATTTGTGTAAAGATGAATTTGACACCCAGAAAATTTTTCATATCCACTAAACAAATTCATAATTGGAGGAGATTTTAATGAATCTTATTTATGGTCTTTAGATAAATCTGGTTCAATCCAAAAACAACATTTTAGGAAATATATTACTTTGATCACAAACAAAAATATAGTTCACTTGTAATTAATGTTCACTCACTTGTATTACCCAATTTCAGGCTGTGTAGAGGTATATAAACCAGAATAGGGATACTAAAAACAAGAGAGAGCAGTAAAACCCCACACTACCTTACTAAAATGAATTGAGATCTAATTATATAAGTGCTTAGTGCTATTATAAACATATGCTTAGTTCTCAATCAATTTAGCACCAACATACAATTAATGGTATTTCAATTGATTGTGTTAATACAAATAATTATGATTAAAGTGCTTAAGTGCTATAAATTAGGTGCTGTGACTTTCAACAAAATGTATCTACACACAATTGATGAATAATCTAAAAGTTCATTGTTCTTATATGAATTAAAGCACTAGCTAGCCCCTTATTTAATTCATATAAGAACCATGAACTTTTAGATTATTCATCAATTGTGTAATTATTTGTATTAACACAATCAATTGAAATACCATTAATTGTATGTTGGTGCTAAATTGATTGAGAACTAAGCATTAAGCACTTATATAATTAGATCTCAATTCATTTTAGTAAGGTAGTGTGGGGTTTTACTGCTTTCTCTTGTTTTTAGTAGGAAATATATTACTATCTAATTTTGAAAGCCAACGTAAGTAGATGTTTGGAGGATGTTACACCCTACTGAAAAAACCTTTGGGGTAGGGACTCAAATTGATTATTTTCATCAATTGATGTTCTAAATAATACTCGGTCAGCAAATATAGGTAATATTATATCTATATATATATATATATATATATAGGTCAATCTAAAAACAACTGGACTTGCTGAGTAATCAATGACCAGTTGTTTTTAGATTGACCTATACTAGATATACTATGACCTGGATGAATGAAAATCTTCATAGTCATAGGTAATATTAATTTGTCAGATCATGCCCCAGTCTTAATTGAAGTAGAGTTGGGCCCTCATCAAAATCATATATACCTTGGTCATATCCCACCTTCTTTAAAGATAGACCTGAATTTAATACTGTGCTTAAGGAAAGATGGAATCTGTTTCTCAAGGAAAAAGACAAAACGTCACGATAATCTTCCATTATTATGGGTTGCATGGAAAGCAGTCATTCATGGAGAAATCACATCTTATAGAATAAATTTTATAAGGAAAATGAATAAACAATTTATTCTCCATACTAAAACACAAAGAAGCTTATTTACATTTTATTATTCATCCTACAAAATAAAGACAAGTAGAGTCTTTAGATAGGTTAAGGTATTGGATTTCATTGAGAGAACTTATGACATATTATAGGGCTACATTTAATAACCTTAATAAGAAACATTTAGACGTTCAAAAGATGGACCAAATTTTAAACAGTCATTAAACAAATTTATTTGGCATAATAGAAAACCTAAAATTCTAAAACTAAACTGAGAAATCCTAAAAATGTAGGTGGGCTAAATGTTCCGAATTTCAGGACATTTAATCTGGCAGCAAATACAAGATATATTATAGAATTATCTGGCAAAGAAAAATTTGGAATTATTTTTAAATTCATTGGAACATATTGTTTCCTCTTTATAAAAATTGGTCTGATAAATACAGTATATAGATATTAAAAGTAATCCGATTTATAGAGATACCGTTATTACATGGAAGATTTTGTGTAAACAGTATAGTTTAAATTACAGCATATTAACCTGGTGTCTATCAGCAGCAACTCCAATAAACCACATTCCAGAAGTGCCGTCTGCCTGTCTGAGTTATATGTTTTGCAAAAGAGCAAAGTATTCAATATTCATATAAGTGAAGGAAATTTGGAATATCTCAAATTAGAGACATTATGGACCCAGATTCAGGGGAACTTTTTTTTCTTGCAAAATAATTAAGGAAAAGTATATAGAGAGAGACTGTAATTCACAAGTTAAGCACAGATTTAATAAGTAGCAAAGCTAAGTTACAATTAAAAAATCATTAAAAAAATCTATTTGCTAAATCTGAAGAAAAATGGTCTTATTTGGGAATTGACATATCTTCTAAGAACCTTCTAAAGTCCTTAAATTTTAGAAAATATGTTAATTCTGAGGGTTGAGAGAGACCCAACAGTTTAGGTTTATTCACCTTGGCTATGGATTATTATTTCATAACTCTCCTAATTTCTCAAAGATTCAATTAATATAAATATTATATTGGGTCCAGAGTTTGCACTTTTAGACATGAAAGTCTCATTCTTAATGACAAATAATGGTTTTATGTCAAATCTTCAGCTGAAAATCTGATTTTTGTCAATTATTAATGGAAGCCACTAGGCTGAAAGATGTACTCTCATATTTACATAGGTTATGTATTCAATAAGTTCTTAGAATTGAACAGATTTTTCTTTAAGAAACAGAATAAACAGGAGATGGTTAATTTATGTGGAAACTTTAGATGACAACAAAAAGGAATTTGTGCAGCCTGGGGAAGAATTCCGGAATTAAACTGGGTTGTTATCCCATTCACATAATTGTTTACTTTAATGTTTAATAATTCTCCCTTTCTGGATTTTAAAATCCTTGTGTTTTGAGCAATAGTGAATATCAAATAAATGAGAAACAGGTCAAAATAGTTAACAATATTTGTTTATTGTTCATGTAAAAATCTGAATGTTATTCATTTGAAATATGAAACTGCACATTTATTTACATACTTTAAAAAAGTCATATTGTTTTATTGTAAAATTCAATAAAAAGAATTTGAAAAAAAACTCATAACGTAAGCTAAAACATTTCAAGCCGTATACTTTGTTGAACTATTGTTCTATTTTAAATCACTTGCTTGACTTTAAGAAAAAAGATATAACACTTATGTTTTCAAAATCCATATTTAATGTGGCATTCTAACATTTTATTGATTTTACTTTGTCTGTTTGGAAGGCAAACTAGCTTCTGACTAGCTACCTTCTGCATTATCAGTGGTAATATTTATTTTGTTTTTGAGGTGTTTTCTTTGGTTGGGAACATTGCTAGTATTTAAAATATTATAGAAAGCACTTTCATCTTGAAAATGTCATTTATTTTTCTGTCCTTTATTTGATTTAGGAGTGGGACAGGAGAGCAGAAGAAGCCAAGAGGGATTATGAAAAAGCTATGAAAGAGTACAATACAAGTGCACCTACTGAAGCATCTAAAAAGTGAGGCTCAAATTTTTAAAACCGCTTCAGTTCTGTCTTTGGTTTTTGCTGAATCTTACCCTTTTATTTGTCACAGGGAGAAAAAAACAAAAGGAGAGAAAAAAAAAGCAGAGACGTCTGAAAAGAAAAAACAAAAACCATCATCACCAGCCAGAGCAGCACCGAAATTGAATTCGGAGAGCTTCAAAAGCAGAGAGTTTGTATCCAGTGATGACAGTTCTTCTGATGACAGCGCACAGAAAAAAGTAAGACTTTTGAAGTGTAATATCTTTATTAGGTACTTCCACAGTACTTCCACTGAATTGTTATATTCTTTATCTTTTATTTTCATTCTTAGCATTGCCTCGTTATAGCTACAAGGGTATTTATGCACCATGTACCATTTTTCTCTTGTGCAGTTTCAGCAAACTGATAAAGCATCGGCTACTGTTTTCTTCAGATCTGCCTAACATTCAGTCTACTGGCCAAAAAAATAGGTCATTTCTCTGGATGGTAGCATTGTTCGATATCTAATCACAGGACAGTCTGTTAGGGGATAATGTTGAAATCAAGTTATGTTATAGCCACATTAAATAGCTTTTTATTTAAAGGGTATCTTCCACGATACCTTTTGCTGTTCTTTTCTCTATATTGTAATCAGTATCCAGTATCAGCATTGTCTTGAAGTCTGAGGTATTACTTGCAGTCGAAATACATAGGTCATATTCTCTAATTTCTTGGGTTTTAAGAGGGCCATAGCCATCCAGTCCAAGGCAATGCTTAGAAAAATTCAGTAGGACCGTTCAGTTCTGTCTGCCTAAAAGGTCCTGTAAGACTTTTACAGTCATCGCTGAACAGATAAAGTGGAATGCTTACAAAGTAAAACACATAAAAGGATGTGCATTTTTGTTATTGTTTTGCTCTGTACATGATGAGAATCTTTTAAGTAGTTTTAGTGTCTTTAATTGGAGGGGCCTTCTTTGCCAACATTATTATAAAGCCTTTCCCCTTAAAAAAAACAGTAGCACCAAAAAAAAAAAAAGTGTATCAAAATAATTATGATATAATGCACTGTTGCTCTGTACTGGTACAACTGGTGTGTTTGCTTCAGAAAGACTATTATAGTTCATATAAATAAGCTGCTGTGCCATGGGAACAGCCATTTAAGTTGGAAAAAAAGTAGAAAAACCACAGGTTACATTGCACATAACAAATGGGCTATGTCAATACAATGATGTTTTATCTGTTATCTGCTTTGTTACCTGTGCCTTTTCTACTTTTTTCCCAGCATGAATGGCTGCCCCCATGGCTGCACAGCAGCTATTTATATAAATTATAGTAGTCTTTCTGAAGCAAAGATGCCAGTTTTACCAGTGCACAGCAACATTACATTATGTTTTAATTACGTTGATAGACTTTCAATTTTTGGTGTTACTGTTTGTCTTTGCTTTAACCAATAGAAATAAAGTATTACCAGTGTAGAAGCAAAAAACAATGAACTGAGAAATACAGAGACCGTGCACTTTTGATATTATAGACAGGCTATTTAGAATACAATGATCACTATGCTCAATTCTAATCCAAAATCAAATTTAAACTACATAAGCCAAAAACAATTAGAAACCTAAAACAATTTGTATCACTAGATAAGCAGCAATGTCCTTTTCATGTAGTAGTGGCTTTCTCCTTGCAACCCTGTCATGTACACCACTTTTTAGTGTGAACGCAAAAACACTTTACATGTGCCAATTGGAGTGAGACCTTTATTTCATTAGACATTAGCGTGGGTATTTTGTGATCTCATGGAGTGTTAAACACCTTGCTTATGGTATGATCTTTGTTGAATGACCACTTTATGGTGCACTGTCTACCTGACAGTGTATATTGAGTCCAAAATAAAAGATTTTGTAAACTTTTCCTGCCTGGTGAATATAAATATGTTTTTCAGTGGTTCTCAGAAATCTGCTAGGTTTAATTCCATGACATAATTCCAGAGACGTGGACCTGTTAAGATCAGAGGCAATAGCCAAGGATTAGGTTTCCAGTTAGCGTGAACTGTGCAGGGATTTCTTTTGGCTCACCACTTTTCTGTTGGTTCATATATCTGGGGTTTCTTCTCTTATATTGGATTAAGAAGACCCACATTTTTGTTCATTACATAAGGCAAGGCCTCCCACACTCACACCTGATTATCATCCCATTGATTGAAAAACCTGACCCCCTTCAAATGAACTAGAGTTTTTTTACAGTTTTTGTTTATGCAGAGATATTGAAAATTAGAGCTCATAAACCTTTAAGCACAACTGTAGTAATTTAGATTGAAGAAAAAAAACATCCAAAGTGTTTAAGCTTTTGGTCTGAATAAAACCTACGACAGCTAGTTGTTATAGAAAAAAAAAAAACCCCCATCTGAAACATTTCCAATTTTCTCAGGGTAAAGAAATCCTTTCTGACCCCAAAATGGTGTGTCTAGATCAGGGGTCCCCAACCTTTTTAACCCGTGAGCCACATTCAAATGTAAAAAGAGTTTGGGAGCAACAAAAGCATGAAAAAGTCCCTTGGGGTGCCAAATAAGGGCTATGATTGGCTATATGGTAGCCCTGTGTGGACTGGCAGCCTACAAGAGGCTCTACTTGGGACTATAATTAGTTTTTATGCAATTAAAAACTTCATTTCAAGCTTGAAATTCAAAAATAAGCCCCTTCTTTGAGGACCCTGAGAGCAACATACAAGGGGTTGGAGAGCAACATGTTGCTCACGAGCTACTGGTTGGGGATCACTGGTCTAGATCAACTAATGAATTCAGGAAGATTTAATAGTTTGACAGCTATTAAGTCATGCACCTGGATGTAAAACTATGCAAGCTGCTTAGGGAGGAACTCCACGGTTGCATCACTTTGGATGCAACGGAAAAAAGGTAAGTAATGGCATTGTCTGATGGTGTCGCAGAGTCGTGTTGCACGCTGCGTCTGCATTAGACAGTCGGGTCGGATCAACGATGCAACTTCATCTGACATTTCCATCTCTTACCTTATTTCCGTTACATCCGACGTGACACAAACGTTTTTGCGCAGCGTGTCGGATAGCGCCAAAATCGCCCATGGAGTTCCTCCCTTATACTCTTAATGGGACTGCAAATCCATAATGGAAAATTACCTTGTAGACAGGCCCGGACTGAGAATCTGCCTTTTCGGGCCGCTCTATATTTTATTCAAGTGGGACGCTCCTCACCTGGAATACAGCATTGATTGCGCAGAAGCTCTTTCAATGCAGCCGATGGGCTCTAGGACCGCTGCGCCATCCAATCTCCCTCATGGCTCTGCCCCTCCCACTCCTCTCTGGTCTCACGCTGCTGCCGTGCTGTGCGAGTCCCAGCAGCTCAGCATGGAGTACACATTGGTGTAAGTAAGGCCCCACAGTATTTATATTTCTTATCTGAAGAGCAACCAGTGTCTGGCATTACCTTTTATTTCAACTGTAACAGTGTACATTATTACTAAAACTGGAGTTAAAGCTACACATAGAATCATTTCCATTGTACAGTTCTATTGGGGTAATCAGAGCACAATAATAAAAGTCACATAAGTTCTGTCTGGGGATCCAGCCAAAGATTCTATTGGGAGATGCAACCAAGAACTTTATAAACAGTGGTCCATTTTGTTTAATCAGTGCTTATTTAACCTCATATTGCTTGTTATTAATGAAAAAAAATGGCAGTTGCATTAAGTTAATAGAACAATTCTGTGCCTGTACAGATAATATTGATTTCTCTGTAGTCAATTCAAAGCTGGATGTGATTGAGAAATGTTCTGCTAGTATGCCAAATCCATCTGTCAGTTAAATCTATGGGAACAAAAGAACTTGACTGTCCTAGGCCAGAGAAAAAAATAAAATGTGAAATAACAGCAAAGGAGCAGGTTTTAGTTAAGTTGTGGGTCTAACAGATGCTGCTTAGCTCAGGCTTTTTACAACTGCACAGCGAGGCCCCTGTTTCCGCAGATCCTACTAGGGGCTGTCTACCTTCACCCAGGACACATCCTGGCCTCCCGGGTAGCAATGGCCAGGATGGAGGGAGAGCAATAAGCACTATGGGAACAAGCTATGTGGGGCCTTCAGGTACTTAGCTGAGGGATTAATAGCAAGCTACTGGCACGATGTTCCCCTGGGCATGTGAGAATCAGCCTAGGGGGAATGTGCCACACTGAGTTTGGGGAGAGTTACTGGAGGTGAAAAGGCCAAGGAGAAAGGCCATGACAGAAGCCTGTATTTTTCTCTATAGCAGGTAGAAATTATGTCTATAGTAACAGTGGGATAATAGTCTCTGGGAAGGGAATGTGGCTGTGGGGTAGCAGGTATAGTAGGGAGAGATGGTGCCTATAGTAACATTGGATAATAGTCTCTGGGAAGGGACGGTGTCTCTGGGATAGCAGGTATAGTAGGGAGAGATGGTGTCTATAGTAACAGTGGGGATAATAGTCTCTGGGAAGGGAGTGTGGCTGTGGGATAGCAGATATAGAAGGGAGAGATGGTGCATATAGTAACAGTGGGATACTAGTCTCTGGGAAGGGAGTGTGACTGTGGGATAGCAGGTATAGTAGGGAGAGATGGTGCCTATAATAACAGTGGATAATAGTCTCTGGGAAGGAAGTGTTGACTGTGGGATAGCAGGTATAGTAGGGAGAGATGGTGCCTATAGTAACAGTGGATAATAGTCTCTGGGAAGGGAGTGTGACTGTAGGATAGCAGGTATAGTAGGGAGAGATGGTGCCTATAGTAACAGTGGATAATAGTCTCTGGGAAGGGAGTGTGACTGTGGGATAGCAGGTATAGTAGGGAGAGATGGTGCCTATAGTAACAGTGGATAATAGTCTCTGGGAAGGGAGTGTTGACTGTGGGATAGCAGGTATAGAAGGGAGAGATGGTGTCTATAGTAACAGTGGATAATAGTCTCTGGGAAGGGAGTGTGACTGTAGGATAGCAGTTATAGTAGGGAGAGATGGTGTCTATAGTAACAGTGGGATAATAGTCTTTGGGAAGGGAGTGTGACTGTAGGATAGTAGGGAGAGATGGTGTCTATAGTAACAGTGGATAATAGTCTTTGGGAAGGGAGTGTGACTGTAGGATAGCAGGTATAGAAGGGAGAGATGGTGTCTATAGTAACAGTGGATAATAGTCTCTGGGAAGGGAGTGTGACTGTGGGATAGCAGGTATAGTAGGGAGAGATGGTGCCTATAGTAACAGTGGATAATAGTCTCTGGGAAGGGAGTGTGACTGTGGGATAGCAGGTATAGTAGGGAAAGATGGTGCCTATAGTAACAGTGGATAATAGTCTCTGGGAAGGGAGTGTGACTGTGGGATAGCAGGTATAGTAGGGAGAGATGGTGCCTATAGTAACAGTGGATAATAGACTCTGGGAAGGGAGTCTGACTGTGGGATAGCAGGTATAGTAGGGAGAGATGGTGCCTATAGTAACAGATACCCTACAGTAAATAATAAGGATATTAGAAGGGGTTCTGTACCATATAAAGACACAAGGCAGAATATTTAACATATTTTACATGAATTAAGTGAGAAAGGCAGCTCTTTATGCACATAATTCTTTGCAGTTTTATCCAAATAAATGAGTGGATGTGTACAAGATTATCATAAGTTTACATGTGGGCGGCTTTGATGTTTTTGCCCGGGCTGCTTTTTACTCCCAGTCCGGCCCTGCTTGTAGATAATAAACTTGGCTGTAATAAGCAATGCCAGTCAGCAGCTGCAAGGGCACAAACAAGGTATGTATTAAAAGGGGCATAGATTTGTGGGGAGGGGGGGTGTTCTTCTACTGTACAGAGCACTGGTAAGGCCCCATCTAGAATATACCATACAATCTCTCTAATACTTTATTTACAGGAAGGTCCTTCCAAATGACACTTGGGCACCCATTGAGGGGGTTCAAGAAACAGGTGTATAGAGCAACTACAAGGCCCCATCTGTACGAGCCAAAGTTTTAGTGATGTCAGGAGACATTATCAAAGCAGCAGCTACATTACTTATTGTTGTAACACATTGTTAAATCAGGAGCATAAAGCTTGAGGTTTAAAAAAAGAAAAAAAACAAGTTTACTAGACTACTGAGCAAACTCATATCTGTGCATATTTATTTTAGCCGTAAGTTTTTCATAACTTTTATGTACTGTATGCATCTCTCAACAGAAACCAAAGGGGGCGCTGGATACTAGGGTCAGTTAATTGACATTTAACTCTTAAGCTTGCCATATACTCAAAGATTTGATCATACAAATCTCCGTTTCGTATAGTTTTCAGGTAGTGTGGAATGTCCCAACATTTTTCATGCGATGGCGATCGGTCATTCAGTCGATCGGACAGGTTAGAATATTTATGTTGGCTAATGATAATGTCACCAGCTTTTGTCGGACATCAGATTGCTGTCAGGGGCAGAACATCATCTGATCTGTTTTTACTTTATTTGATCTGAATGGTCAGTGGCAGGTTGGGAGATTGCACCACTCAATCGTTCGTCCGACATCCAAGGTATATTTGCACGATTATGGCCAGCTTTAAAAAGCACATCACAGCAGTATAAAGCCAGGGGACAGTGACATGCACCTGTCAAAAATAATAGCATTCTACTATGTTTTGTGTGTGTGAAAGAGAAATTAAAGATATTGTGTCCCTATGAATACTGCCTTTTTCTGGATTTTGTCGCTAATGATTTTTTTGTTTTTTAGGATTCAGAGGAAATTGCCAGCACTCCAGCTAGCTCAGCTGAATCAGGTTCAGATTAATCAAGCCATCCCATAAAAATAGTTCTTGTTAACAATATACTTTTGGTGTAATATTAAAATTTACATCATTATGATTGTCATCTTTTGATTCCAGTCTTCAATTTTTGTATCAATGTTTATTTCTTTTGTTACATTTATGCTTAAAAATAAAATGTTAAATTCTTGTGATTTACAGCCTGTCTTCAATTCTGTAATACTGAAAATAGACTTTTAATTAATGGAGAGTTCTGAGATTAAAATTAATGTTGTTTTTACCTACCTAAAAGGTGATTTCACGTGAGTGGCAAAATGCCCCCTTTGCTTTAACCTTTAAAAGGGTTTGGATGTTTTCTCTTTTGCTGATATAGATACTGTATAAGTAGAGCAGTATATTAGTAGAGGCACACATTTCAATACCACCCCAAGCAAGAAGAACTGAAAAAGAAAACCAAAGTTTTTACCATCTGATACAACCAAAATGTTTCTTCAAATATTTAGATATCTGGGTTGCTGCAGACTTATGTCAACTTTAAAGTATAATTATTAACTGGATAGTTATAAATAGTAAAAATCTTAACTGGATAGTTAGTGGATTTGCTAAATAGATAAAACAAAAATTGACTTCTTGTGGAAAGGTAAGTTGAAAATATCTCTGTCAAGACTGAGAGTTAATTTCTCTAATGGGGAATTCAATTTATCAAAGATTCAATTTATCATAAATAATCCAATTAAGAGGTATAAAATCCTCCAACACCTCAAATTACTGCATACTGACATGGCACTCCTACAAGAAACACATTTAACAGCAGATGAACACCAAAAGCTTTGTAGAGATTGGGTAGGTACCTGTTACTCAGCCCCGTATACATCACATAGCCGAGGAGTAGCTATATTAATACATAAAAATTTAAATTGAAGACCCGGAAGGCAGATTCCTCATTGTTAAAGGGCAAGTCAACAATGATTCCTATGTAATTTGTAATATTTATGCCCTGAACTCTCCTACGCATAGCTTTTTTAATCAGATCTTGCAGCAAATAATACATTCCCACTAAATATTTATTGGGGGCAGGAGACTTTAACACAATTATGGACCAACACCTAGACAGGAACACGCTTGCACATAACCCCCCTTCGCAAAGAGCCAACCCCCTTTGCTCGTTTACAAAAAAAACTACAATTATTAGATTCTTGCAGCAAATAATACATTCCCACTAAATATTTATTGGGGGCAGGAGACTTTAACACAATTATGGACCAACACCTAGACAGGAACACGCTTGCACATAACCCCCCTTCGCAAAGAGCCAACCCCCTTTGCTCGTTTACAAAAAAACTACAATTATTAGATTCTTGGCGGATCACATACCCCCTAGATAAGGACTACACCTATTACTCACATGTACATGATCTATATACGAGAATAGATTATATATTCTTAAACCACCACACGCTCCCACACGCAAGCCATATAAAAATACATGACATTGTGATCTCAGACCACGCTCCCAGCAGTATAGCCCTTACTGTAACTAATGCAATACATTCACCCTATGGCTGGCGAATGCCACATTTCCTAGCCAATTCACAAAAATTTAAAGACAGCCTCCTAGAATCCTGGACACAATATAAAGAGGATAACAAAGCACACACTGAAACTCCAATATTATTCTGGCATGGCGGCCAAGGCAACACTTCGAGGTCATATTATATCATACATGGCTAAATGCAAACGGGAAATCACACAACACTTAGCAACACTACAGCGAGAAGCAACTAAAGCATATAAAAGATATCAGAAAACACCAAATGCCCCCAATAAAATTAAATTACAAACAAAAGAAAGCTATGATTTAGCGCTGCAGGAGGCAATACAACATAGAATTAATATAACGTCAGCGAAATACTATATAGAAGGTAACAAACAGGGCAGACTATTGGCAACCCTTAGCAAAGCTAAAAGAAATGCAAATATGGGAGGGATGGTGATACAGGCCCTAGTGGCCTAACTACAAATCAGACATTAAAGGAAAACTATACCCCCTAAACAATGTAGGTCTCTATTAAAAGATACTGAGTAAAACAGCTCATGTGTAAAACCCTGCTTCATGTAAATGAACCATTATCATAATAATATACTTTTTTAGTGGTATGTGCCATTGGGTAATCATAAATAGAAAATTGACATTTTAAAAAATAAGGGCCGCGCCCTGAGATCGTAAGATTCACTGTGCACACATACAAACCACATGTAAGGTCACATGAGCCAATTAACAGACAGAGTTCTGTCTTTTGCTTCCTCACTTCTTCCTGTTAGTTAGTGTTGTAGTATTTCTGGTCAGGTGATCTCTGAGGCAGCACAGATAGTCACGAAATGGTGGTTCAAGGCAAGAGGTGTAAAAGGGCAATATTTATGTAAATATATATTCCAGTTTGGTAAGATTCTTTAATATGTCATTCAATTTGATATAAACTATCTGTTGCTTAAGTATTCATTTTGGGGGTATAGTTTTCCTTTAATAAACACAACTTTCGCACAATACTATCAAAATCTATACTCGGCAGAAGAAGATCACCCGGATCAGGGACTAACATTCATACAGAGGGCAGACCTTCCTAAACTTGGCGAAACTGACCAACAAAACTTAGGCGCAGAGATCACACCAGAGGAAATAGATCAGGTTCTCAGAAAACTGGCGAACGGCAAAGCACCGGGCCCTGATGGCCTTCCCTCCGAGTTCTATAAAATCCTTAGATCTGAAATAACCCCGCATCTAACACAAGCACTTAAAACTATGCTTCACACTTCAGATATGCCCAAGGACTTTACAATGGCCCGAATAATATTATTACAAAAGCCAGGCAGGGACCTCACTAATGTTGCATCTTATAGGCCCATCTCGTTACTAAACACGGACTACAAAGTCCTGAGCAAAGTATTTGCAGAGAGACTCAAAGTGATCTTACCTAAAATCATCTCCCCTGGGCAAATCGGCTTCGTTCAGGGCAGATACTCTGTTCAAAATATCAGAAACCTCATAGCAACAGTGGTAAAATATAGAGACTTCCCGAGCCACACAGCTGCAGCAATTAGCCTAGATGCGGAGAAGGCTTTTGATCGAGTCACCTGGCCACACTTGCTCAGGACTCTATCAAATCAAAAATTCGGCCTTGGCTTCATCAATTTCATTCGAACAATATACAAGGCCCCACAAGCTGTTATCTCAACACAAGGGATAAACTCTGAACCATTTATTGCACATAAAGGTACAAAACAAGGCTGCCCCCTATCGCCGTTGCTTTTTAATCTGGCAATAGACTCATTGCTACGAAATTTAAATCAATTACAAACTTTCAATGGTGTTAAAATAGGCAATACAGAAATTAAACTATCAGCATACGCGGATGACATAATGTTATTTGTCGCTAATCCAGCCAAAGCAATCCCACACATAATAGATACAATAAGAGACTTTGGGGCCATTTCAGGCTTCCGAGCCAATTTAGACAAATCAGAACTGCTCTGGCTGGGAGCCCCTCCTGATAATAATACAAAAATGGCAGCTAATATGTTCCAACTGACCACTTCCTATTTAAAATATCTGGGAGTAAAGATACCAGCGGATATAACGCAGCTATACAACCTAAACATAACGGAAACCATAGAAAAAGTAATACAAGACCTAAGGGCTAGTCCACACGGGGAGATAGCGACGCGTTTGCGGTCGCGGCAACAAAGCGCCGCGACCGGCGCAGGCGACAGTTTTGTATGGGCGCCTATGTAAAAACGCCTGTGCTAACCACACGAGGCGATGCGCTTTTCAACAGTCGCCTGAAAAAGCCTGGCGAGGCATTTTCAGGCGACTGTTGAAAAGCACATCGCCTCGTGTGGTTAGCACAGGCGTTTTTACATAGGCGCCCATACAAAACTGTCGCCTGCGCCGGTCGCGGCGACTGTCGCGGCGACCGCAAACGCGTCGCTATCTCCCCGTGTGGAATAGCCCTAAAGAGCTGGGAAAATCTACCCATAAATTATATTGGCAGAATCAATCTATACAAAATGATTACCTTCCCTAGGCTATATTATAAGGTACAAGTGCTACCACTTATAATAAAACCCTCCGACATAACTAAACTCAACAAAAAACGACAAGCCTTCATATGGAAGCGTAAAAAACCCAGGATATCATTAATGAAACTAGCACAACCTAAAAGCAATGGTGGACTTAACCTACCATTATTAAAATATTACAATTTGGCTAGTCTTATGCGAATAGCCAAAGACTGGATCAACCAACAGAATATGTACACCGATACTCAGAGATCAAAACTTCACATCAAATATCTCCTTAGCCTATCTGCTACATACCCTCGGAAATTCCAAACCACTGCCAAACTAATCCACTGATACACACCACAATTGAAGCATGGCAAAAAATCAGAACCAAATTATTCGGTACATACAAACTATCACTTTTTCTGCCCCTATTGAGCAATAATCGCTCCCAAGATGCTAAAGCAGACCCACGTTTCAAACTATGGCATTCCAAAGGCTTAACCATGATTGGTTTACTCCTTAACCCCAACACGAGCACAATATATAAATTCCCAGAACTACAATCCAAATATGGCCTCCCTTACAACCATATCTTTGCATACCTGCAAGTCAAAAGCTATGCAGAGTTAGTGATTCGGGGTATAAAAGCACAATTAACAAATAATCCATTGGATGTCTTAATAAAGGCAAATAAGGGACGGCTTCTTACAACATCTGGAGTATATGCTATCATTAGACCAAATATAGACTACAACTTACGTACAGAAGGAATATCGAGATGGCCAAATGTCATACCAAACACAATAACCCAAATTACAACAGCATATATGAAACGCACAAAAGCTTTATCAGCAGTATACTTCCAAGACTTGCCCCTTAGATTCCTCCATAGAGCATATGTGTCACCCAAAATAGCACACAAAATTGGCCTAACACAGCCACCCAAATGTGCAAAGTGCAATCACGCGGCCGCCACTTTAGAACATGCACTGTGGTCATGTACTAAATTAAATGCTCTATGGAGTACAGTTCTATCACATATCACAAGTTGGTGCGAAATCACAATAACTCGGACAAACCCACAAACACCCACTGACAACACCATCAAAGGTAACATCAGACTCGCAGATATAATGGTACTAACCACAGTTAAGACCATCTTGGAATATTGGACTAACGCGCAACCACCTCCAAAACAATTATGGGAACGCAAATTACTGTACACAGTGCAACTCCAATGGGTCTTGGCGTTACAAGACAAGGAACTCAAAGGCTCACTTTTCTTTGATATTTGGAGCAAATACCTAGACACATTGGAAGGACAAAAACAACAAAAATTACTAGCCCCCTTCAGATGTACTAAATGGTGGGCAGAAAACTCTCTCAGAGGAGAACTTAGCTAGGACCTTAAGAGCAAGAAGGCAAAAAAGAGACTCGCCCCCCCCTCCTCCTTCTCTCTCCCCAACACATATATCTGCGTCAATGGAAGCTACCTCCTAACTGTCGCAAATGACATGATAAAGAAAGTCTATCTCCCCCCTCCTTTGCCCTTCTCAAATGTTTCTTACTCTTTCCCCTTCCCATCTTTCTTTCTATTCTGTCTCCTACCCCAACTGTCTATTTTCAAATTTTATTGTGTTATACAGATATAAAGAAACCTTGTTAAAAGTGATTGATGTTGATTAACAAACAAAAAGTTTAAACAAAAAGATTCAATTTATGGGCTGTATCTAGATATTTAATTGAATATTCGATGGAGAAAGAAAACTACTAATCTTAAATTAGAGCTAAAACTAAAATCTGGAGAAATGCTTACACCAAAAATAGAAGGATACGCCAAAAGATATCAAAGGTAATCCCTTATATAGAGACATGCTATTTACATGGAAACTTTTATTTCCCTTATGTCCCAAGGCAGCACTTATGAGACGTCTCCTCCCATTTTGACCTCACCCTATAAAACCCTCCCCCCACTAGGAAGCCAGCAGTGATTTTTTTTTCCTACCGGTGAGGATACACTGTCCTAGTATTACAATCAACGGATATGATGCCTTAGGATAATAGGAGCAAACTGCAGTTTTTACCGGGTGCCTTTCAGATGACTGTGCCCCCGTAGGAGCAGACTGCAGTTTTTACTGGGCACCTTTCAAATGACTGTGCCTCCTGTGAAAAATACAAAGTTAAAAGAGAGAGGAGGTAGAGGTTGCACCGTGTGGTTGTGTCCTCAGCCTTGGAGCAAATTTAGTATGAGCAGGCAATGGATCTCATCCAGTCGACCGCAAGCTTCCCCCCTCACCCTTTCCAATCCTGTATTTTAGCGGTCTACCTCTTCCGAGGTTTCTCTGGAGGCTACAGGGTGCCATCCAGATGGTTGTGCCCCTAAATTATAATCATCCTTAAATATCATCTCTCTTAATTCAGATTATGTTTGCTCCTTCTGAATGCTCTTTTAAGCAAAATTGATATGATTGCAAACATATATTGGGCTGAATGCTGATTAAGCTACATGCACAGGCCTCATCTGAAGTTAAAACTTTGGGTGACTATTCAGTAAATACAAGGGTATGAAGGACTGCAAGGCTGGAAGTTCAGGCGAGTTTTCTCTACATCACAAATTTAGGAGGGATGCCTAAGGGCTTTTACAGACTAGCGTTTTTACCTGTGCTTCCCTGCGTTCTGGTTTCATGTGTTCAGCCGCAGGGGAGCGCAGGAGTAGACACATTGAATTCTTTTTAATGTGACTGTACTCACACAGACGCATGTAAGCACTGAACGCAGGTTGGGCTGCAGCATGTTGCATTTTAACTGTGTTCTGCGCTTTGCTTACATGCGTATGTGTACAGCCACATTGAAAAGAATTTAGGTAAAAATGCTTGTCTGTAAGAGCCCTAAGAAGAGAAGGCCTGTGCAAACAGGCTCTTAATACTTAATTATATTCACCTGGCTGGATGCAAGGCAATTACGGCAGGACTGCTATACTCCTGTTGATAAAGCCAGTGCTACTGCTCCATTTGAACAAGTGGCTCGGCTGCCTTACTGTGTAAGTTATGCTTCATTTGCACAAGTGGCTAAAACAACTTTGCTGGATGCAAGATAATTAAGGCACGACTGCTATGCTCCTGTTGAGAAAGCCAATGCTATTGCTCCATTTGAACAAGTGGTTCGGCTGCCTTACTGTGTAAGTTAATATCAGCATATTATGTCTTGTAGCCTGACTTATTTTATCAGCAAGACTAACACAGAGGCGTAACAGTATGGAAGCACTGCTAATCAACATTATAAAACTGCCTCAGCACTTCATCTATGTTGCAGAGGCTCCATAATAATACTATATGCATTTCTGTTGCTGCACAGTAAAACTGTATGCATTTAGGTAATTGATTAAGGCACATGCCTTCATCTCCCTAGGGAAGTGTAAATAGTTACACATCGTACTTTGTTTCAATCCAGAAGCTTTGATCAGAATCAGGCGCAGCCTATCCTGAAAGCCCCTGGCTCACAAATCTACATGTGGGGATTGTGACAGGACTACAGATCCCATCATGCACTGAGATTCATCAGTCCTATTAATGCAGTGGTCATCTTAATGTTTCCATGAAATCTATTTTCTCCCTCCAGGTACACAATGCCTGCTTCCCAAAATCAGCTCTGCTCTGGTTAGTGCCCTTGCACCATAATGATGCATGTGTTGTGCACTTAAAAGACTGCATCTCTGAATGTAGTTTGAGCCTGGATTTCCAGACTGATGATTTTGGGGTAAGACCAAGAATAGTTGCTTTCAAAACTTTCACCAGGTTGGTATGAGATTTCTGGGATCCATGATTACCTCCACAGACACAGTTCATTTGACTCTTTTACCTTAGGAGCTTCCAGTGGAACATTCTGAATCAATTGAAAGGCACAAACTTTTTACAAACGAATCTACCCTTAAGGTGATTGTTTGTGCACCTGTTATACATTCAGTATATCTATACTATAGTTATTGCTGTTGTACTGATACTGTGTTGCAGTCCATATTCTGTACAATTGTACAGTTACAGGCTAATGACTGTGCATTTAATGATTGCTACTATGTGGCAGTCATTTGGTGATATACTGGGCAATCTTATAATTTACACAGTATTTTGATACTGTTTTACGACTACTGCTTCTACTATATTGCAGTTATTCAGGAAGTTTGGGCATTAGTCCAGTTACTCATTATATTGATACTGTTTTAAGGCAGTTTCACTACCACTAAGGTGCAGTTGTTCAGTGATAGTCTATGCACTTTGTAATTCATCAGCATTGTAAATGCACAAATCTGCTGATACTGTTTTTACTTCTGCAGGTATTACTGCTATGTTATACTCGGTAACACTTGGATGCCTTTTACCGTTATCTGTGGAATATTACACTATATATTTATGTTGTGTGCATACCTGCAGTTAGCTATTGTTGCAAAGCAGTTTTCTCAGCAAATTAGCACTGTGGGTATATTTAAAGATACAAACTGGTATGCGAGCTAGGTAAATTATCTACAACATATATCCCGCAGGTTGGCGTAACAAACTGATTTGAAAACAATTTAGATTGAAATGTGATAAGAGCACCATTTCATCTACAATGTAGCAAGCCAACTAGTTCAGGAAATTGTTGTCTAAGGCTAAGGCCACACTAGGCGATAGCGCCGCGATTTGACTTGCGGCGACTTTTCGCCGCGGCTTTTAAGCCGCAATCGCTGGGGAAACTTTTGCGCTGGCGTCTATGGGGAATCGCGAAAAATCGCCAGCGTAAAAACACACGCGGCGATCTTTTTTCTATTGTCGCTCGAAATCGCCTAGCGAGGCAATTTCGAGCGACAGTAGAAAAAAGAGTCAAATCGCGGCGCTATCGCCTAGTGTGGCCTTAGCCTAAGGGGCACATTTACTAAGCTCGAGTGAAGGATTCGAAGTAAAAAAAAATCTGAATGTCGAAGGTTTTTTTTGGGTACTTCAACCATCGAATTGTTCGACTATTCGATCAAAGTACTGTCTCTTTAAAAAAAACTTTGACTACTACTTTGAACCTACCGAGCATAAATGTTAGCCTATATTCGAAGTCGAAGGATTTTACTTTGATGGTCGAATATCAAAGGTTAATTAACCCTCGATATTCAACCCTTAGTAAATGTGCGCCTAAATGTATCTAAAACGTAACTTTTAATATAAGTACCAATAAAAACGTGCTAGCGCAGCCATACACACACAGCATATTACTCTCATAGCTGTGCAGGACCATGTCCTTAAAGGGAATCTGTCGTCATTTTAAAATTATTTATTTTTTTTGCATTTTTATAAAAAACACACATCCATAAACACTGTCGGGCAAATAAAATGTTAATCCACAAATCCATGCATAAGTTATTTTAGTTTGTATTTTGTCATGGAGGCTTCCATTTCTGCTCATTACATATTCATCCTGTGCTGCTCTAACAGCAGGCACAGCATTACCTGTGTGCTTGGAGGCAGCCACTCTGTAATGAAAAGCCAAGTTGCACTACGACATGAGAATCTAGCTGTACACTCCCCCTCCCCTCTCTGCCCCTGTGTGATGCTTGGAGGAGAGCGGTCACATGGTTTGCAGGGAAGCAATTACTTTCACTTTCCTACGTTTTGCGCTACAGCTGCACTAGCAGCCCCTCCTCCCACAGACACTATCAAAGCTCCTGCCGTTCTGTAAGTTTGTTCTCTGCTTTCCTTTGGAGGGGGGAACTTTCTCTCCTTGCTGCCTTCCTAGTTAGTTTTACTGGTTACTAGATGAGGTAAAGGAGCTGTGAGTTCCCTCTGCTATCCACCTCACACACCTTGCTCCTTTCCTGCCTGCAATACTTCTTTTTTCATTAACTACTTACTGCCTCCTTTCTCCTGAGCTATTTTAACCCTTCCTAGACTTCCTCTTAAATTTTCCTGGTTTTCAAGTATGTCCTCCTTATTTTATCCTTTTTTTCTATTCCCTGTCATCAGTCCTGGGACTGTACTTCTGTGTTTCTGCCATTCATTTTTGTGTAAACAAATATAATAAACTATCTTTATAAAATATTTTTTCCAGTGTCCAAAATGAATTGTGTGTGTATATATATATATATATATATATATATATATATATATATATATATATATATATATATATATATATATTTATTTTTTTAAACGTAAGTGGGGGCAGTGATCTTATTTCAGTCCTGAAGTGGTGTCAGTGGGAGCTTATCTTGATTCCTGCCTATTGTTCAATTGACAGGCTCAGCAGACAAGGCTCTATTTACATTACAGCAGCTTGTAGGAGGGAGGGGTAATGACATCACTCCAACTTGCAGTGCAGCAGTAAAGTGTGACTGAAGTTTATCAGAGCACAAGTCACATGACCTGAGGGCAGCTGGGAAATGTCAAAATGTCTAGCCCCATAGCAAATTTTAAAATTAGATATAAAAAAATCCATTTCTTGTTTTGAAAAACGGATTTCAATGCAGGATTCTGCTGTAGTAGCACTATTAACTGATACATTTTGTAAAAAACATGTTTTTCCACGACAGTATCCCTTTAATATCACACAGTTAAAAATGAATCGTAGAGTGGCAAGGTGGTGGATAGAGACATTGGTTGTATCGTCTCTAAACCTCAATAATTCATTTAAATAACGGCTGAATTAGGGTTTTATTTCCCAGGCATGTTGCCATCAGTACCCTCCCTTCCCTCTGTGCCAATTCTGCCTATCTACATTGGGAAGAGTGGGAGCTTTCCCCACCACCTACACTGCCCAATGCGTTTCGCTGTCAAAACAGCTTCGTCAGGGGCATAAGTGAGGACCGCGCCGCTGTTCGAGGTTTAAATAGGCCAGAGATCGGCGTCTTTTTTCCGCCCCGAGGTTTCCGAGTGCTTTAGTTATTCTGGATAGGGCAGCATACATACAAGAGTGTATGTGTATGTGCCAACCAACTCACAGTACATGCTATTCTAAGCTAAAAAATTACCCTACAGTGTTTTACCAGCAAGAGCTATTTGACATTTTAAAAAAGAGTCGAGAAAATCAATTGATCAATAAGGTTGAATACACATTAATATTGGTCAAATTTCCAGTCATACCGACATTTTACACTATCCCAAAATTACACAAAAATACCACTTCACCCCCAGGTCGCCCAAAAGGATCGGAAATAGGCAGCCTCACAGAACCAGCAAGCATTTATATAGATACAATCCTGAAACCTTGGCAACCTACCATCCTTTGTCCAGGTTACAATGGATGCCCTGAGACACCTGCAAGGCATCACTTTAAACAGTCACTACTTCCTGGCATGTTTGGATGTAGAGTCGTTATACACTAGCATCCTACACAAGGTGGGGTAGAGGGCTGTAGAACATATTCTGAGACAGAGGGGCCAGCCCACAATATACAAAACACAGTTCATTCATGGTTGAACTTCTGAAGTTTGTTCTCATGCACAACTACTTTACTTCCAATGCACAATACTACTCTGAACTCATCTCTATATACTCACCCACTCGCTTACTACGCTCCTCTACTGACCTGCTACTCAACTCTTCTCTCATTACCTCCTCACATGCTCGCATTCAAGACTTTGCAAGGGCTGCACCCCTCCTCTGGAACGCTCTCCCACGGTCTGTCCGACTTTCTCCCAACCTTTCTGCTTTCAAAAAATCTCTGAAAACGCACTTCTTTCGCGAAGCCTACCCTCACTCTGCTTAACTACCAAACGCAACACCATATACAGTACCACATTTCTCACCCACTTACTTCGATCTTGCCCACTCCCACACCTTGTGTATTACTCCCTTCCCTTTAGACTGTATGCCTATGCATAGGGCCTTCCTCACCTTTTTGTACCTGTATTGATTGTGATGTTTGTTACTCCATATATTCTATATATGTAATTTGTGTGTAGTTGTATAATCACATTTACTTTAAAGTGCTACGCAATATGTTGGCGCTATATAAATACATGTTAATAATAATAATAATAATAATCAAGTGAGGGGGACGGCCATGGGAAGTACTTCCGCCCCCAGTTATGCTAACATCTACCTAGAGTGGTGGTAAAATAATTTTGTATTTGGGGACGATCTCATGGAATACACACAAATTATTCCAATGTGGTTCTGCTACATTAACGATATTATACTGATATGGTCTGGCACCAGCGAAAAATTCTATGATTTCGTAAGTGAACTGAATACCAACAATATTAATTTAAAGGTAACAGCAGAAATTGACAGCAACTCAGTGAATTTCTTAGACATACGCATTTTCCAGGGAGCAGATAATTATATACAAACCACACTATACAGGAAAAGAACTGCTTCTAACAACCACTTACACGCTAAGGGGCCGATTCACGAAGGGTCGAATATCGAGGGTTAATTAACCCTCGATATTCGACTAGGAACTAAAATCGTTCGACTTCGAATATCGAAGTCGAACGATTTAGCGCAAATCCTGCGATCGATCGATCAAAGGATTTTTCATTCGATTGAACGATTAAATCCTTCGAATCGAACGATTCGAAGGATTTTAATCCAACGATCGAAGGAAAATCCTTCGATCAAAAAATCCCAGGCAAGCCTATGGGGACCTTCCCCATAGGCTAACATTGACTTCGGTAGCTTTTAGCTGCCGAAGTAGGGGGTCTAAGTTTTTCTTAAAGAGACAGTACTTCGACTAGTTCGAATAGTCGAACGATTTTTAGTTCGAATCGTTCGATTTTCGTAGTCGAAGGTCGAAGTAGCCCAAAAAAACTTCGAAATTCTAATTTTTTTTAATTCGAACCCTTCACTCGAATTTAGTGAATCGGCCCCAAAGTGTCAACATTTCCAAAACACCATCAAAGGAATACCAGGGCAATATTTAAGAGTAAGAAGACTGTGCAATACTCTAGAAGACTTTAAGGGTGAAGCCAAAAAGCTTTATTTCAGGTTTAAACAAAGAGGTTACAGCCACAATTCTTTAAAAAAAAAAAGCATATAAAAAAGCCCTGGAAGTGGATAGAAGCACACTACTTATCCCAAGGAGTCACACCAGAGATAATAAAAAAAACGAATGAAAATTCAAAAGTCATCAGGGTAATAGGTGATTTCTGTGCAGAACATGAGGACATCAAACAAACATTGGCATATCCTAGAACAGGATGATGAGCTTAAAAAATTAATAGGTGCAAGACCAACAGTCACCTTCAGGCAGAGTAAAAACCTGAACGATCGACTGACTCATAGTCATTACAGTAACGCAGTGAAATCCACCTGGCTTTCCAATAAAATTAAGGGATGCTATAAATGTGGAACTTGTAAAGCATGCCCTTGGATTAAAAAAACAGTAACGGTTGAAAGTAGATCTGCTATCAAGGATTATGTGATAAAACACTACATAAACTGTAAAACAGCAGGAGTTATATACTTAATGAAATGTGATTGTGGTAAACAATTATGTCGGAAAAACCAAAAGGGAACTCAGACGCAGAGTCCTGGAACACGTGGGTGATGTAATACACAAAAGGAACACATCAGTGGCCAACCATATTAATCAGTGCCACAACGGCAACACGGATGATGAAATTCATTGTTGTGGAACACATTAAAACCATATAAAAAAAACTCCTACAAAGTGAAGCGCAGTGGATATACTGGTTAAAGAGTAAAGCCCCTTTTGGATTAAATGAGGGATTCATCTTCACACCATTTCTATAAGAAAAATATTTTTTGCAACATGTACAGGAATGTATATACAGTCTTATTAATGTAATGTAATGAACAATTAATTATATTTTCATAAAAAGCAAGAATATGTACAAATATTAATTGATAAGCAATTCATCCATAAGAAATTTCATTTGGTACATTTAATTTATTAATATAAAATTCATTTAGGTTTAACAGTGGTCAAACAAATATTCTCATTTAAGTGCTGTAGAGGAATCCAGAATAAAAAGTTGACTACACTATCCAACGTACTCTGAGAATAAACAACTAATATGCGGCTTAACAATGTCGTCAAACTGCATCTTAGAAGGATAGGAGTGAAGCTGCAAGTCCGGACATCCGCCTGTAGTGTCTAACAGGAGCAGCGAATACTGGATGTCGTTAAACTGCATCTTAGAAGGATAGGAGTGAAGCTGCAAGTCCGGATATCTGCCTGTAGTGTCTAACAGGAGCAGCGAATACTGGAAGTGACCTCAGCAAAGCACTCGGGAACCTCGCGGTGGAAAAAAGACGCCAGTCTCTGGTCTAGTTAAACCTCGAACAACGGCGCGGTCCTCACTTAATGCCCCTGACAAAGCTGTTTTGACAGTGAAACGCTTTGGGCAGTGTAGGTGGAAGGTGGTGGGGATAGCTCCCACTCTTCCCAACGTAGATAGGCAGAATTGGCATGGAGGGAAGGGAGGAAGGGAGGGTACTGATGGCAACATGCCTGGGAAATAAAACCCTAATTCAGCCGTTATTTAGATGAATTATTGAAGTTTAGAGACAATACAACCAATGTCTCTATCCACCACCTTTGCCACTCTACGCTTTGTTTTTAACTATGTATGATTTTAAGGACATGGTCCTGCACATCTATGAGAGTAATATGCTGCTCTAGCAAGTTTTTATTGGTACTTATATTAAAAGTTACGTTTTAGATACATTTAGACAACAATTAATTTATGCATCTCTCTTGCAGAGAAATTGCTCTGGATGTAAAGCATCACAAGCATCTAAAGAACTAGTTGGCTTGCTACATTGTAGATGAAATGGTGCTCTTATCACATTTCAATCTAAATTGATACATTTAAAGATATCAGTGGCTATTGCTGCTCTTTTATAGAATCATAACAAGTTATTTAAAATTTGTATGCGCTTCCTATAATAAATTCTATTCCCAACATCGAACGTACTCCCCTCAACCGGCCTTTTCTCTTGTGACTTTGCAGTCCCGTAAGTTTCTGAGTGTATCGCTGAACTCTCAAGCTGTTAGCGATCCTCCTCTCCAGCCTGCGCTCAGTCTCAGAAAAAACAAGAAGGAGACAGAGAAAAAACCCAATGTGCACTACCATACACTTAGGGGCAGATTAAACTCATGTGAATTTTGACTTCGACTTCGAACTTCGATCCGAATTATCGATCGTTACATCGACAGTGTGAATAGTCAAATACGATATTCGAAGTGGTAAAATACGAATATTGAAGGATTTTTAGTTTGACTATTCGACTTCGACTATTCAATATCGAAGGATACCTTATTAATCAAATATTCACCCGAGTTTTATTTGTTCCCCAACTTTGACCTGCCGAAGTCCATCTTCGACTTCGATATTCGAATATTCAAAGGATTTTTTTTGTCTAATATTCGATTGTATTCGCCTGTGCTGTGCAATGTTGTGGGTGTATAGTGCCACCTTGGGAGCCGTTTATACTTCGACTTCGAACCGAATTATCGAACTTTACATCGACAGTGTGAATAGTCAAATACGATATTCGAAGTGGTAAAATACGAATATTGAAGGATTTTTAGTTTGACTATTCGACTTCGACTATTCGATATCGAAGGATACCTTATTAATCAAATATTCACCCAAAGTTTTATTTGTTCCCCAACTTTGACCTGCCGAAGTCCATCTTCGACTTCGATATTCGAATATTCAAAGGATTTTTTTTGTCTAATATTCGATTGTATTCGCCTGTGCTGTGCAATGTTGTGGGTGTATAGTGCCACCTTGGGAGCCGTTTATACACTGCTTCTTTCTGTTCTGGCTGCACTAGAGGTTTGGTGAATTACTTTAAAGGGATACTGTCGTGGAAAAAAATGTTTTTTACAAAATGTATCAGTTAATAGTGCTACTACAGCAGAATCCTGCATTGAAATCTGTTTTTCAAAACAAGAAATGGATTTTTCTATATCTAATTTTAAAATTGGCTATGGGGCTAGACATTTTGACATTTCCCAGCTGCCCTCAGGTCATGTGACTTGTGCTCTGATAAACTTTAGTCACACTTTACTACTGCACTGCAAGTTGGAGTGATGTCATTACCCCTCCCTCCTACAAGCTGCTGTAATGTAAATAGAGCCTTGTCTGCTGAGCCTGTCAATTCAACAATAGGCAGGATTCAAGATAAGCTCCCACTGACACCACTTCAGAAGGACTGAAATAAGATAGTCCTGTGATCACTGCCCCCTTACGTTTCAAAAATAAATATATATATATATATATATATATATATATATATATATATATATATATATATATATATATATATATATACACACACACAATTCATTTTGGGCACTGGAAAAAATATTTTATATAGATAGTTTATTTAAATTTGTTTACACAAAAATGAAACACGGGAGAAACACAGGAGTACACTCCCAGGACTGATGACAGGGAATAGAAAAAAGGATAAAATAAGGACATACTTGAAAACCAGGAAAACTTAGGAGGAAGTCTAGAAAGGGTTAAAATAGCTCAGGAGAAAGGAGACAGTAAGTAGTTAATGAAAAAAAAGTATTGCAGGCAGGAAAGGAGCAAGGTGTGTGTGAGGTGGATAGCAGAGGGAACTCACAGCTCCTTTACCTCATCTAGTAACCAGTAAAATAAACTAGGAAGGCAGCAAGGAGAGAAAGTTCCCCCCTCCAAAGGAAAGCAGAGAACAAACTTACAGAATGGCAATAGCTTTGATAGTGTCTGTGGGAGGAGGGGCTGCTAGTGCAGCTGTAGAGCAGGATGTAGGAAAGTAAAAGTAATTGCTTCCCTGCAAACCATGTGACCTCTCTCCTCCAAACATCACACACGGGCAGAGAGGGGAGGGGGAGTGTACAGCTAGATTCTCATGTCGTGGTGCGACCTGGCTTTTCATTACAGAGTGGCTGCCTCCAAGCACACAGGTAATGCTGTGCCTGCTGTTAGAGCAGCACAGGATGAATGTGTAATGAGCAAAAATGGAAGCCCCCATGACAAAATACAAACTAAAATAACTTATGCATGGATTTGTGGATTAACATTTTATTTGCCAGACAGTGTTTATGGATGTGTGTTTTTTATAAAAATGCAAAAAAAAATAAAGTTTAAAATGACGACAGATTCCCTTTAAAGAGATACTGACACCAGAAACGTATGTTTTTTGGCATCTATTAGAACATAACCTTGAATTTCAAGTAACAATGGCTTTCAAAAGTCCAACATTATTTTTTCAAAATATATTTTTTATTGTCAGTATCACTTCAAGTATTAATTGGGCCTATCTATCCTTAGGCTTCATTAAATGGTTAAAAGCTCCATGGAATGCTGGGAAACACTGGCTTACTAATAAAAACTCCCACCAGATGCCATTTGACTTTCACAACTTTGCAAACAAAATGGACACTTTGGCAGCAGCCTTTTCTGAGGCCCAAGAGCAGGCTGAGGAACAGGAACACCTTATCCCTGTTAAGATCAGGCAGCCTTGTCACTTCAGGAGACCTGTACTTTCTTTTGACGAGCTGCCTGATGATGAGGTTGTGAGGATGTACCGCCTGAGTCGTGCTGCCATTGTGCAGGTTTATGGCCTCATCATGAGGCCATTGAACCTGTGACGGCACGGTCTCAGGCAGTGCCTGGGATGTGCAAGGCTTGCAGTTTTGCATTTGCTGGGCACTGGCAGTTCCCAGCAGGTCTTCACACCTCATTGGCATGACCCAGCCCACCTTTAGCAGGATATTAGCGCAAGTGCTGAGGGCACTACTGCCGCACTCGCAAAGGCTCATTTCCTTCCCCTCAACTCAGGCAGAGTGGATAAGATTGAAACAGGGTTTTTTCCTAATTGGCCAATTTCCAAATTGCCTAGGAGTCATTGATTGCACTCATGTTGCGCTCACATCACCTCGCCATCAACAGGAGCGCTACCAAAATCGTAAACACTCCCATTCCATCAATGTGCAGGTGGTGTGTGATTTCCACATGCGCATCATGAGTGTGAGATCTGGCTTTCCTGGAAGTGTCCATGATGCCACTATCCTGCGTCCGTCAGCTCTCCATGACCTCTTCAACCGAGTAGAAATGCCGGATGGCTGGCTTGTGGGTACGTCTACTTTCAATTTGATACAAAGACACTTCAAATATAACTTTAAAGGAAGGGTATGCATGGACTTTGGAGACATTTTTCCCTATTTGCAGCCAATAGATGCACTATTCATCTTGGGACCTGTAGTTTATTTCAATCAGCTAATTTTGTCAGGGATTGTAATTAATGGCACCTGATTCAGTTTACAGGTGTGATGTATTAAGAGGAGGATTTAGTAATGGATCTGCAAACACACAATTCTTTACAGTTGGGGGTGGGTTTACCTCTTTTATTCTGCCACATTGTTGGTTGCCTAACAAAAGGGGAAAGGTAAGCACCCCAACAGCAAAGAATTATGTGTATGCAGATCTGTTTGTAAAGATTTTACTACTACAAAGTGGACATAATTCCAGCATTGGAATAGTCAACACAACAGACAGACAACTGGAATCAGCCCTTAAAGAGAAAATAAAAGAGTACTACTTCCCAGAAGTCCTAGCAAGACAGATTGATGAATGTCAAGTACTTTAGCATACACACAACCTTTACATCTAATTACTAAGTATATTTTTGTTTCAACTTTCTAGAAGACACAGGATATGGGCTTCTGTCTTGGTTGATGACCCCTGTGAGGTTTTCCCAAACAGCTGCCCAACGTAGGTACAATCGTGCCCATCGGAAGACGTCCAATGTTATCGAGCGCCTCTCAAATCACGCTTCCGATGCTTCTCAGTCACTGGGGGAGCTCTGCTTTAATCCCTCCAGAAGGTTTCAGCATGCCATGCTGCATAATGTGGCAAGGTAGCATGGATTACCAGCAGACATTAATGATGACCTGAGATTGAGGGGTATGTTGGAAGACAGAGGGACAACCAACCAGAGGGAAGAAGAGTGCGTGAGAGGCTCATCCGTGCCCGCTTTTAGTTGTAAATTGAACAAACCACACAAATAGTTAATTTGTACTCTCAAGGGTTTGCAAGGGCCAAATAGTGCCACATATTTTGTTGGGCCCTTATTCCTAAGTACAGTTTTTGTGATTGTTCCCAATCTTGTCAGTTACCTTTCAAACCATCTTTTTCCACTGGAAGTCTGGTCATTTGCTTAGCCTTTAAACATAGTAATTGCCCCCCATTGTAATGAGGTTTAGTAACCAATCTAATGATCTAGATCAACTCAACAATGACTGTGAAATCCACTAATACCTAGGTCTGTTGTTTGCCCTTAATATGTTAGCCTTGTCATGGGGGTTATATGTCCGGTAATGAGGTTTTTGCTCCTATATAACCAATCCCAATTAATAGGACTTATATGATTGATGTGAAATGACATTGTTTTGAATGGATATATGGAAACTAAACACATTTTCTTTTCTTTTCTTACAAATGAAGAGCCTGCTGATGGTGATGTGCTGGCATGCCCCTAGCAGTGAATGCTTATCTGTAACATCTTATGCTGTAACCAGAAAAATTATCTGATGGGAGGAGAAACACATGGAACATGTGTAAACACATATTCAAGCTAAACCATTATCTAGTTTTACTAGTGGCAGTGTTTGTTTAGCAATGACAGGCTTTTGTGTTAATGGATTTTTCTTGTTTGATCCACAGAAATGCCTACTTCTGTTTTCTTACTTGGAAATGAAGTGTTAACTATGGCTGTGCAGTTTATACCTTATCTGATGGCATTGTAATGTTAGGCTGTACACATTAGTATTAGTTTAGCTGTTATGTGCTGCCACCTAGTGAACCCTTTTAGGATAGCTGCCCACATGTTAATTAGACTCTTATCATTCAAGGTTAAGCCTTCCCACTAAAGTTCACAGGAAGTAGAGGAGAATCCATTTTGAGCACACACAGGCTGCTCACAAGCAGAGGGTCAGACCGCCTTAGGATTTTTCACTTTTACACAGGCCCCTGGTTACATAACCATCTGTAAGTAAGATGATATGTTTATTGTATGTGTTTACGTGTGTATATGCTGTACAGGTTGTGATGCAATGTTATGTTGTTTTACAGTTTTACAAAAATAACTCATAAGGATAAAGCATTCAAGTTTATTCAACTCACAGAGCATTCTGAGTTTTCTTTGCTGAGTAAAGGAAACAGACCAGGAACAGGCAGTACTTTAGTCTGCAAACACCCTTTATTGGTGTATTTTCACTCAGTCAGTGAGTGAAAATACACCAATAAAGGGTGTTTGCAGACTAAAGTACTGCCTGTTCCTGGTCTGTTTCCTTTACTTTCAAATTGAATGCGTATCACATGATGGATGGTGTGTGTTGAAACAGCAGGTCTATACGTATCTGATTTCGTTCGCTCATCTTGTTCTGAATATTTTCTTTGCTGAGTCTTATGTGGAGTGTGTTAAGCTGGCTGGTTAACCTATATTACGCAAAGGCATAGTATAGTGAAAACAGTACAATGGCAAAAAGGGGGTTTAGTATATACCCTGAAAAATGATGGACGTGCTATGCATGTTTCAAATGACATTACCCATGTTAATACCATTTTTGGCAACCGCCTTAGCAAAAAGGAAAAAAACAAACACACACACACTGGTTTTGTTTTTGTGGCTTTACTGACACAATCTTTGGCAAAATCCAAAACAGTTGAACAACAATCTCTATAAAGTTTGTTTGTTTTTGGAACACAACAGAATAGTTATTTTAAACCATTAAATCTGTACCTTAGCTGGAAGGCACAGGAGGAATTTGGTCACAACATACATTTCAAAATTTAGCAGCCCCTATAGACCACAAAAGGGCAAAAGCTTTAAAAAAGTTTTAAAAAACATTTCTTGCATGACATGATAATGCACCACTGTATTCATCGTGGCCAACTTTACATTAAACAGTATCATAAAAGTTGGGCATTGAGAAGCTTGTGTCCAAAACAATAATATAACAATCAATATGATCTGCAAATGACACTTGTCAATATATGACAATTTGGCCAGATTAAAAGTATCAACAAAATGAGATTAGCGCTGGCCAAGTAAAGTGTTGGACACCCATCAATGCTTGATAGTGCAAAGTACCAACCAAGGCTTTGTGCCTTTAAGGCATAACGTATACCTGGGACTTGCTATTTAAGTACCACAGGTGGAGGAGGAGGTAGTAGGCATTAGCACATATTACGAGTGCTACATGCAACTGTCAACACTTTCAAGTGAAATACCGTGTGCTTTGCACTCTGAAGTTATGTTGGCTACCTCTGGCCTACTTTGGCTAAAGTAGGTCAGAGGTAGCCAACATAACTTCAGAGTACAAAGCACAAGTTATTTCACTTAAAAGTGTTGACAGTTGGGGGGGCGTGGCCGACTGAGCAGCAACGTGGCCGCATTTTCTGGGTGCTCCCGGGGCTGTGTAGTAAAACCCCCTACACCCTGCCACATACGCTAGTGGGGCACCTACCGCCGGCATCCTGAAAGCAGGGAGGTGATCCGGCGTCCGCTCCGACAGGTCCGGGCTTCCCTGCTCTGACAGAGCCCGAGGGCGCGACGTGGCCTAGCGGCGCTAGAAGCCGCGGACTTGCGTACTCCAGGCCCCCAGGCGCAAGTGCCTGGCGGCGCGGTCCCCGCCGGAACCCGACTCCAGAGCCCGGACGGCTGACAAAGTTCCCAGCAGCAGGGGGTGAGTGGATTAAAGCCCCTGGGGCCCCCAACTGCCGCATAATATCCACACTGCATGTGCCCAGCAGCACCTACAACCAAGGCCCCACCTAGTATCTGGCTACCCATTGTGGCTCCCTGTATCCAGCAAGGTTAAGTGGCACCTGCTATTGCCTACCTGTCTCCTTTTGACCCAAAGGACTCTAGTCAGCACAACCCAGGGTCAGGCACTGCCACTGTGTAACGGGACATACCTACCTCTGGGCCCGGTGGGTCTACTCACTGCTCCTGGACTGTCACTTTGGACCTGAGCCCAGGAACTTATAGGAGCGCAGTGTATGGTGCTCACAGACCCCTCTGCGTGCACTAGTGGATTATGGAACATGGTCTGGTGTTCAAGTGGTAGACCTGTACCCTCCATCATGCCAGTTTGACCTGCTACCCTGATTGGTCGACCCATGCACCACCAGTAATCCTCAAGTACGCCTTCTTCTTCCACTAACCAAGTCTTCATAAGCGGAATAATACGGTTGTAGATCGTTTTGTCCAGTGGAATACAAAGATGGGAAAAAACTCCCAAAAACAAAAATCGGACACAGCAACGAAGCTTGAACGCTTTGCAAGAACAACATCTCAAGGCCCATCGCAAGACTCTGATAATACTTCATCTCCATCATCACCGGCCTCCCCTCCTATGGACCAGGAGGCGAGAGAACCATCCTCGTCAGAGCTGCTTGCAGCGATAATGGAGAGTCGTACAGCGACTACAACACAGCTCGAGGAAATAAAAGTGGATCTCTCGCTCTTGCGGCATGACCTCCAAAATATCAGAGAACGCACTACTGAACTGGAGACAAGGGTCTCCACACTGGAGGACACTGTAACTCCTCTTCCGAATGACATCTCGGAGATTAAACAGCAACTGAAGTCGGCTCTTGACAAATCTGACGACCTAGAAAACCGACTACGCAGGAATAATGTGCGTATCATAGGTCTACCAGAGAAGTCAGAAGGTCAACACCCTGAATTGTTCATAGAGAACTGGCTCAAAGATTTGCTGGGAGTGGAGACATTCTCCAATATTTTCGTGGTTGAGAGAGCGCACAGAGTACCGACTAGACCCCTATCGCCGGGGGCCCCTCCTCGACCTTTCCTTCTTCGCATGCTAAATTACAGAGATCGCGATGCTGCGCTACGAGCGGCTAGACTCAAAGGGCCTCTCTCCTTTAATGGTACCACGGTGTCACTGTATCCAGACTATTCACCGACCATACAGAAACAGAGGGCTACCTTCACTGCAGTCAAGAAGAGGCTCAGAGATGCTAAGATTCCATACAGTATGATCTACCCCGCTAAACTACGCGTACAGGAAGGAGACAGAGTCCAAATTTTCAGCACACCCACCGAAGCCGAAGACTGGATCACCCGCAAACAACCCGGGAGATCACCACCCCGCAACTAAGCTGAAAAATAACACTTTCAAGACCGGACTCTCTGCATATAGTGTGCCCCATCGGTATGACCTGAGTCATACATACTGTCATAGTGGTGAGTAGCTGTTATTATGCACCCCTCCTGTAAGCTACAGTTTCCCTCGCACACTCATCTGTGGCCCAGCAAGCTGCCCCCCCCAACATCGATCCCTTGCTAACCACCCCTGCAAACGGCTGTGGGCCTCACCCCTGCTCTCACCTTCGGAGCACAGGCCTGACAAGGCCCAGCCCTTAGATATGCTCAAGTGAAACGCATAAACATTTACTGGACCCCTTATTGTCAGACTTTTGTACTTGGGGGTACTGAATCATTGCATCTTGACACATAGAGACTAATGCTGGTGCCAGACTACTCACTCCTGGTTACGGGGCTACACATTGCTTACAAGGTTCCATGTTGAACTCACTCTCATCAGAGTTGTGCCGGTCAACACGACAGGTGCATGGGCGGCCGTGTCATACGGTGTCCCATTTAAATTTTTGAACGATTTATTATTGCATTTGTTGCTTACTACTGTTATATTACTATGTTTCTGGGTTAAGAAGGAGCGCTGCTTAGGCCGCCACAGCAACACTCCCCATGTCATGTAATTGTTATGGGTATAGGCCCACCCAGGTTTGGGGGGTGGGCAGGGAGGGAAGGGATTGTTTGTTTGTCTATTGTTTGATGTTTAACAGACATATGTATGCAAACCACTCTACCACAACAAGAATTGACAGGAGCACAAAACAAGCACCAATACGATTCCAGTTTGTCAGTCATTATCCAGAATTATTATGGGGGACATAAAGTTAATGTCATGGAACGTTCGAGGTCTGAACTCGAAATTTAAGAGGGCCCTAGTATTTGATTATGTAGCCAGATACAAGCCAGACATACTACTACTGCAGGAGACGCATCTGGTAGGGCAAAAGTTGCTGGCACTTAAAAAAGGTGGGTTGGGTATGCCTATCACTCCCACTATTCCACTCACTCCAGAGGAGTCTCTGTACTAATCCGTAAAGCCCTACAATTTGAGCTCCTAGACCTAACCACTGACCACTATGGGCGATTCATAGTTCTCCACTGCAGGATAAATAACCAAGAAATGGTACTTGTAAACTTATATATGCCACCCCCCTTCAGTAGGGAGATACTAGACCTAGTATTTACCAAGGTGTCACTATATCTCCCCAACCCGCTCTGTATCATTGGAGACTGGAATACGGTAATGGACCCTCAACATGATAGGCACCCCACTGCAACACACCAACCTGGCCCACTAAAACAATGGACTGAAGCTCTAGGGCTATTAGACATCTGGAGGCTTAAAAACCCCATGGGACGACAATTTTCCTGTCATACGGTGGGGAAGCATACCTTGTCACGGTTAGATATGGCCATTGCATCTCCAGATTTTACACAGTGGGTGAAAGACACCAGTTACCTCCCGAGAGCCTTGTCAGACCACGCCCCTCTACATCTGCTGATCTGCACTACACCAAGGCAGGGACACTCTCTTTGGAGACTATCCCCCCTGTGGCTCAACAGCACAGAGGTGACGGAGGCATGTATATCTGAATACACTGCATATTGGGGTGTTAATGCAGGAACCAGTAGCTCTAATATGGTCTGGGAAGCGTCCAAAGCAGCCGCTAGGGGCACGCTCATCTCGGCAATTGCTGGGGTACGCAAATTGGCTAAACAGGCTGTTGCTGAGGCAGAGGAGAGGGTCTGGGAAGCAGAACGTGCATATGGTGATAGTGTGGAGGATGCTACCCATCAGGCACTAGTACTTGCCCAAAGAAACTTAGAACTAGCACAAACGGCTATTACCAGGAAAAAATTACTGTATGCAGCCCAGAGATCCTTTGACCAAGGAGATAAAAATGGGAAGACTTTAGCTTACCTAGCTAAAGCGGTCCAACCATCCACACTGATTCCTAGGATCAAAACGAACGCAGGCACATATACCTCTGACCCAACAGATATGGCAGAAATGTTCGCATGCCACTTTGCCAACTTATACACCTCACGAGTCAAATACTCTGACACCGAACTAGAGCAGTTCCTACAGGGAATCCCCTTTCCTAACCTTTCCAGAGCAGAATCATCCTATCTAGACAGCCCAATTACACTAGGAGAGGTAGTAGACGCCATTGGCAGTCTCCCATCAGGGAAGACCCCAGGCCTTGACGGGCTTCCGGTAGCCTGGTACAGACTCCTTAGTGAAACACTTGCCCCGCAACTTCATACCACTCTTTTAGAGGCTCACAATACAGGCTCCCTCCCTCAGTCCTTCTACTCCGCACTGATAGTGCTTATACCAAAGGAGGGGAAGGACCCGGACCTCTGCGACTCCTACCGTCCCATTTCACTTATAAACACGGATGTCAAAATTCTGGCCAAAATTCTCTCCAAGCGCCTTAACAAAGTTATAACCTCGATTGTCCACCCAGACCAAACAGGCTTCATGCCCAATAAAAGTACGGCTATAAACTTACGCAGATTACATACCCATATGCAGGCCACCCATACGAACAGTGGTACCAGACTCATAGCGGCATTAGATGCCACTAAAGCATTCGACTTGAATGGCCTTACCTATGGAAAACCCTGGAGAAGTTTGGCGTAGGCCCTACCTTCATAGCTTGGCTTAAACTCCTCTACCTAAACCCAGTTGCACAGGTCAGAGTCAACAACACTCTCTCCAGAGTCTTCCCTCTTACCCGAGGCACCAGGCAGGGCTGCCCCCTCTCTCCCCTCCTTTTCGCCTTAGCGATAGAGCCTTATGCCATTATGGTCCGTCAAACCCCTGAAATTAGGGGACTCAAATGTGGGAAATTGGAGGAAAAAATCGCACTATATGCAGATGATCTTTTACTGCTCCTAGCAGATCCACATGACTCACTCACCCTGGCGCTCTGCCTAGCTGACAAGTTTGGCACATACAGCGGTCTGGTTATAAATAAAGGGAAGTCAATCTTATTTAATCTAGAAGCTGCGCAGAGGACAAATGTGATTCAGGGACTGCGGTGGGTATCCAGCTTTAAATACCTTGGGGTGACTATCTCGCCAAACACACAAGACTATGTTACAGACAACATTGAACCAGTGATACAAGGTTTCAAAACCACTGTCAACCAATGGGCCGGCTTACCTCTAACGGTCTGGGGTAGGGTCAACCTATTCAAAATGGTATACTTACCCAAATTCCTGTACTTCTTGCAGAATGCCCCAATATGGATACCCCCGCAGGTCTTTAAACGCATTGACGCTGTTCTCTTCCCCTTTATTTGGGCAAACAAACCCCCTAGAGTCAACAGGCTAACGCTCCAGGCCCCATTGGAAAAGGGGGGATTAGCCCTTCCGCATCTGCAAATTTACTACTATGCTAGTCAATTAGCATTCGTACATAACTGGTTTAACCCCGACCCCGACAACACACTCACAGCTTTACACGCCACGCTGGAGGGCTCCCTCGAAGCAATTAGAAATACGCCCTACAGGAATGCCAAAGACACCCCTGAACTGCCACCAACGCTAAGATGCCCACAAAGGGCCTGGATACTTGCCACTAAAGTTCTTGCAAAAGCTGCAAGCCTTCCATCCCCCTATACCCCACTATGGAGAAACTCCAATCTACAGCACCTAGTTCATCTACCGGACTTTACGTACTGGCCAAAATTAGGGGTCAGACACCTATCGGATCTCTTAGTTAACAGCACCTTCCCGACCCTTGCCCAACTAGCGACTAAACTGAACCACCCAAACATAGCTTGGCACCGATACTTCCAACTCAGACATGCATTTGCGGCCCAATTTGGTAGCCTGGTAATCTGTACAAACACCCAACCACATGAAGACAGACTTTGGGACCCGAATCCACAAAAGCTGGTCTCTGGGCTATATAAGCTACTAATATCCACCATCCATAGTCCACTTAACAAAGCAAAAAACAAGTGGAATGGCCTTATCCCTGCTCTAGATGATGATATGTGGGAAGGTGCAATAGGGGAACTATACAGCTTTCTAATCTCTACAAAAGATAGGATGGTGCAATTCCGTATCATACATTGTACATATATTACTCCAATCAGGCTCAAAGCCATGGGCAAAAGTCCCGATGGAAACTGTCCCAAATGCCAGCACCTGGACGCTGATTTCTTTCATTTGCTTTGGTCATGTCCCCTGGTGCAGAGATTCTGGGCCAAGGTAATAGCCTACTTGACTAATGAAATTCTGCTCCCTGGAGCACTAACACCAGAGGTGTGCCTACTGGGACTGGTGGACGAATTGGCACCTCTAAATAAAACGCGGTATTTACTAAAGACCCTTCTATTTTACGCCAAAAAGCAAATTGCCATGACATGGATGAGCCCACGACCCCCTACAATAAAGCAATGGGTAAAACTGATCAATACCAGGCTCCCGATGATAAAACTAACATACATAGCCAGACAGTGCCCAGAAAAATTTGGGAAAATCTGGGAACCCTGGTTGGAGCTCTGTCCCGAAGTAGACCCAGAGTCTCAATAAATGCGTGTATATGGGAGAACATATATGTAATATAACTGTTTCTTTTTCAGCGAATTGAGTCTTATATAAGCGTGCTTCAATCCTGTGAGATTTGGAAGTAACGTGTAATATTCACTTTAACCTAACATGTGGCAGACTTTTTGCTCAGATTGTGTACCTCGATGCCTTAAACTGATATGTTGTGGTCCTGCGTGACCATCTGCACTTTTTATCATCAATGCCTACATTGTCTGTTGTTAAGTGTGTTGTTTGTTTCAAAACGGAAAATAAAAACCTTTTAAAAAAAAAAAAAAAAGTGTTGACAGTTGCATGTACATGAGATATTGTTACATGAATGCACATAACATGTAAAACACATACAATACATGATTAGCATATGTTAGGTTTGAAGTAACACTAGTGAGAAATACACAATCAAAAGTGTAGTATTTGAATTCATTGACCCTTACATGTAACATTTTGGGTACAAGTGAATGTTTTTGGAAACACTGCAGCATTACCAAAGAAATATGTTAGAACAAATGCATTTTGATGTTTGTAAGTGCTTTTCCACATGTTATTGGAAAGGGCACCAATGGATAGTAGATATGGCACACCTTGGTCCTGATGACACCATAAATTGACAAATATGTTAGAGCAAATGCACTTTGATGTTTGTAAGTGCTTTTCTAGATCTTATTGGAAAGGGTGCCAAAGGATGGTAGATATGGCACCCCTCAGTGACGAGAATGCAACATGGTCTAAACAATGGGATGTGTTGTTTGGGAGTCGGTCCCGTTGCTGGGTAAGGGACAGAGTCACACCTGAAGCGTGAATAGGGCAAATTTTTTTGCCAGAATAAAATGGGCAAAGAGGCCAGTGTCAGTTGGAAAAGTGACACAGACTGGAGCTAGGGACATTTGCGCTTGTTCCCTCGGACAGGACCTTGTCCCCTTCCTCGCCCCCTTCCACTCTGCTGTTGAGGAGATGCAGGGAGCAGCAGCAGGACCAGGGACTGGACCGTCAGCAGAGCCAGTCAGTGAGGCAGGGCTCTAACAGCTGACACCAGGTCCTGGATGCTTAGATGGATGTCACGCATGCTGTCACCCAAGGTGACATGCATGAGTGACAACCATCTTCGCAACCAGAGATCCTGGCGGCGGTGCTGGCTACCCAGCATCCTCAGAAGCCCCACAAAGTCTGCACATCTCCGCACAAGTCCTGCACGTCGGCGGCAGGAGCAGCTGCACCCGCAGCAGCATGACCTACAAGAAAAATCAAATATAAATATATAGGAGGGGGGAGCAAGACCGAAGAGGCACCCTGCATGGAGAGACAGCATGGAGGGAGGAAGCTAGAATGAGGCATGAGGAGCGGGAGTAAAACTTGAGACGGTGGGTGGCTAGGAGGGAGGGGGAGCAAGGGAGCATGCGAAAGGAAACAGAAGAGTGTAGAGGCAGTGTGTGAGAGAGAATCTACCCCCAGCAGAGCCAACAGTCAGGGGCAAGGACAAAGACATAAGCATATTTCTCAGTGCTGAGAGAGCGTGAAATAGCAGGAACGCTGTATGGTGATTTGAGGCTGCCAGTCAGAACAGGAGGGGCACAGGAAGCGGAAGGGAGAGCTGCAGAGCCAGAGCTACAGAAGGAAATGTCTGTAGCTTATAAAGGGCGTGTACTGACGCAATAATGCAACATTTATAAGTATTTGATCTAATTTACACTTTGGTCCCATAGGGAAATGACAAAAATGTAGATTATATCCAAAATCTGGTTTTACCAATTTACCTATTAACACTGAAGAGGCACTAGTTCCCAAAAAAAAAGAAGAAGGCTGCATAAGGGACTCAGTAAATGTGCTTTGCATGTTTGCTGACACACACAGACAAATAAAGGAATGGGTTATTAGTTATAAACTTTGCTCTTACATCTGGGGGGCACCACAGGTATCACGGCTGGTGACTGGGCGTGGTGGGGCGCTTGGTGTTCTGTAATGTGAAATAGGGCATTAGTAATGTTCCAATTTGAGCAACTACATTGGCCACAAACATTGAACATGTGTGTACCTTGAGCTTCCGGGGCTCTATCCTGATCTCACCCTCACCCTCTTCCTGGGGTTGCTGAGCATAGGTGTCATGATCCTAGTTTCTGTCTGAGCCACGGTGCGATGTTTGCGGTGGTGCTGCAATTGTGAAGAAATAAAGAAAAAAGGTCTTTAAATAAACAATCATAATCTAATGCAATTGTACATGTTTATTAGCCTGATGGACACAGGTCTGGACTGAGAATTAAAATAGGCCCTTGCATTTTAGGTACACAGAGGCCCAATCAGCCCACATACTGTAGAGGCCCAAATAGCCCACAAAAGACTGAATTTCTATGGGACTTTATAGCAGCCCCTCTGGCATTTGCCAGAACTCACAGATTACCAGTCCGGGCCTGGATGGACAGACCTCCAACATGCTTCAGAAATATTTAAGTTGTCCTTTGAAATATTAACTGAAATGTAATGTCCCAAGGGGGCGTGGCCGGGCGAGCAACTTATACGGTGCATTTTCTAGCACTCCCTGGGCTCCAGGCAGGAGTGGCCCAGTACTCCTTGCCCACTCAGCCAGATACCTGCAGAGTGAGCCCGCTGAAGCAGGGAGTACATCCACCACCTGTAGCTGGCAAAATTTGCTCTCGGGCAGCAGCAGATCCAGAGCACGGGCTGAGGCCTAGAGGCGCTTGTGAAGCCGCGGCCTCGAGTAATTGCGGGTCCAGGTGGAGGACTGACTGGAAGTGAGGTTCCCCAAAAAAACACCTCCAGGGACAAAAACACAGCAACAGGGGGGTGAGTGTTTGGAGCCCCGGGGGGCCCTTTCTGTAGCCCACAAACAACGGAGCAGCAGGGGAGGTGCATCACGCTCTGCATACCCTGAACCTGCAGAGGGCTTGCATAGCCGGTATATCCAATCCCTTGAGCCCTACCACTAGTGTCCTGCTCAGCACATTTTGGGATCAAGCACTGAAGGGGGTTGTATGGCTGGAAGAATGAACTAACCAAAGGCGCTGCGCATTAGCTCCATACCCCTGATATTATCCTGTGCGAAAGTTGCCTGACTCACCTGATACCGCAGATTCTGACTACAAGCAACCCACGAGGGAAGCTGTCTAAGCAGAGAAGAGATGGAAAAAAAAGCAGCACAGAAACGGATTGATGGCTACACAAAGCCCACTAAAGCACCACGGGAACCAAACCAGGGTGACAACACAGCCCAGTCTGATGAGCTGGAGGGTCCAGCCTCGGTTGCTCCGCATGATCCAGGGCCGGCGGCCCAAGACACTCAACTCCTACTGCAGGCAATCGCGGACTCCAAAGAGGTCCTTTCCACCAAGCTCGCAGCTACCAGCGCAACCCTCACTTCAAAAATTGAAGAGGTGCGTGTTGACCTTTCGATCCTAAGGCAGTACCTGCAGGCGGTCCGCAATCGCACAACGGAGGTGGAACGCAGGACTGGGTTGCTGGAGGACGAGGTGGGACCACTCGCCCAGCAAGTACAACACCTCCAACGGGAGCACACGATTATGGCCTCTAGAGTGGATGACCTGGAGAACCACAGCCGTAGATCTAACCTCAAAATAGTGGGCCTGCCAGAAGGGTGCGAGGGGGCCAAAACCGAAGACTTTATTGAAAGATGGCTTCAGGACACGCTGGGTACCTCCACATTCTCCCAACACTTTGTGGTTGAAAGAGCATACAGGGTTCCTGCCAGACGGGAGCACCACCGCGGCCATTGATCCTCAAACTGCTCAACTATAGAGACCGAGATGCCGCATTAAAGGAGAAGGAAACAAAAAAAACAATACTACCTTGAATGTGTTTTCTATCAGGCCCCAGATGCATATGGATTCCTTCACCACCAAAAGACAGCCTCTCTTCAAGGCCAGCATATGTTTTATTTTGTTATTCTGTTTCTCCTCCTGTACCAAAAGGTGAGACCACTTTAGGCAGAATTAAGTTGGACATTCGTCCTCAAAATAACTGACTAGATGGAGCTTTTGCGCAGCACCTCCTAAGGCCCTGTAGGGCATCGCTGCAGTTAGGGGGAACTACTGGTTTACATTCCCTAGTAGTTGAAGTTATACTGTGTTTAGGGACTGATGTATCCCCAGGTTGGGGGGGGATACCGGGTGGGGCATAACTTGTTGACTCAAGTTGGGCTTCTCAATGTCTACATGTTTTTCTTACTACTTTGTCTTACAACTCTAACCGCTCCAAGTACTCAGGGCTTCAAGCATGGCCTAGGTCTCCTCCTGGACATCCGTACTAGGTCCCAGTGGTAACGATAGTCATTACGTCCCGACAGAAAACGATACAAGTAGTGTCATGGAACACGCGTGGTCTAAATAACCGCATTAAAAGCTCCATTATTCTAGATTATCTTAAAAAAACAAGGGCAGATATGTATGCTCCAAGATACCTAACGGGAGAAGAGTACTGGCACTGAGACGGGCTTGGGTAGGCAGCCTTTATCGTGCCGAGTACTCCTCGCATTCCAGAGGGGTGGCAATTTTCACTAGGAAGGGGCTAGGTCTGGGAGTAGAAGACCTACTAACGGACAGGAAAGGTAGATATGTAGTCCAAAAATGCCAGTTGTTGAATCAATGCCCAATAATCATCAATGTGTATGCCCCTCCCCCTTTTACTATACTCCTTCTCGATGAGATACTAACACCTGTCGTAAATATGGGGCAATACCCGACTATATGGTTAGAGGATTTCAATGCAGTCCCTGACTCCTCCATGGATAGGCTCAGACCTTTGGCGCAGGACACCTCAATTTTCCCAAACTGGATAGCGGGAGCAGGACTACTAGATGCATGGAGGTGCAAACATCCCACTGCTAAGCAGTACTCCTGCTACACTGTAGTAACCTCGGCACTATCCCCCATAGACCTTGCCTTAGTGAACAAAGAGGCACTTATCCTAAATGTAGATTTCTTACCTCTGGTGTGCTCTGACCACGCACCCTTACAATTAACCCTCCAACTCCATGGCTCTGAGCAGACTTACCCCTGGCAATTGGCCCCAAAATGGATCCACAACCAATGTATACTAGAGAGCTTCCAGCCCCAACTGAAAGGATTTTGGGAAATAAATGCAGACACTGCAACAGCAGCGACAATTTGGGACACATGTAAAGCGTGGACTAGGGGTGCGTATATTTCTCTCATTAAGAATTAAGTATAAGAATGGAGGGGGCCAAAACGGACCTGCAGGATGCCAAGAACAACCTGATACAGGGTGACTTTGCTTGCGCTATTAGCAAAGGACCCAAAGCAGCTGATTGATTTCACCCTCCGGGGAGGAACTCTTAGAAGCGATTGCAAATGCCTTTGGGATCTTTTACAGAGATCTATATCAATCTGGAAGTTATGATAGGACCACACTGGAGGATTTTTTGGAGTTAATTCCCTTCCCAAAATTAACTGGCAAACAGATGGAATCCTTAGAATCCCCTATTACAGCTGATGAGATTAAAGACGCAATAGTTAATTTTCCTAATAATAAAGCTCCTGGCCCAGACGGAATACCACTAGAGTGGTACAAGGTGAATGCTACATTGCTGGCCCCTATCCTGGCCCCACTTTTTAATGATTTTGCTGAGTCTGGTAGTATCCTGCTCACCTGCTCATTAGCAACGATAACTATGATCTTAAAGAAGGGCAGACCCAGCCACCTGTGTGACTCATATCGTTACTGAATGCCGACATAAAGATATTTGCCAAAGTCCTATCTACCATAGGGGTAGTAGAACATCTTATATGTCCAGATCAGATAGAATTCATGGCAGGAAGGGCTACTGATATCAATATTAGGCGTTTATATACAAATATTCAAGCCCACCATGATAACAGGGGCGGGCGGGAGGGTAGTGGTCTCACTGGACACAGCCAAGGCCTTTGACACAGTCCAGTGGTCTTATCTGTGGGAGGTCCTTGTCCGCTTTGGTTTGGGAGACAGAGTTGTCAAGTGGATAAAGGCTCTGTATAAATCGGGACAAGTGAACAACGGGACAAGTGAAAGTCAACAATTATCTCTCAGAACCGTTTGAGCTGCATGGAGGCACGAGGCAGGGCTGCCCTCTCTCCCCCCTTCTGTTCGCACTAGCGAAAGAACCACTGGCCATTCAGATTCCCAGGGATCAAGAAAAAGTTGGTCTCAAATTAGGTCAGCTGGAAGAGAAGGTGTCCTTGTATGTGTCACGGCCAGGCCCAATACCAGAACAAGTGCCAAGCACCCTGGTCTCGGCTCGGCTTCACCAGTAGTGTGACCACCGTTGGGCTTCGGGAGGAGCCCTCAGCTTACTTCAGTGCCACCTGGACTTCACGAGGGATGCAAGGCGAGATGTTCTGGCTGGCAAAGGGGCACGGCTGTTTAGCAGAGTCTTTAGCCAAAGGTCACGGTACAGAGGTCAAGGCAAGCAGATGGTCAGACAGACTGGGTCGAGGCAGGCGGATAACAGAATCGTCAGGCAGGCAAGGGTCAAAACCGGGTATCAATCAGGCAAAAGGGATCTGGCGAAGAGTAGTCAAAGTTCAGGCTGGGTCAATATACAGAGTTCAGAGTAGTCAGAATACAGGCAGGGTCAAACACGGATTAATCAAACAGATCTAGGTTCAGGCACCAGAAAGCACAAGGCTACGAGCACCAGGATAACAACCCTATCACGGGCAGTAAGAAAAAGTAGGAAGGTCCCTTTTAAACTTTCAAATTGCACGCTGACGTCATCACGCCAGCACACATGCGCCTACTAAACCCGGAAGTGTGCGCCGCACGCTCACTAGGCAGAACCCGGCGCATGAGAAGAGGAGCGGCGTGGAGGAGAGGGGGGGGCACTGGACCCCCAGGCTTACCAGGAAATTTGGTGTGGAATTGTTTCCTAAGGCAGTCAGCCTTGATGTCTTCAACTGAGACCCAAGAGTTCTCCTCAGGACCAAAGCCCTTCCACCTAGTAAGGTATTGTACTGTAGCTTACCTCGCACAAGGCGAGAGTCGAGAAACTCCTGGATCTCATATTCAGGCTGACCTTCAACCAACACTGGGGAAGGAACAGACAAGTGACGAACATTAGATGCAGGTTTTAAAAGGGAAACATGAAAGGAGTTCAAAATTTTGAAGTTAGAAGGAAGGGTTGATTATGGCAATGATGGGATATGGACCAATGAACTGAGTTTGGGAGAGGGAACCTTAAGTTTAATATTCTTAGTTGATAACCATACCAAATCCCCCACCTTGTACTGTGGTGCCTCTCTACGGGATCTGTCAGCAGCTTTTCTCTGGACCGAGGAAGCTGCGGACAGCGAGTTGTGGACCTGGGTTCAAATCTTTGAAAATTGTTCTACAGAAACATTGGCAGAGGGTACAGGAGAGGCAGAGCCAGAGAAAGAAAAACCTTTGGGATGTAATCCATTAACTATAAAAAAGGGTGATTCCCCAGAGGAAGAATGGGAAGCATTATTATATGCAAATTCAGCCCAAGGCAACAATTCGGACCAAGTAGACTGGTTATGGGACACATAACATCGAAGATATTGCTCAAGGGATTGGTTGACCCTTTCAGTTTGGCCATTTGTCTGGGGATGATAGGCAGAAGAAAAGGACAAATCTGTACCAACTAAAGAACAAAAAGCACGCCAAAATTTGGAAACAAACTGAACCCCTCTGTCAGAAACAATATTTTCAGGAAACCTGTGTAACTTAAAAATATGAGTAATAAACAAATCAGCCAGGGTTTTAGCAGAAAGAAGGTGGGGTAGGGGAATAAAATGAGCCATTTTACTGAACCTGTCTACCACCACCCAAATCACAGTTTTCCCTTGAGAAGAGGGCAAATCCACAATAAAATCCATGGAAATGTGGGACCATGGTTTTGCAGGGATGGGTAATGGATTTAGCAGACCCTGGGATAAACTATGAGAGGATTTGGATCTTTGACAAATTAGACATGAATTAACAAAAGCCTTGGTATCCAACTTGAAAGAAGGCCACCAAACATGACGGGAAAGTAGAGAAATTGTCTTTGCAATACCTGGATGACCTGCCACCTTAGAGTCATGAACCTCCCAGAAGACTGAAGACTGAAAAGGGGACAATAAGGAAGAGAGATCAGACTCTAAGACTGCAACAATTATTTCTTTGGGGATGATGGGAGTACACTCACTAGGGTCGGAAGAAACTGCTTCAAAGCTCCTAGAGAGTGCATCTGCCTTGACATTTTTCGATCCAGGATGAAAAGTTAAAGAAAAGTTAAACCTTGAAAAGAATAGGGCCCATCTGGCTTGCCTAGGATTGAGGTGCTTAGCAGACTCTATATACAAAAGGTTCTTATGGTCTGTATAGACCGTAACAGGATGTTTCACACCTTCCAGAAGATGCCGCCATTCCTCAAAGGCCCACTTGACAGCCAACAATTCCCTGTTCCCAATATCATAATTCACCTCGGCCGGTGAAAATTTCTTAGCGAAGAAGGCACAGGGATCATCTTGGTTGTCGGGTGCCTTTGAGAAAGGATTGCCCCAGCTCCTACTTCAGAGGCATCTACCTCCACAATAAATGGAAGAGAAGAATCGGCATAACAGAGGATAAGGGCTGAACTGAACACTCTTTTAAGAATTTCAAAAGCTTGTACAGCATCTGGGGGCCATAAACTGGGATCAGCTCCCTTCTTGGTTAAATTGGTAATAGGGGCAACGAGAATGGAAAATTTTTTGATGAATTGACGATAGTAATTCGCAAAACCGAGAAACCTTTGAGTTGCAAGTAACGAAAGGGGTTGGGTCCAGTCCAGGACTGCTCTCACCTTGCCTGGATCCATTTCTAGATCCTTGCTGGAAATTATAAACCCCAAAAACTGAACAGAAGCAACCTCAAAAAGGAAGATTATTTCATACTTACCGAGATCTTCCTTTCCTAGACAAACTCCATGTCAGTACGTTACAGGATAGCCCCTCCTCCCTGCTCCCATTAGAAGGAACCTCCCCAAGCCTTTAAAAGGCCAACCACACCCACCTACCGGCATCTTTGTAACAAGCTCTTAAATTACAGGAAAAAAAAGGGCGGGTGTACTGACATGGAGTTCGTCTAGGAAAGGAAGCTCTCGGTAAGTATGAAATAATCTTCCTTTTTCCCTAGACGAACTCCATGTCAGTACGTTACGGGACGTAGCAAGTTAACATTATCCCATAGGAGGGAATATACTTTAAGAAGAATCTGTAATAAGGAAAGGAGTACCGCTGACTAGATAGTCCACCATCATGCAAACTTTTTATGGTGGATGTTGGTTTCACTTATTACTGTGATAATATATTTATTGTAACAAACTAATTTTTAAATACTTTTATCCTATTATATTTGATAGTTGTTACGATGGTGTTAATGAGTTAATGATTGGTACACACCTCCAATTAATTATGTTAATTAACTACACTTGAGGTGGTGTTAAATAGTTTGGTTCACAATCGGTTTGTATGCTTGACAAAGGGTTATCCCTGCTTGCAACTAAAGACCTGTGTGCTGGTGGAATTATTCATACCATTGAAATATAACAAAAATTGCTGCCGACCTTCAGGTCCTATTTTGCTTCAGATGTTATTCTAATGTGAAAGTTAGGATTTTTAACTCCTGCAGTCAGTTTTGTTAATCTTCTATTAAAAACCCTACCTATGGGTAATATGCGTGTGGCAAAGTTTAAATGACCAATTAAAGACTGAAGTTCCTTCAGCTTTAATTTCTTGACCATTAATGCATGAGAAATAATTAACTTTTTTAACTTCTCCAACTTCTCCGCTGGTAACCTGAACTCCATCTTAACCGAATCAATTTCAATACCTAGGAATTGTATTAGTGTTGTAGGCGCTACAGTTTTTTTTTCAGATAAGGGCACACCAAACTCCCTCGCTATCCACATGAAAACTCTCAATAAATGACAGCAAGTTTCTGTTTCTTTTGGACCAATAAACAAAAAATACTCTAAATAATGTATAACAAAAGAAGATCCAGATTCAACCTTTACAGCCCATTCAATGAATTTGGCAAAAACTTCAAAATAAAAACAAGATAATGAACAACCCATAGGCAGCCTTTTATCGTAATAATAATTTCCTTCAAAGTGAAAACCCAAAACCCAGTAGCAGTCTGGGTGTAACGGCAACAATTGGAATGCAGATTCAACATCTGATTTAGCTCCTTGCCCACATTCCCTGAGAATATCTAATGCTTGATCAAACGAAGTGTATGACACTGAACATAAATCATCATCAATCCCATCATTCACAGAGTCACCACACAGATACGACAGGGGATGAATTAATCTAAATGCGCCAACTTCTTTTTTAGGAACAACACCCAATGGCGACACTTTAAACTTTTGGAATGGGAATTCCTTAAATGGACCTTGAATCCTGTTCAACTCCAATTCTTTTTGAATCTTATTCTTAACAACTTCCTCATGTAAATGAGCAGATTTTAAATTATCATACACGCATATCGATGGCTTAATGTTCTCAGTTGGTATACGGAAACCTTCACTAAAGCTCTGTCTAATTAGTATAGCCATCTGTTGGTTTGGATAGAGCTCTAGCCAAGGCAACATTTTTAACCAATTGGGGTTGTCAATTTTGCCTGGTTGCTCTTTTGTTGCTTTGAGGTTGACTGTGTATTTTCTTGCACAACGAAAGGAAGGATGATTACCATTACAAATAAAGCATTCATGCTTATATCTACAATTAGCCTGCCATTTACACACCGACTCGTTGTAAGCCCAACAACTATTCGGTTTGGCAGCTGGATTTTTACTTGTAGCAATAGCGACAGGAGTGGGTCTAGGAGCTATCATTCCTAACCAAAGATCTACATCCTTCTTTCCCCAAGTGACTTCAGGATGGACTGACATTTTTTGTCTAAATCTATCATCATAGAAGTACCATGATAATCCCCCATAGCTTTTATAAGCTTCCAGTATAATATCAATGTGTTTAAACAATTGTGGACCAAGAAGTCATAATTGTGGACCAAGTTGTTTTTTTCTCAGTCATTACATTGGCATAGATACAAAAGGCAATTTGTGAATGTACGAGCCATGGGTCTCCTTCTGTCATCCTCATTATCAGCTTTATTAGTGTTAAAATCCTTTGATGAGGGAATTAGTGACAAAATGTCCATGTATTCACCCTTAATATTTTTTTCTTTTACGCTGGATGACAGATGTAGGCCCAATGGTGTAGTGCTACATGTTACAGCATCTTTTAAACAGACCTCAGGTACTTTAGAACCTGAGTTAGCACTTGATTTAACTGTAGGAGCTATGTTGATAAAGAACTGGAGGGGAGGTAATAATGTTCAGATAATATCTCAGGAAGAAACCTGTTAGATTATTACACTGAAAACATTACAGCCTTGTGGTCTAAATATAGATCTGAACATTATTGTTTTATTTAATATTCACCATTATAAATTTATAAATGTATAACTTTTAGGGCTGATCCTGATTATGTTTTAAGAATGGATTTTTATGAATTATATATACTGGATTTTAATTAATTTATATGCAATGAAAAATTGACTGACATCATCTGCTTTAACGAAATCTTAATGGACAATTTCGAATTAATTAATTTATTGGACTTGAGCACCTACGACCTTCATGTGGTTTGCCAATTGAAAGTGACGATTTAATTATGTTAATTACAAAAGGAGTAAACCCAATGAGGTAGACTATCGCCTCTGATGAAGTGACTGAGTCACGAAACGCCGAGGATTCTAAATTTTATGTAAGTGTGTACTATTATATTGTAATTTTACTACAAACCAAAAAATAAACCTATTTTTTGTGTGACCAAAGTTTCTGAAATATCCCCTTGTTTTCCGACCCAAGCAGCAATCCAAAATACAAATAGGTCAGTGCTAATCAAAGCTCAGGGGAAAAAACTATGGAGAAAAAAGGAAAAAATAGATAATATAGTGTAGTATTTAGTTAGAGAGTTGTAGTTCCACAACCTCATATGGTCTCAATTGACCTTTAGTGCAGCTAACTCTTTACAGTTCACCATGTGTGTTTGCTTAAGGTGGGTTCAGATTATTTTGTGCATATCAAAACTTGTAGAATACAAAGCTTTTGATTGATCCTTCTTGCTAGGGGAAATTAAAATGAGATGCAAATTAGCTTTGCAGATGAGCTTTGATTAGCGCTGACCTATTTGAATTTTGGATTGCTATTATATTGTAATAAATCAAAACCTATCATCTAAGTTCCCCTTTGTTGCTCGAACGATTTTCCTTGCCCACGGCGTTAGTTCCACATTATCCACTCCCAGGATCCATAGAGAGACTGGAGTTGCTCTACTCTTTATATTGTGTTCGCCTTCCTGGTCATTGTGTTGCACCTACTCGGTATACTGATAATGCATGTGCCTATGCAGTTAATCACAACAACTATAGAATATATATTATCATTAAAATACTATTGCACTTCTACAGTTTGTCTATATTACTATGCGGCAACTGCTCAAAATAGTAATGTTATAATGTAGCTCATTCTTGCAAATACATGTGCAATTAAACCCCTGTTAGTAGGTGCAGCTTCTTTGCATATGGGTACTATGGGAATCCATTTATTTTAATTTTTTTGTTGTTGCAGCTATTCATAATGCTAATGTGCGCACGTTTTTTCAGATGAATATGATATGTTCTGTTTTAGTATATTTTATTTTCAATCTCACTTCAGCCAAGCATTTTATGCATCTACCTTTTCACTTACAGATAATTAAATCAATTATAATGCATATAAATTGCATCTTATTATTCCCATACTATATATCTCATTAGTATGTTCTACCAATTTAATGCTTTGAGCATCAGTATAATTATGTTAGCTGTTTCTACATACACACACAATATTGTGTGCATATTGGCAACTTATGGATATTACTAGTAATACTAATTATTTTTCAGTGAAATCGTGCATTGTTGGTATATAATACTATATATGTCTTCATAACATGTACTTGCTGTTACTGGGTAATGGCTGCTAACACACTAAAACATTAATAATTTAAATTATACTGTATGTACTTTTTCAGCTCACGGTTATATGTTGTATATATCCATTATCTTGCTATCACTTAGCATATTATTATTGCAAAATTAAATAAAATATATTATTTTATGTTACAAACTTTAGCTATTACTATGATTTGATTAATATATCATCATATGCTATCTTGCTACTATATTAATCTGGTTATATCGCTGTTGAACACCACTATTATGGTACTATTCTGTACAGCATACTAAAATAGTATCTATTCTGTATTTTTATCATGGGTTTGTTATTGCCATTATATATGCCCAAAAGTATATCTTCTTTACATAGACTAACTATGTATGTATTGATTTTTCTCACAGGTTAAAGTTGTTTTATACATAGTACAGGAACATCAGTGGAACCAAGGTTCCACAGACAGATACAAATGTTGGCTGCTAAAGTGCCTTTACCAGTAGGCACGTAAGTATTTTGCCTTGATGTTGTAAGTGCATCAACAGGGTGCATTTCAATTGCATGAAGCTCACTATAGGATGTTAATGCTCGAATTACATCTGATTATGCAGTTATATTATGAGCTGTTGGCCTACTTTCTTGCTGTTGCGGATTTAGCAGTTTGACTTTTCAGTGTTTCTACTGCCAAGATATCAATTTCTGAAGACAAGTAGTGAGCTTACTACTAGGGCTTACTACAAGAATGGTTTTCTGTTGTAATCACTGTGGTAGCCTTAATAGGATATATTATTCTGAGAATGGGGTATGTAACTTACTGTTTCACAGTATAGCTTAATATAGTGTACTGTGACTTTACCTGCCATTGGAGCATAGCAGTGTTGCTGAAAGTCTATTGTAGGGCAGAAGTTACAGCATAGCTGTGGGTACATATGGGGTGCCGTTTGTCCCAAATACATTCTGTATACAAAACTATCCCTAATACACAGAATGAATGTCTCTCATGAGACATGAGTATTTGTGACCATACACAGAGAAAACAAATATACAAAAGACTTATTTCTATTAAAGAATGAAAACAAAATCTGGTTAGTGCACAAAAGGATGTCATTATATCACAAACTCTATTCTGTACAGTTTAAGAAGTAATCTGTCGAACAAATGTATAACCTCCATGTAACGGACGCACTTATGTGCAAAGTTACTTACAGAATGAATTATGTAAAAACAAAGTTGGACATAATATATAATAGTGTAACTAACTAGTGCTTGTCAAGCTAGATTTGACTGACAAAATAGATATCTGTGACAGAAAGCAAGATTTTATAGTACAGGATTCATTCTTTCCACAAAATGACAGTTTTGTTTCACAAAACAGATAAAATAACCATTTTGTGAAACAACACGGTCAGTCACATTCCTGAACCAATAAGAACAAAGCTTATTGCCATATACAAACAAGATGAGAAGTGGCCAGCTCTGCTCCACATGGCTAAGGCAAAGTATCTGACCTGCTATAGAGGGCGCCCTCTAATGTCCCCTGTGCTGCATAGTAATAAACATGAACAAACCTTTCCTAAAAGAGCTGCTGTTAAACACTACAGGTTCATAAATGGAAGTTTTTACAAATGGCTGAGAAATATAATGCCGCACTTATAATGATTGTAGAGAAACAAAAGTATGCAAAACTTATATAAATATGATCATTTTAGGTGATATGGCTATTCTTATTGTACTAACCTGCTTGTGTGGCCATTTTGGTTAAGGGCATTCCTACTGTTTTGCCATTATCTTATCTTACCTTCCTGTCTAAGCTGAGAGTAATAATGGGACAGGCCACGCCCACCTGCCATCTTCTATTAAATGTACCAGAAGTTACTGTGCTTGTCTGGCTGCTTTGCCTGACTCTCAGAGACAGTTATAAGTTTTGTATATGATAGTTAGACTCCAATGTCTTCTTCTAGCAGTAATCTTGCACCAATTAGCTTGTAGTAGTCTCTTAATAATGTGCTTACCTATAGTTCAACTACTACATAATAGCTTTAGCCAGAGACTTGGGACTGATCCTGTGCACACACAATGTGTTTAGTATGATGTGTAGGTTATATGAGCAGCCACTCCTGAGTACTGTGTGTAAACAAAAGGCTTCAGGACTTCAACTTCACCTCCTTTCGTGAATTTGGGTCTTTTGTAGGGATGGGCGAATTTTTTCGCCTCGTTTCGCCGAAAAAATGACGCCCATAGACTTGTATGGCGGTGTGCGTCAAAAAAAAAAAAGACGCGCGCCAAAACAGTTTCGCCGCGCGACAAAATTTTTTTGACGCCCATAGACTTTAATGGGCGTCTGCGACATTTCGCCAGCGGCGAATTTTTGGCGAAGCGAAACGGGTCAAATTCGCCCATCCCTAGTTTTTGTTAAAATTAAATATAAAGCATTGTGTAGCTTGTTGTTTCTCTATAAATAGATTATGATCCCCTAAAATTGCCCCTGCCTAAATAACCCCCTTTTGTTTACACACAGTACTCAGGAGTGGCTGCTCATATAACCTACACATCATACTATAGAGAATGCGTGGTCATACCTCCCAACATTGTGGAAGTGAAAAGAGGGACAAAAAAAATATTTTTTGACCACACCCATTTTTGTGGCCACACCCCGTAATTACCATGTTCATTTTACAAAGTCTGGCAGGTTATAAAAGTTTGAAAATATTTCTCCTTATCTAAACTGTTAAAATTACTTATTTTCCTGAAAATTGTTACAAAGTATCTTAGTTGCACCTGTTAGCGGTAGTGGCCTCTCTGCCAAAAGCCAATTAAGTTAGAAATTTTGGACACAATAAAGATCTTTACACTTTGAATTGGTGCCTGCTGGAAGTCTGTGTTCTTATTGGTTCAGGAATGTGAATGACAGTGTTGCTTCACAGAATGGTTATTTTATCTGTTTTGTGGAACAAAACTATCATTTTGTGGAAAGAATGAATCCTGTGCTATAAAATCTTGCTTTCTGTCATAGATATCTATTTTGTCAGTCAAATCTACCTTGACAAGCACTAGTTAGTTACACTATTATATATTATGTCCAACTTTGTTTTTACATAATTCATTCTGTAAGTAACTTTGCACATAAGGTTATACATTTGTGAGACAGATTGCTTGTTAAACTGTACAGAATGGAGTTTGTGATAAAATGACATCCTTTTGTGCACTAACCAGATTTTGTTTTCATCCTTTAATAGAAAAAAGTCTTTTGTATATTTTTTTTTCTCTGTGAATGGTCACAAATACTTATATACCATCAGAGACATTCATTTTGTGTATTAGGGATAGTTTTGTATACAGAATGTATTTGGGACAAACGGCACCCCATAGGTACACTGTAACTTGTATACCTTCTTGTATACTGCTATTGCAGTATAGCTATTGGCACTTTTTCAAGGTACTGTTTTTGCTGTGGGACTATTGGCCATTATGGTTGCTGTGTGACAGCAACTGTGGTTACAATATGGCCCTATTGCTGTTGCAGAATAATTTTTTTTTTTAAATTCCGATTTATTAGAAATTTCAAAAGGGGTTACAGAAAGAAGAAAAGGGGAAATACATTTCAGGGAGTCAGATAAAAGAATAAGGTGTCCATTTGGTCATACATCATATAATATCACAGTAATATCGAGGGAGCAACATTACATCCCCGAGTGTAACAAAAACCGCTAATGTCAACATAAGGCATCCGTTGTAGAAGGAAGAGGAGGGAGGAAAGGAAAAGAAGAAATATGAGAGAAGGAAAAGGGAAGAGATAGAAGTCTTCTAGCAGACATGAATATCTCTCGCACAGGATGTGTTTTGGAGTCCGAAAGCTAATTCCACCATATTATTATTCATATAAACTGTCACATCCACACGATGCATACAGCAACAACGATGCACCTACCCTGCTATTGTGAAGTATGTACCAGGATCCTCCAGATGAGAGAAGTCAGCTCCCATCGAACCACATCCATCTGCAGAGCCTAGCTTGGAAATCAATCTGAACCGAAATCCCAGCATTACTGCTTCCCTACGAGTGGCAGGCCGAATCAGGAAACACATCCCATCTCCAAATTCACGACTAAAGTCGAGGCTGCCTAAGTCTGCATCAACAATTCATATTCAGCTGTGTTTTTAAACTGTACCCAATAAAACCATTTCTGATTATATTTCTCTATGTCTTGTGTGGATGATGCTTTGTATCCTTCGAACCTCTCAATCTCAGAAATCTTCCGTAACCAATCACGCAACCTGGGGTGTGTACGTTGTTTCCAATATTGATTTGCGATAAGCCCTAATTGAAGTGGAAGTGTGGTGGAGAAGTATCTCCAGGGGTGCATTAGGGATGTCCAGTGGGACAGTGGTGTTGAAAAGTAGAGAGTGAATCCCTAAGTGTCTCCTCAAGTTCCATCCGACATAAGGGCATGGATTTAATCCCAGGGGGAAAGTAGGGTTGCCGAAAATAGGTGTGTAACTTGAGGGTGTATGTATCCATTTTCCTGTCATGACTAATTCATCCCAAATTTGAAGGGTATAAAGTATTAGAGTATTAGAGTCAGTTTTGGCAGTTATGCGTCTCTCTGTTAGTGTTAACCAAGGTAGAGCCATCAGTGGAGTCAGTGAAGATTCTTGTTCTATACCTACCCAGAGTTTGCTAGTGTGGTGAAAGGCCCAATCAAAACACCTATTAACTTGTGCAGCTTTTAAATATGCTTCCCAATCTGGAAGTCCAACGCCTCCGTTCCGCTTTAGAGCTGATAGTTTAGCAGCAGCTATTCTGGGGTTTTTACAATTCCAGATATAGTTGATAATCAGGCTTTTCAATATCCGTAGGATGTGTTTGGGGGGTGGGTAAGGGATGGTCTGGAACAAGTATAGAAATCTCGGTAAGATGTTCATTTTAGTCACATTTATCCTGCCAAACCATGACAATGAGGGCTTTTCCCAGGCCTTTAAATCTAGTCTCACTTTATCTAGCAATGTCTCATAGTTCATTTTCACAGTCTGAGTAATAGAAGAGAATATTGCCAGCCCCAGATAAGTAATATGTGTTTGGGTGTATTTAAAGGGGAAATTCAACGAAAGAGGGCAACCCTGAAGGGTTCCATTACAAATTAAAAAGGGGTCAGATAGTGTACCATTTATTTTGAGTCTAGCGTAAGGGGACGTGTAGAGCGTCAGAATCCATGACAGCATTCGGGGACCTATCCCTACCGTCCGTAGGAACTCTGACAAAAAGGACCAGTCCACTCTATTGAACGCCTTTTCGGCGCCTGTGGAGAGAATCATGAACGGAATCTTTTGTTTCTGGCTAAAATGCATAAGGGAGAATAACTTATTAGTATTATCTCTAGCTTCACGACCCTGAACAAAACCTACTTGTTCCTCATTGATGAGGGATGGAAGTAGTTTCTGGAGGCATTGAGCAAGCACTTTGGAATACAATTTTAGGTCCACATTGAGAAGGGAGATTGGTCGGTACCCCCCGGGTCTTGTGGATCCTTGCCTTTTTTTATGAATAAGGGCGATATGCTCTTCTAAAGCTTCTCTGGGTATGGGTTTCTCAGACGAGATCGAGTTTACAGCTTCTAGCAGTTGTGGCGTTAGGAGAGAACCAAACTCTTTATAGTATGCGACCGTAAACCCATCAGGGCCTGGTGCCTTTCCCGTCTTAGCATCTTTTATAACCCATAGTAATTCTCCCGTAGTAAGAGGTGAGTCCAAGTCCTGGACTTGCTCATCTGTGATCTTATTTAAACCAGCCTCCGCTAGGTATGCCCGTATGCTGTCCAATTTTTGGGCATTTTGGGAAAGTGGTACACTGGAGTTAGGAAGTTGGTACAGTTTGGAATAATATCCCCTAAACATTTTGGCTATCTCGGAAGTCTGATGCGTTTTGAGCCCCTGGTTATCTTTAATCGCTAAGATATGATTTTGCGTCTGTCGTTGTCTTAAGGCTGATGCCAACAATCTCCCACATTTATTCCCATGCTCAAAAAATAGCTTCCTGTTTAAATCTATCGCTTTTTCAGCATAAGAGGTATAGACATCCCGTAATTGTTGTCTCGCCTGCGTTAATTCCACCAGATAAGAGGGTCTCCCAGTTTGCTTATGTTGTCTCTCTAAACTATGTATTTTAGCTATCAGTTTGTTCATGGTATCCATTTTTTCTGCCTTCTTTTTGGCTCCCAGTTTAATAAGTTCCCCCCTCAATACACATTTATGTGCTAGCCAGATCATCCATGGGTCCATCCCCTCAGTTTTATTTTCAGTGAAAATTTTTATTAAGAGAGTCACTAATTCTTTTTTAATAACTGGGTCTCTAATAATGGAATCATTATGTCTCCAGGTCGGTTGCATTCTAGTGAGAGAGGGAACATGAAGTAGGCACGAGACCGGTGCATGATCCGACCAGCAGTCCTATGTTGCTATGTTTAAAAAAAATATAGTCCAATCTACTATATATATTATGTGGGTGTGAAAAGAACTAGTAGTCTTTAGTGGCCGGATTCAACAATCTCCACGTGTCAATTAAGATATTGGTTCTCAGTAAATCTTTAATGGCAGTGAGAGTCCTACGGGAAAGGTTCGAAGAGCCGGAAGAGGTGTCTAGTCTCGGGTCAAGAGCTGTATTAAGGTCGCTGTTGCAGAATAATTTGTATTTAGGTGTAGTAATTTTGAACATGACTTGGTTGCAGCATAACGGGATTATGGCATGCAATTGTAACTACATTTTGCTGCAGTATATTGCTATTGTAGTGGGATTTTTGGCATGTATATTTTCTTAAAAGCTTATGACAATTGTATTTGCTTATGGCCCACCCTATTGTACTGCTTCTTATCTCTCATATGTAAGTGCTGCATTGGGATATAAGGGAAAATTGGGATTTAGAAATACCGTAAATCCTTTTTCGCTCAGTCCCAAAGGCAGCACAATTTTCCCTCCCTTATGTCATGCATGTATTATTGCTTGATAAAGCACTGCTGGCTTCCTAGTGGGGGAAAGTTTTATAGAGTGAGGTCAAAAAGTGGGCAGTGTTTTTCCTACCAATGGGAGGAGACGTCTGAAGTCTGCTGTAAGACGTCTCTGTAAGTGCTGCCTTTGTGACTGAGGGAAAAAGGATTTACGGTATAAAGTATAAATCCCAATTTTTACCACCACAAATGTGATTTATCCCCTTTTCTTCCTGTCTCAAATGCCTTAGATTAAGCCAATTCAAAAGGTTTTATGTGTTGTAAATTTTATTAGGAACAGGATTTTTCAAATAAGAGATATTATTGACCTGACCACAGATGAATTACTTCCTTGGGAGAAATTACTTGTGAAGGAATCCAGAAAGCATTCTGTGGTGATGTAAATAGAATGCTTCATTCCATTACTGAGTTACTATTTTCAAATAGCAATTTGAGTACAGGTATGGGATCTGTTATCCGGAAACCCATTATCCAGAAAGCTCTGAATTACAGAAAGGCTGTCTACCATAGACTCCATTTTATCCAAATAATCCAGATTTTTAAAAATGATTTCCTTTTTCTTTGTAATAATAAAACAGTAGCTTGTACTTGATCCCAACTAAGATATAATTAGTCCTTATTGGAGGCAAAACAAGCCTATTGGGTTCAGTAAAGCTTTATGTGATTTTCTAGTAGACTTAAATTATTAAGAACCAATTTACAAAAAAATCCATAATCCGGAAAACCCCAGGACCCAAGCATTCTGGATAAGAGGTCCCATACCTGTAATAGAAAACCAACACCCAACAGTCATGACACACATGTTGCTGATTTTGTGTCATTGATTAATTAATTGAGTCTTGTTCAAAATAATAGCTTATTCCAAATAATAGCAGTGTTGAGTTCAATTAGTGAGGTAAATTTTTCTGTAAAAAAAAAAATGTCAATTACAGAGCTTATAAGGAAGGAATGCAGCAAATGTTGTGCATGCTGGTTTATAGTTCATTTCTCTCTAAAAATCTGAGTTGTTCCAGAATTATAGCATACTTTGATTAATAAGTTGAAAGAAGTGCAGAAAATGATAGGCTGCTCAGCTAACATGATCTCAAATGCTTTAAAATGGCAACCAAAACCTGAAAGATGTGGAAGAAAATTGAAAACTAGCATTCAAATGGATAGAAGAATATCCAAAATGGCAAAAAATTATCAGCTCCAGGAAGATTAAAGAAGGTCTAAAGCTAGCTGTGAGTACTGCTACAATTAGAAGACTCCTATGTGAAGCTAAGCTATCAGCAAGAAGTCCCTGCAAAGTCCCATTGTTGAAAAAAACATGTGCTAAAGAGGTTACAATTTGCCAAAGAAAACATTAACTATGGCTAAAAAATTTGTGGACTGATGAAAGCAAGATTGTTCTTTTTGGGTCTAGTAGACGCAGACAGTTTGCCAGATGAACTGAATTCAAGCCACAGTACACTGAAGACAGTTAAGTATGGTGGTGGGCATATACTTCAGTCTCAATCAGGGGCGTAACTATAGAGGAAGCAGACCCTGCGGTTGCAGGGGGCCCAGGAGTGTAGGGGGCCCAGTGAGACCCTAATTAATTAGCAATTTTAATATATCTTGGTAAAATAGGCCAACTTATAAATATTTTGGGGCCCTAAATTGAATTTGCTATGGGGCCCAGTAACAACTAGTTACGCCACTGGTCTCAAAACATTAAAATAGTTGAAGAGGTCATGTTGCGTTATGCCAAAGAGAAAATGCCCTTAAAAAGGGTGTTTCAACAAGACAACAGCCCCAAACACACCAGTAAACGAGAAACATCTTGGTTTCAGACCAACCAGATTGATGTTATGGAGTGGTCAGTCCAGTTTTAATCCAATAGAAAACTTGTGAGTTCAAAAAAATGCTGTTTCTGAGGAAAAACCAAGAAATGCGGAAGCATTGTGAAATGTAACAGGCAGGCCCGGACTGGCAATCTGTGGGTTCTGGCAAATGCCAGAGGGGCTGCTTTATGATGCTATAGAACAGGGCTGTCCAACTGACCCCCCCTTATATGGCCCTCCACATCAAAGTCTGCCTGCTGTGTCTGTTTACCATATGTAATCTTTAAAAGGTATCACTGCAGAGATTGACTGGCCCTGCATTGTAATACCTATGGCCAGTCCATATCCACCTATATATCCACCTACTTTCTGTTCTCAACGTTTTCTTTATCAAATCACCCCCTCTCCAATTCTTTCTTACTTGCTCTATCCCCCAAAATTTTAACCCCTTCGGGTTTTGATTGTGTTTCAATTTAAAATGTTTGGAAACGTTATGTGTAATTACTCCTTTTTCTATATTTCGCACATGCTCTCGGATTCGATCCCGCAGGGGTCTGTTGGTCTTTCCAACATCTTGTAGCCCACATGGGCATTCTAGGCAATAAATAACGTTTTGTGGAGGGGGTGATTTGATAATTGGAGAGGGGGTGATTTGATAAAGAAAACGTTGAGAACAGAAAGTAGGTGGATATATAGCATGGAATCCTCAGTACCCAAAGGGTTAAATGTAGATATAAATCTGAGGGCTTTTTTGTAAGTTATATAATGTTTTTTGTAAGTTATACAATGTTTTTTAAATCTATATCCATCTCCCCTCGATATATATTCTTTTATATGTTCTTATTATACAGTTACAATTTTAAAACTTATTAATGGTTTTTAACAATGAAAATTAGGAAATGTTAGTCATAAAAATGAAGTGACACAATGATATCACTGCAGGAAGTAATGTGTCAATATTTGAGAACGATACAATGTTAACAATCAGACTGTTGCAAAATGTTTTGAAGTTAAGAAGTGGAGTTCTGATAGAAGACAGGTGGAGTGGGAGGATAATCAAGAGGGAGGAGGGGAGTTCAAGTAATGATTGACAGACGGATCACATGGACTGTTACTAAGGGATAAAGCAACAGGAAGTAGATGCAGCGTCCAAGCCTCTGACGAAGTGATAGACGAAACGCGTAAGGCACGGAGCACGGAATAGCACGCCATAGGAGAGTGACCCGCCGACATACTGCAAGGGACCCTAAAGCCACGAGCGCTCTGGCAGCAGGATTTCCGATTGTGGATAGGCGTGGAGAGAAAGCCTCTCTAGGACGATATGCTATACATGCTATTTTTGCGGAATGCCATGTGAGTGCAATTTTAATGTTACATTTTTAAATATATTAAAGGCAATATTACACTATTTCGCTGCCGCATCTACTTCACAGTTTTAAAGGATACGCGCTGGGACAACAAAGATTTTTTTACGCCTATTTGAACCGTATGTTTGTGAGTATCCATCTGTAAGGCCTGCGAGGCAAGAAGAAACCCCTCTCCCCTTAAAGGCTATATATAATTGTGGTGGTGGATAAGAAGGGGTTACACATAGTACGGTGAAGATACAATAAAACCTGTGCACAAAAATAAGGGGGTCATTTGCAAAACGTTATTGCCCTATATTTGTTTGTTTTGCCCGGTGCCTGTGGCGCTGGCTTCTTTTTTAGGTATTATTTTGTGGACTTGAGGGATACAAGTGAGAGCCGGCAGGGGACTGTGAACACAACCAAATCTAGGACTATAATTTGGACTGATTGGCCCTGCATTGTATAAACCTCAAATTCAGACTAATGCCCTGTATTATTCACACCTGTGATCCCCCAGTATTGTTCACACTTGTGACTCCTCTATTGCTCATACCCCTAAAGCCCACATTGTTCATCTGTTCACACCTTATTCAAAATGCTAATGGGGCACCAGCACTGTGTCACTGTATGTAGTACATATTAGACTGGTTCTGATTCCTGTCTCCTGCTCTGTTCTGCCTTCCCTATGCTCCCTGTGTGTGTCATACTTTGGTATTTGTTGTGGGGGTTTGTTAGCATTTGAAAATTATTGTTAGTGGCCCCTAAAGTGTTTAATCATATGCTGGGGTACTGTATTATACACAGGGGGGGAGGCATATGGATTTATGGGTATAACTTAATATGACTTAACTTTTTTCACATATGAGTGACATCCTTGCCAGGGCAGGCACAAGGTAGTTTGGCACCCTAGGCAAGAGCTTCACTCAGTGACCATTTCCTGCATTACCATTTCCCTCCTTACCATGATGGTTTTTAAATAAAGAGAGCACACAACACTTTTTCATTTATATTACTGCTCCCTATACCTGTACCAGCAAGCCCAGTAGCCATCCATTATACTGCCCCCCCATACCTGTACCAGCAAGCTCAGCAGCCATCCATCATACAGTCCTCCAGCAGCCATCATATGTGCAAGACTGAGAGCAGCGAGAGCGAGCCACAGCAAGCAGACCACCAGCTCTCTACCTCTCTCTGTCACCCAACACATCATTGACGCGTGTGCGCACATCGCGTAGCACCGCACAGAAGGAGCTATTACTTGCCGGCAAGAGGGAGAAGGTGAAGAAGATGGATTCCACCCAACTGGGTGACCCTGATCACTGAAACAAATTATTAAATAAATGCTTCAAAAAAACTAAAAAATTTAAAAAACTAAAAAAAAATCCCCTTAAAAGTGCACCCCTCAATGATGGCGCCCCAGACAGCTGCCTACTCTGCCTACCCCTAGTTACTTAGCCCTGATCCCTGCAGTGAGCACCAACCATTTGGTTTTTTTGGTGTGCTATTAATGTGTACATGGTCTTGCGGTAACATGGGTGTGGTTTAAGGTGGGTGTGGTCTAAAAACAGGGAGTGGCTAACACTGGCTTCCGTTATCGGCCCTCCACCGTGTAGATTAGAAAAATTCCGGCCCTCGGTACCATAGAAGTTCGACAACACTGCCATAGAAAGTCGCTATTTAGTGGGCTGGTTGAGAGCTGTTTGGGCCTCTATGTACTTGAAATGGCAGGGCCTATTTCGACTTCCAGAATGCAGACACTACTATTTTTTGGAACAGCGTAATATGCTGTTTTCGTCACTTTCTGTAAAGAAATAACACAAATTTGATACATTTTTCTTCATGTTTTTGTTTGGAATAGAATGTGCAGTGTTCCCAATGCATTTGGGTGTATGGAAATAAAAGCTATAGTTATGGTCACTACAGTCACTTTTTTTTAAACACACTTGCTATTATTCTGAACACAACTGTACATTGCATATTGCATTAACCGGTCATGTACACTATACATACACTATGTACAACTTGTTCAGACATGGATTCCACTCTTTAAAGTCCATGCTTAGAGTTGCTATCTTTCCTGGAAAAAAAATAGCTTTCTATATTTTTATCCTTCTTCACTATTAATAACATTACCACTAAGCATCATTTGTTCTGGCCAGGCTGGTAAAATACCAGCCAGGTGGCAACCGTACCCACTCCTGGCAAAATGTCAATAACAGCCAGCACTGGTCTCAACCCTCCTGCAGTGTAGTAAATACTCAAACAGTTTTGTGGAAAGGAGGAACATTTCTTGCTGCTCATGAATCAGCCATAATCAAGGACTTAATCATTCATATACAAAATACCTAACATGCTCATATCTAGTCATTCATTCTTGTGGGATGTAATTAAGAGAAGATGCCAGCGTGAACATCCCCAATTTGGCCAGTCTTTCCTCATAGCTAAGATTTTCAATCCCTTTTACCAGCTTAGTTGCCCTTCTCTGTACCCTCTCTAATACAATAATGTCCTGTTTGAGTAATGGAGACCAAAACTGTACGGCATATTCTAGATGGGGCCTTACAAGTGCTCTATACAGTGGAAGAATGACCCCCTCCTCCCTTGACTCTATGCCCCTTTTAATTCAGCTCAAGACCTTATTTGCCCTTGATGCTGCTGACTGGCATTGCTTGCTACAGCCAAGTTTATCATCTACAAGGACTCCAAGGTCCTTTTCCATAATGGATTTGCCTAGTGCAGTCCCATTAAGGGTATAAGTGGCTTGGATATTTTTACATCCCAGGTGCATGACTTTACATTTATCAACATTGAATCTCATTTGCCACTTAGCTGCCCAGATTGCCAGTTTGTCAAGATTCTGTTGCAAGGATGCCACATCCTGGATGGAATCAATTGGGCTGGATAGTTTTGTGTCATCTGCAAACACTGATACATTACTTACAACACCCACCCCTAAGTCATTAATGAACAAGTTAAATAAAAGTGGACCCAATACTGAGCCCTGGGGGACCCAACTAAGAACCTTACTCCAAGTAGAGAATGTCCCATTAACAACCACCCTCTGTACCCGATCCTGTAGCCAGTTTCCTATCCACGTGCAAACAACTTCATTAAGCCCAACAGACCTTAGTTTAGAAAGCAGTCGTTTGTGGGGCACAGTATCAAACACTTTGGCAAAATCCAAACAGATCACATCTACTGCCCCCCCCCACTGTCCAGAATCTTACTTACCACATCATAAAATGCAATCAAATTCGTCTGACATGACCTATCCTTCATAAAGCCATGCTGATTGTTGCTCATAATGCCATTCATTAGGACAAACTTTTGAAAAAAAAGCCTTTTATATAATTTGCCCACCACAAGCTTACTGGCCTATAATTGCCAGGCTGAGATCGTAATCCCTTTTTAAATATTGGAATAACATCAGCTTTTCTCCAATCCATAGGCACCATACCATATCAGTGAATCTGAGAAAATCAGAAATAAGGGCTGGTCTAAAACTGAACTAAGCTCTCTTAGAACCCGGGGGTGTATGCCATCAGACCCTGGAGCCTTGTTTACATTAATTTGTATTAAAACTTTTTAATCATATTCTGAGTCAGCCACTGACTAGATTGAGCTGAACCATTCGTGCAGTTATAAAGTGAGCCTGTGAACCCAGACTCCTCTATTGTATACACTGAAGAAAAGAACTGATTTAAAACATTTGCCTTTTCTGTATCTGTTACAACCATACTGGTACCATTATTTAAGGGAGCAACACTCTCAACCTGCATCTTTTTACTATTAATATATTTAAAAAACTTTTTAGGGTTAGTTTTCACCTCCACAGCAATTAACTCTTCATTTCTTTTCTTAGCCTTCCGGATTGCTGATTTACAACATTTATTACAGTGTTTATATTCATTAAATGCAGCTTTTGTCCCTACAGATTTATAGTTTTTAAATGCCTTTCTCTTCTTTCCCATTAACTTCTTTACTTCTGTATTAAGCCACACAGGATGATTCTTAGAGCTTCTACGTTTAGTCCTCAAGGGAATAAATTGAGAACAGTAATGATTTAATATCATTTTAAAGGACAACCATTTCTGTTCTGTGTTTTTAGCCGAAAACCTAATGCCCCAATCAATGCTCTGTAGGGCAGCCCTCAAGGCACCAAAATGAGCTTTTCCAAAATTCATGGTTTTTGTAGCCCCAGTATATTTTTGTTTTTTGCACCAGATATTAAAAAATATAACATTATGGTCACTATTACACAGGGGTTCACATTTGCTATAAGTTCTGGGTCATTTGAGATCACTAAATCAAGAATAGCATTTTTTCTGGTAGGCTCCTCAACAACCTGTGCTAAAAAATTGTCGTGCAATACGTTTATAAACTTGTTCCCATTAACTGATCTAGCAGTACCGTTGCTCCAGTCAATATCTAGGTAATTAAAATCCCCCATTATCATTACTTTACCTAAACTAGCAGCCTTTTCTATTTGCATTAGGAGCTTTGTCTCTTCCTCCTCACTTACATTAGGGGGTCTATAGCATACTCCTACAATTAATTTGCTGGATTCTTTACAATTGGTGAAGAACTCCACTCATACGACTTCTGCCCCCTCATTTTCTAACATAACCTCCTCCTTTATATGAGCTTTTAAATCCTGCCTAACAAACAGACATACCCCTCCTCCTTTTCTATTGCCTCTATCCCTCCGAAACAAAGTATAGCCACTGATATTTACTGCCCAGTCATGCGACTCATTCAGCCATGTTTCGGCCACACCAATCACATCATATTTTCCTTCCAACACCATTTCTTTTGTGATCCAACCCTGTGTCACCCCTATTTGAATCAGGGCCTTAAGTTCCCCTTTAAATTTATCAGTAGAGTTAAAGGTGAGCATACCATAGTTTTTGACTTCAGATAATTATTTCATCCCTATAATAACTATAATCCAAGATAACGAGCGCTCCACCCTTGTCTGCATTTTTAATGATAATGTCATTGTTACTTTTTAGGGACTTAATGGTTTCCTTTTCTGCCGGGGATTAGTTACCCCTCCACTTGCGTGTGTTGTGAATTTCTGGCAACATATTATTGTTCAATAGTTTATGAAAGATATTTATTGCAGGATTATTACTGGGGGGATCATAAGTGCTTTTTGTCTTAAAGATCCGCTCATGGGGGTCAGTGTGCATGTTGACTGCTTCTAATCTCTGTTCCATTTGTGTATTGTCCAGTTCACCCTCACCATTACTAAACCTCTCCATTAATCTCAATTGGCGGGTGAATCTATAATTGTCTACACTTTCAAAAGGGTGACTACTCACCGATGGTACAAAGCTCAGTCCGCTCTGCAGCACAGCCATTTCAGAGGCAGTGGGCTGGTATGAAGAAAGATTGAAGATCAGGTCCGCTTGCTGGTCTGCCTCCCCTGTCTCTGTGGCTGGGTGCGGACCTGCGTGTCTCCTGCCGCCCCTGCGGGTGGTTTTCCAGGGTCTTTGGTGGCGCCTGCCTGCCCTAAAAAAGGCGCTGCAGCTGGTGGTGCTTGGTCGCAATCTTCCGGTCCTCTCTGTGTGCTGGTGCTCTCCGTGTTCCTTGCTGTATAGCCCTCGCGGTCGCTGTCAGATCCGTCGCTGTAGTATCCCACAGCTCTTTGCGCCCACTGAACTCCTCCCATTTTCTTAAAGGGGCCGGCTCCCGATATCCAGCGATAGACCCGTGCTTCCTTGTAGTCCTGGTTGTCACGTAACCGCTTGGAGTTTTTGGAAGCTAATATTTCCGATCTGTGCCTGGCTATCTGCTCCTGCAGTCGACTTAGCCAATTTGTCTCCTTATCTGCAACTATTGCCGGATTATGCACAGATTCGAACACTTCCAGCTCACTCTTTACAAGCTTCAGTTCTTTGCCAACTTCTTCTATTACAAGGAGGATGAGATCCAGCGAACAACGATCTAGGATCTGGCACCAGCGTTTACAGAATGCCGGGTTCGTTCTGCCAAAGGTTGGTACATTATTAATCCTGAATCCCTTTAGTATTTTCTGCTCACGGTAATAATCAGACAACGATACACCATGCAGGTGAAGTTCTGTTTCCTTCTTCTTCAACCGTAGCAGTTCATGATACGCTTCTCTGGCACTTAGTTCAATGTGGAGACTTGATCGTCACTTTCCATATCCACATAAAGCAAGTTAGAGTGAATCTGTTGAGGTTTTACAATGCTGGAGTGCGTGGCACTGATACTGGGGTATGTAAACTTTTCCTGGAGTGCCCGCACCTCTGACGCTGTTTGTTTGGAGGTGCTCAATCAATGTTTGAGGTATAGACAATAGAGGATCCGCACTCTCCTTTTTCGTTCCAAAATATAAAAAATTTTATTTTTCACATCACAATCCAACATTTTGGTCCCTCCTGGGGACCTTTCTCAAGGCTACTGTGCACATACAGTGTAACCAGTTAAATACGCTCCCCCACCTGTGAATTTGGCGCGTTACAGAAGAATTAATTCAAATTTAAAACTAAATATTACATACAGCCATGGGTTCAAAAGTAGCAACTGTATATGCTAATGCTTTTATGTGTAATTTCGAAAACAAAATATTTATGGGTACAAATCCTTCAAACAGCATGGCAGTTTTTACAGGCGTTTCATAGATGACCTGTTCTTTATATGGACAGGAACAGCAGACGAATTAAAAGTGTATGTAGATGGCCTGAATAGTTTAAATACACCCATTAAACTAACATTGAACTACAACTCCCAGCAGATAAGTATTTTAGATGTTGAACTGTATAAACAAAATGGAAGTCTGCAGACACGGATTTTTACTAAGGCTACTGATAGAAATACTCTATTGCATTACAAAAGTCACCACCCCAAACATCTCTTGAATTCCCTCCCTAAGTCACAAATGATAAGAGTGGTCTGGATAGATAGTGACTCAAAACAGAAAGAAAATGACATAGAAGGACAGAAGGACATAGTTTCTAATCACTGGGAGATAGTGGCCACTGGTGAAGCATTAAGTAATAAGGTCCCCAGAAAGCCAAGATTCAGTTATTCGAGAAGTACAAACCTCAAGGAACATTTAAGTCCATCAGACCCAATAGACAAATACACAAAACCCCAAGTCCAACATTTCCTAACAGCACAGCCAGGTGTGTATAAATGTACAGGTTGTATCACATGTAACACATTAATATTGGGGAAAGAATTTCGGCACCCAAGAACAGGTAAAAAATACGAAATAAAACACAGATTGACATGTACATCAACAGCAGTAGTGTATATCATTAAATGCCCATGCGGCCTCATATATTGCGGTAAAACTATTAGGCAGTTAAAGGAAAGGATAAATATGCATAGAGCCAGCATTAGGGCAGCACTGTATCCTGAGAGGAAAATTGACCCAAAAAAAACAGGACATCACACAACAGCCAGTAGCGAAACACTGGTGGGAAGCACAACACGATCCATCTGCATTTAAATGCATGCCAATTGATCACATACCCAAACCCCCTAGAGGTGGAGATATAGACAAGATGCTGTTAAAACGTGAGGCATTTTGGATTTATGAACTTGACTGTGTTGTGCCGAAGGGCCTGAATGGACAGGTACAACTTAATTGTTTCCTAACTTGAAATTCAACTGACTATGATGGTAATATTAATTGTGTCTCTTAACCACACAGGAATGTGCCAAAATAAGGTGTGAAAATGTCTCAACCCTGTAAGTAATATGTTACTTTTTTGTATATATTTTTTTGCTTCTTTTGTCACACCTTGCAACAATGTTTCGTTTTTAAGTGATAACATGAAATATGTTTATATGGACACTTACAAGCACAACACTGACACCTAGTGGTGTAAGAAAATATGAACACACAGGATTTTTAACAAGAAGAAGAAAACGTTTATTCACAAGACTGTACATGGACTTATGACGTCATGAGGGCGCCAAATTCACAGGTGGGGGAGGGTATTTAACTGGTTACACTGTATGTGCACAGTATCCTTGAGAAAGGCCCGAAGGAGGGACCGAAACGTCGGATTGTGATGTGAAAAATAAAAATTGTTATATTTTGGAACGAAAAAGGAGAGTGTGGATCCTCTATACCTCAAACATTGATCGAGCACCTCCAACCAACCAGCGTCAGAGGTGCGGGCACTCCAGGAAAAGTTTATATATGGATATATATATAGATATTTATATATATATAGATATATATATATATATATATAGATATATAGATATATAGATATATAGATAGATATATATAGATATATATATATAGATATATAGATATATATAGCGATAGATAGATAGATAGATAGATAGATAGATAGAGATATATATATATATATAGATATATCTATATATATATATATAGATATAGATATATATAGAATGTCCATATAGGTGTACGCACTCTTACCCGATTAGATGAGAGTGGGTGCGTAGGTCAAAAGATTAATACATCAGAACAAATGGACCCACACTCCAAGAGATTTTGTGAAAAAAGTGTCTTGTTTTTATTCACAGATGCATATCCGACGTTTCGGTCCCTATTGGGACCTTTTTCAAGGATAAATGGCCTGTGTACAAAGCAGTGCTTAAATACCTTTGTAAATTGGCGCCAAGCATGATGTCATAGCCAGAAAAAAACCCTCATAATTAGCAATCAAAGTATTTATATGGAGAAAAAAAGTAATACATCATCGATGTATCTCCACCAGGCAGGAGATACCAGGTGGAGATACATCGATGATGTCTTTGTGTTATGGCGGGGTAACGTTGACTCCCTTCAGCGGTTCCATGGTAGGATTAATGGGGTACATCCCTCAATGTCATTTACGCTTGTTTATGATCTCCAAAAAATCCACTTTTTGGATGTTCTAGTATATAAGGATTTGGAAGGTTCAATATGCACGTCTCTATTTACAAAGCCTACTGATAGGAATCAAATTCTTCACTATACCAGTCAGCATCCCCCACATACGAAGAAATCAATCCCCATTAGCCAACTCTCAAGAGTTCAGAGGTTATTAAGTGAAGGGAAAGAAAAAGAGAAACAGGAACAAATTATGTGCCACAAGTTTAGAGAGAGGGGATACCCGGAAAAGGTGATTCAACAAGCCCAACAAAGGGTCAGACATCCCAAGGGGAAAACTAAACAGTCTCAACGTGTACCATTTGTCACCCAGTTCCACAATAATAGCGAAGCTATTGGTAAATTACTACGCAAACATTGGTATATTTTACGAAATGCCTATCCTACTATACCAGAATTTAGAGCACCACCTCTTATCTCCTATAGAAAAGGCAAAACTATTGGGGCGCATGTTACTTACACTTTAGTGAAAACTAAACCTAAGGAGCCATATACATTTTGGGGAGGCAGATCTAAGGGTATGTATCCCTGTCTAAGCTGTGTACAATGTCCTTTCGTATTGAAAGGTAGAAAGTTTGTTCACCCCCAGACCGGCCAACACATACAGCTACGAGGGCATTATACGTGTATCTCAAAATTTGCCATTTACGTGTTGACATGTCCGTGTGGTCTCATCTATGTAGGTGAGACCACCCAGATGGTCAAATCACGTATATCGCAACATCGTTCAAGTATTAACTTGGGCAATACCACATTACCTGTTTCTAAACATTTCGTTGACTTGGGACACACGGCAGATCAGCTTAAATTTATGGTATTGGAAGTAGTACCACCTATGAGAAGAGGGGGAGACAGAGAATTGAAACTTAAAAGAAGAGAGGTATGGTGGATTAATATGCTCAAATCTTTATATCCTCGGGGTTTAAATCGTGATTATGACCTGTTTTTGTTTCTATAGATATATGTATATGAAAACGCTCTGTACCTATGTATATGCAAATTCTGAGGTCATTTCCTGTTTGTTGCCTATATAATGTGATACCTGTGAGATGCTGAGAGATTTTTCTGGCTTGACAAAAGGCACATGTGTTGTCCGAAACGTTGCCTTGAGTGATGTTCTGATCTTTTAATACATCTTTTTGCAATTGACGAGTGCTGTTTCTTCTTTACATACTCTATATATAGATATATATATAGATATATATAATATATATAGATATATATAGATATAGATATATATATATATATATAGATATATATATATACATATAGAGATATATATATATAGATATATAGATATCTATCTATATATCTATATAGATATATAGATATATAGATATATATATAGATATATATCAATATATCGATATAGATATATAGATATATAGATATATATATAGATATATAGAGATATATATATAGATATATAGATATATATAGATATATAGATATATAGATATATAGATATACAATAAAGAACAAAAAGTGCCAGCTGTTCTGCCCCACATCAAGGGTTGAAGAATCATTACTATTCAACAAGCTAGAATCTGTATTAACTAGTTACGTAACAGCGCCATCTAGCGGCAGTAGAAATCCACTGCAACCTATGTTTCTTACATTTGTATAAATAAAGTTGTTCTTAATTATGCAACTACAGTGCATTGTGGGTAGCTAGTGCATTCTGGGAAGGAGAAGGGAGCCACCATACTGTTTACAGCACATTTGCATAGCTCTCCTAGCATTCCTGCTTCTTAAAGGAATAGTTCAGTGTGAAAATAAAAACTGGGTAAATAGATAGACTGTGCAAAATAAAAAGCATTTCTAATATAGTTAGTTATCCAAAAATGTAATGTATAAAGGCTGGAGTGAACAGATGTCTAATAAAACAGCCAGAATCCAACTTCCTGCTTTTCAGCTCTATAACTCTGAGCTAGTCAGCGACTTGAAGGGGGGCCACATGGTACATTTCTGTTCATTGAGTTTGTAATTGACCCTCAGCATTCAGCTCAGATTCAAAAGCAACAGATATGACCCATGTGGCCCCCCCTCAAGTCACTGATTGGTTACTGCTTGGTAACCATGGTAACCAGTCAGTGGAAGCCAAGAGAGCTGAAAAGCAGGAAGTAGTGTTGTAGCTGTTATATTACACATCCAGTCACTCCAGCTTTTATACATTACATATATGGCTAACTAACTATATTAGAAACATTTTTTATTTTGCACAGCCTATCTATTTACCCAGATTTTATTTTTACACTGAACAATTCCTTTAAATCTACACTACCCCACAGCCAGCATATCTGGTAAGAGTTATACAAGTCTCAGGATAGTCTGTTCTTTAGTGATGTTTTAGATGTTCTAATCTGCACTTAGTAGTTGTTACGCTAGTAGATAGCCAGTCATGCAGTCTTATAAGTCGTCAGCCATCTTCAACATGTGCTTAGTGCTAATGTAATATGTTCAGACATGCTGATTTAGAATGAATGCTGCTGTATATGTTATTCATATGTTTTTGCTATATACTTATACAAACCATTTGTATCTTTATAGTTTTACCGCGAACATGGATCTACACACATACATCGATGCTCCTGTTTACTAATTGCAACTGACCACTTACAGTCAAACAACCTGTTATCAATAAACAAGTTAGATTACAAGACGGTCTGCTTATTTGGAAGAGAGGGATGGTTAAGCTGAATGTTGGATTGCACACTGTGAGAACGTGTATGAAGGCAGAACATCAGCACCAAGGGTCTTGTGTCAAAAAGCTTGTATTAAGACATGATATGCGGATCCTCTATTCTCTATACCTCAAACATTGATCGAGCACCTCCAACCAACCAGCGTCAGAGGTGCGGGCACTCCAGGAAAAGTTTATATATATAGAGAGAGAGAGAGAGAGAGAGAGAGAGAGAGAGAGAGAGAGAGAGAGAGAGATATATATATAGATATAGATAGATATAGATATATATAGATATATAGATAGATATAGATATATAGATATAGATATATATAGATATAGATATATATAGAGATATAGATATATAGATAGATATAGATATATATAGATATAGATATATATATAGATATAGATATATAGATATATATATAGATATATTGATATTATGTCTGTCCAAAAAATCATCCAAGCCATTCTTAAAGGCATTAACTGAATCAGCCATCACAACATCACCCGGCAGTGCATTCCACAACCTCACTGTCCTGACTGTGAAGAACCCCCTACATTGCTTCAAATGAAAGTTCTTTTCTTCTAGTCTAAAGGGGTGGCTTCTGGTACGGTGATCCTCTTTATGGGTAAAAAGATCCCCTGCCATTTGTCTATAATGTCCTCTAATGTACTTGTAAAGTGTAATCATGTCCCCTCACAAGCGCCTTTTTTCCAGAGAAAACAACCCCAACCTTGACAGTCTACCCTCATAATTTAAGTCTTCCGTCCCTCTAACCAATTTTGTTGCATGTCTCTGCACTCTCTCCAGCTTATTTATATCCCTCTTAAGGACTGGAGTCCAAAACTGAACTGCATACTCCAGGTGAGGCCTTACCAGGGACCTATAAAGAGGCATAATTATGTTTTCATCCCTTGAGTTAATGCCCTTTTTTATGCAAGACAGAACTTTATTTGCTTTAGTAGCCACAGAATGACACTGCCCAGAATTAGACAACGTGTTATCTACAAAGACCCCTAGATCCTTCTCATTTAAGGAAACTCCCAACACACTGCCATTTAGTGTATAACTTGCATTTATATTATTTTTGCCAAAGTGCATAACCTTGCATTTATCAACATTGAACCTCATTTTCCAGTTTGCTGCCCAGTTTTCCAGTTTAGACAAATCACTCTGCAAAGTGGCAGCATCCTGCATGGAACCTATAGTTCTGCACAATTTAGTATCATCTGCAAAAATAGAAACAGTACTTTCAATGCCCACCTCCAGGTCATTAATAAACAAGTTGAAAAGCAAGGGACCTAGTACAGAGCCCTGCAGTACTCCACTAACAACACTGGTCCAATTAGAAAATGTTCCATTTACCACCACTCTTTGTAGTCTATCTTAGCCAGTTCTCTATCCAGGTACAAATACTATGTTCAAGGCCAACATTCCTTAATTTAACCAGTAACCTTTTGTGTGGCACTGTATCAAATGCTTTAGCAAAGTCTAAGTAAATCACATCCACTGCCATCCCAGAATCGAGGTCTCTACTTACATTCTCATAAAAAGAAATTAAGTTAGTCTGGCAAGATCTATTACGCATAAAACCATGCTGGCACAAACTCATAATATTATGATTTGCTAAGAAGTCCAGTATCTTATCCTTTATTAACCCTTCGAAAAGCTTTCCTACCACTGACGTCAGACTAACTGGCCTATAGTTTTGAGGCGGCCTATAGTTTTGTGGTGTCTTTATTGAATAGAGGCACCACATTAGCAATTCGCCAGTCTCTTGGCACTATGCCAGATCTCAATGAATCCTGAAAAATTAAGTAAAGAGGTTTGGCAATCACAGAGCTAAGCTCGCTAATTACCCTGGGATGAATACCATCTGGCCCTGGACCTTTGTTAATCTTAACATGTTCTAGTCTCTTTTAAATTTCTTCATGTGTGAACCATGCATCATTAGTTGTATTACTAGAATTGGGACTGTTAAGAAGGAAACCTTCACTTACTGATTCCTCATTTGTGTAGACAGATGAAAAATATGAGTTCAGAATCTGCGCTTTTATTTTGTTTTCATCTACCAGCTGACCCCCCTCTGATAGTAAGGGTCCCACCCCTTCCTGCTTCATTTTTTTACTATTAACATATTTAAAAAATAATTTTGGATTTTTTTTACTGCTTGCTGCAATATCCTTTTCTATAGCAATTTTAGCTTGCCTTATAGCTTCTTTGCATGATTTATTGGCCTCCTTGTACCTTATACATGTTTTAGCTGTACCAGCTAACTTGAAAGCCTTAAAAGCACGTCTTTTCTTACCCACCTCAACACCAACGCTTCTATTGAACCAAAAAGGTTTTGCTTTGCAACGACGTTCCTTGCTTACACGTGGAATATACTGACAAGTATATTTATTAAGCAGCATTTTAAAGACTTCCCATTTTTGTTCTATGTTTAACCCTGTGAAAAGCATTTCCCATTTAATATGTTGCAGAGATGCCCTTATACTGTCAAAGTTTGCACGTCTGAAATTTAGTGTTTTAGTTACTCCCTTATATAATTGCTTCTGCAACAGAATCTCAAAGGAGACCATGTTATGATCACTATTCCCTAAATGCTCACCCACACAAATGTTAGAGATGAGTTCAGTATTGTTAGTTATTACAAGGTCCAAAAGAGAGTTATTCCTAGTAGGTTCTTGAACGAGCTGGAATAAAAAGTTGTCATTCAGCATATTTACAAACCTACTAGCTTTTTCTGTCTTAGCAACCCCATTACCCCAGTCAATGTCTGGATAATTGAAGTCACCCATAGTAACAACTTGACCCAGCTGTGAAGCCGCTTGTATCTGCAAGAGTAGCTGGGCTTCATACTCGACACTTATACGAGGTGGTTTATAGCATACACCAACGATAATTCTTTTTGTTACCTTTTGTCCAGTCAAAATCTCTACCCAGACTGATTCTACACCCTCACCAGTGCCAGCTATTGTTATTTATTTAGCGCATGGCTTTAATTCAGGCTTTACATACAAACACACTCCTCCACCCTTTTGAATCCCTCTGTCCCTCCTAAAATTGGTGTAACCATTTTAATTCACAATCCAGTCACATGTTTCATCCCAGCAGGTCTCAGTGATACCAATTATATCATCATTTTTAGAGCATGCAATTAATTCTAGGTCTCCCATTTTACCTGACAAACTCTGTGCATTTGCCAGCATACAGCGGAGGTTATTACTTTTACTTTTAAAATTTGCATTACTTAGTGTAGAATTATACGTTAAGTTAGTATTATTTTGTTTTCCTTGTAATAGCTGGTAAACTGTATGCCCCCCTCACTCCTCCCCCATGACCCCTTACTAACCCCACTGCCTAGTTTAAACACTCCTCCAACCTCTTAGCCATTCTTTCCCCTAGCACCGCGGACCCCCTTCCATTGAGGTGCAAACCGTCATGGCTGTATAAGTTGTACCCCAACGAAAAGTCAGCCCAGTGCTCACACTGGGCAGACGTCTCAGGGCATCTTAAGCTTAGCAAAACCAACCCCTTTTGTCCTATTGAGGATGCTGCACACCAAACCCCCGTTAACACAGCACCTCCTAGTCAGGGTTTTCAGACTCCTACAGGAAATCGCCTTGAAGTCAGGGCACCTACACCTCTTGCCAACATGTCTTTTGACGAGGAAGAGGATGAAATGCCCATATTAGAAGATGCGGAAGCCCCGACAGCTAGAGTCTTGGCAACTATTGTGACAAGACCAAAAAACACCACTCCAAAACAAAATTCCTTCTCCCCAAAGGATGTAGTAATCCGAGGAGAAGGGGGGGATAGCACTTTTGTAGATCCATGGGTTGACAATCTGGCCGGCTGGTCAGAATCTTTAAAACCTAATGTTACCCCATTTCCTAGAGAGGGAGCTCTGGACACCCGTAACTTGAATACAGCACGCCTCTGTATCCGAGGAGGCATGGGAGATCCAAATTGGGATAGACAATACATGATTAATGGTCTTAGCATTTGGGAGAAATATGAAAATCTGAGTGCACTTGCTAACATTGTCTCACCCTCACCCAAACAGATGTATCCTCTTATGCATACTACCAAAGGACTTAAATATGTCCCTTGGAACTTTGCCGACGTGGAAGGGATAATCAAGGCTCTGCCGCCTCTGTTAAGGGGGGCAGACCCCTGGATATCTAAATTTGAAATACTAACTGCCGGCATGTCTCTATGCTTAGGCGATCTAAAAGCATTACTAGCTCAAATTCTTGGACACTCAGCGCAGTCCATATGGAACGAGGCAGGACTTCCTCATATTGTTCTGTCCTCAGATTCTCACGACGGAGCTGAATTTAACCCTTACAGACCTAGAATTTTTGCAGCTCTCAAGAGTTTGTTATCCCACTCACAAGGATTTCGGGAAACTAATGAATACTTCTCTCCCTGAAAGTGCAGACATAACTAAACACATTTCAGAATTTATAGATCAATGGGCACAAGAAACAGGAATGGATCCTTACGAACCAAATGTAGTGCCACTTGTTTATCAGGCCCTCCGTAAAGGTTTCCCAGCCGCCTTACAGAAAAAACTAGATGCTATAGTCGGCTTAGATGCCAAATCATGGAAGGAGATTTATACTCATATCCTTCACTACCATAAAATCTATGAGGAAGACAGTAAAAAGGCAGAGAAGGATTTCAAAAACACCCAGCATAAACTCATGTCCTTGCAAATTAAGGAACTCCAAGAGGGAGAAACCAAGCCCGAAAGCAAGCCCGCAGAACAAACACCAGAACCAACACCCACCACTGAGTCCTATTCTTTCAGGGAATTTTTAAAAGATTTCCCTACCTTTTTTGCAAATGTTCAGTCCGGTGGTCAATTTAACAACCCTAATAGAGGGAAATCTGGTGATTTTAAAGCTAATAACACAACCAAGGGTGTCTGTTTCAACTGTCACAAGCCAGGACATTATGCCCGTGTATGCCGTAGCCCAAAACGATTCGGCAATCAGTATATCTCTCCTATCTTTCAATCTCACAACAATTCCAACGTTCAGTCTTTTTCTAATTGGTCTCCACCCAGGAACCAATCTCAATGACTGTCTATGCTTTTACGGGTTCCCATGTCCACGGAAGAACCTTTTCTCACTGTTTCTATAGCAGAAATGCCTACATGTTTTTTGCTTGACTCAGGCGCTACAGTATCTGTTCTCTCTGTACTTCCTGCTGGTTTAACCCTTTCTTCCCAAACAGTCTCCACTACAGGATTTGATGGTAAGCCTCAGCTAAACCAATTAACCTCTGAAGTTCCAGTGACAATTGGGAATATCACCTGTCTACATGCTTTTGTCTATGCACCTGCATGTCCTGTCAATTTGCTAGGCAGAGACCTTTTAACCAAAGCTAACATCATTCTTGATTTTGCTGTCTCACGTCCAACTGTATTGTTTGCAACTACTGTCCCTTCTCCTGCAGATTCAGTTGATCCATTTGAAGATATACTTAAACTAGTCTGGGCCACACCCGAGTCACCTTTTGGTAAGGCCGTTTCAGTTGAAGAGGTACAAATTAATTTACGTCCAGGGTGTGATGGCCCCAAGGTGCCACAGTACCCACTCAAAGCCCAATCCATTCAGGGTGTGGCAGATGAAATTAACCTACTTTTGCAACACGGCATAATTGAACCAAGCGACTCTCCTTATAACACTCCTTTGTACCCAGTACAGAAGCCAAATGGCTCCTACCGTATAGTCCATGACTTACGGAAGTTAAATGAAGTAGTCGCAGCAGAGTTCCCCGTTGTTGCCAACCCTGCCACTCTCTTACAAGACAACCCCTTAAAGGAATATAATTCAGTTTTGGATTTATCCCAAGCATTTTATTGCATTCCTTTATCTCAAAAATTCAGACCACTTTTTGCATTCACCTACAACAATAACCGTTACCAGTGGACCCGCCTCGTAATGGGCGGAGCTGACAGTCCCTCGATCTTCAGCCGTGTACTCGCGACTGATCTGCAAACTTTCACTGACCTTTTACCTACTTCTGCTTTTCTAATACAGTATGTTGACGACTTTCTGCTTTCTGCAGACACTGCTGAACTGTGCCTACACTACACTCGTGCCTTACTTCTGCATTTGCATACATGTGGTTACAAGGTCAATCGTTCAAAGCTGCAATTTTGTCAAACCTCAGTTACTTTTCTAGGCATGACACTCAGCAAGGAAGCCAAACTCATGGGTCCCCAGGTGCTCACTGATGTCCAACGTATGCATCTACCTACCTCAGTCAAAGAATTACGCAGTGTTTTGGGTCTGTTTAACTTCTGTCGCTTATGGATTCCTGCTTACAGTTCTCGCATACTTCCTTTCAGAAAATACCTCAAAGGCAATCCTCCTGGCTATGCTTCTGTCTCTCTGTCTCAATCTGACTCTACAGCTCTTGAATGTCTAATGTCTGATATTTTGTAGGCCCCACAACTCCATTTGCCGAACAGCTGTGAGCCTATCTACATGTACGTTTTTCAAACGCAATCTGTTGGGCGGCAGTAGCCACCCAACAAGAGGGATGTATTATAGGACACTTTTCAGGAATTTTTACACCCATAGAACAAGCTTTCACTTCCTGTGAACGTAACATATGCGCTTGTGCAGCATCTGTAGAAAAACTCCATTCACATGTGATTGTTCCCAGTGTTATCATATACACCTCACATGACGTGCCAGCACTACTCAAAAGTAATACATTACACTTTGTGCCTGCACGCGTAGGACAATGCACGGCTGTGCTCCTACGAAGTCACATTTCTTTCAAAGGAATGCCTCCAACTAATCCTTTCAATAATCTTAAAGACTTATTGTTGTTCTCGGCTGAGAACCATGATTGTACCTCTGAGGAAATTCCAGAGGAACGTCCCTTTATGGGTATTGTCCCAGTAACAGATTTACCACCGTCACATGTTGTAATTTTCTCTGACGGTTCACAGACAGAAACACATACGGGCTTTGCCGTGTGTCAGATAGATCCTGACACCAAAGAAATTATACAGAAAAAACAATATGCATTACCACCAGATACATCAGCCCAATTAGCAGAGATAGCCGCCGCCTTAGAAGGTTTCCGGCTCATGAATGACAAAAACGGAGTTCTGTATACAGACTCAGCTTACGTCACTACCACCATACATACAAATGCATCTAAATGGCACAAGAGAGGTTTTGTTACAGGAAAAGGGACCCCACTACAACATCATGACACGATTCTTGCTATAATGGAAGTACTACAGGAAAGACACAACAAAGGTTTAAAAACATCCTGTGAATGGGTAAAAGCACACCAACATAATGTCACAGATATTGTCGCATACGGCAATCAGATAGTTGACGAACTAGCAAAACAAACCACAAACCCACTAACCATTTTTGTACAAACACGAGCTAAGAAATATCTTTCCACTTCTAACCCTTTTGCACCCATCAGAGTAATTCAAGAAAACGCCACTAGTGCAGAAACAGACAAATGGTGGCTAATGAGTGCTCTCATTACTATCACAATAACGAGCCTCCATATATTTGGATGCACCCTTCAGGTGTACCAGCATTACCCATAGGTGAGTGCCACCTATTGGCCCACCAGTTACACTATGGGTCACATATGCCAACAAATGACTTGATCAATACTATAAGGGAAATGTACTGGTGCCCAGATTTAAAAGATATTTGTAAAGCTGTGGTCAATACTTGTAATGTTTGTTTTACCAACACCAGTCATCAAACTCCAAGGATTCCTCCTGGAGCGATTCCAAGGCCTGCTGGCCCCTTCAGAGAATGGCATATCGATTTCACGGACATGGTAACTCCTTGCAAAGGATACAGGTATCTTTTGGTCATGATTGACCCGTACTCTCAATGGTTAGAAGCTTTTCCATGTAGGAAGGAAACAGCTCTGGTTGTATTTGATAATCTATACAATGAAATCTTTCCCAGACATGGGATTCCTAAATCCATTGTTTCGGACAATGGAAGCCATTTCAAAAATCAACTCTGTGAGACATTTACAAATTGTACTGATATCAAGTGGAGGTACGTGTCTGTGTACAAACCAACCTCCAATGGCATTGTGGAAAGAGCTAATGGTCTCTTAAAGACACAACTCAGAAAATTGACAGCTGCCACAAATGGCTCGTGGCTGGAATGTCTCCCAGCTGCATTGTTCATACTCCGCAACCATCCTATTAGGCGTTGTGGACTTACCCCATTCAAAATCACCACCGGTAGACGTATGTCTCATCAGTACACGTCCACTTCCCAATGCTGACAGCCCATACAATCTCATACGGTGCCTCCAGTAAGCACATCAAATGTCTGAAGTGAATATTTCCAAGGCACCTGTTGTTGTCACTCCTTCTTTTCTTTTTCAGGTCGGAGATCTAGTCTACAAGAGAAATTTTACTCGTAGCCGTTGGGACCAACCTATATATTCTGGTCCTTTTAAAATACAACAGCTCTCCCCCACTGCCGTATTACTTGAAAACCACAGGACATGGATTCATCTTCGAGACTGCTTGCCTTGTCCTTCTGTGTTTCCTACTTCCTCTCCACCCCCATAACAGCATTATGGGCTGACAATGAACTTTTAAAACTGCACAGTACTGCTGCCATGATTGAAAATAAGACTGACTGTTGGGTTTGCTCACATATTCCTACTCACAGCCTCGGTACCCCTATCCTTGGGGTCCCCTTTACATGGACTGATTTTGAAGATAGATATGTGATGGACTTTTCAACTCTTGATCCAGAATTGTCTAAATATAGGGAAATTTCTGGTAAAGGTGATGAAATAATGAAAGCACCCCCAGCTCTTATTTTGGCAGGAATAGTACGACATCCTTCAGTATGTTTCACTGTTTTTAGTAGGAAAACACGGGTGACCATTAATGGTAAACAAATAAGGATTCCTAAAATCCTTATAAGAGTTTAGAATGGGATTTAGATTATATGTATGGTCCTGCTCACTATAACATAAAATTTTTAACACTTCAGATTAGAAATCAGGGTTTTCACCGCCCCATGGTGCTTCCTTCAGGGACTTATTACATCTGTGGTAAGAAAGCCTATGCTTGGTTGCCCATGGGAGCCGAAGGTAGATGTACTATAGGAAATGTAGTCCCAGCTGTTAGAACTAGAACAGAATTATCTGCTACCTCACTTATTGATACACACTCATCCGCTGTTTTAAACCTTAAGATACAGAAAAGGGAACTCTTTAATGATAAAGATAAGGCTTGGGCTTTCATCCCTGCTTGGACAGGTTGGGGAATAGAAATGATGGCTCGCCTTAATGAGTATGCTTCCCTTCTTGACCGCATGATTAACAACACTGTAATATCGGTCCTTGCAATTAATGTAGAACTAGCTCAGATTCGTAAAGTAGCCCTTCAGAATAGAATGGCCCTAGATTACTTGTTAGCAGAACAAGGTGGAGTCTGTGTTTTAGTAGGAGAAGAATGTTGCACCTACATTAATGACTCTGAAGCGCTGGTTGAATCTCATATGGCCAAGGTTTTCGAATTACAAAAACAAGCCAGGGATATTTCTAAAAATGGTTTTAATCCCTTTACATGGTTAGGTAATATTGGTGGATGGTTAAATGATTTCCTTGGAAGTTTCTTTAAACCCATCCTAGTTATTTTAGCTTTGGCCCTTGGCCTGTATCTTGTTGTTAAAGTAATGATATGTGCCATAAGCCGCTGTACCTCCTCCCCAGCTTCTGCTCTACTTTGATTTACATTTATAAGATATAACTTTTCTCAGCCTTATAGGGGAGGTTTGACCAAAACTTCATTTTAGTATTTTTCATTTTTAATAATTTTCATTTTTAAATTTTTTACATTTTTAACTTTTATCTTACATTTTTTAACATTTTTTAACTTTTATCTTAAAAACTTTTAAAAATTTTAATATTTTCATTTTTGATTTTTATTTCCATTTTTATCTTAATTTCAGGGTATTTTTGAATCTAACTTGAATTATTACCTTAATGTAATCAGTATTATTTTACAATATCAGTATTATCTTACTCAGGATGATTATTACTATGTCTCATTATCTCTATGCAATGATTTCCTTTTATTATCTCTCTGTAATGCTTTATTTTGCTTTATTTTGAAACCTAAGTTCACTATAATCATATATTTGCTTAAATCTTAGGCTACATGTTATATTCAGACAGCTCTTGCTTCATTGTGCGGTTCCAGCGGTTCCTAGTCAAGTTAGTTCCTCAAAAACAGGAAATACCTCTAGCCCTCTAGCTTCCTGTTTTCTTTGTTTTCATTCATTTCAGCTTTTCAGATGCACTTCTGTATTGGTGCTGCCACAACAGTTGAACTGTAACTCACAACAGCATACACCACTGTCCCATTTATAATAGACCTCCCTTGTTCCTGGGGGTCCTCTCAGCACTCTCCCTGTGCCTGCAATTACTAATATAAAACGTCTTTCAACGTTTCAAGAGAGGTAATGTAATTAAAAAATATATCTGGAACGGTCTAATTCCTATGACGGACAAATGGCTAGTGTCAGAGGGTTGATATTTGTCACCCCCGCCCTCTATGATGCCATAACGCTATAGGGCCCAAGGCAGTATGGACTATAAGGGCTAATGGTCTACTGTGGACAATGGTCACTCATATAGCTTATACTAGGCCATACAAACAAAAGATCATCACTCTGTTACTTAAATTCCAGAGTGTCAGCATAATGCCAGCCTGTCTGTGGGGCCCCTTTTTGCAGAAGGGTTGCTCAAATTACTGGAAATACCACAATGGCCTTGGTTAGCCAATAGCTGATTGCGAGGTTGTGGACCGTTGGAGCTAGGCACAGTATGTTACAACATTCTTTTGATAACATGTAAGACTAAGTAAATCATTTAGACATTAATTGTACAAGGAGGAGTCAGACTATGTATGGTATTGGCATACCCCCATTTGTTATCACCCCCATCTATGACATCAAAATGGGTATATAAACTTATGTTATGTGGGAGTATCCTTGGTAAGCATTCGTGTACCACCCAGGTGACACATCGACTGTTTGCCCAGGCAAAACCTATTGTCTTGTATTTTGGACACAATAAACTACCTCATTGTATTTGAACTTGCACTATTTCGTGGTTTTGCTTTACGTACTAGGTCATAGAGGTACAAATAAAACAACAGGACACCTCCCATTTCTTACGTTCAATACAATCTTTGAATCTAGGAGAAGATATGGCTCTGTTGGCTGCATTTGATGTATGCAGTCTGTACACGTCAATACCCCACAATTTAGGGTTAACAGCAGTGCGTACAACACTAGAAAATTCACATTATGACACCCTATGGATTAACTTCTTTATGGAGTTATTAACAATGGTGTAGACATGCAATTATTTTCTCTTTCAGGATATTTCTTTCTTCAACTACAGGGGACAGCGATGGGATCCAACGTCGCCCCCACTTATGCCAACATATTCATGAACCAATTCGAGAATGAATTTGTGTATACGCATGATCTATATAAAAAGCATTGTATCAGATTGTGGCGCTATATAGACGATCTGTTGGTCATTTGGGGGGGGCGACGTGGAATCCCTCCTGGCATTCAAAGATTACCTAGATGGTTGTGTCACTTCTATTAAATTTACACTAACTTATAGTGAGGAATGTGTGACATTTCTGGATACTAAAGTGTACCGGAAGGGAGAGTGTTTGTTCACTGATTTATTTGTGAAACCGACAGATCGCAATAATCTATTGAGATTTGAGAGTGCACACCCACAAGCTAATATCTCCTCTCTCCCCAGGTCACAATTTCTACGTGTGAAAAGGATAGTAACTAAAAGTGAACAATTACCCGTACGATTGACAGAAATGGCATCTAAATTCATGCAGAGGGGGTATCCCACTGATATGTTGCAGCAGGAAATGACACAGATACAAAGCTTAGATCGTGATCGTGTAATTCAAGAGAGGTCACAAGGTACGCAGAAAAAGAAACGCATACCGTTTACACACACATATCATCCATGTGTACGTAAGATACATCGTGTTATACACAAATATTGGCCTTTATTGAAGCGAGCATATCCAGATATACAGGAGTTTTTAGAACCTCCACTTCTGTCTGTCGTCTATATGCTGAAATGCCCTTGTGGCTTGGCCTATGTAGGGGAGACCATACAACCGATTTGGGATAGGATTAGGATTAGCCTCCACAAAGAAAAGAGGTACTCAAGTTGCCGGTTCCTCTACATTTCCACACAGCACGACACTCAGCAGCAGCCTTGAGATTTCAGGTTATAGAGTCTGTTGCCCCCCCACGCTGGGGGGGCAACAGACTCTTATAGCTCCAGAAAAGGGAGAAGTTTTGGATTCATACTTTATAAACACTGCATCCCAAGGGTCTTAATAGGGAATATGACCTGTATGCCTTTATATAATATTGTTACCTATGGGTGTGGTTTGGGACTATGTTGCCTTTAACACACATTATATCTAGATGTAGCTAATTAGCTCTACTAGTGGTTTCAATATTGTTATATACTTAATAATGACATATGCTGTAATATGACAATTGTAATATGTGATATGATGTTTAATAGCCATAACACAAAATGTGATGTATATAATATGGGTGGAACCTGATTTACATGTTCCTAGGATCCTGATTGGATTAGCTTTGATTTGTTACACGTGTTAGGTGTGTTAAGGCATAGCCTTTATATAGGATGTGATGTCACTTTGATGTATACTGCTTGATAAAGAAGCGGGAGCTTCGAAACATTGCAGAGTTTCTGATAAAGCAATACTTTCTTTTATTTTAAAACATTCATCTTTGTTTTGATATATATTTTGTCCAGGATATGGACTAAGTCCACGACAGGGACACCGCTCCACTCCAGTTTGTACGAATATATATATAGATATATATATATAAAGATATATAGATATATATAGATATATATAGATATATACATATAGATATAGATATATAGATAGATATATAGATAGATATATAGATTTATAGATATAGATAAATATAGATAGATAGATATATAGATAGATATATAGATAGATAGATATATAGATATATATAGATATATAGATACGTTTCGGCTCAGCTACATGAGCCATCTTCAGGAAGACGGCTCATGTAGCTGAGCCGAAACGTTGAATAAGTAGCACTGATTTTTTCAAGTAAGACCTATGCGTGCGGACTATTTGTTGTTTTGTTATCATTTATGTTTAAAGTCCCTGCACCTAGGCATTCATTTTGTGTTCTGTTTGCACCTAGCGTTCCTAGATATATAGATAGATAGATAGATAGATAGATAGATATACATACAATAAATCAGACCAGCAACACTGGGTTTTCTTATTCAAGACAACTATATTAAAAGGTTGATTTTGCCTGGGTGCAAAAAGCCCAAAAAGTGGAGATATAGCAACGGATGAAGCTTGCACTCACAGGTCTTAAAATAAATTTTGAAGTGTTTATTGGATCAAAAATACAACTAAAGTTTCGGCTAGCACTCTAGCCTTTCTCAAAGTGCACACACAAACAAACATCAACCATTTAAACCCCCAGTGGCGGGAAACAGGAAGTGGTGACGTCATCATGATGTTTTTGGCCAGGTGAATAAACATAATTAATCAAAGTTAGTTAAAAAAGGTAAAAAAGTTCATAAGGGAAATGAAAATACATATATATATACACACAATAAGACAGAAAAACTCTGTGTTCAAATACATATCTAGTAGCAAATCCTTGGTACTGTTCTATATTAGATCAAACAAATCTGAAATAGTTACTGTTGCTCTTCTAAAGGCTATGCATACAAGCATTATACATGTAACACCTATTTGGGCCATACGGGGTTAATTCACCAGCTAGTGCACTAGAGCATGGGTTATACGTGACTCTTACACTTCAGGTTAGGGCCTTCGCTATATGGAAGATTAAAGATTAACAGCAGACAGAACAACCCATGCACGACAACACACTAAGATATATAACCTTGTTGAACTATATGGCGAGTAGATAAAAATCATCGCTACTTTCAGCCAAATTTCTCAGAACTCGTGGTTGCCATGGAGGGAGTCCCTAACAATGCCTCTGCTCCAGAGACGCTGGCCACAGCGCCACCTGCTGCCTGAAGCTCTACATTTTCCACAGTCTGGTCAGGTAAGCGCTGTTCTGTCAGCACTTCAACAGATCCTGATTCCAGCACAACACATCTGTAACTACAACTCCCACAGGCTACTGTGCAATAACAAAAGACTTGGGCACCAGGAGGTTCTTAATAAAAGAGGAACAAGATTTATTGAACTATGCACTAGGCAAGTGACATCAGGTTTCTACTCACGCAGGAGTTGAGGCAACAGCATATAGGGAGTTCACACAGATCTGCAGGCAGACACAGGCATTTCATGAGGAAGAGCCTCCATTAGGCATTTGCAGAATTCATACACATTCCCTCCTGGAAGTTGTCAGGAAAGCAGCTTCTACCCTACAGTCCCTCTTCATTGAGGTCCCTGACTGGAGGCAACACACAGAGCCTCTGGGAAGCTACTCCCTTACTGCAAATCCTTGTTGGAGCTTCAGCTGCTCTTTCTCTCCAACCTCTCTGCCTTTCTCTCCTAGAGAGACTATGACAAGTCTGCCCTAGTATATCTCTTCCTCATTCACAGGGTTTCCTGGTCCCCAACTTGTGCCTTCTTCTGGGCCTGGTGTACTCAGTCAGAGGCGAAAGAGGAAGAGGCCACTCCTTACACACACTATAGTGCAGATGTGTTGTATTTAACTAGTTCTGGATATTGTCGGTTCTATACCGGGGGGGGGGAGAAGGGGGAAATAGGGGGGGGGTAGCAATCAAGAGGTTAGTGGGGAATTCCCTAAATGCGGGGCAGCAGTGATGGCATATGGTCGGATAGCCACGGAGACCAGATCTTTCCAAACTTCTTGGGGCATCCTCTACGCATATAGGTGATTTGATATAAGGGCAGTGAGTCATTCACCAGTGTTATCCATTGCTTTTTTGTGGGTGGGTGCTCGGATTTCCAGTTGAGAGCAATCAGGCGTTTTGCTTGAATAAACAGGAAACTCAACAGGGCCCTCTCAGCCACTGTGGGGGTCATTTCTTCCACTAGGTTTAGGAGTAAGATCAATGGATCCAGAGGAATGATAAGAGCCAAGAGCCCGCTAACTTCCTCTGTCACTTTCCTCCAGAACATGGCTACACAGGGGCAACTCCACACCATATGAATAAAGTCTGCTGGGGTGGAGCTGCACCTGGGGCACACATCAGGAATGGCGGGGTTCATCAGATGTAGTCTATGGGGTGTTAAGTAGGTTCTATGCAGGTACCGAAATTGAATCATTTTGTCTTTCGCACTTATCAGCACTGACATATGACTGTCTAGAACATCTTCCCACATATCAGGGGTAAGGTGTGGGGCATCAAGTGACCATTTAGTGAATAATTTCTGCAAAACTGGTTTCTGAGGTGTGTTTAGTAGGGAGTAAAACCGCGAAACTGGTTTGCTAAGGGACAAGTCGAAAGTCAAAATCTCCAGCTGTCTGGGTGTTGTGTCAATTTTCGTGGTTCCAAATTGTGCCCTATAGGCGTGTCGCAGTTGAAGATATCGAAAAAACATGGTATTTGGTAACTGAAACTTTACTTTCAGCTCGTCAAAGGGAAGCAGCTCACCCAATTCAGTAATTTGGCCCAGGTACTTAATATGATAGTTAGCCCAGAGTTGGACATCTGGAACAGTTCGCAGCTGAGGGAGATGAGGATTAAACCATAAGGGAAGACAGCCAGAGTATTCACTCTCCTTCTTGGGAAAGTACTGCAAGGCTATATTCCACACTTGTATCGTACTGAGCATGAGTGGGGTGGCGGCGCTAATTCCTCTCTTACTGCGATACAGTAAGTTTTTTAGGGCCTCATAAGAGCCCACCAGCTGGGCTTCCAATGTAGTAGCAGCATTGTGCGGGTTAGGGGCACACCACCACCAGGTATTGACTAACTTAGATGCAAGATAATAGAGGAATAAATTGGGAGCAGCCAGCCCTCCCATGTCAGTTGGATAGTATAACGTTGTCAGGGCCGTTCTAGGGGAGGAAGCAGCCCAACAGAAAGTAATCAGCAACGACCTGAGTTTCTGAAAAAAGTTTGTGGGCACTGCCACCGGGGCTTGGCGAAATATATACAGAAATTTAGGCAATAGAATCATTTTGAATAGGTTTATCCGGCCTATGAGTGTCAAGGGAAGGCTACTCCATGCTTTGATTTTATTTTCAAAAGTTGACAGCAGTGGCTGCAAATTAAGCTCTACATATTTTCCCAGGTCCTTGTGGACCCAAACTCCCAGATATTTAAAAGAGGAGGACCAGTGGAGAGGGGCCTTGTACCTAGTGTTGTCAAGCATAAAGTCATCAATGGGGAATATAATGGACTTGTTCCAATTAATCCGCAAACCTGAGAAGGTAGTATGGGTATCTAGTAGTGCAAGAGCCGCATCAAGCGTATCATAAGGGTTTTCCAAAAACAGAATAGTATCGTCTGCATACATCGCCACTGTCTCAGTATGTGGCCCCACCCGTAGACCCTTAACCTCCACTGAGTGCTTCAGAAGGGATGCTAGAGGCTCCATTGCGATGGCAAACAGCAAGGGTGAGAGAGGGCAGCCCTGCCTGGTACCCCGCAGAAGCGAAAACGGAGAGGAGATATTTTGGTTGGTTTTAATCCTAGCTTTAGGGTTTCTGTAATGGCTCTCACCCAGTTTCGAAAATTCGGTCCAAGTCCCATGAGGTCCATCGTGGCCCAGAGATATTGCCATTCGACGGAGTTGAAGGCCTTCTCATTGTCCAACGCAACAATGACCCTGTGACCGGCATTAGCATGAGGTGCAACAATGTTAGTAAATAGCCTCCGGACATTAATGTCCGTCGTTCTACCAGTAATGAATCCTGTTTGGTCAGGAGATATTATTTTGGTGATGACCTGATTCAATCTAGTGGCAAGAATTTTAGCTAGGAGTTTTGCGTCAGCATTGATCAAAGATATGGGCCTATAGGAAGCGCACTTATGCGGATCTTTTCCCGGTTTCAAGATAAGGGTGATTAAGGCCTCACTCATGGTGTCAGGCAGGACACCCCCACTCAATACACCATTAAACAGTGAGGTCAGCAGCGGTACCATCTTCTTGTCATGTTTATGATATACCTCAGGGGGAAGGCCGTCCAGGCCGGGGGATTTTCCCGACGCCAGGGAGGTAATAGCTGCACTCAGCTCTAGGTCAGTGATTGGTGCCTCAAGTATGGCTGAATCACCCTGCGACAAACTGGGTAGGGGGATGTTGCATAGATAAGAGTGGATTTGTGGGGCGGAAAACGTTATGCGGGAGGAGTACAAGTCAGAGTAATATTCTTTAAACACCCTATTAATCTCAATCGGATCCGTTATTAAGGAGTCGCTGCTGTCACAAATAGCAGGGATGCTCGTCAAGGGGGTTAATTCCCTGGACAGCAGGGCCAATAATTTACCATTTTTGTCACCCGTGGCAAATACATTGGAGTTGAGGTAAAGTTGCGATTTTCTGACCTGAAGCAGCTGCTTAGTACGTAAAGCTGTCTGGGCAGTAACCCAAGCATGCTTCGTTTGCGGGGTGGGGCCCTGAGTAAATTCCCGTTCCGCAGTTAGTGCCTGAGCCTCCAGCACATCAATTTCCCACTGACTTTCTCTGTTATGGGATTTGATTTGTAGAATATATTGCCCTCGGATATAGGCCTTCAGCGAGTCCCACAGAATTTGGGGGCTAACAGAGTTACTGTTGAGCCCGAGAAAGGATTCGATCCCCCCGTCTACTGCCTCAGTGACGCCCTCCTGCTGGAGCCAGTACCTGTTTAGTCTCCACAGTCTATCATTAGGAAGTGGGGATGTTTCAATCTGGAGCAGTACCGGGGAGTGGTCTGAGATTCCCCCCGGGAGAATGTCAACCTGGGTTGTTTGTACCAGGATCTCAGGGGACCCAAAGGCCAGATCAATACGTGACATAGTGTTGTGCGAGGCAGAGAAGCATGTAAATCTCTTTTCCCCTGGGTGTTTCTCTCTCCACAAATCAATGTATTGAAAGGTGGACGCCCAGCGAGGCAGAGAGGGAGAGGGCCTAACTCCGGGGTGCAGCCGGTCTAGAGGCTCTGACATAACAGAGTTAAAGTCCCCCATCAAAATGGTGGGAGCCAGTGGCAATAGTAAAAGTTTTTCCATCAGGGTGGACAGCAGCGACTCATTAAAAGGGGGAGGAATATATACATTGATTATATTATACATTTTCCCATTCAAGTAACAGTTTAACAATATAAATCGACCCTCGCGGTCTGTCACAATTTGAGACATCGTAAATGCACAAGACCTAGTTACTAGAATCGAAACCCCCCTGGCGTAGGAGGAGTAGGTGGAGTGATAGCAGACCCCCAACCAGGATTTTCGCAGAGTACAGACCTTTTTTCCTTCAAGGTGGGTTTCCTGAAGAAGAATCAAATGTGGCTTAGCCCTCCTAATCACCTTAAATACAAGACCCCTCTTTATAGGGCTACCCAGTCCCCGAACGTTCCATGATAACAGTCTTACCTCCGCCATGGTCCAAAGAAGGGGGAAAGTCTCAGGGCAGGAGAAGGCATACTCACGGGGAAGTAGAGGCCAAGTAGAGTGTAAATCCAATAGTAGAGAATGAGGCTGCCCGAAAGCAGATAGGTAAAACCGAGCAGGACCAGAACAACATCCAGAAAAAGGTTCAGCAGTGGCAAAACAAAAAACATCCCCTCCCCACCCGTTCCACCCCAACTTGAGCGGGTTTCGTTCCCAAAACTATAAAGCATAACTGCAGGGGGAGGAAGCAAAGGGTGCAAAACGTAGTCCTCCGGTTCCTGGGCTTTGGATGAAGTAGGTCTTCTTTGCTTCTGACGCTGGTGTCACTCCGAGACGTGAGTTAGGGAAATCGCCTCATATAGGTGGTAGCATATCAGAGCTGGAGGGCCAAACTTTAGGTGTCAAGCCGCACAGGACTTGGTGGTCGTGGAGCTCTCGGCTGCCGGGCAGGTAAGGGTGGAGAGAAACTTGCATCAATCCAGCGCCGCGCTTCGTCAGGGTCAGTGAAGAAATAGGCTCTGTCGTCTTTCACCACGCGTAGACGGGCAGGGAAGGACATGGAGTACGGTACCTGCAGCTTCCATAGTCTATCCTTCACCAGATTGAATTTCAATCTCTGATTACGGACCTCCATAGAAAAATCAGGATATATTGAAACTCTATGGTTCTCGTACTGTATGGAACCAAGGATCCTGGCTTCCCTCAATATCGCATCACGATCCTTGTAATTGAGGATGCGGGCAATGATTGGCCGGGGTTGGTTCCCCCGGGGGAGGCTCTTTCGCAGGGACTCTGTGAGCCCGTTCAATTATGAAGCATTGCGAGAAGGGCTTTTTGCCAAAGGTCTGAGCGAGCCAGGATTCAATAAAAAGTTCCACTTGCCTGCCTTCCGCCCGTTCAGGAATACCCACAATGCGGACATTATTCCGCCGCAGCCTGTTTTCTAAATCATCCGTTTTGGCTTGTAGGATAGAGATTTGCCGAGCGTGAGCCTCCAGAGTAGCACTGTATGGCCCAGTCCTGTCCTCTAGGTCTGAAATGCGCCTCTCAGTCTCTTGAGTGCGCTCTCTAAGTTTTTGCACATCCAGTTTCATGATATTAAAGTCTGTTTTCAGCTCATCGAGCTTATGCAGTACAGAGACGTGATTAGAGCCAAGTTGCTGCATAATCTCCCCCAGAGTAGGTTCTGTGGGTGGCTCCGCCTGAGAACCCACCGTATCCCCCAAGGGTACAGCAGTGGCAGCCATGGAACGGCAATCTGATGGTGGGGGGACTTGTTCAGGTGTCCTGGCAAATTTGCTGAGGGAACGCGCTGCATTAAGCCTCACCTTGCTAGGCTGCGCAGCATCGAGTTCCGACTCCGCCATCTCCCACATAGTATCAGTCCCCTCGGCGCCATTTTGAGAAGGCGCATGGTGCGGCTCTGCAGCTTTGGATCGCGCCGGAGTCTTTGCAGGGTTGTTTCTGCCCATGACTGGCGGTACCGGACAGGCAGCAGGTGCTTCACAAAGGCAGCAAGCGGCAATAGAGGCAGATAGTGAGGTCTCACAGGGTAAAGTCAGGGGTTTCTCTCGGAGCGGACTCACTTCAACGTCTTACTCCATGCGTCGCTGGCCACGCCCCCCCCCGTTGTGCCGGAAAGTCACATTTTTAGGCATTTTAAGAAAGGTTTGTTTAGATTTCATAGATGGGCCAAGATCTTCTTTTACCAATCTATTTCCAATAGTATCTGCATTCACGTATGACATCACTGGCGGAGATCTGAAAGCAAATTTGTCTGGGAAATTTCTGGTCAATAAACTCCATTCCTTCCGTATTATACCTGAGATCTCATTGCTCAACACATTGTATTGATTTACAAAAGGAATCCTCTTTCTACCTGGAATACTGTCTCTATCTGTTCTCCTAGACACATGCAGACAACTACTGATAGGGCCCACATTCTCCCATCCACACACGGGGAAGCAGATTGCAATCAGAAACAGACTTACCTGCACCACAAAATTTATTATCTACATTATCAAATGCCCCTGTGGACTGTTGTACGTAGGAAAAACTATCACCAACTTCAGAGACAGGATGGCTAACCACAGATCGACCATCAGAGCTGTACTTGGAAAAGGAAGTGGCGACACTCCAGTTGCACAACACTTTGTGGAATACAAACATACTCTAGCATCCCTGAAAAGTATGATCATTGACTGTGTGCCCACTCAGTTGTAATTCCCCAGACCTATGTGCAGCAGCTCCCAGCTTTTACTCTCCCTATTTATTAAGACCTCTTTAGGGGAGAGCATTTGCTGGGGTGCTTCATTTCAAAGTGATTCATTTACAAGTGATCTGGAAGAGTTGAACAAGGAGTTCAACAAGGAAAGCTACAAGCAGAGACCACACAGAGGACTACATTAAGGACATAACACTGCTACCGGCTAGAAACTGCAATGGCAAAGTTAATTATTTTTGCTGTGTTTGCATGCATGGTGCTCCCTAAGGTAGTTACTTCCTTCAACCGTCCTATTGTCTGTCAGTATTCTATTTACATATCTTCTTCTCTACTCCCTTCCACATACTCCAGCTCCTATACACTTTACAACTACTTGCAACACCTTTGTCCTCCAAGACAAGACCCGGATATGTCATCATTTCAAATCCTCTTCTCACATCTTTTCCCTCTTTTACCTACTTTTGCTAGCTGCAGGATATATCTCTCCAAACCCCTTCACTGTTTTGTGAATAAACTATTACTGAAAATTACCACTTTCGTTGGTGTCTGCTTGGAGGAGGTAAGTCCACTACTACCTCCTCTGAATTACCCATTGGGTTTTTAAGTGTTTTTAGCTAATTTTATCCTTTTGGCGCCTCTGGATGGGGATGATACCCATCCACTCGGGGTGAACGCGATATAGTAGTAAGAACTACTATATCGAGTCCACCCCGAGTGGATGGGTATCATCCCCTTTTTCTTCTTCTACAGAGAGCGACGTCTTATTTCTGAGTGGGGTCAGGATAATCTCCCCACCTGCCTATACATCGGTAACCCTGGTTTGTGAGTATTAACTTGTTTACTCTACCATTACTCCTTGTAAAAACATATTATACTATTGGGGCTCTTGGTGTTCCTTTTTGTCTTCAAACTCTGGACCCTGCTCCATACCAACATATATTCGACCTCGTTTTCCTGCCAACTTGCGCAAATCTTTTTGTTCCTCTACTTTCTCTAACCTTATTCAGATTCCGACTCTTCCTTCTTCCTGTCTTCCCTTTTCTTGTGCACTTCTTAACACCCGCTCTTTAACTAACAAATCCACATTAATCCATGATCATTTTTGCTCTAATTCACTTAGTCTTCTTGCACTAACAGAAACCTGGCTCTCACAGAATGATATCGCCATTGAGGCTACACTCTCTCATGGCGGTCTATCTTTCTCTCACACCCCCCGAACCATTGGACGTGGTGCGGGAGTCGGAATTCTCCTCTCCTCTCCTCTCGCTGTCGGTCCAAACCTATTCCTATTCCTCCAGCCTTCTCAGTTAACTCTTTTGAGGTGCATGCCATTAACATCTTCCACCCTCTCTCTGTGCGTGTAGCTGTCATTTACAGACCCCCATCAGAGGAGGACCTCTGCTGCCTTCCTTTCTGACTTTGACACCTGGCTTTCTTTCTTCTGCACTGACAGTCCTGCAATCATTTTTGGGGATTTCAACTTCCACATTGATGATGCTTCACAACCCTGGTCCTCTCGTTTTCTCTGCCTAACCTCCTCCTTTGAGCTCCAGCAGTGGACAAACACCCCTACTCATAAGGATGGCCACTTTCTGGATCTAGTGTTTACTAAAAAACTCTCTCTCTCTGGTTTTAACAGTGAACCCTTCCCCCTTTCCGATCACAATTTGGTTATATTTTCCATCTCTCACTCTCCGTGCCCACCTGCTTCTTCCCCCACTGTCTTAGTCCGGGATACACGTGACATTGACCTTCCAGCCTTAGCTCAGTCTTTCAGGTCCAGTCTCATTTCCCTTAAGGAAACGTCTGATCCTGATATACTGGTGAGTATAATCACATACTATCCTCAACCATTGTCTCATTTGTCCCTTTACAGGCTAAGCGATCACGTGCTCTGAACCCACGACCCTGGCTGAATTCACAAACCAGATACTTACGCTCCTGCACGAGATCTGCTGAACGTATGTGGAAAAAATCCTGTACGCAAGCAGACTTATTCACTATAAATTTCTATTGTCCTGCTCTGCCTTGTCAAAAGCCAAACAAGAGTACTACAGTGCCCTTATAAACAATCACAAATCCAACCCACGACGCCTGTTTTCTCTATTCAATACTCTTCTCCATCCCTCATCAACAGTATCAGTCAACCAGACACACTCTCCTCAGGACTTTGCTGATTTCTTTAAAGACAAAGTAGAGTCCATCCGCAATCAGATGTAAACCAGTTCCTCCTTCCTTAGCCCCCTTCTGCATGTCTTAATTCCTTCCCTTCGGTAACAATGTCTGAAGTCTCCAAGCTTCTTTTTTCCTCCCCACTCACAACTTGCCCCCTTGACCCTATGCCTTCTTCTCTGCTCAAACACTGTGTTGCAGAGCTTACCCCTTACTCACATCTTCAATTCTTCTCTAGCTTCTGGGACCTTCCCTTCTCCTTTCAAACAGGCCTGTGTAAAGCCTGTTCTTAAAAAGGCGACACTTGACCAAGCCTGTCTATCAAATTACCATCCCGTCTCCCTTTTACCAATTGCCTCTAAACTCCTAGAGTGTATTGTGTTCTCCCGTATTACTAACTTTCTACACACCCATGATCTGTTGGACCCTCTGCAATCGGGTTTCCAGCCTGGTCACTCTACTGAGACTGCTTTGTGCAGAGTTACAAATGATCTTCAGGTTGCCAAAGCCAAAGGTCACTTCCCATCCTTCTCCTCCTTGTCCTATCATCTGCATTTGATACAGTTGATCACTCTCTCCTGATGCAGATTCTCTATTCGCTTGGCATCCGTAACCAGGCTGCATCTTGGCTCTCTTCTTACCTTTCTAACCGATCATTCACTGTCTCCTATGATAACAAAACCTCATCTCCAGTTCCACTTAATGTGGTGGTGCCACAAGGCTCTGTACTTGATCCACTGTTGTTTTCCCTGTACAGTCTGTCTTTGGGAGATCTCATCCATTCATTTGGCTTTAATTATTATCTGTATGCTGATGATACCCAAATATATTTATCCACCCCTTCATTAACAGCTGAAACAGAGGCTCAGATCTCTAACTGCCTCCTGGCTATCTCAAATTGGATGAACCAGCGCCACCTCAAACTCAACCTAACAAAAACTGAACTTATCATCTTTCCACCTAAGCCTGGTCCTACTTCACTATTTACTATTTCTATTGATGGCATGCTCATTAATCCTGTCAACTCAGCTCGCTATCTGGGGGTAATCTTTGACTCCTCTCTCTCCTTCTCTGATCATATTAACACCACTGTCAAAACCTGTCACTTTTTCATACACAATATTGCCAAAATCCGTCCCTTCCTTTCACCTGATACATCCAAGACGCTCATGCATGCTCTCATCCTATCCAGACTAGATTACTGTAACCTTCTACTAACTTGGCTCCATAACTCCCATATCTCCCCTCTACAGTCTGTATTAAACACTGCTGCAAGAATTATCCTCCTCTCATCCAAAAGGGTACAGGCCCCTCCACTGCTGAAGTCCTTATCATGGCTTCCTATAAAACAAAGAATAACTTATAAACTCCTTCTCATAACCTTCAAAGCCCTTCATTCCTCTGCACCTAACTACATCTCATCTCTTGTCTCTCTATATGTTCTTGCCTGAAACCTCTGCTCCTCTCATAGCAACCGCTTGGTTGTACCCCCCACTACTACTGCTGTTTCCCGTATCAAACCCTTCTCTCTTGCGACTCCTTATATTTGGAATGCCATTTCTGAATCTCTCAGGAGAGAATTCTCCTTCAATGTTTTTAAAACTCAAAGACTACCTCTGGGAGCACCTGGATAACACCTGAACTGGCACTTTCAGTATATAACAGTGTAACAAACTGTAACCCACAGCACCTTAATACCCCTCTGAATTGTGTCTGTATGTTACCCTCCAATTTAGACTGTAAGCCCTACGGGGTAGGGTCCTCTAGCCTTTTGTTTCCTTGACACTGAGCACTTAATCTGCATTGTAATTATATTTTATATTTATGTGAATTGTATTCTAATAATGCACTCATTGTTACTTTTATTTATTTTGAAAATATTTTATTTGATTTTCATGTTAAACAAATGATAACAGTATGACAGCAAATTTTATGCAGATGAAAGACAAGTTATAATCGATACAATGGCATAAACTAAAATTAACTAAGCCAGTGGATGTAAACATATTGAAAGAAATAAAGAAAAATGTCCATTCATTGACTGGAATGTCTGAAAGCACATCTTATAAATGGAGAAACCGTCTTATTTGATCACCTATATTAGAATGACAAGCTTCAAAAAAGGGAGACCAAATCAGTTTAAAAGAGTCAATGGAATTATTTCCTTTGGTTTTGGTTAATAAGGCTTCTTGCCAACTAAGCTGGTTCATAAAAGAAATAACATCTGTTAACGAAGGGGGTTCTTTTAGTAACCAAGAATTAAATAAAGCTTTCTTGGAAGCTGCTAGAAAAAAAACTGTCAATGATTTATTTTCAGGGGAAATAAAATTTGTGTTGGGAACTGAAGGAAACACTACATTATCTAGATGCAAAAAAGCAAAGCACGGAGACAATTTAATCCTTATCTTCAATTGATAATTCAAACCCCCAAAAATTTCCCTCCAATATATATCAATCTTTGGGCAAGACCATAAATAATGAAAAAGTGACACATTAGTCTCATCACATTTAGGAAAGTATGAAATAGGACCATTGGAGGAAGTTTTTGAAAATAATTTTCCATAGTCTAGATGGATAAGCTTAAAATGTAGTATCCTCCAATTTTCTGCTAAAATGAATTTATTGTAATCCCTAATAGATTTTACCAAGTCTGAGGGAGTTATTTGACAATGTAATAACTCAGACCATTTAGTGGATGGTTTCAATAACGGGTGAGAATCTGTACTATAAACATTCCAAAATTGTTTAGAAAGAGAGCTAATAGAGACCAGACCAGGGAATTCCAAAAACTCTGCCAAATCGTCTGCAAGCTTGTGCTCAGCTAAAACCAGGTTTTTATTACTATGTAGCAGAGAAAGACCACATTGACATGCTAAATAATAGTATCTGTCAGACTCCTGAAGCTTGTATTGTTCTTTGAGTTTTCACCAAGTCATTAAGGCTTTCTTAAGCGGATCAAATATATCTTTTACCAAAACCAGTGACTTTCTCTTAATTGAAAATATAAAAGTATCAGATTTCTGATAATCTGAAGGTTTAAGTAAGAGTTTGGCTGGCATGTAAGGGGTTACTGTATAGCTATAACCATGGCAAAAGAATAAATGTTTCCACACACATATATAGAGTCACGATAGATAGGATTCCTCTTAAAGTTGTAAGGGACATTACTCCATTTGCTATGCAAAACAGATAGTATATCAAAAAAGGGTTCTTGAACGATCTCAATGTTGGGGGTTTAGAAATTTGTTGCCTCGAGAGATCCATTCAATAAGATATCTGGTGAGGGCTGATAGATTAAATGCTCTGAAATCAGGAAGGTTTAATCCTCCAAGTGTAACTGGAGCTCTCAATTTATAGAGGGCAATTTTTGCCTTTTTACCATTCCAAATAAATTTAGTTAAGGCAGAGTCAAGTTTCTTGATATCGCAATGCTTTATAAGCAAAGGGATATTAATCAATGGATATATTAGCTTGGGAAATATTAAGGATTTAAAAAAGAGCGATCGTCCCTTAATATTAAGGGGAGAATAGGCCCATTTTTCACACATGGCTGGGGTAATATTCAAAGAATATAAATTATTGAGATCTGAAGGAATTATTAATCCTAAATATTTAATTTGATTCTTTGGGTTTTTAAGTTGGAATTTCTTAAGTAGTGAATTGGAAAACGAACCATATATATTCATAATTTCTGATTTCTCAGCGTTAATTTTGTAACCAGAAAAAGACTGAAAGTCTTGAAATAAATCAAAAACAACCTTTAGTGAAGATGAAGACTCAGGATTTTTTAAAATTAATAATAAATCATCAGCAAAGGCTAATACCTTAAGATGTCTATTATTAATAGTAATTCCTTTAATTAACTTGGATTGTCAAGGAAACAAATTAAAGGTTCTTATGCAATATTAAATAAAAGGGGCGACAAAGGACAGCCCTGTCTCGTCCCTTTAAATATTTCAAAAGGTGACGACCTAGCTCCCCCCAAAAGTACTTGAGTTCTGGAATTTTTGTAAAGATATTTGATGTATTGGAAGAAGGGGCCCGTGATAAGGCAAAAAAATAGATGTTCCCAGGTAATATTATCAAATGCTTTTTCAGCATCAATATTAAGAATAGAGCTAGGAATTTTGTGTTTTTTGGCATAATATAAAATATGAATCAGAGCTCTAATATTTTTAACTCCTGATCTATTCTTAATAAAACCATTTTGGGCCTCGGAGATTATAGAGGGAAGAATTAAAGAAAGCCTATCAGCAAGGACCTTAGATAGTATCTTGATATATTAGTTTAATAGGGAAATATGTCTGTAGGAGGAAGGAAGGGATGGATCTTTGTCTTTTTTTCGGGATAACTCTAGACTTTTTCCAAAAAATAGTACATCATTAAATAAGTTTGTCAGAAAAGGTGATATTTATCCTTCATGATTTTGTAAAAAGAGGGTGTAAGGCCATCAGGGCCACCTGCCTTTGCTGCTTTCAGATTCTTAATAATAGTGGACACTTCCTCTGAGGTAATTGTACTATTTTGCTTTTGTAACTGAATTTTCGAAATCTGGGGGATTTTACAATTTTCAAAGAAATTCCTCATTTTTTCAGAACCTATACTTGGATTAGAGTATAAATTCTTATAATAATCTTTAAAAATGTCTACACTTTTATTGGGATCATTTGTTAGCTGGTTATGAATATCTTTAATCTTAAGTTTAGCCTGTCTATTTTCAGCCTTAGTAAGATTAAAGAGTAGGTTATTTGCTTTATTACTCAAGTTATTGAGCCTAGCCTGCGAAAAATATGTAAAAAAATTTTGTCTCACTTTGATCCAAATTTTAAGTTCATCCAAAATATTCTTATATTTTTGAGTATTTTCAAACGAAGGATGTTGTTTAAATCTAATATAAGAGACACTTTGTCTTTTACTCAATTCAAAAAAAAATTTGTGAACTTTTTTTAAAGAAATGAGATTTAAAAGAGGATATTTCCCCTCTAGCCACTGCCTTCCAAGGTTCCCAAAATAAGGAAGGGTCTTTCAAGTGTATTTTGTTTTCCTTGAAAAACAAATCCCATCTACTATGTAGCATCTTTATGAAGTCTGGATTATCCTTAAGCAAATCTGGAAAAGATCAAGAGACAAAATTTCTGGGAGCTGGTAAAATGGAAACCACCAATGAAATTAGGGCATGGTCTGAGATATTAATATTCCCTATATTTGTTTCAATAGTTCTATTAATCAGGTTATTGGAAATTAGAAAATAATCTATTCTTGTACCTACATGATGAGCAGATGAGAAAAAGGTGAAATCTTTTTCAGCAGGGTGAAAAAGTCTCCAAACATCATTAAGGTTAGTATCTCTGCAAAAATTATGTAGGAGCATAGACTTCTTACAATGATTATTCAATTTCCAATCAGATCTGTCTAAAGAACTAAGAAAGGACTCATTCAAATCCCCTGCTAGAATTAAATTGTTAGCAGGAAGCAGAGAAATTTGTTTTGTGAGCCAAATACAATAATCAGACTTATTACTATTTGGAGCATATACAGAACATAAATGCTAGAATTAAATTAATCAACATCATTAATGAGTACTTCAGTGTAAATAAATCTGCCAAGCTCATCCTCAACCGACTTTGTAATAGCAACATTCAATTTACGATTGAATAAAATAGCCACTCCACATTTTTTATTAATAGCAGGGGAAAAGGCAAGTTCGCCAACCCAATCTTTTTTCAACCAGGTATTCTCTGGACCATTAAAATGGGTTTCATGTAAGAATGCTATGTCACATTTGGTGTTTTTTAAATTTCTGAGTATAGTCTTTCTCTTAGAAAAGTGATTCAACCCATTAAAATTCCAGGAAACAAAGGACAAAGAATGTGATCTAGATGAAGACATCAACCTGAAAGATGAGCTTGAGCTGATTTAAGTAAAATAATACATATATAGTTATATCTATCAATGTAAAATTGAAAGATGGTGACTTATAGAACCGAATAACAAATTTGGTAAAGTCATAGGACACTTCCTTTTTTCCCTAAGGATGGAAAACTAACAACTCTTCTCTCGAGTTAAACAGAGAATATAACACCCACTACAGGGTCATATTGAAGAAAAAGTTTATTCCCTTTTAGAGTCAAATGTCTGAGATCATATCTTCTTCACTGGAATGTGGAAGACTGCCTGTTCTAGGAGGAAGTGGAGATCTCGACCTAGACCTAGATTTGGTCTGAACTTGAAAAGGTTTTGAGTCCTTAGAAAATCTAGACTGTCAAGGGGTATCGTATCTCTTCCATCTTTGATCCTTTGGAGGAGAGCCACATTTTGAGTTAGATGGTGTTACCAAAGCAAGATTTCCACTATTCTTCTTTTCCATACGTGAAACAAAAGTGTGCGCCTCTCTAGGATCACTAAAAACCCTGGCTCCAGAAGGCAGAAAAATCTTAAGTTTAGCAGGATACATCAAGGCAAAATTGATATGAAGATTAGCCAGTGATTGGCAAATTTTGGAAAATTCCTTTAGTTTTTGAGACAGAAGCAATGAGTCTTGAAATATCACCATTTTATTTCCTTCAACATCAAGTGTATTAAATTTTTTGTAGGCTTGAAATAATCTATTTCTATCTGAGTAGTCCAGGTATTTGACAATTACTGCTCTTGGTCTCATGGGTTGGAGATCTTTAGGTTGACCAATCCTATGAAGTCTCTCTATTTTGAAACATTGACAACCCGGTTTGATGGGAATTGTTTTGGAAATTAACATGCTTAAGGAATCATTTTGGAAAGATTCAGGTATGTTTATGAATCTGAGATTGTTTCTCCTAGATCTATTTTCCAGGTCATCCACTTTCAACTTAAGCTCTTGATTTTGTTTCTCTAAAGAGTCCAACCTGGATGAAGAATCAATCATATCATCTCGGAGTTGAGAAACCACATCCTCGATCTCGCCAAATCTTTTGTCATGTGTAGAGAGATTTTCTGAGATGCTAGTAATTTTAATCTGCAGTTTGTCAATGGCTTTACTAATCGTTGACTCTATAACTGGATTAATGAGTCTGGCTACTTCAGCAGCAATAAGAGAGTAGTCGTCAGATAAAGATGTTCTTGTAGGAGCAGAGTTGTGAGATAAGAAAATACTATTTGTATCCCTATCCTGTAGCTTTACATTTTTCTTGTTAGCCTTCTCATATGTTTTGCCATTAGCTTTAGAAGACATTGTGAAGGAAGGAGAATACGTTTTCATATATTAGAAAACCTGAGCAACAATCCCAAAATGTGAGAGTAATGATCTTTTTTTATTTAATTAATTTTCTACTTTTTCTTCTTGTTTTTTATTTTGTTTGTTTTATGTTTTTTCTCCTGTTTTTTATTAATAAAGCTTTTATTACAAGTCAATTTTTCCTTCTTGTTTTATTCTTTGTCTCTGTTTTCCTTTCACAAAGAAGTAACCATTGATTTGTTTCTATGGTTACAATCCTACTCAAGCATTTGCAACATTGTATACAATAAAGATGTAACAAAAGTATCAGTAATGACAGCAATCACTAACAATGTTTAGTCTTAGTCAGCAGAGAGATAACTGCTTTTTTGTGACAAATTCTTGTCACTAAAATTTAAACAATGTGACACAAAATAAGACTCAGCAAGCAGCTCTGACTAAGTTAGCTGATAACTCAGTGTCCCAGCAGGAAATCAGAGGCCACCATTTTGTTACAAATATGTTGCTTAGAACTTGCCATAAATGACTCAAAATGTAGTATATAACCAGTATGTAGCAGAGAACCGCAAGTTCACAGGTGAATCTCAAAAACAGCGCGGGCTTGACAAATGCAATGGCAGAATCTGAGGTAACTAAAGAGCTCAGCACATCAGGTGATTGAGAATGTCTGCTACTGCAATCCAAGCTAAAATGGATTCATCGTTTGGACACCCTCAGCCCTTGTGGCCTAAATGAACTTATCTCCTATGCTCCATTCTTTTAATGGACCTGTTCAATGGACCAATCGATTTGCAGACCCTGCTGTTGGGAAGGTTACACTGCTGGACTGTAATAGACCCTGGGGAAGGCTGACCAAATCTGTCCTTCCCGCTTTTTCTTCCCCACTTTAGGCACCACCAGGCCCCTATTAGCCCTGACAATTTATTTTTATATTTTTATTTGGTGGTCTGTAGTAATGGTTACCGGGTAAGGGTACCCTAAACTCCAATAGTACCTTGCCATGTAAGCTCATCCAACGGATATAGCCTATGCCAATGGCACCCACCTACTCTGATAAATCTCCATGAGATACACACAGTATTGGAAGGACTGAGGGGCATGTTTACTAACATTGGAGATAAATATCTGGAGAGATTTCTGGAGATGTTGCCCATAGCAACCAATCAGATCTTTGCTGGCTGTTTAAATCTAATTGCTGATTGGTTGCCATGGGCAACATCTCCAGAAATCTCTCCAGATATTTATCTCCAATGTTAGTAAACATGCCCCTGAGTGTCATAACCCCCTCTGAAGGTATTTCACATGAGGTGGTTGACCTAGCCTATTTCTCCAGTGTGTAACAGGAGCTATACTATATTTACAAATATCTAGGGTGGCCCTGGCTCTGAGGTCTCACACTGGTCAGATGACCCATACACCCAATCATTGCTGGATGAGCTCTGGCCCTCCACTTACGCACAATGTGACCTGAAAGCCCAGTGTGCGAACAAGAGAACACCACCTGGTGTAAACCACCTATGACCCACTCCCTGGGGACTCGACCATGGGGCAGCTATATGGGACCTAAGGTGTGCCTTCCTACTATCTTTCCCTGACTTTTCTCTCCCTGTCTTTTTCTCTAACACTTCTCCCTTTTCCATTTTATGGTAGCCTAGCCCCCTATTGTATATTGAATTAACAGCAGACAGAACAACCCATGCACGACAGCACACTAAGATATATACCCTTGTTGAACTATATGGCAAGTAGATAAAAATAATCGCTACTTTCAGCCAAATTTCTCAGAATTCGTGGTTGCCATGGAGGGAGTCCCTAACAACGCATCTGCTCCAGAGACGCTGGCCACAGCGCCACCTGCTGCCTGAAGCTTGACATTTTCCACAGTCTGGTCCGGTAAGCGCTGTTCTGTCAGCACTTCAACAGATCCTGATTCCAGCACAACACATCTGCACAGTTTAACTGTGACACCCAGCTAAGGTTTGATATCGAAGCGCCATTTTACTTGACCACGGAATGACCGCTCCTACTGGGGATGTGAAAACTCCAATGGACTGGTATGTTGTTGCGCTGGCCTAATTTGTATTTTAATGAACTGACAGGCTATATCGCTTCCCTCATTTGTTTATTTATTTGTTTCTCAATGGACTGTGTCACGATGATTCTAGCGCTACCTCTATTTGCATCTGAATGGACTGACATACCTCAGCACTACAGTGTTTCTTTTATTTGTGTTTGAAAGCTGTCCACAATTAATACTTTGTATCATGTATAATGCATAGACTTACGAAGAGCAACAGTAACTATTTCAGATTCGTTTGACCTAATACATATCTAGTAGCAAATCCTTGGTACTGTTGCATATTATATGTTTGAACACAGAGTTTTTCTTATTGTCTGTTTATATATATATGTATTTTCATTTCCCTTATGAACTTTTTTACCTTTTTTAACTAACTTTGATTAATTATGTTTATTGACCTGGCCAAAAATGTCATGATGATGTCACCACTTCCTGTTTCCCGCCACTGGGGGTTTAAATGGTTGATGTTTGAGAAAGGCAAGAGTGCTAGCCGAAACATTAGTTGTTTTTTTGATCCAATAAATACTTGAAAATTTCTTTTAAGACCTGTGAGTGCAAGCTTCATCCGTCTCTCTCTCTCTTTTGTGACCTCACAATACTTTGAACATTGTTTTCTGTATATCAAAACACTTTTTAAATTATGTGCAAAATATAATTTTTCAGAAATGATGTGCAATATACCGTGCAAACAGTAGGTGTCCCCATCAGCTCAATAAAAACTATTCATAAAAAACAGTGCATATTTCTTCCTGTGAAAATAGAAAGCATAACAAAGTGCTAAGTCACTTCAAAATTCCTATGAATTGTAACACGTTTCTACCACAGAGCTTTAACTCCTTTTACATTTCTTTCGCAACATATGTAACTCATTTAATCTATTATCTCAACAGGGTGAAATGTTTTTATTGAGTTTAAAAAACAAAACAAGTAGGAATTTAACAAAAATGCAAAGTTGTAAAATGAGGCATCTCCAAACTGGTTATGGAGACTCGAGATATAGAACAGGAATACAATAATGATAACAATTGGAGTGTCTTATTTACATTTTACCAGAGTGAAAGTAAAAATAAAAGTAAAGTAACAAAAACAAGTTCTAAATCTAACAACCTGACAACACTCAGTGAATATTAAGCACCAGTGATACAATAGTTCTGTAAGGAATGTGAAGAAAATGGACAAATAGGTTTTAGCCACTACAGGAAAGACTATTTCTTGAGCCAGTCGAGGATTCGAAATTTTAAGTTAGAATCTGTTCGATCCCAAAATATTGACCAAGTTTCTGTAAATATACATATGTGAGTTGGATCTTCTGATTTAAGCTGTAAACAACATCACCAGATGTTACTTATAACATTTAGATGTCTCTGTAAATCCTTATCTGGAGAGTTTATGTGGAATAATGCCAATTTTGGGCTTAATTTAATATGAAGCTTGAACTTGTGGTTCAGATACTTCTCAAGAACTAGCCAAACTTTTTGCACCTTAGGGCAACTCCAAAGGTAGTGAAATAAATCTACATTTAATTGGGAGCATTTTGGACAGAAAGGCTGGGAACCCAAACCTATTGACTTTCTATACAATTTACCATATCCTAAGTGGATCAATTTAAAATGCTGAACTCTCCAATTTTCAGACACTAAGTACTTATTATATGCTAGATGCTAGATCTGTGCATCCCTATCCTCTCCTTCAATTGCCTCACTGTCTTCCCATGGTACACTAATCCGCATGGGCACTTGATGATGTAAACTACCATTGTTGTTTCACATGTCATCCTATGCTTCACCTTATACTTCTTTCCAGTGTGGGGATACGTAAAATGTGTTCCCCATATTAGGCTGCTACACATCACACAGCCTTTACACTTGAAAACTCCAGGCTTAGGACTTAAGAAATTTTCTTGCCCTTTTCCAACATGCTTATCTACTACATACATACTAATGTGTTTAGATACATGCCAATAGAACACATTAGAGCACATCCCAGGTGGTGACACAGAAAAAAAGCTACTGCAGAGAGAAGCTTTTTGGATTTATGAGCTAAATTGTATGAGCCCGAATGGCATGAATGGGCAGGTCAACTTGAGCTGTTTTTTGACATGACTATACATAGTGGGAAAGTGCAATAAATTTTTAGTTAACTAAAAGAAAAAGATAGTAACATTGTCTAGCAGACAGAAGGAGTACTCATGTGGTTGTTACAGTAACAGATTGAGTCTTTTTAATTGACACTATTTTGTTTCTTGTTTTTTGTTTCCTTTTAGGATTTGTAACAATGGGATGTTATGGACACTGTAACACAAACTTTTTAAAGCACACTGGGGACACCTTGTGGATGTAATGTTATTTTATATTTTTATATGATTATTTACTTGGACACAGACACAGATGTTTAAAAATTATTTATTGGATATTTATATTTTTATAACACATATTGTATTGATAAAATGGTAAAGATGTTGGTTACATTATTTGCACATAACCTTTAAAAAAAAGCTTTTTTCACTTTAATAAGAATGTCTAAGGATTTGGTATGGAACCAATTAAGGGTAGATTGGACACAAGGACACTGATTGGTTTGGTGTGAAGCACATGGTCATTTAATGTTTGGTTTTATTACATTTTGTATCATCCTTGAAAAAGGTCCCAACAGGGACCGAAACATTGGGTATTGATGCAACAATAAAAGAGTCACTTTTTACACAAAAGGGAGTGCTGGTTTGGAAACTATTGCTATACACACACACACACACATATATATATATATATATATATATATATATATATATAAAATAATCTTGGGTAATATATAACATGATGGGGTTGTGCTATGTTATGACACACAATACACAGGCAAAGTACTGTGTTTGCAGAAGCTGAATTGGCAGCCAAGAAAAGTCATATGCACAATTTTCATTTTGGGGTCCCTACAGGTCACATAGGTAAATCTATGCATACTGGACATCAAACTGTGCATTAGAAGGAAATACCAAAAAGGAAATAGCATTATTGCTTAAAAGTGGGTGAGACCAGAAAGTAAAAGTGCGTGAGGCTTATTATACCATTGGGTGTGGCTTATGGTTGTTGGAGGGGCCTAAAAAACAACTAAGTTATACACTAAGGGCAGATTTATCAAGGGTCAAATAGTCAATTTTACAAAACAATATTGTCTCTAGGGAGCACCCCGAAAAATGGTGTGCCACATATGTAAAACTGCTCCAGATAGCATCAAAACCAAATGTTCTTGTATGTAGCATGGGGCACCACATGGAGTCCAATATAAAAATTCTATATTTTATTTATCCATTAAAATTAGTACAAAAAATCAATGCAAAGATCGCCTGTAATGGTTTTACACTTGAGGCGTTTCGTAGCCCTCTGGCCACTTCCTCAAAGCTTAATGGTTCCTACTAAACCAGGTTTTTTAATTCCTCAATGGTATTCCTTGCAACATGATCTTGACAAACTGGCAATCTGGGCAGCTAAGTGGCAAATGAGATTCAATGTTGATAAATGTAAGGTCATGCACCCGGGATGTAAAAATATCCAAGACACTTATACCCTTAATGGGACAGCACTAGGCAAATCCATTATGGAAAAGGACCTTAGAGTCCTTGTAGATGATAAACTTGGCTGTAGCAAGCATGCCAGTCGGCAGCATCAAGGGCAAATAAGATCTTGATCTTGTATTAAAAGGGGCATAGAGTCACGGGAGGAGGGGGTCATTCTTCCACTGTATAGAGCACTTGTAAGGCCCCATCTAGAATATGCCGTACAGTTTTGGTCTCCATTACTCAAACAGGACATTATTGTATTAGAGAGGGTACAGAGAAGGGCAACTAAGCTGGTAAAAGGGATTGAAAATCTTAGCTATGAGGAAAGACTGGCCAAATTGGGGATGTTCACGCTGGAGAAGAGGCGCTTAAGGGGTGATATGATAACTATGTATAAATATATAAGGGGATCATATAATAATCTCTCTAATGCTTTATTTACCAGTAGGTCTTTCCAGCTGACACGAGGTCATCCATCCCGATTAGAAGAAAAGAGTTTCCGCCTAAATATTCGGAAGGGTTTTTTACAGTGAGAGCTGTGAAGATGTGGAATTCTCTCCCTGAATCAGTGGTACAGGCTGATACATTAGATAGCTTTAAGAAGGGGTTGGATAGCTTTTTAGCAAGTGAGGGAATACAGGGTTATGTGAAATAGCTCATAGTACAAGTTGATCCTGGGACTAGTCCGGGAAGTCAGGAAGGAATTTTTCCCCCTCTGAGGCAAATTTGAGAGGCTTCAGATGGGTTTTTTGCCCTTCTCTGGATCAACTGGCAGATAGGTAGTTAATAATAAAATAAAAAAGGTTGAGCTCGATGGACATGTGTCTTTTTTCAACCTTACTTATTATGTTTCTATGTAATGGTAACCGCTCATAAAATCATTAACCCTTTTCATAACAACAACAACATATCGTTAGGGGCTAAGAAAAAAGCACCTAACTAATGCATCTCAAGAAAGTGTATACAATGTATCAATTGTTTGAACGCTTCAAGAAATACATATAATGTCAGTTACAATAATTCAAATCCAAGATTATCTGAATAACAATGTATCAATTAGTTAGAACATAAAATATATAATAACATAATGTTACAAATGATTTAAACCCAAAATAATAACCAGGATGAAGCCAAATATATAAGTGCAACATTTTTTTTAAAATATATTGAAAAAAGAATACCAAATAAAAATATTAAAAAAATATCAAAAAAAGCAAGATACCTCCCACTCACGATTCAATCCTCTGTTATTCTGAGGTGATATATCCAATAAACCTCTCTATCTGACAATCTCCAACTCACATCTCCCCTCCTAATCTCTGATCGGGGTTTGACTGTAATCTGAAAACAAAGTTTGTTCAAGTCACAATGTTCCATTTGTATATGATTGGCTATCGCTGATTTCATGTCCCCTCTTTCTGTGGCCAAAAGATGTTCCAAAATCCTCACCCCTACTGGGCGCGTGGTCTGTATTGGGCTCCACAATGGCAAGTTGCCAGGTATATTACCCCCTTAGATAATTGAAATAGTAGGGAATTTTATATTTTTATATTAGAGTAACATAGTAAGTTAGGTTGAAAAAAAGACACACTTCCTTTTAACCTGCCTATCTGCCAGTTGATCCAGAGGAAGGCAAAAAAAAAAAAAACATCTGAAACCTTTCCAATTTGCCACAGAGGGCGAACAAATTCCTTCCTGACTCCAAAAAATGGCCAATTCCCTGGATCAACTTGTACTATGAGCTATCTTCCATAACCCTGTATTCCTTCACTTGCTAAAAAGCCATCCAACCCCTTCTTAAAGCTATCTAATGTATCAGCCAGTACAACTGGTTCAGGGAGAGAATTCAACATCTTCACAGCTCTCCCTGTTAAAAACCCCTTCTGAATATTTAGGCGGAACCTATTTTCTTCTTTTTCTTTGGAATGGGTGACCTCCTGTCAGCTGGAAAGACCTACTGGTAAATAAAGCATTAGAGCGATTATATGAACCCCTTATATATTTATACATAGTTATCATATCACCCCTTAAGCGCCTCTTCTCCAGCATGAACATAATTTGGCTAGTCTTTCCTCATAGCTAAGATTTTCAATACCTTTTACCAGCTTAGTTGCCCTTCTCTGGACCCTCTCTAATATAATAATGTCCTGTTTGAGTGATGGGGACCAAAACTGTATGGCATATTCTAGATGTGGCCTTATCAGTGCTCTATAAAGTGGAAGAATGACCACTTCCTGCTGTGAATCAATGCCCCTTTTAATACAGCTCAAGACCTCATTTGCCCTTGATGATGCCGACTGCCATTTCTTGCTACAAGGACTCCAAGGTCCTTTTCCATAATGGATTTGCCTAGTGCAGTCCCATTAAGGGACTTGGATATTTTTACATCCCAGGTGCATGACTTTACATTTATCAACATTTAATCTAATTTGCCACTTAGCTGCCCAGATTGCCAGTTTGTCAAGATCAAGTTGCAAGGATGCCGCATCCTGGATGGAACTAATTGGACTGTATAGTTTTGTGTCATTTGTTAACACTGATACATTACTTACACACCCTCCCCTTAGTCATTAATGAACAAGTTAATGACTTAGGGGAGGGTGTTGTAAGTAATGTATCAGTGTTTGCAGATGCCACAAAACTATCCAGCCCAATTAATTCCATCCAGGATGTAAGCCTGGGAATTCAGACTCCTCTATTGTATATATTGAAGAAAAGAACTGATTTAGCACATTTGCCTTCTGTATCTGTTACAACCATACTGGTACCATTATTTAATGGAGCAACACTCTCAACCTGCATCTTTTTACTATTAATACATTTAAAAAACTTCTTGGGGTTAGTCTTAGCCTCCACCGCAATGCACTCTTTATTTCCTTTCTTTGCCTTCCAGATTGCTGATTTACAACATTTATTATAGTGTTTGCATTCATTAAAAGCAGCTTTTGTCCCAACAGATTTGTAGTTTTTAAATGCCTTTCTCTTCTTTCCTATTAACTTCTTTACTTCTATATTAAGCCACATAGGGTAATTCTTAGAACATTTGCTCCTTACGGGAATAAATTGAAAAAATAACATTTTAAATGACAACCAATTCTGTTCTGTGTTTTTAGCTGAAAACATAATGCCCCAATCAATTCTCTGAAGGGATACCTCAAGGCTTTTTTGAAATTCATGTTTTCTGTTGTCCTAGTGTATATTTGTTTTTTGCACCAGACATTAAATGATATAACATTATGGTCACTATTACCCAGGGGTTCAATGACTTGCACATTTGCTATAAATTCTGGGTCATTTGAGATCACTAGATCCAGAATAGCATTTGGCTGGCTCCTCAACAACCTTTGCCATAAAATTGTCATGCAACAAGTTTATAAACTTGTTCCAATTAATTGATCTAGCAATTGCTCCAGTCAATATCTGAGTAATTTAAATCCCCCATTATCATTACTTTACCCAAACTAGCAGCCTTTTCTATTTTCGTCACTTACATTAGGTCTATAGCATACCCCTACAATTAATTTGCTGGAATTGGAGAAGAACTCCACCCATAAGACTTCTGCCCTCTCTTTTTCTAACATAACCTCCTCCTTTATACAAGCTTTTAAATCCTGCCTAACAAACAGACATACCCCTCCTCCTTTTCTATTGCCTCTGTCCCTCCAAAACAAAATATAGCTGCTGATATTAACTGCCCAGTCATGTGACTCATTGATCCATGTTTCTGCCACACCAATCACATCATATTTTCCCTCCAGCACCTCCAGGTCTCCCATTTTACCAGACTCCTTGCATTTGCAAACATGCATTTAATACTGGTACCATTATTGAACAAATGACATGTGGACATCTAAAAAAGGGATCTCAGTATCATGTATTTCATAGGTGAAAGTTATAACCTCCATTGCTTGACACTCCACAAACTAAACAAAGGACTCAATATCCCCATCCCAGATACCAATGCAATCATTGATGTAGCGGTAAAACTGTATTATACTCACCCTGTAGGGGTTCAGATCGCCAAAGATGTTGTGCAGCTCCCACCAGCCCATAAATAGGTTGGCATAGGTGGGGGCAACCAAGGCCCCCATCGCAGCACCACATATATGGAGATAAAAAAACCCATCAAAGTAAAAATAGTTTGTTCATAACAAAAAATCAATCGATTGCATGATAAAATCATTCTGAGGTGGTGGATAACATTTTTCTTTCTCCAACCGAAACAAAATTGCCTTTGTTCCCAGCACATGCTTAATGGAAGAGTATAACACATTCAAATACATAGAGAACCACTTATAAGATGATTTCCACTGTATTCCCTTAAATTTATTAATACACATTGTGGTGTCTCGCAAATAAGTGTGAAGCTTAACCACCAATGGCATCAATAATTTATCCATATATCTAGAAAGACCTTCGTTTAAGGACCCAATGCCAGCTACTATCGGGTGGCCCTTGACATCCTCCAAGGACTTGTGAACTTTGGGAAGAATGTGAAAAATAGAAATAACAGGTGATTTCACAAACTGAAATTGAAATTCGATGTTATTAATTATCACATTATCACGAGCCATATTAAGTAAGCCCTCCAAATGTATCTGAAAAACAAACGTTAGATCCAATTGCAATGGGGTATATACTGATATATCTGACAACTGTCTAATAACTTCATTTTCATATTTATTCTTATCAAGTATAACCAATGTTCCACCCTTATCTGCTTTCTTTACCACCACATTGTTATTTTGACTCAATTTGTGGAGCGCTTGAAATTCACCTAGAGTTAAAGGTTAGATGGCTTGGTAGTCCCTCCCCATATGGGGCCTAATGTACAATCTCATGGTGTACCAATTTATGAAATAATTCAATGTAATGTCCTTTGGACTGTATAGGGTACATCATAGTAATTATTAAACATTTCAGCATCATCTATAACATCTTTACCATCCGGGATCTCCAACCCCCTATCTGTCTCATTAGTGCCCCTCATTACAAAATGTATTTTTAATCAGATCTAGAATGGTTTGAAATCTATCAGTCTAATTCCGGAAAAAAATTGAGCCCCTTGGATGACTGAAATAGTTCATCATGAAACAGTTCTTTCTGTGAAAGATTAATCATGCTATTAAGCAGTGTTCCAGATTTAGTATCCAGTTCCGAATGAGTCAATACCCCCCCACTGCAGATGCAGTTGTCTCTTCACTGATATCTGTGGAATGTAAACCCTGATTATACATTACCAACTGGTCATTTGCCCATACACCATGTTGTTATCATAGTCTCATTTGTCCCTATGGAACTTATCCCTCATTGCCTTCTTGATAAAACATTCATAGCGATTAAAGCCTTCCTGCAATTATCTCATTCAATCAGAGTCAGGACCAACGGAGGTATGTTTCAAAGTCATCTAATACACTCAATATCACTGTGAGTAAACTTCAGCTGCTGGTTATCACAGGTCAAAATTAGCTGCATTAGTCTATTAGAACAATCAGATAGTATGTTATTCCAGGACTGTATAAATTCAGCATTTACTTCACTGAATGTGGGAAATTTCTTGATTCTTAGACCCCTTGGTATACGCTCATTCTTAAGATAGTTCTCCAAGGAGCATATATCCCAACAGATCCCCGTTTCATTGCCCGCTCCAAGTCCCAAACAACATTCATTAGTTTCAATTAATTCAGGGGGGAGATGGTACAATTGTTGCAGAGTTTCAGAAAAGATCATCTCTGCTTGCTTCATTTGATCTAAAAATGGTGGCGATTCTCTCTCCATTGCATTCATAATCAAAAAAAGGTGATTATATAGGTATATATTTTAACGGGTGTTACAACCTACCGGATTAATAGTATTTTACAAAACAAGATTGTTGCAAGGAGCACCCCAAAAAATTGACTCAATGTGTGCTACACATTTAAAACTGTTAACCCCATGCTGATTAAGTCATGTTAAAAGCCTATTCACCCAAACATCGATAGCTATACCTAAACAGTGTATCATTATAAGAAAAATAAATACACCCACATTAAGCAACAATATAATCAATATGACCTGTAATTTAATGTGAAACAATAAATAAAGTCTATAATTTGATGTGTTCTAGAATCCATTAACAATGTAGCCACGACCTGACACCTTACCAATATTCTATCCCAATATAAAAAGATAGATAGCCCACATTGTGTGTGTATTGACCATTTCTATAGGGCTGCACCTCAAAAGATACTCCCAATATCCAATTAACTCTTAATTTACACGTACAAACATAATATAGGAATCTAAACACCACATCGAAACACCCACCTACATATTCAATAAAAGCAAGATAATTCCCATTCCCTGTTCATACCATCATGAACTTCTGTAGTTTTCATCTGATGAATCCAGAACGCCTCCCTGACCAACAACCTTCTATCCAGATCACCCCCCCTCACATCAAAACGGGGTTCGTCTATAATTTGAAATTGAATATCAATTGCTCTTCCATGTTTATCTATAATGTGCTTGGCTACTGCAGATTTACAATCTTTCCTACCATCCGCCGAAATATGTTCAAGAATACGTGTTCCTGCCTTTCTCATTGTTTTCCCTTTATACTGCAACCCGCATGTACATGTTATCAGGTATACTACTCCTTAAGAGTTGAAGTATTTCTTAATCGTAAAAACTCTCCCTGTATTGGTAGCTATAAATTCCTTCGTGACTTTTAAAAATTGGCACGATTTACATCTTCTTCTATTGCACCTGTAGTTCCCTTTGTATCTAAACCATGTATAGGATGTATCCTGGTCTCTGGAGCAATATAGACTCGGGGAAATCCACGATGCTACACTCCTGTTTTTCCCATACACAAAGGATGGCCGTGTGTCCAACACCTTTGCCAGAACTGGATCTTGGAGCAAAACCCCCCAATATCTCCTGACACTACGTTGTAATGATCATATTTATTTGCTGTATGTAGTACAAAAACAAACAATGGTATTGTCTTGTCTCTCTGTCTTAAACATATTACGCCATTTAGATCTACATTCGGACAATAACCTGTTCCTGTCCATAGCAACTGCCTTCTCATAGGCCGATCTCACCATACTCATCTCATAGCCCCTTGCAATAAATCGATCCCATAATGCCATAGCCTGGGAATGAAAATCATCCCATGATGAACAAATCCTCCTTAGACGTATAAACTGTTCTATTGGAATCCCTCTCAGGCAAGTTGCTGGATGAGCACTCTCAGCATGTAGCAATGTGTTACGGGTGATACCAACATTATATCCAAAAAAGGAATACGTGTGTCATGTGTCTCCATGGTAAATAATAGTCCCTCCACCTAGCTGTTACAAAATCCAATGAATGCATCCAAAGAGGGTTCATCCCCATCCCACACCCCTATGCAGTCATCAATATAATAAAAATCTGGTCCTATATGGATTGGTATCAAAAATGTGAAGCCGCTCAAACCATCCTATAAAGAGATTGGCATATGTGGGGGCAAAGGATGCCCCTATTGTGGCCCCACACTTCTGGATGTAATGAGGAATTTACAGTGTTGGAAGAGGGAGGCAAGATGGCCACGTTAATCTAAAGCTCCGCACCACGGTGGTGCTATATAGAGCATATTCCCACAGTACAATGGCCTAGTACGCATTAAAAAAGGGGTGGAAAAAGGGGAAAGCAGAAGTAATCTTACCCGCAATTGGCACACGAGAATAGGAGGCAGCAAGCTGCAGCGGCAGAGGCGGATGGTCACGTGACTACAGCCGGCAGACTCCAAGCGCTTGATAGGATAGGAGCAGGAGACGGAGCGGCTTGTGGAAAAGGCAGCTTAGCCGACGGAGAGTCTGAGAGGGAGACTCGGCCAGCGGGAGCCAGGGACACCGGAACCTAGGGGAGGCGATCATTGGCGGGATTAGCCAACTGACCGCTAGTGATGGATCTCCATTGGAGGGGAGCGGACGGGAGAAACACTCCGGTGCTGAGCAGTGCCTCCACTCAAAATAGATTCGTGGGAATGTGTACTTTCCGAAAATATATCGTTTTCTAGGGTGAACTTAACTTTTTCTACTTTTGCCTCCCCCCCCCCAAACTATGTAAATGTGTTGATTTTGCAGTACCTGAAATGACAGACCATATAGGGGTCTTCCTTTTGGGGACCCTATATGCCACGTGCTTGGGTACACCTATACATACTGTGTATCAAATTGTTCAGAGGACCCTAGGCTTTCATATTTGGGGTGATTTCTCTTGAAACTAGACTCGCCGCTCAACATCATCTGCTCCCATATGCATGTCCCTACACTGGCTCCCAATCTCTTCTAGAATCAAATTCAAATTACTTACACTCACATTCAAGGCCCTTAATAATGAAACCCCTCCCTATATTTCATCTCTAATCTCCAAATACACTCCTTCACGAAACCTTCGCTCTGCTTCTGATCTTTGCCTCACTTCTCCTCTGATCACTTCTGCCCATTCTCGTCTACAAGACTTCTCTCGGGCTTCTGCTTTTCTCTGGAACTTTCTCCTTCTTTCCAAACTTTCAAGCACTCCTTAAAGACCCACCTGTTTAAAGAGGCTTATTCGATGTACCTTAATTAATCATTGCTGTATCAAAAAAGTGTTTATATAATCCTAATATCTCAATTGTACCCTAACCTTTAGTTTGTAAACTCTAATCTCTAGGTCCTTCTAACCCTATTGTACTCTGTAATCCTTGTTTGTTATCCACCATTTATTCCCTGTTTGCTATAACTGCAGTAAAGCACTGCATATCTTGACAGTGCTATATAAATAAATGATGATGAAGATACCTAAAAGAATGTGGGTAATACGATGCTGCAGGGTTGAAATTTTGAGGTGATTTTTGGAAACCCTAGGCTTTCATATTTGGGGTGATTTCTCTTGATACCTAAAAGAATGTGGGTAATACGATGTTGCAGGGTTGAAATGTTGAGGTGATTTTTGGAAACGTCACCAAAATCACCAAATTTAGGATTGATTTGCGGCTTGGTACTTTGTAGTACAAAGACATGCATACCCAATTTAGATTCATTGGGAATGTGTACTTTCCGAAAATATATGTTTTTTTGGGGTGAACTTACCTTTTTCTACTTTTGCCCCCCCAGTACCTGAAATGACAGACCATATGGGGGTCTTCATTTTGGGGCCCCTATATGCCACGTGCTTGGGTACAACTCTACATAATGTTTATCAAACTGTTCAGAGGACCGTAGGCTTTCATATTTGTTGTGATTTCTCTTGATACCTAAAAGTATATGGGTAGAAATATTGAGGTCATTTTTGGAAATGTCACCAAAATCACCAAATTTAGGAATGGTTTGCATCTTGGTACTTTGTTGTACAAAGACATGCATACCCAAGTTAGATTCGTGTTAAGGGATACTTTCCAAAAATATATGGTTTTCTGGGATGAACTTACTTTTTTCTACCTTTGCCCCCCCCCCCCAAAACGATGTAAATGTGTTGATTTTGCAGTACCTGAAATGCCAGACCATATGGTGGTCTTCCTTTTGGGGCCCCTATATGCCATGTGCTTGGTTGCACCTATACATATTGGGCATCAAACTGTTCAGAGGACACTAAGCTTTCATATTTGGGGTAATTTCTCTTGATACCTAAAAGTATGCAGGGTGGAAATTTTGAGGTGATTTTTGGAAATGTCGCCAAAATCACCAAATTTAGGAATGGTTTGCGGCTTGGTAATTTGTAGTATAAAGACATGCATACCCAATTTAGATTCATGGGAATGTGTACTTTCCAAAAATATATGGTTTTCTAGGGTGAACTTAACTTTTTCTACTTTTGCCTCCCCCCCCAAAACTATGTAAATGTGTTGATTTTGCAGTACCTGAAATGACAGGCCATATGGGGGTCTTCCTTTTGGGGCCCCTATATGCCACATGCTTAGGTATACCTATACATATTGTGTATCAAACTGTTTAGAGGACCCTAGGTTTTCATATTTGGGGTGATTTCTCTTGATACCTAAAAGAATGTGGTTAATACGATGCTGCAGGGTTGAAATTTTGAGGTGATTTTTGGAAACCCTAGGCTTTCATATTTGGGGTGATTTCTCTTGATACCTAAAAGAATGTGGGTAATACGATGCTGCAGGGTTGACATTTTGAGGTGATTTTTGGAAAAGTCAACAAAATCACCAAATTTAGGAATGATCAGGGTTACAGGATGGTGTAATTTCATGGGTGGATCTCACCCTTTGAACTGGGAACTTCCTGTCTTCCATTTTGTGAGAAGCCTTTAGCTGAAGAACAGCACATGACAAGAGCTCTTACTATTTCAGGACTAAATGGTGGAATTGTCCGTAAGTACTTTAACCTATCGATATATAGTGCTTAAGGTGCTGCTGTGTGATGTTATGTGTACTGATTTGTGCATTCTGTATTTGTTTATGTTGCAGTTTTACAGTAAAGTGTAATTCAACAAAGATCTTTACCGACTGAAGGTCTCACGTGTCTTAATACTGGATTACTTATTGCTAGACTGTCTGACTAGCGTTATACAACTGCTCAATAACGCGAAGCAGAACAGTAAAAGGACAATCTGCGCAGCAGTCTGAAATATACAGAGACGTCATGCAGCATGAGTCTTAGATCAGGAACAAAGTATCAGGCAGATGATGTGCCACTGCCGACCCAGCAGACCTAGGAGAACATTGCCAGTTCCCAGCAAGATGATGCACAGTCACATGTGTCCAGATCTTCACGATCTAGCAAGACATCCTCAGCTAGTTCCCTAGCAGCCACAGCTCGCGCAAAAGCAGCAGCTGCCCGCGTCCAGCTACAGTTTGCAGAAAAGGAAGCCAGGATGATCCAGGAGATGGCAGCTAAGAAAGCCGCTGTAGCGCGAGAAGAAGCAGAGCTAGAATCAAGACTGCTCATCCTGCAGCGTCAGACAGCAGTTGCGGTGGCTGAAGCAAAGGTTTCCTCATATGAGGCGACAAGCTGTCCAGGAAGCAAGAAATCATATGACGACCCAGAGGTCCCAGGAAAACTTCTTTCCCCTGTAGACCGTACGAGTGAGTACGTTCAGAACCTCACTAATGTGCATACAAAAGAACAGTCCTTTAAACCTGAAGCAGAGGAATTCAAGCCGAGTTCCCCAGGTCCCCTGAATGAGTCCAATCGACCACGTGACACCAGCAGCTGCCGGCAAACCAAAAATCAAGCACCAGAGCCTCCCAGAAAAAGGGAGGAAGTGTCCCCACAACTTCAACCCAAAGATTATATGTATGAACAACAATGTGCAGCTGATATTACCAAATATCTCATCCGTAAGGACATGGTTAGCTCAGGCTTTCTCCAATTTGACAACAGTCCTGAAAGCTATTGGGCCTGCAAATCCTCCTTTCTGAATGCCACCAGAGGTCTGAACTTATCACCAGCAGAAATGCTTGATTTGTGATAAAATGGCTTGGTGCGGAGTCAGCAGAACATGCAAAGAGGATGAGAAGAGCAAACCTGCTCAATCCTGCAGCAGGACTCGACATGGCCTGGAAAAGGCTAGAAGAAACATATGGATCCCCAGTAGGGATGTAGCGAACGTCGGAAAAAAAGTTCGCGAACATATTCGCGAACTTGCGCAAAAATGCGAGCGGTTCGCGAACGGTTCTCGAACCCCATAGACTTCAATGGGAAGGCGAACTTTAACATCTAAAAAAGACATTTCTGGCCAGAAAAATGATTTTAAAGTTGTTTAAAGGGTGCAACGACCTGGACAGTGGCATGCCAGAGGGGGATCAAGGGCAAAAATGTATCTGAAAAATCTGCCTGTGTGTGCTTGGAAGAGATAGTGTAGGGGGAGAGCTGTTAGTGATTTCAGGGACAGATGATAGTAAGTTTGCTGGCTAGTAATCTGCTTGATACTGCTCTGTATTGGAGGGACAGAAGTCTGCAGGGATTTGAGGGACATTTTAGCTTAGGTAGCTTTGCTGGCTAGTAATCTACTGTTCTCTTTAAACAACTGCCATACGTTGACCTTGTAGGCATTGTTTGCCCATTTTTTTTGGACGCAGCCACTGAAGCACAGTTGCCAGAAAAAATATGCCATATAAATGCTGAAAATAGTCATTTTTCGCCATACGTTGACCTTGTAGACATTGTTTGCCCAGTTTTTTTGGACGCAGCCACTGAAGCACAGTTGCCAGAAAAAATATGCCATATAAATGCTGAAAATAGTCATTTTTTGCCATACGTTGACCTTGTAGGCATTGTTTGCCCAGTTTTTTTGGTCGCAGCCACTGAAGCACAGTTGCCAGAAAAAATATGCTATATAAATGCTGAAAATAGTCATTTTTTGCCATATACGTTGAGTCAACGTATGGCAAAAAATGACTATTTTCAGCATTTATATGGCATATTTTTTCTGGCCTCTGTGCTTCAGTGGCTGCGGCCAAAAAAACTGGGCAAACAATGCCTACAAGGTCAACGTCGTTGACCTTGTAGGCATTGTTTGCCCAGTTTTTTTGGCCGCAGCCACTGAAGCACAGAGGCCAGAAAAAATATGCCATATAAATGCTGAAAATAGTCATTTTTTTGGTCGCAGCCACTGAAGCACAGTTGCCAGAAAAATTATGCCATATAAATGCTGAAAATATAAATTTTTTTGGTTGCAGCCACTGAAGCACAGAGGCCAGAAAAATTATGCCATATAAATGCAGAAAATATGCATTTTTTTGGTCGCAGCCACTGAAGCACAGTTGACAGAAAAATGATGCCATATAAATGCTGAAAATATAAATTTTTTTGGTTGCAGCCACTGAAGCACAGAGGCCAGAAAAATTATGCCATATAAATGCAGAAAATATGCATTTTTTTGGTCGCAGCCACTGAAGCACAGTTGACAGAAAAATTATGCCATATAAATGCTGAAAATATAAATTTTTTTGGTTGCAGCCACTGAAGCACAGAGGCCAGAAAAATTATGCCATATAAATGCAGAAAATATGCATTTTTTTGGACGCAGCCACTGAAGCACAGTTGACAGAAAAATTATGCCATATAAATGCTGAAAATATAAATTTTTTTGGTTGCAGCCACTGAAGCACAGAGGCCAGAAAAATTATGCCATATAAATGCAGAAAATAAGCATTTTTTTGGACGCAGCCACTGAAGCACAGTTGCCAGAAAAAATATGCCATATAAATGCTGAAAATAGTCATTTTTCGCCATACGTTGACCTTGTAGACATTGTTTGCCCCGTTTTTTTGGTTGCAGCCACTGAAGCACAGAGGCCAGAAAAAATTAAACCAGTAGGGTTTGCACCCTAGTTTGTAACGGTGGCGGAGGGAGGAGGACGCTAAAGGACAGCTGTGTGTGGAGTCATGAGGCTTGAAGAGAAGGACAGCTGCATAGAAGTCAGAACAAGTCTTCCGGCGTGCAGTAACCCTCCGAGATCCACCCCTCATTCATTTTAATAAAGGTCAGGTAATCGACACTTTTGTGACCTAGGCGAATTCTCTTCTCAGTTACAATCCCTCCTGCTGCACTGAAGGTCCTTTCTGAGAGCACACTTGAGGCTGGGCAAGACAAGAGGTTCATGGCAAATTGTGACAGCTCTGGCCACAGATCAAGCCTGCGCACCCAGTAGTCCAGGGGTTCATCGCTCCTCAGAGTGTCGATATCTGCAGTTAATGCCAGGTAGTCCGCTACCTGCCGGTCGAGGCGTTCTTTGAGGGTGGATCCAGAAGGGTTGTGGCGCTGCCTTGGACAGAAAAACATTTGCATGTCTGATGTTACAGACCGGCCAAAGGGCTTTGTCCTTGCAGGTGTGCTCGTGGCAGGATTACTGGCACCTCTGCCCCTGGAATGTTGATGAGTACCTGAAGTGACATCACCCTTAAAAGCATTGTACAACATGTTTTGCAGGCTGGTTTGTAAATGCCGCATCTTTTCGGACTTGTGGTATGTTGGTAACATTTCTGCCACTTTATGCTTGACAGCATGAAAGACCCCATTCTCACAAGGTTGGATGCAGAGCTATCCATCTCCGCTTCCTCATTATCAAGGACTGCATCATCCACGGTCTCCTCCCCCCAGCCACGTACAAGACCAGGGGTCCCCAAAAGGTCACCACTAGCCCCCTGGGAAGCCTGCTCCTGTTGGTCCTCCTCCTCCTCCTCCACAAAGCCACCTTCCTCCTCTGACTCCACTTCTGGCACCTCTCCCTGCGTTGCAGCAGGTGCCTGGGTTCGTTCTGGTGATTCCGACCAGAAATCGTGCGCTTCCAGCTCCTCGTCACGCTGGCCTCATCTGTCACTCGTCGCACGGCACGCTCCAGGAAGAAAGCGAAGGGTATTAGGTCGCTGATGGTGCCTTCGGTGCGACTGACCATATTTGTCACCTCTTCAAAAGGTCGCATGAGCCTGCAGGCATCGCGCATAAGCACCCAGTAACGGGGGAAAAAAATCCCCAGCTCTGCAGATCCAGTCCTACCACCCAGTTCAAAAAGGTACTCGTTGACGGCCCTTTGTTGTTGCAGCAGACGTTCCAACATAAGGAGCGTTGAATTCCAGCGAGTCTGGCTGTCAGAAATCAAACGCCTGACTGGCATGTTGTAGCGCTGCTGAATGTCAGCAAGGCGTGCCATGGCTGTGTAGGAACGTCTGAAATGGGCCGACACCTTTCTGGACTGGGTGAGAACGTCCTGGAATCCTGGGTACTTGGAGACAAAACGTTGGACTATTAAATTTAACACATGTGCCATGCAGGGCACATGTGTTAAATTGCCCAGTCTCAACGCTGCCAACAGATTGCTTCCATTGTCACACACCACTTTTCCGATCTTGCAGTTGGTGTGGGGTCAGCCACCGATCGGCCTGTGACTGCAGAGATGACAGGAGTACAGATCCGGTATGGTTTTTGCTTTCCAGGCACATCATCCCCAAGACAGCGTGACAACGGCGTACCTGGCACGTCGAATAGCCTAGGGGGAGCTGGGGGTGCACAGGTGTGGAGGAGGAGAAGGTGGACCCAGCAGCAGAGTAAGAAGAAGAAGAGGAAGAAGACGAGGTAGAGAGCGATGGAGGAGTAGAGGTGGTGGCAGAACCGCGTGCAATCCGTGGCGGTGACACCAACTCCACTGTTGTTGTTGTTGAGCTACCCATTCCCTGCTTCCCAGCCATTACCAAGTTCACCCAGTGGGCAGTGTAGGTGACATACCTGCCCTGACCATGCTTGGAGGACCATGCGTCAGTAGTCATATGGACCTTTGGCCCAACACTAAGTGACAGAGATGTGGTAACTTGGCTCTGCACATGTTGGTACAGGTGTGGTATTCCCTTTTTAGAAAAAAAATTGCGGCTGGGTACCTTCCACTGCTGTGTCCCAATTGCTACAAATTTGCGGAAGGCCTCAGAGTCCACCAGCTGGTATGGTAAAAGCTGGCGGGCTAAGAGTGCAGACAAGCCAGCTGTCAGACGCCGGGCAAGGGGGTGACAGTCAGACATTGGCTTCTTACGCTCAAACATGGCCTTCACAGAAACTTGGCTGGTGGCAGATGACTGGGAATGGGAACAGGTGGTCAAGGTGGAAGGCGGAGTGGAGGGTGGTTCAGATGGGTCAAGGAGAGCAGAGGTAGAGCAGTAAGATGCTGGACCAGAAGGAGTGTGGCTTTTAGTTTGCCTGTTGCCTTTGAGGTGTTGCTCCCAAAGTGCTTTGTGCTTGCCGCTCATGTGCCTTCGCATAGAAGTTGTACCTATGTGGCTGTTGGGCTTACCAAGGCTCAGTTTCTGACTGCACTCATTGCAAATTACAATGCTTTTGTCAGAGGCACACACATTAAAAAAATCCCACACTGCTGACTTTTTGGAAGTGTGCGATCTGGCGGTAAGAGTAGAAGTTGGCGGCATTGGCGGCAATGGCGGGTGCGTTGGCCGGCTGAACACAGGTGCCGATACATGTTGTTGCCCTACTGATCCCTGCGGGCTGTCCTCCCTGCTTCTTCTAAGTCTTATTCTCCTACTGCCTCTCTGACTCTCCGTCTCTCCATCTGAACTACCCTCCTCTTGCTCTCTTCTACTAGGCACCCACAAAACATCAATCTCCTCATCATCATTCTCCTCAGATGCATCAATTTCTTCTGACACATCACAGAAGGAAGCAGCAGCGGGGACCTCCTCCTCATCACTCATCATTATGTCCATCTCTGTCGTGTTCTCTGCCAGAATTAAATCTGGTGTAACGTCCTCATCTCCTTCATCTTCTTCTGCCAATAATGGTTGCGCATTACTCAGTTCAAGAAACTCATGGGAAAATAACTCCTCTGACTCCAGTGAAGAAGGGGCACCGGTGGTGGAGGAAGTGTTACGTGGGGTGGCCATAGCAGTGGAGGATGAGGAGGATGTTGTGGTAAAGTTAGAAACGGTAGAGGATGGGGTGTGCTGTGTAAGCCAGTCAACTACCTCTTCAGCATTTTGGGAGTTCAGGGTCATTGGCTTTTTAAAACTGGGCAATTTGCTAGGGCCACAGGATTGCATAGCAGCACGGCCCCTAGCACGGCCTCTGCGTGGCGGCCTGCCTTTGCCTGGCATTATTTTTAAAAAAACAACAACAACAAAAACTCAGTTGGTTTTTCTGGAAACGATAATACACACAGCTAGATGGCGGTTTGAAGAAAACAGTGTGCAAATAATGCCTACAAGGTCAACGTATACACAGCGGTGGATACGGATTACGTAAAATATATGAATGCTGCTTGAAAAAAAATAACTCAAGTGGTTTTTCTAGAGACGATAATATTATCAATATTTAGACAAAATGTGAACAAGCTCACACAGCTAGATGGCGGTTTGAAGAAAACAGTGTGCAAATAATGCCCACAAGGTCAACGTATACACAGCGGTGGAAACGTATTACGTAAAATATATGCATGCTGCTTGAAAAAAAGTAACTCAAGAGGTTTTTCTAGAGACGATAATATTATCAATATTTAGACAAAATGTGAACAAGCTCACACAGCTAGATGGCGGTTTGAAGAAAACAGTGTGCAAATAATGCCTACAAGGTCAACGTATACACAGCGGTGGATACGGATTACGTAAAATATATGAATGCTGCTTGAAAAAAAGTAACTCAAGTGGTTTTTCTAGAGACGATAATATTATCAATATTTAGACAAAATGTGAACAAGCTCACACAGCTAGATGGCGGTTTGAAGAAAACAGTGTGCAAATAATGCCTACAAGGTCAACGTATACACAGCGGTGGATACGGATTACGTAAAATATATGAATGCTGCTTGAAAAAAAGTAACTCAAGTGGTTTTTCTAGAGACGATAATATTATCAATATTTAGACAAAATGTGAACAAGCTCACACAGCTAGATGGTGGTTTGAAGAAAACACTGTGCAAATACTGCCCACAAGATCAACGTATACACTACTACAGCGGTGGATACGGATCTCGTAAAATTTATTATGGCTGCTTGAAAAAAGTCACTCCGGTGTTTTTTCTGGAGACGGTAATATTATGGATATTTAGACAGAATGTGAACAAGGTCACACAGCTAGATGGCAGTTGGTTGAATAACACACTGGGCAAAAAATGCCTACAGGGCAAATAATGCCTAAAAGGTCAACTTATACACTACTACAGCGATGGATACGGATTACGTAAAATTTATTATGGCTGCTTGAAAAAAGTCACTCCGGTGTTTTTTCTGGAGATGGTAATATTATGGATATTTAGACAGAATGTGAACAAGGTCACACAGCTAGATGGCAGTTGGTTGAATAACACACTGGGCAAAAAATGCCTACAGGGCAAATAATGCCTAAAAGGTCAACTTATACACTACTACAGCGATGGATACGGATTACGTAAAATTTATTATGGCTGCTTGAAAAAAGTCACTCCGGTGTTTTTTCTGGAGACGGTAATATTATGGATATTTAGACAGAATGTGAACAAGGTCACACAGCTAGATGGCAGTTGGTTGAATAACACACTGGGCAAAAAATGCCTACAGTGCAAATAATGCCTAAAAGGTCAACTTATACACTACTACAGCGATGGATACGGATTACGTAAAATTTATTATGGCTGCTTGAAAAAAGTCACTCCGGTGTTTTTTCTGGAGACGGTAATATTATGGATATTTAGACAGAATGTGAACAAGGTCACACAGCTAGATGGCAGTTGGTTGAATAACACACTGGGCAAAAAATGCCTACAGGGCAAATAATGCCTAAAAGGTCAACTTATACACTACTACAGCGGTAGTAAAATAAAAAAAAGTAAAATAAAAAAAAAATGAATATTAAAAAAAAAAAAATTAAAGTTGGTGCTGCTGAACTACTAGGAGCAGCAGATTAGCACACCAGTCCCACTCCCCAACACTGCTAGACTAATAGCACTGGGCTCTTATAGTAGTAGTAGTAGTAGTAGTAGTAGTAGTAGTAGTAGTAAAACAACAAAAAAATAAATAAAAGCAGTCCTTACAAGGACTACTGTTATTGCAGCAGTCAGCAGATGAGATCAGAAGCAGGACAGCTGCCCACTGCAGCTACATACAGAGCACTGCAGTAGAAGGTAGATTACTAGCCAGCAAAGCTACCTAAGCTTAAATGTCCCTCAAACCCCTGCAGACTTCTGTCCCTCCAATAACAGAGCAGTATCAAAACGATTACTAGCCAGCAAACTTTCAACTGTCCCTGAAATCACTAACAGGCAGCAGCTCTCTCCCTACACTATCTCTTCAGCACACACAGGCAGAGTGAAAAAACGCTGCAGGGCTTCGGTTTTTATAGGGAAGGGGAGTGGTCCAGGGGAGAGCTTCCTGATTGGCTGCCATGTACCTGCTGGTCTGGGGTGAGAGGGCAAAAAAAAGCGCCAACAATGGCGAACCCAAAATGGCGAACGTCGCGCGACGTTCGCGAACTTCCGGCGAGCGCGAACACCCGATGTTCGCGCGAACAAGTTCGCCGGCGAACAGTTCGCGCCATCCCTAATCCCCAGAGGCAATCGAAGGAGCACTATTGCAAAAGCTTGAAGTCTTTCCTAAGTTGGGCTACAGAGATAATGTGCGACTACAAGAGCTGAGTGATCTTCTGCTGGAGGCAGAATATGCCAAAGAGGATGGCTACCTGCCAGGACTTTCATATCTAGATACAGCCAGAGGTACCAATCCAATAGTAGAGAAACTTCCCTCAAATTTACAACACAAGTGGCTGTCTGTAGGAGGTAAATTTAAAGAAGATCATGGAGTTACCTTTCCCCCTTTTTCTCCAGATTTGTACGACAGCAAGCGAAAATCCGAAGCGATCCCAGTTTCGCCTTCACAACCAGCAGCAATCAGTCACATAGGCCTGAAAGATCTCACAGACCTCAAGGTAAGACCTCTGTGTCCACACACAAAACAGCTGTACCTTCAGAAGCCACAGACTGTAGAAAAAAAGGTACACGCAATAGAAAGCCTTGATAAACATTGCCTAATACACAAAAAAACACATTCACTAAAGAAATGCAAGGGCTTTAGAAGCAAACCTATTGTCCTTCCTTAAACAAAATGGCATCTGCTTCAGGTGCTGTGGATCTGCTTATCACATTGCCAAAGACTGTAAAACACCTGTAGAATGTACAGAATGTGGCAGTGAGAGGCATATCACAGCTTTGCACCCTGGCCCTGCTTCTGCTCCACTAGAGACCATAGAACCCGTGAAATATCAGGGCAGGGAGCAACGAGAGACTCCACTCTCCTCAGTAATGTCTAATTGCACCGAAGTATGTGGCCGAGGCAAGAGTGCACGATCGTGCTCTAAAATCTGTTTAGTAACGTTGTACCCCACTGGCAAGAGAGAAAGAGCAGTGAAAATGTATGCAGTGCTAGATGAGCAGAGCAATAGATTCCTTGCAAAGTCAGACTTTTTTGACATCTTTAACCTTAAGGCAAGTACAGCTCCATAAACTCTTCGGACATGTGCAGGGATAATTGATACCACAGGGAGAAGAGCTACTGACTTTACCATTGAGTCCTTCAATAAGAAAGTGCAGTTCCCACTTCCTACCTTAATAGAGTGTGACATGATACCCGACAACAAAGCAGATATCCCCTCTCCTGAAGTAGCCCATCATCACCGTCACTTTCGCTCAAATTTTCACCTTATTCCAGCTGTAGAGCCATACGCTTCTATCCTTCTACTTCTTGGGAGAAACATCCTGCAGGTACACAAAGTGTGCCAGCAAATCAATGGACCTTACAATGCCCCCTATGCACAGAGACTAGACCTGGGGTGGGTCGTTGTAGGAGAAGTTTGTCTGGGAACAGGGCACCGGCCTGACAGCATTAGCACTTTAAGGACATCTGTGTTAACAAATGGACGCCCATCTTTTCTTAGTCCAGCTTCATTGTCAAAGAAAAATTTGACAGCCCAACACAACACTGGAACTCTTCTATAGCATATGGCAAAGAAGAAGTCGGTTACAATATTGAGACAGACAATCTAGGGGTCACAGTATTCCAGAAAAATAAAGATGATGATAAGCAGACCCTCTCTATAGAGGATCAATCCTTCTTGCAGATTATGGATAGGGAGGCCTACCAAGATGACAATCACAGTTGCCCCCCTCCCCTTTTGCACACCCAGGCGTGCCTTGCCAAACACTTCGTATTGAGACACTTCTACGTAGATGTTGGACTTGCTTCTGCTAGCACACCTGAAGACGCTATCTCTACCCTCAGTAAGTCAAAACAAATGCTGGCAAAATCCAATCTGTGTCTTCACAAAATCGCTTCTAACAGCAAAAAGGTAATGGAAGCCTTCCCTGTAGCAGACAGAGCTAAGGACCTCAAAGACCTTTGCCTAGGTACAGATAATCTCCCCTTGCAGAAAAGCTTAGGCCTATGTTGAGATTTAGAAGCAGATAACTTTGTTTTTCAAGTTTCCTCAGAGGAAAATCCCTTTACACGTAGAGGCATTTTATCCACCGTGAATAGCCTTTACGATCCCTTAGGGTTTGTATCACCTGTGACGATAAGAGGCAAGGCCTTGGTTCGTGAACTGTCATCTGGTAAAAATGATTGGGATGCATTGCTTTCACAAGAGAAATTATGTAAGTGGGTTCAATGGAAAGAATCTTTGCAAGCATTAGAGCACCTTAAGATAGACAGATGCTATGTTCCTACATCTCTATCCACAGCTTGCAGAAAGGAGCTGTGCATTTTCTCAGATGCATCCACCACAGCTATAGGTGCAGTAGCTTACTTGAGAGTAACTGATGCAGAAAATGTATACCATGTAGGATTTGTGATGGGAAAGTCCAAATTAAGCCCTAAACCAGCTCACACGATTCCTCGTTTAGAGTTGTGTGCAGCTGTAATCGCAGTCGAAATGTTTGAGCTAATCTCAAGTGAGTTAGACATTGACTTTAATGCTGTGAAATTCTTCACCGATAGTAAGACCGTCTTAGGGTACATTTGCAACATCACTAGGAGATTCTACCTGTATGTTTCTAACCGATTGAATAGAATCAGGCAATCCACACACTCAGATCAGTGGTTCTATGTACCTACAGAACATAACCCCGCAGACTATGCCACTAGACCTACACAAGTAGCATGCCTACAGAACTCTATATGGTTCTCGGGCCCATCCCTTTTGTACCAATCACACTGTGAGAACATGAACAACGCTAACGTATACCCACTTGTAGAGCCCGAAGTTGACCCTGAAATCAGATCTGAAATTACAAGTTTAAGTACTAAAGCTTCTCAAGCCACTCTCCACTCACATTGCCTTGAGAGATTTTCTTCCTGGAAGGTACTAGTTAAAACCCTGGCCAAACTCATCCACGTCTCTAAAAGCTTCCAGAGGGAAACCCATAGTGGCCAGGTCAGAGGGTGGAAAAGTTTCCATGAGCTGGTTGATTTAGAAGAACTCTCTCAGGCAAAGTCTGTTATAATTCTTCTGTCCAAACCAAACACTTCAAAACGGAGATTGACTGCATCTCAAAACAACACATTATACATTCCCAAAATAAAGCCATCTTAGAAAGCTTAGTCCCTTTTTAGACAAAAATGGGTTGCTCAGAGTAGGTGGACATTTGTCTTTCGCTGAACTTTCAGAGAAACATACCCCACGATCACCACATTGCTACACTGCTTGTTAGGTACTATCATGAACAAGTTGTCCATTAAGGGCGCCACATCACAGAGGGTGCAATCAGATCTGCAGGTTTCTGGATCCTTGGTGGCAAATGCTTGGTATCAGCAGTCATACACAAATGTGTCGCATGTCGCAAGCTGAGAGGGAAACTACAGAATCAAAAGATGGCAGAGTTGCCAAAGGACAGAGTGGTTGCTGAACCACCTTTCACAAATGTAGGTTTAGATGTGATCGGTCCTTGGTCAGTGTTAACCCGCCGCACCAGAGGAGGCAGTTCTTTTTACTTGTCTGTCCACCAGAGCTGTACATATAGAGCTACTTGAAGCCATGTCAACCTCAAGCTTCATTAACGCTTTGAGGAGATTCTTCTCAGTTCGTGGCCCAGCAAAACTGCTCCGTTTTGACAGAGGAACAAACTTTGTGGGAGCTTGCAAGGAACTTGGAATTTGTGTTAGTGACCCACAGTCGAAAAACTTTCTACATGATAGAGGATGTACATGGGTCTTCAATCCTCCACACTCCTCTCACATGGGCGGTGTCTGGGAAAGACTTATAGGCATAGCCAGGCGAATCTTGGATGCTATGTTGTTACAAAATAAATCTGCTCACTTGACCCATGAAACTTTAAGTACCTTTATGGCAGAGGTTACAGCCATCATGAACGCCAGGCCCTTAGTCCCTGTATCTTCAGACCCAGAAACACCTATGGTACTCACCCTAGCAATGTTGTTGACTCAAAAAACAAGCCCTTTGTCTGCTCCCTCTTCAGAACTAAACACAACACAAGTTCACATGAAGCAGTGGAAACAAGTGCAATGCTTGGCAGACACCTTTTGGAAAAGATGGAAGATGGAGTTTCTATTCACTTTGCAGTGCCGAAGAAAATGGACTGAGGATCGTCCAAACATAAAATTGGGTGACGTTGTTCTGCTAAAAAATGACCAAGAGTGCAGGAATGCGTGGCCTGTGGGACTTGTTGTTAACACACTGCCAAGTAAAGACGGCAAGGTCAGAAAGTTGGAGGTCAGAATCACAAAAAATGGGACTGCCAGAGTTTATCTTAGACCTATCACTGACGCTATAATTCTAGTCTCAGATTAGTCAGGATTTCATTTTCTTGTTTCTATGTTTTCTGCATTGTGGTAGTTTATATAAGTAGTGACATAATAAATTATGCCAGGCAGGGAGTGTTCTGCCCACATCTACTAATATGGGCATTCTGTAAGCTAAAATGTGAGGTTATGCTGACACCTAGTGGTAGTAGTGAGCAATAATGTTTAGTCAGATCAGGTTTACAGGATGGTGTAATTTCATGGGAACTTCCTGTCTTCCATTTTGTGAGAAGCCTTTAGCTGAAGAACAGCACATGACAAGAGCTCTTACTATTACATGACTAAATGGTGGAATTGTCCGTAAGTACTTTAACCTATGGATATATAGTGCTTAAGGTGCTGTTGTGTGATGTTATGTGTACTGATTTGTGCATTCTGTATTTGTTTATGTTGCAGTTTTACAGTAAAGTGTAATTCAACAAAGATACGGACTCAAGGTCTCACGTGTCTTAATACTGGATTACTTATTGTTAGACTGTCTGACTAGCGTTATAAAACTGCTCAATAACGCGAAGCAGAACAGACATGCATACCCAATTTAGATTCGTGGGAATGTGTACTTTCCGAAAATATATGGTTTTCTAGGGTGAACTTAACTTTTTCTACTTTTGCCTCCCCCCCCAAAACTATGTAAATGTTGATTTTGCAGTAACTGAAATGACAGACCATATGGGGGTCTTCCTTTTGGGGCCCCTATATGCCACGTGCTTGGGTACATCTATACACATTGTGTATCAAACTGTTCAGGGGACCCAGGCTTTCATATTTTGGGAGATTTTTCTCCCCCCCCCAAAACTATGTTAATGTGTATATTTTGCAGTACCTGAAATGACAGACCATATGGGGGTCTTCATTTTGGGGCCCCTATATGCCACGTGCTTTTTCTACTTCGCCCCCCCAAAAACTATGTAAATGTGTTGATTTTGCAGTACTTGAAATGACAGACCATATGGGGGTCTTCCTTTTGTGGCCCCTGTATGCCACGTGCTTGGGTACACCTATACATATTGGGCATAAAACTGTTCAGAGGACACTAAGCGTTTATATTTGGCGTGATTTCTCTTGATACCTAAAAGTATGCTGCAGGTTAGAAATTTTGAGGTGATTTTTGGAAATTCCACTAAAATCACCAAATTTAGAAATGGTTTGCGGCTTGGTACCCAATTGAGATTCGTGGGAATGTGTACTTTCCGAAAATATATGGTTTTCTGGGGTGAACTTACCTTTTTCCACCTTTGCCCCCCTCCCCAAAACAATGTTAATGTGTTTTTTGTAGTACCTGAAATGACAGACCATATGGGTCTTCTTTTTGTGGCCCCTATATGCCACGTGCTTGGGTACACCTATACATATTGGGCATCAAACTGTTCAGAGGACCCTAGACTTTCATATTTGGGGTGATTTGTCTTGATACCTAAAAGTATGTGGATAATACGATGCTGCAGGGTATAAATTTTGAAGTCATTTTTGGAAATGTCCCCAAAATCACCAAATTTAGGAATGGTTTGCAGGTTGGTACTTTGTAGTACAAAGACATGCATACCCAATTTAGATTTGTGGGAATGTGTACTTTCCGAAAAAATATGGTTTTCTGGTATGAACTTACCTTTTTCTACTTTTGCGCCCTCCCCAAAACGATGTAAATGTGATGATTTTGCAGTACCTGAAATGACAGAACATATGGGGGTCTTCCTTTTGGGGCCCCTATATGCCACATGCTTGGGTAGACCTATACATATTGTGTATCAAATTGTTCAGAGGACCGTAGGCTTTCATATTTGCTGTGATTTCTCTTGATACCTAAAAGTATGTGGGTAATATGATGCTGCAGGGTAGAAATATTGAGGTGATTTTTGGAAACGTCACTAAAATCACCAAATTTAGGAATGGTTTGTGGCTTGGTAATTTGTAGTACAAAGACATGCATACCCAATTTAGATTCATGGAAATGTGTTCTTTCCAAAAATATATGGTTTTCTGGGATGAACTTACTTTTTTCTACCTTTGCCCCCCCCCCCAAAACGATGTAAGTGTGTTGATTTTGCAGTACCTGAAATGACAGACCATATGGGGGTCTTCCTTTTGGGGCCCCTATATGCCACGTGCTTGGTTACACCTATACATATTAGCATCAAACTTTTCAGGGGACCCCAGTCTTTCATATATGGGGTGATTTATATTGATACATAATAGTATGTTGGAAATACGATGTTGCAGGTTGGAAGTTTTGAGGTGATTTTAGAAAATGGCACCAAAATTGTCAAATTTAAGAAGGGTTTGCGGCTTGGTGCTTTGGAGTAGAAAGACATGTATACCCAATTTGGATTCGGGGGAATGTGTACTTTCCGAAAATATATGGTTTTCTGTGGTGAAAGTACTTTTTTCTAACTTTGCCCCACAAACTATGTAAATGTGTTGATTTTCTGGAATTACAGGGAAAGGGTTATATGCAAACACTGGGGGTGAGAAAGTTGTTGGTGGTGTGGAGGAAGGACCTAAAAAATCTTTTTAGTGGAGGGACAATGCTCCCTATAAGTGCACCACTGGGTGTTTGTGCAGGTGAATCCATGGAGGCATGAGAACAATTCAAACAATTCAAACAATTAAAAGTGGCCATGATTTTTTTTTAAATAATTGCCACATGCTGTATTATATTTTACTCTTCATAAAACTGACAAAAATACTTTAGAACCAGAAATTTATTGTAGCCCATAGATTGCTCCATTTGGCCTTCCACTAAACATACAAATTTATAATGCTAGATCCACAGCTACATTCAGCATAAGAATGTTTAGAATACATTAACAGTTTGCACTGAATTTAATCTACATACAGTAATAACTGCGATATTATGAAAGGACAGAACTAGACATGAACATGACGATTGCCAGACATATATTACATTTTCCAGTGTTACATTTCAGCTTGTCATTTATTTAGTCAAAAATCCCTTCATCCTTTTCCTATATGAAATTTAACAAATGATAGTAATTATTTACCTATATAGTGTAACCAAATGAACTTATCTGCGGGTTCTCTCTTAGAACTTGAAGAGTGGGGGTAATACATTTCTTATGTAAGTGGACAAAGTAAGTAACCACTGGATCATAATTAAACTTGTTCAGTTTGTCTTTTCTTTCTTTCTTACCATTTAATCTCCATGTTACACTGTGAAGCAGATAAAAATGACACATACTATGATGCACTTACAGTTAAGGTGGCCATACACAGAGAGATCTGCTCGTTTGACGATTTTGCCAAACAAGCGGATCTCTCCCCTATATGCCCACCTTGAGGTCGGCGATATCGGGCTGATCCAATCATGGTCCCTAGAGCCCAACAATCAGATCATAATAATGGGTAAACATGCGGTCGGATTGCGGGACCGCATCAACAAACAGGTGCGGCCCACGATCCGACAGGATTTTTAGTCCCATCCAATCGACATCTGCCCGACTTTCGGCCAGATATCGATCAGGGAAGCCCGTCTGAGATTTTTTTTGCCTTCCTCTGTAGCAACTGGCAGTTAGGCAGAATAACAAAAATTAAAAGGTTGAACTTGATGGGCGTGGTAGGTCTTTTTTCAATCTAACTTACTATTGTTGGGACCTCGGGTTTTTTGACAAGGTATCTTTCTGTAATTTAAATTACTATACCTTAAATCTGCTGATAAATATTTAAACCTAGACTCTCGACTACCCAAAGCTACCCCAAAAATTTTTTCACAATTTTATTTCAGCAGAAATGACAATATCCTAATTTACCCAAACAGGAAAAATGTAAACAGTTCATTAGGAATATGATATAGAGCATTTTGATCAAATCTATTCTCTAGTAAATAATCTCAGATATGAATTTAAATTATGTGAGTTAATTTCTAATTCACTCTTAAGGATTTGCAGGTCATAACCGATTACTACCAGGGATACCATGGATATCACTCACAATTCTACAACAGTAAAAGTGGCTTATCAGCAATATAGACACTGTGCCATGGCTGTAGTTAAAATGCCATCATCTAAAACTCCGCAGGCACAGATATGGAGTAAATGGAGGGACACGAACATATGGTTCAAATATTGAGTTATTACAATAAAATTATCCCCCAGCAAGCTTGAAAATCAAAGCAGTTGTCTGAAAAGCCTCCTCTAAACTGTGTGCTCCTGTGCATGCACATAATCTATGATAGCAGTGAGCATGACATGAGTGAAATGTAAAAAAAAAAAATGTTTCCCAAAAAACATGCACAAAATACTTCTGTGCACACATCCTACAGGCAATTATGAAATGATGAATATTTGTTATGTGCATAACAGCTTCATTCCTTCTATGACAGTAAGATATAAAGCACAGTAGCACTCTTAAAACTGAGGCTGAGTCACATGTCTCAGCTTTGTCTCAGTTGCTGCAGTCCATGTCCTATGGATCAGATTTTCAATTTTAGTCTAGCTACAAAAAAATACTAAAAAGCTTATTCTCTGCACACCCAGACAATCTGACATGCACTAATTTAGTTGTAAAAACAATATCACTGGTCTATATGGTATATATATGGAGTCCATATGCTTCTATTAAAGGACCAGTAACACAAAAAATGCAAACAATTTTGTATAATGTTGCTTATCCTACAGTGGTTAAAAAGTGTGTGTACTATAGATGTCCAATTAAAGCTTACATAAGCAAGCTAATATGTAGCCATGGAGCTGCCATTAAAGTTTTAATTAAAGCTTTAATTAATAGTGTTGTAGGATCACTGATACCCAGCAGATAACAGTGATGCTTTTACAATAAAGTGGTTTAAGTAGATAAATGGAGAGAAACAGCTGTGAAATATCATTCATAGCTTTCTACACAGCCAAGATATGAAAATCTTTCTCATGTAAAATTAGACTGCTGGTATTTGTAGGTGCTGGCCAAACAGATCTGAACACCACAAATGTAAACTGGTCCTTTTAATTTATGCATCTTCAGGGGCAAATGACATTTGCCCCTTTTGTAATTAAATACTGGTAAAAGATGCATAATGTTCAAAAATGGATGAAACACTTATACCTAAACAGAAAAATAACAAAAGAATGTTAGACTTCCATATATATATTTAATAGGAAAGCATGCCATAAGCATCTGGAATGGATGTTTACACTGTTAACAATTGAAAAATTAGTGTTCTCTGTGGTTCCAGGGTAACAAAGATTAAAAGGTTAAGGTGGAATCATCCCACTCAAGCTGTTGTTGCTTATGTATATTCTGTTGATCACCTTCTTGTTCCCCATCTTCTTCTTCTTCTTCACTGCACTCAGATTCTGCACTTGTGATATCATCATCTTCTTCCCCTTCTTCACTCTCCTCCTCCTCCTCCCCACTGCTTTGTTGTCCTTCAAATGTCTAAAGAATGAAGACAACGGGTTAAAAATCTCTACAAATGTTTAAATTAGGTATCAGAAGATTTCTGATTTCTGTCCATGCTAGGTTTACTTACGTAATAGAAAAAAGATGCACAAAGAGTGTAATTATATTATTTACAACCTATACTGCAATTTCAGCAGAATGTTGAAATACATTTTCCATTTACCACAATACTGGAATACTTGTGCAATTGGAATACATCACAACACTGAGTTTTTGAAAAAAAGAGGAACTCCTTTACCATAAAGAAAATAAAAAAAAGATCTCAGTGGTTACCACCAGAGGCTGACAACCATCAAAGGGCAGTACTTAAAAAAAATTTGAATAGAAAAGTACCCCGTTGCTTGAAGAAACGTCCTGATGACACTTTTGACGTGTCGGCTGCAGTAACCAATTGGATTAGACTTCCTGGTCAGGATTACGCGAGATCGCTAGAATGACGCATCCTGATGCCGAACACAGAAGCTATTTCAGGAGCGCATCCGAAAAGATTTACCATTTTGCCTTGATAAAGCTATTAAGCGAAACACGAGTTGGCAAGTCGCTATCTTCTTTTATTTTAAAATTTATCTCTTTGGGTTACTACGAGTGGTTTGGGTCATCCATTGTTGCTACTGTCTAGCTTATATCTTGCAATATTCTTTCTTACATTCGAAGGGGCCGATGATTTGTGGCTTTTTAGGTATAGCATAGCCTTCCTACAAGATCAGGGGGAGTTAATTACAAGGCCACAGTCTCGGTTACCCTGTCCTGCCTTCCTCTTTGTGGTGTCCCAGTCTTAGTTAAATGAGTAGGCAGCTAGTTTTGGGACAGCTCCACCCTCGGTCCCAACTCCTGATCATGATTTAAATTTAATCTGGATCTCATTTTTACGCAATTATCTATCTAGTAATTGACTCCTATTGCACTGCACTTTATATTTATTCTATCTGAATCAAATTTTTTTTCTAGAACATCAACTTTGTAAACGCACCCTATTTTGTATAATTAATTGGCACTTACCAATGAATTGTTGACATCCTTTATCACACCTGAGTCTAATCATGAATTTCGAACTTTTTCATTTGGCTACTTTTCATTTGATATACGCACTAAACAGCACTTTATAATTATATATAATTAATTAAAGAATTGGCCTGGTAATTGATCTGGGAATTGATTGGGTTTATATGAAATTGTTGATGAGTTAAAAGACCGGCACTGACTGCACTTTAATTTAAGTATTGCTATTACTACTTGTATAGTAGTGAAGTAATTTACTACTAGATATAAAATAAGGTGTTACCAACAGGGTACTTTTCTATTCGAATTTTTTTAAACACTGAGTTTTTGCCAGCATGCACACACAATAGATGTTTACAAAATATACTTAAGACTATGCTCAGTAGCCTAACTCCATGTCCCATATAGGATTATTAATCTTATATGGGACATTGCCCCATACTAATGCTACTGAGCACAGTCTTAAGTGTATTTATATCACAGATATAAGCAGATAATGGCTGTGACATTCATACTAATAACAGCATTGTGGTAGGACTAGGATTGTGACATTATTGCCAGTGTGGGAGGAATATTAACATGACCTGGAGTTAGACTATGGAGCTCAGTTTAAGTACATTTTGTGTGTCTCAGAGGGCAAACTCTATAAAGATGTGTGATACATCCCAAGGAACCCAGCCGCCCATGTTGCCCCAGTAACGCGTGCAACTGTGGGCGCATGGGAGCTACAACGGGTGCACATGCTGTACTGAGGGTGCTCTTTGACTACTGAGCTCAACCAACTATTTATGGTAATAAATAGTGATGTGTGAATAAATTCGCCAGGCGTGAATTTGTGGCAAATATCTGTTTTGCCGCCAGCGAATAAATTTGTGAAACTGTGGCAATTTTTTTTTAAAAATTGTCACGTGTCAAAATTATTCAAGCACCCATTGACTTTAATGCATTTGGACAAAATAGACACGCGTATAAAAATTGTTGCGTGCATCAAAATTTACTCTCGTCAAAATTATTTTGACGCCCATTGACTTCAATGCGTTTTGCAAATTTTCCGCGGAATTTTTTGGCGAAGTGAAACGGGAGAAATTCGTCCATCACTAGTAATAAATTGTACTAGGCTAGAATATCTAAAACAAAGAGTTAGAAAATTTAGCATAACATACCTCCATTGGGTTAACTGTTATTGTAAGAGCTGAATCATCCCAGTCCATCTCATTTTCCTTGCCTCCTTCTTGATCTCTCATTGCACGCTGATGGGTCACATGTATACGAAATACTCCCAGTATAATCATGAAGACCAGGAAACTGACACAAACAACAATTACAATGGTAGCAGCGCTGGGAACAACTGTGGAAAAAAATAACATTTATAGTTAAAATTGTGCATCATAGGCATCATCATTCCCACATTTTCCCTTTTTAAAATATTTGTACTCTGTTTTACATGCTTGTAAACAGCACGTTTTCTGCTAAAAAAAATACAGTTTTTAAAACAAATTACAACTTTATTATGATTTTATATGCTAACTTTTTTTAATCACAGGGACCAAAAATCTGTATTAATATAAACATGGGTTTTTAATCAACTTAGTCTGAATAACCTGCAATAAAGAAAAATCTCACAAATGAAGTGTGCCAGACCTGTTTGCAATAAAGATGACTCAACTTTATTATAAAAAATAAAAAAGATAAAAATTGTAAACCCCCACAGCTATGGATATTTACATTTTTAAGGCACATATGCACATTTTTGATGATAGCCCTTATATAAAGAACAAGGAAATCTAATTTAAAAAGCTCAAATACAATCTTGAATCGTGATAAGAGTTTTTCTGTAAATTACAAAAAAAGGAAGTATGAAAAGTCCTCTAGCAGCCATTTTAAATGCTTTTAATAAAAAATAAAATCATCATCATTAAATCATACAAACCACTAATGATTTTGATAACATGGGGAACAATATCATGGCATCCCTACACTCACTTGTAAAGGTACTGACAAATAGTTAACGTGTATTCAATTATAAAGTCTTCAGGCTCTCAAGAGGTTGGTGCCTCAACTGTACCCAAAACAGATGAAGTTAGCAGCTAGAGTGAAATTGCCTACTACAGGAGTGTTAAAAAAGGCTGAAAGGAGTACTCAGCCTCAATAGGTAAAATACATTGAAAAGTTAAAAGTGATGCATGCTTAATTGACGGAGGCTTCTTAATAGAAAGAAAGACAGCTTGAACATCCCCGAAGTTGTGACAGAGCTACAAAAGAAGGAGCATGTTGAGGCATCAAACCTTTACAAAGGGACTGCAAGGAGACAGAAGAAGCAAAATATGAGCAAAAAGTTTACAGTGTTAGCCAAGGCAAAAAGAGCACTGCACACACACGTATTACATTTGCAAAGGTAATGTACTGATTAATGCCAAGAACATACTGGCTAAGAATAAAGATAGTCTGCAGGAACAGTTCAGAAAAGACACTGCAGAAAGAAAAACATTTGAATTAGAGTTGGATAACCTTTCCAAGTTACACGGAATGCTGGAGAAACAGCTGTATGATAGCAAAGCCCAGAAAGAGGACCTGGATCAATGCATACAACTACAGGCCAAAGCTATAGAGCAGTTTCAGGCCAATCTAACAGTCAGTCAGACTGAGGAAAAGTGGAATCACAAAAAGGGATCACAAATTAAAGTTTTACGTAGAAAGGAAAAACATCGAACAAAAATACTCAAAGAGTTGGAGTCTTGAAAACTTTGAGTCTTTTGAGTCTGTTGCAATTGCTATTGCAACAGAACAAGTTGGAAGATGCATTTAAGATGTATTATATCTAGTATAGGTCAATCTAAAAACAACTGGACTTGCTGAGTTATCAATGAAGACATTTCACTACTCATCTGAGCAGCTTCTTCAGTTCAACTGACTGGTGTGGGAAGTTTTCGGCATATAAACTCTTCCACTAATCCATTTACAATGGCACATTGTAACTCTTCAAAGAGGTGACATCTGAAGAAATTCACAGAGGTGTTGATTCTGTGTAGTTGTGATAGGATTATCCAATGTGTCATGCAACTCCTAGATATAGGTGTTACTTCTGAGAGTTGCATGAGTTGTTTTTAGATTGACCTATACTAGATATACCATGACCTGGATGAATGAAAATCTTCATAGTCTTAAGATATATTGTTGTTTATCTTACCTGGAGAACAGGAAAGTGGCTAACAACATCTTTCTATTCCACACTACTTCAATACTAATGCTAATGGTAACTGTGTCATGACATTTATGAAAATCTCCTAAAAAATATTGCAGTTTCGTGAATTGCCCCAAGATGAACGCTGCCACTACTACAGTATATGCGACTCGATTTCCCACAGTGCAGCCAGACTAAATGGGACTTCGTCTAGCTGGCTCTACTAGGGCCCAGGTGAATGCCAGCACTGCCCACTTCTGGGACTTCAGGACTACCCACTCTTTATGTAACCTACATTACTGCAATAGAATATACAGAGTTTTGGGCTTGTTTATCTGATGTTTATTTCTGAAACAAACAACTTTGTGCCTATTCATGTGTGCCTCTTTATGTTCTTAACAAAGGTTTTTTAAGATAGACAAGATTGTCAAGCTCTTTCATCTTTTTGGCACCAACTCCACTCTCTATTGCACCACATCTTAAAACACAGAGCACCAAGGAAACCAGCGTCCATTCGTAGCACTTAACTCAACTTAAATATGAAATTTAGAATCCTACAAAGAAACAGACACTAATAAATGAAAAATCCAAATAAAGAAAAAAAAAAAAGAAAAAAAAAAAAAAAAAAGAGTACAAGTACTACTTGTACCTGAAGGTATCTTGGGATCTGTTTTGATACTAATGTATCAAATGTATTTCATTTAAGGAGGATGTGTGATGGCTGTCATTAGCTTCTGATGAAGTGGTGGGAAGCCATGAAACAAACGTGTAGAGTGGGCAGCCCATAATGTGTCTGTGGCATGCTGTGCTCCTTCAACCCTGTCACTGATGAGGAAGTCTCAAAGCTTTTGGCCTCTTCTCACCTTACCACCTGCCCGCTTGACCCAATCCCCTCAAAACTTCTCTGCAATACCAATCCTTGTCTAATCAAAGCCTTAACTCACCTATTTAATCTTTCGCTCTCAACTGGACTGTTTCCTTCTCAACTAAAACATTCTCTTGTCACCCCCATTCTGAAAAAACCCTCTCTTGATCCCTCCAATCTTGACCTTAACCTCCTGTTACCTTTCATCTCGAAACTACTTGAGCGCCTAGTCTACAACCGACTAAACCTCATTCCTCTCTGACAATAACCTGCGGACCCCCTACAATCTGGTTTTAAGCCACAACACTCCACGGAAACTGCCCTGACTCGACTAACTAATGACCTTTTAACCGCTAAAGCCAACAATCATTTTTCACTACTACTACTGCTTGATCTCTCAGCAGCATTTGACACTGTAGATCACCCTCTCCTCCTCCAGTCCCTCCATTTGCTTGGCCTTCGTTACATCACCAATCGTTCCTTCAGTGTCTCCTACAATGGAGTAGCATCTTCTCCCCTACCTCTTTCTGTTGGAGTTCCTCAAGGCTCTGTCCTGGGACCATTACTATTCTCCCTCTATACTTCCTCCCTCTGCAAATTAATCAACTCGTATGGTTTCCACTACCACCTCTATGCTGACTGATCTCAACCCAGAACTCCTAACTCGCGTCTCCTCCTGCCTGTCTGCTATCTCTACCTGGATGATGCAGCGCTACCTTAAATTAAACCTCTCTAAAACTAAAACACTGCTGCGAGACTCATATACCTCAGCAACCGCTCCTCCTCTGCCTCGCCATTCTGTCAATCCCCGCATTGGCTTCCGTTACCTTTCAGAATCAAATTCAAATTAATGACACTGACTTTCAAAGCACTTCATAACTCTGCCCCACCCTACATCTCTGAACTCATCTCTTTATATACTCACCCAACCGCTTACTACGCTCCTCTACTGACCTGCTACTCAACTCTTCTCTCATTACCTCCTCACATGCTTGCATTCAAGACTTTGCAAGGGCTGCACCCCTCCTCTGGAACTCTCTCCCACGGTCTGTCCGACTTTCTCCCAACCTTTCTGCTTTCAAGAAATCTCTTAAAACGCATTTCTTTCGAGAAGCCTACCCTCACTCTGCTTAACTACCAAATACAAAATCACATACAGTACCACATTTCTCACCCACTTAATTCGATCTTGCCCACTCCACCACCTTGTGTATTGCTCCCTTCCCTTTAGAGTGTATGCCTATGCATAGGGCCTTCCTCACCTTTTTCTACCTGTATTGATTGTGATGTATGTAACTCCATATGTTCTATGTATATAATTCATGTGATTTAGTTGTATAATCGCATTTACTTTACAGTGCTACGCAATATGTTGGCGCTATATAAATACATGGTAATAAATAATAATAAAGAGGATCACCGCACCTGAGACCACTTTCACTTGAAGCAATGTAGGTGGTTCTTCACAGTGAGGTTGTGGAATGCACTACCGGATGATGTTGTGATGGCTGGTTCTGTTAATGCTTTTAAGAGTGGCTTGGATGATTTCTTGGACAGACATACAGTATGAAAGGCTATGGTGATACTAAACTCTATAGTTAGTATAGATATGGGTATATATAATTTATGTGAAGGTATGGAGAGGTGTGTATATGTATGCTGGGTTTTCATTTGGAGGGGGTTGAACCTGATGCCTTTTTTTCAACCCGATTTAACTATGTAACCATGCTAGAATCAGGTTAACAGGAACAAACATTTTATTTGTTTGGTTGTATAATTTAAGCATCTAACAGAATAAAAAAGGCTTACCTGATGAAGCACGAGGGTTAGCAATGTTGTGGCCAGTCAAGTCTCCATAAAGGGGATGCGCTGGATGGACAAATTGGGGTTGAGCCAGAATATGATTTGGAACATCAACATGGCTGGCAGTGTGGATGACATTCACCTGGCATGGGTAATAAAAAAATAGCTAAATAATGATGACAGCTTTGATTGAAATAGTGGCTAACCATCAACATACACATTATCAATATTGATCAATATTGCTTGTTAACACTATTATTTTTCCTACCTTTTTTAATGATTACAACTAAAATACTTTCTGAGTTCAACATCTATCTCTTTGCATTTAAAATGAATGCTGTACTCATTGTATACTGATTTCTAGCACTAAGATATTCTGTTGTCAAGGCGTGACTTCCCCAAAGTCCCCAAACTTACAAGAATGAAACTACAGCAAAAAAACTTTCTTATGCTATGATATTCCTGGCAAAGTTGTGTCATGGATGCAAACCAGACTCGCTTTGTCAATCCCCTGGAGGAAGTCAACACATGGCTCAAGACTCAGCAAGCCAGATCCCCGTGCAGATGACATTTGAGGGAGTCTTCACAGGACCAGCAAGCAGCTGACCCAAGACTGATGGGCAAGGACATGGGACAGTTGAGCGCCTTATTTTTACTTACTGAATACATACTTGGACTCAGGTCCACATTATCCTGGTTATTTTTGAAGTTATGGGAGTATATCCACCATTACAATTGTTGGAGGAGAAGATGGATAGGGAGGGGGCAGGGGAAGTTAACTTATTGTTTATATGTATTATGAGGTAAATGTTATCTCATCTCATGGGACATTCAAGGGTTTGGTGCTTCCATTAAACGAGGCACAGTTTAGTACATTTGTGAGGAAAATACCTTTTATCCTAGAACAAGATCTATCTAGACGAGGGGAATTGGCTACACATTAAAAACCATGGATTGCACAATCATACTCTGTTCTCTACTTACTCATGAGGGTTCTCAATTCTTACCTAGAGAATTCATGCCCATTATATACAGTATATCATGTTATTTCAGATCCTGGTGGTAGCTATTGGATTTTCCAGGGTCCAAAAACCCAGTAAACTGACTATTATTAACCTGGGGTATTAACCTGACAATCCAGCTACTGTTCATGCCTAGAGCCCAAACTATAGTCTTTTACAATGAAATAAAGAAGTTAACAGAAAAGAAGAGAAAGGAATGCAGAATGCAGAAGCTGCATTTAATGAATATAAATAATAAAAAATAAATGTTGTAAAACAGCAATCCGGAAGGCAAAGAAAGAAAACGAAGAGTGCATTGCGGTGAGGCGAAGGCTAACCCCAAAAAGTTTTTTTAAGTATATTAATAGTAAAAAGTTGCAGGTTGAGAATGTTGCTCATTTAAATAATGGTACCAGTATGTTTGTGACAGATACAGAAAAGGCAAACGTGCTAGATCAGAGTTCCCAGGCTCCCTTCATAGCTGCACTGATGGCTCAGCTCAGTCTAGTCAGTGGCTGACTCAGGATATGATTCATAAAGCTTTAATAAATTAATGTAAACAAGGTGCCAGGGCCAGATGGCATACACCCCTCGGTTTAAGAGAGCTTAGTTCAGTTTCAGAAGGCCCCTATTTCTGATTTCCTAAGATTCGCTTTCATTTGGTATGGTAACTGTCGATTGGAGAAAATTTGATGTCATTCCAATATTTAAAAGGGGATTATGATCTCAGCCTGGCACCTGTGGTGGGCAAATTATTTGAAGGCTTGTTAAGGGATCACATTCATAATTTTGTCCTAGTGAATGGCATTATAAGTATGACTTTATGAAGTATAGGTCATGTCAGACAAATTTGATTTTGTTTTTTATGATGGGGTAAGTAAGATGCTGGACAGTGGGGAAGCAGTAGATGTGATCTATTCGTATAACGTGCCCCACAAATGACTGTTTTCTAAACTAATGTCTGTTGGACTTAATGAAGTCATATGCACATGGATAGGAAATTGGATATAAGATTGGGTACAGAGGGTGGTTAATGGTACATTCTCTACTTGAAGTAAGGCTTTTAGTGGGGTCCTTCAGGGCTCGGTATTGGGTCCAATTTTATTTAACTTGTTCATTAATGACTTAGGAGAGGATATTGTAAGAGATATATCAGTGTTTGCAGATGACACAAAACTATAAAGCCCAATTAATTCCATCCAGGACGCGGCATCCTTGCAACAGGATCTTGACAAACTCGCAATCTGGGCAGCAAGTGGCAAATGAGATTCATTCCATGCACCTGGGATGTAAAATATGCAAGCCACTTATACCCTTAATGGGACTGCACTAGGCAAATCCATAATGGAAACGGACCTTGGAGTCCTTGTAGATAATAATATTGGCTGTAGCAAGCAATGCCAGTCAGCAGCATCAATGGCAAATAAGGTCTTGAGTTGTATTAAAAGGAGCATTGATTCATGGCAGGAAGGGGTCATTCTTCCACTGTATAGAGCACTGGTAAGGCCCCATCTAGAATATGTTGTACAGTTTTGGTCTCCAGTGCTCAAACAGGACAGGTCCAGAGAAGGGCAATTAAGCTGGTAGAAGGTATGGAAAATCTTAGCTATGAGGAAACTGAAGAAGAGGCACTTATGGGGATATGATAACTATGTATAGATATATATATGGGGATTTTATATTAATCTCTCTAATGCTTTATTTACCAGAAGGTCTTTCCAGCTGAAATATTCAGAAGGGTTTTTTTATAGTCAAAGCTATGAAGATGTGGATTTCACTCACTGAATCAGTTGTACAGGCAGGTACATTAGCAGTGAAGTAATGCATCTTGAAAAACTGGAACATATTGAATTTAGGTCCAATCTTAAAAGCGCTTGATTTAACCCTGATAGTGGTAAGCAGAAAAGCTAAATCTTTAGCAAGCAAAATTGCCCCAAAAAAATTACGTAAAGTCTAAAAAATACATGGTTGACAAGTATGAAAGGTTTCTTTCCCTGTAAATGGTGTACAGTGTGTAGAACTCTCAACAATCTTAGCTATGAGGAAAGACTGGCAAAATTGGGGTTGTTCACACTGTAGAAGAGGCACTTAATGGGTCATATGATAACTACATATAGATATATAAGGGGATCATATCATAATTTCTCTAATGGTTTAATTACCAGTAGGTCTTTCCAGCTGACCTGAGGTCACCGATTCCGATTAAGAAAGGAGGTTCTGATTAAATATTCGAAAAGGTTTTTTTTTTTTACAGTGAGAGCTATGAAGATGTGGGTCTCTCCCCCTGAATCAGTCATAGATAGCTTTAAGACGGGGTTGGATGGCTTTTTAGCAAGAGAGGGAATTACCGGGTTATGGAAGATAGCTCATAGTACAAGTTGATCCATGGACTAGTCCATTTTGGACTCTGGAAGGATTTTTTCCCCTTCTGAGGCTTCATATGGGGTTTTTTTTGCCTTCCTCTGGAGGTTAAAATAAATAAAAGGCTGAACTTGATGGATGTGTCTTTTATCAACATAACTTACTATGTTACTATTAGGGATGGGCGAATTTGACCTGTTTCGCATAAAAAATAGCAGCTGATTAGCTGGCAAATTTTTTTTTTTGAAGCGCAACAATTTTTTCTCCTATTGGAGTTTATGAGCATCATTTCCGTGGCGAAATACGGCAAAAAAAATCGCTCATCCCAAGTTACTATGTAACTTTAAAATTGACTTGCATAGAAACTCATAGCAAATGTATTTCTAATGCCACAGGGCCATGTTCAAGTTACACTCCCCTCTGGTGTAACCTTAAACTACTACATTTTAAAATAATCCCAGACTCACAAAAATGGGTCTCTTTTAAGATAATACATGTTAAGGACATTGTTCAAAATTCTATCTTAGAGGATTTTGTTGTACACTTCCTAACTCAATGTTCTTTAGCTTTCTCCAACTAGCTTTCTTCTTCTACACAAGCCTTATTTCCCACTACTCCATTGGTTTACTCCATTTGTCACTACAACTAGGAAGAATGAGGAATTAGTCCACTCCCCGACACCTTTATGCCCTCCCAATTTGGGCAAATGACTGTAAGCTTCCCAAGCTTCTAGAGCAGTGGAAGGGAGACATCCCCACATTAACTGAATGCACATGGATTGATACTCTGAACACCTAACATAAATCAGGAATATCTTACACCATATAGGCTCCACAGAATCTATCCAATATATGCAAGCAAAGTTTTTATTTTACAGCTTGATCCATCCATAATGAACAGTAGCAAACATACAGAGGTTTATCATATCCAGACATATTAATCGCATCAGTGTTGCCGACCTAGGTTGGGACAGCCAGAGCTAGATCAAGCATTTTTAACATTTTTTTTTTTTAAACAAGGGGTAACAGAAGGAGGGGTAACAGAAGGAGGGGGGGGGGCAGGCCGAGGGCAGTGTACCATAGGTGTCACAGTATATATAGCTTGTAGCACATTAAATATTGTCCTGCACAGAGGCTGTGTCAAGATATTTTCAAACCTGTCTGGGCATCCTCTACTCAGGTATGTTAATTTGTAAAGGGGAAGAGCTTCATTTACTAGGGATTTCCAACGTTTTAAGGAGGGGGCTCTAGGCAGCTTCCAAACTAGGACAATTGACTTCCTTGCACAGAAATAGAGCAACCTTAATAAAACACGTTGGTACTTGTCAGGTGTAATATTTTTAACCAACCCCAGGAGGCATGCCTCCGGTGTCCGCACACTTGGTATATTGAGAGCTTGTGTTACAAAGTTCACCACCTTGTCCCAGAATTTAACCAACTGTGTAAAGCATATGTTGTCTGCTTTAAGGCCAGTGGACTGCAGCTTCGCTGGGGTAAGGTAGGTTCTATGTATCGTACGATACTGTATTAAGATGTCGTTGCTACCTATTACTGAAGGCAAGTATGAGTGTGTAATATTGTCCCAGTCGTCCAGGTCTAGGGGTGGTATGTCCTGCACCCACTTATTATGACATCCTGCATAGGGGTTTGTTTATTAAGAATGTTATAGATGCGATTTACTAACTTCCCCTGGCTTGGTGACCTTAGGGTTTCCTTGAGCAAAGAGAGGGACATCTTGGAGGAAGTTGGGAACTGGCTAAGTGCTGCAGGCCTTATTTGAAAGTATCTCTAACACACGTTTCTAAGAAGATTAAATTCTTTATTAATTAATTAATTTAGGATTGCACATGAGAACATATCTACCCGGAACATCCAACGAAAGTAGATTCCAAGAGCCAGAAAATATATATAAAATATGATACTTTATTTTACATCACTTCTAAAAAAATAACGCCTGACACGTTTCGTGTCACACAGGGACACTTATAGGCATGAGTGTCTGCCTAATGCGGTTTGTTGCAAAGTACTCCCCTATGTTGATGGTCTGGGGCATGTACACCCAGACCCAACTGGGAAAGCGGTAAGCTTATCCTAATGATACATTAAGATTTATGCTTCTAGTGAAACTTTGGCTTTTTTGAGAACATATCTACCCTGTGGGTCGGTACATATGTGCTGTATCAGTATATTAGCAGATTTACCAATGAGAATGGCCACCCGCAGGAGTATGTGGAATAGGAGGCATGGAGTACCCAGGCCACCCAAGCTTTTTTCAGTGCCAGGACCCTGCTGCCCACAAGGTGCGTCTCTTGTACTAGTACCAGATCTGGAGACTGTTTTTTAAGGTGCTGAAAGACAAGGCCCCTTTTAATTTTGGAATTTAAACCCCTGGTATTCCAGAAAATAAGTTTAAGGAGGGCCATGAGCACTGCCAAGTGGTAATTGGTTCCTACGGGTTAGCACATACCTCCTACAGAAATGCATATCCATGCCAACATGGGCCTTTTCATCTGGGGTCTCTCAGTATTCCATGTGGCCCAGTATGTGCTCCATAAGGATCCCCACGGCCTTTTAGGGAGGGTAGGGGAGTATAGTAGAATGAGCAGGAGAGACGAAACAATAAAGTTAACACTTCAACACAGTTAAACTTTCCCAAACCCATCCTGCCCGACCACATAACTTGGCGGGCTTCTTCCCAAAACTGTGGTTGAGCATGGAGTATGTCGCTGGCATTACCATCAGGAAAATAAATGTACCGGTTTTAAGGTTCTTAGGTTGTATAATTTGCCACCCGACCCTCACTCCTGGAAATGTTTCAGCTGCAACCTAGTTTGTCCTCATTATAGCCCATTGGGAAATTGTCAATTCTATAAAGAGGGCATCACAAAACCCTCGCGATAGTGGGTGCAAAAAGGGGAACAAGTCTACAATAGATCATGGGATTCCCATTGATTGGCTTCTGGCCTGAATTAAAAGTGGTTTAGCCCTCACAGTCTTGGAAAGTATGTACCAGGCGAGCATAAAGGGACTCCCAATGCAAAAGGATATACCCAGGAAACTGTGAGGTTAAAGGTCGGGGTAGTATCATCGCATATTTCAGCTGTAGCTCCCTCATCCGTTGCTTGACTCCCACAAAGGTGTTGCGTTTCTTTTGTGGACTTGAGAAGTAGTCAGGGTATATGGCTATCCTGCTGCTCTCATGAATGAGGTCTCGGTTGTCTCTTGCTATGGCCAGTATGGCGTCCAGGTCTCTATAGTTCAGAAGGCGTAGCAGAAAAGGCCTGGGGGTGCCCCAGGGATTGCGGGGCTACCCGGGACCCGGTGAGCCCATTCCACCACAAAGAAGGCAGATAGTGTGTTAGTGCCCAGGTTTGTCTTGATCCAGCTCTCAATAAAGGCCACAGGGTTGTTGCCCTCTGCTTTTTCGGGCATGCCAATCATTCTCAGAATATTCCTTCGTTGGCAGTTTTCGTAGTCGTCCAAGAGATCAGCTTGGTTGTGTAGCTCTTGAGTGAGCTGTTTTATTTGATTTGGGATTGGTTGCACCTGTCCTCGAGCCCGGAGACGCGTCCCTCCATGCAGTTCACTCTCTCTCTGACAGCTCTGAGCAAAGAGATGTCTACCTTTAATTCCTCGATTTATGTAAGATTTGGACTCCTGGGTCTTGCTGTGGGGGTCTGGGGGAGGCAATTCAGGATCCCCTGAACCCTAATCTGTGTCCCTGGATGTGGAGCTCGGGCCTCATCAGATTTTTTTTTTGCAAACTGCTGTAGTGTTCTCTGCTTGGGGCCATATTTGCCCATTGTAAGTGAGTACAGTATATCCAGATATTGGAGGTCTTTGGGTCTGTGTATTTTTAGTTAATAGCGTGCAATGCACTGGAAACCTAAATTGTTATAATCTCATGCTGTCACATCCACATTTCTGCCTGCTCTGCGTGACATTGGTATAGTCGGGTCGGTGTGGTACGGGTTGCTCTCAGCAGCTTGCAAAATATTAGGTTCTGCTCCAAACTTGGTGTTGCCAATGTGTCTCATACGTTAGAGCAAGTATCAGAGATGCTGAGTCGTGGATGTCTTGCTTATTAGAAAAGTGAGTTGTGCAGTTAGTGTTATTTAAATAAACAGGAGGTTTCCACCAGAGGTGCTGTATGCAGTGGGCAGATGCATGACTTCAGTGGTACTCCCGGGGGGGGGCACTAGTGGGTAGCCAAAAAAATTGTCTTCTCTCAACAAGCAGCGTGCGCCTGCTTTATAAAAGTGAGTAGCAGTCAGACAGGTTGTAGGGGCCCTCGCAGATGTGCCAATGGGTTCCTCTAACTCTGGTGACAGTTATAATGGGTGGAAGGCTGGGGAGGCCCTGGGGACCAAGAAGCCCCGGGTGTGTAGGGGGTTAATTTGGCTCCCTCTGGCACCAACCTGCATAAGCAACCTGGGACCCGTCTGGACAAACGGTTGCGTGCGCACGTGCAGCTTGAAGACGTTCACTCTCCTTCAAGCTGCCCGTGTGCGCACATTCATTTGGCCAGGCGGTCCGGGGTCGGCGCCTACTATAGTCCCAGACTTCCGTCGCGGCGGCACTCCATTACTGGCTCTCACATCCCTTAGCGCACTCGTTCCAATGGGGAATATGTGCGGGGACCTTGCAGGACCTCTGTTGATGTGAATGGGGCTGTTTTAACCCCTGTATCAGTCGGCTGGCCAAAGAGATTATTGTTGGCCCGAGGAGTGCCTGTTACTTGCATCTTTCCTCTTGCGTAGTTGGCCACACCCCTAGCCAATATACTTTACGAACCAATTGCCTGAGATCCTCAAGTGACCCCCACTCATCCAGGTGACTGAACTAGTTCCGACTAGAGACTGTTGAGAACATTCATATCCCTACTGCTAGCTTATACCAAGAAAGCATTACCATTAAATAGAAATATCAGAATCCCCCAAAAAGATCCCTATGGGAAGAATTAATAGACCATTGTAGAAATTGACAAGGCTGCCCAGATAAGTTCTTCAAAGTTTGGTCACCCTGGATAGATCTGGCAACTTAATCTAAATTCACTTACCCCTATCCCTGTGTGCACAGCAACAAAAGTTGCGGCCATCCCCACAGGACTACTCTCATGACCGACACTTTAGAGTAAACAGCACAAACTGCACAGCTGATACTGGAAATTTTTATTCAAAATTCTATATTTATGCTTAATTATTTGTGTAAAAAGTTATTTTATGTTTTGTTTATCCTTCTTTGTTACTGTTAAGGGTTGTTCACTTTCTTTTTTTTCAGTCAAGTTGGTTTCAGATAGTTCACCAGAAATCAAGACCTTTTTCAATTACTTTCTATACGTGGCCATTTTTCTTATATTGAAGTGTAATTTTTTCACCTTCTTCTATATTTGTAAATAGCAGCTCTGGGAGGGGTTAGCTGAACTGTAAACTGTTCTAAACTGATACATTAAGTTGATAAATTTCAGGATCGGGTACAGAGGGTGGTTGTTAATGGTATATTCTCTACTTGGAAGTGGGTCCCTCAGGGCTCTGTATTGGGTCCACTTTAACTTAACTTTTTCATTAATGACTAAGGGGAGGTTATTATGAGTAATATATCAGTGCTTGCAGCTAACACAAAACTATGCAGCCCAATTAATTCCATCCAGGATGCAGCATCCTTGCAGCAGGATCTTGACAAACTGGCAATCTGGTGGCTAAGTGGCTGATAAGATTCAGGGGCAGATTTATCAAAGGTCGAGGTGAATTTTCGATTGAGAAAAATTTGAATTTCAAGCAATTTTTTGTGTACTTTGACTAGGGAATAGTCCAAATTCGATTTGAATTTTAAAAAAATTAGAAAATTCAAATATTGAAATTTATCACGTACTGTACAAAATTTGACTTCGACCATTCGCCATCTAAAACCTACCGAGTTGCTGTTTTAGCCTATTGGGGACCTCCTAGAACCTAATTGGAGTCAATTGGGGGACTTTGAAAAATCAAAGTTTTTTTAGGAAAAACTTTGAATCGAATTCGATCGAATGCGCTATTCTTTTGATTTGAACAATTCGAATTCGACCGAATATGGACCTATTCGATTGAAAACTGACCTATTCGACCCAAAAAAACTTTGACTTAATTTCGGTTGGTCTTTTTAAATTCTAATTTCGATGATTTTTTTCAATTTGAAATTGGACCCTTGATAAATATGCCCCTCAACGTTGATAAATGTAAAGTCATGCACCTGGGAATTTAGGTTTTGGTCTCCAACAGGAGGTTCCAGCTAAATGTTCATAAAGGTGTTTTTTACATTGAGAGCTGTAAAGTTATGGAATTCTCTCCTTGAATCAGTGAACTGCTTTTTTAGCAAGTGACGGAATACAGAGTTATGGAAGTTTATTATACACGTTGATCCAGGGACTGGGCCTACTGCCATCTTAGAGTCAGGAAGGAATTTTTCCCCCTCAGGCAAATTGGAGAGGTTTAAACTGGGTTTTTTTGCCTTCCTCTGGATCAACTTTCAGTTAGGCAGGTTTTATGTATACTTAAAAGGTTGAACTTAATGGACGTCTTTTTTCTACCTAACTTTCTATGTTACTGTGTATTTCATATATTTGGCCCTGCTAAGAAGAATCCCTGAGTTTCATTAAAGGAAAACGATACCCCCCCAAACAATGTAGGCCTCTATAAAAAGATATTGCATAAAACAGCTCATATGTAAAATCCTGCTTCATGTAAATAAACCATTTTCATAATAATATACTTTTCTAGTAGTATGTGCCATTGGGTAATCATAAATAGAAAATTGCCATTTTAAAAAATAAGGGCCGCCCCCTGGGATCGTAGGATTCACTGTACTCACAAACAAACCATACATGTTAGGTCACATGAGCCAATTAACAGACAGAGTTGTGTCTTTTGCTTCCACACTTCTTCCTGTTACAGTTAGAGTTGTAGTATTTCTGGTCAGGTGATCTCTGAGACAGCACAGAGACCATCACGAAATGGTGGCTCAAGGCAAGAGATGTAAAAGGGCAATATTTACTTAAATATATATTCTAGTTTGGTAAGATTCTTTAATATGCCACTTAATATGATATGAACTATCTGTTGCTTAAGTGTTCATTTTGGGGGTATAGTTTTCCTTTAAAGGCAGCTGTTATAACTGATACAATAGTTGCAAATATTCCATGGATGCTAATTGTATACTACCAAATTGTAACAATTGAGATTCTGCACCTGGATTTCTGAGCTGCCAGACTGAAACACCAGAGACGGGAGCTTTAACCTTCAATTTTTGAAAAACTGTTTTTTTAAAAAAAAATTTAAAAAAAAGACTTTATTTCTGATGAACAAAAATGACTGAACTGAAAAAAAGTGATTGGAAGGTAACCAGCCCCTTTAAGTTATAAAACAAACTTATAGTTCTGTTAGAAGACATGCAGACCTTTGTTTTCATGATTACTATTAAGCTAGATCACTGGTCATGTAATATAATACAGTTTTGCTGTAAAAAGAATTTCATTGTTATGCCATGATGATTTCTTCAATAAAACAGTATTGTTAAAATAAAAAAGAGGGGGAGGAATGTAACGAATGGGATGTAAGCAATGTTGGGCCATGATCCATGAGCGCCCCAGCACTTCCCCCCACCCCCACATGATGATAGCATTGAGTGGAGCAAGGGACAAGACACACACATGAAAGATGCTTGGATTTGTTGCTGATTCTAAAGTTTCCCCACACCCAGGCCAGAACTAGAGGTAGGTACACAGCAGAGATACCTGCCTAGCACCCCTCCATCCTTGTATATTGGGCACGTTCCTCTTCTGCCTATATCTAGTTTGAGTCCTGGTTGCAACAGGCAAACCACATTTTACTTAGGTTCTCACCTCCACATGGAACTCATTACTAATGTATCGCCCATTCAGTTCAGAGCAGATCAATTTAAATTTCCGGTCAAATAAAGAGGCAGTATTCCAGTTTCTATAGCGAATTAGATGCAGTAACTCTTCATAATTTGCCATGGAATCAATACCTGTAAAAACAAAACAAAATACCTTTAGTGAAAAAATGGAGACAGATAGTACTACCTCTGTATGAATTGACCTATGAAAATATCTGGGAAAATATCAAAAAGTATGGGGACCATGGCTAACACACAGTGTTGGACTGGGGTGCCTGGGGCCCACAGGAAACCTCATCTGAAGGGCCCGCACCCCCGGTACAAAATAGCATCCTCAAATTAACATTTTTATTTTTAAAAAAAGTCTGGAATAGCAGTAACAATATTAAAATAAATTATTAGTCAAAAATAAAAGAGTCTAACAGAATCCCTTTAAGTAAGTGCACATACAATATGAACAAGTAAACTTTTTTTAACACTTTTGTTCAATAAATTATAGCAAACCAAACTTTAAACAACAAAGTACAAAAACATTATTTTGCATTGATTTCCCAGATTGAAAAGTGCACAGAACAATCCCTCTTAAATAAGAGGTTTGTGCAAGATTGTAGATGACTTAGCAAAGTTATTAATTATGTCAACATACAAAAAACTAGCAACAATTTCTCGTTCAATATTCAGAAGAAGAAATGTCTCTAATAGTTCTTGGCCAATCATGGATCTCAAGCGATTTTTACTATTTTTAGCTTTGAGAAAACTCATTCACTAAACACCTGAGTGCATGCTAAAGTGAGTAGTGTCTTATAGACAGCAGACAGGTTTGTGTAGGCAGCTGAGTGTAAGTTGTGATCATACAGGAGTTTGTAGCAGCAAGTGAGGCAGTTTTCACACACTCTTTTTAATATAACTGACGATTTCCTTCTCCTCGTCTGTTTCCTCTACATTGATGCAGGTTATTTAAGTAAGGCTGAGTATGACTGAATAGTCATCTTTGAACTTCAGAAGCTCGGGTTTCAACTGAACAGGGTCCAGACCAGCTAAATCAGCAATTGCTCGCTAATGCTTTATTTACCAGTAGGTCTTTCCAGCTGACACAAGGTCACCCATTCCGATTAGAAGAAAAGAGGTTCTGCCTAAATATTCGGAAGGGGTTTTTTACAGTGAGAGCTGTGAAGATGTGGAATTCTCTCCCTAAATCAGTTGTACAGGCTGATCCATTAGATAGCTTTAAGAAGGGATTGGATTGCTTTTTAGCAAGTGAGGGAATACAGGGTTATGGGAGATAGCTCATAGTACAAGTTGATCCAGGGACTTGTCCAATTGCCATGTCAGGAAGGAATTTTTCCCCCTCTGAGGCAAATTGGAGAGGCTTCAGATGGGTTTTTTTTTTTTTGCCTTCCTCTGGAACATCTAGCAGTTAGGCAGATGGATATGTGTCTTTTTTCAATTTTACTTACTATGTTACTATGTTTTTAGGTGTTAGGTGTTATTTGCTCTTCTCTGATTTGGCTAAACTGCCTAGGGTCCAAAACACAAGATCCTGCATGAGTTTCTCATGCAGTATTGAACTTTTGTTCAATACTGCATACAGCTTGATCTATGACTGTGTAGCATATTTGAATCTAAAATGCTTTAACTGGATCCACAGGAGGTTCATCTCTAGCTAGCTCTCCATGCATCCTTTTTTTTCTTACTCTTTTTTCTGGAAGATTCTTCTCTACTTCTGCATGGACAGACATTTCATCAAAAGAACTGTCTACTTTTTCAATAAAAGCATTTACTAAAGCTAGAAGTTTTGGAAATGATGGCCTCAGTTTCTGAAGTTGACCTTTTGCCATTTCCACCATTCTCTAAGCTTTTAATATGTCCAGTCCACTAGTCTGCAGATGCCAATGGTGTGGAAATTTAAAAAATCTGCAAGAACAGGAAGGAAACAAGTTATGTTTCAAATCTTATCCATCCATGAATTAAATATTTTGCTTCACTGGCAACTTCACTGTCAAACTGGGGAGACAAAGAAATATGTTCCAGACAGCATAGCAGTGTGATGTACAACTCTTTTGTCACGACCGGTACCCAATACCAGAACAAGTGCCAAGCACCCTGGTCTCGGCTCGGCTTCACCAGTAGTGTGACCACCGTTGGGCTTCAGGAGGAGCCCTCAGCTTACTTGGGTGCCACCTGGACTTAACGAGAAGTGCAAGGCAAGATGTTCTGGCTGGCAAGGGGCACGGCTGTTAGCAGAGTCTTTTGGGCCGAAGGTCACGGTACAAATGGCGCAGGCAAGAGAATCGTCAGACAGGCTGGGTCGAGGCAGGCAGATATCAAGAATCGTCAGGCAGGCAAGGGTCAAAGCCGGGTAATCAAACAGATGGGATCAGGCAGAAAGAGTAGTCGAGATGCAGGCAAAGGTCAGAGTATGAATATCAGAATTGTCAGGGACAGGCAGGGATCAAAACCGGAATCCACAGATAAAGTTTACAGGAACAAATAGCACAAGGCTTCAGGAACCACTAGAATAAAGAGTCTATCACAGGCACCCTCTGGAAGCACTTTCAGACAACTTATAGTTTAAATTTGGCACCATTGCGCGCTAGCGTCTTCACGCCAGCGCACCTGTGCCTTTAAGGGACACGGAGGCGCACACGCGCCCATAGTGGAGTAAGATGGCGCAGGCGCTGGAGCATGCGGCGGGCATCCCCGCCGCACAGGTATTTTTATTGCATTACCCCCCTCTCCAGGGGGGGCCACTGGACCCCCAGGCTTACCAGGAAATTTTAGATGGAATTGCTTCCTGTGGCGGTCAGCCCTGATGTCATCAACTGAGACCCAGGAGTTCTCTTCAGGGCCAAAGCCTTTCCATCTGGTAAGATATTGTTACTTACCACGCACAAGGCGGGAGTCAAGGAACTCCTGGATCTCAAATTCAGTCTGACCTTCAACTAGCACAGGGGGAGGAACAGAAATAAAACGAACAAGGTTAGCAGGTTTTAACAAAGAAACATGAAACGAGTCAGAAATCTTGAAATTAGCAGGTAACTTAAGATGAACACAAGAAGGGTTGATAATTTCAGAAATGGGGTAAGGACCAATGAATCTAGGCCCCAATTTGAGAGAGGGAACCTTCAGTTTAATATTCCTGGTAGAGAGCCATACTGAGTCTCCCACTTTATATTGGGGTGCTTCTCTACGGGTTCTGTCAGCACCTTTTTTCTGAGCTGAGGAAGCTGCTGACAGAGAGTCGTGAACCTGCGACCAAACCTTAGAAAAACGGTCAATACAAGAATTAGCCGAGGGAACAGGGGAACCAGAACCAGAAAATGCTTTGGGGTGCAACCCATTAACCACAAAAAAAGGGGACTCCCCTGAGGAGGAATGGGTAGCATTATTGTATGCGAATTCTGCCCAGGGTAAAAGTTCCGCCCATGTGGACTGGTTATCCGACACATAACACCTAAGGTATTGCTCAAGGGACTGGTTTACCCTTTCGGTTTACCGTTGGTTTGTGGGTGATAAGCAGAAGAAAAGGATAATTCAACCCCAACCAAAGAACAGAGAGCACGCCAAAACTTAGATACAAACTGAACCCCCCTGTCAGAAACAATGTTTTCAGGAAAACCATGTAACTTAAAAATGTGAGTGACAAACAGATCAGCCAAGGATTTAGCAGAAGGTAGGTGTGGAAGGGGAACAAAATGGCTCATCTTGCTAAACCTATCCACCACCACCCAGATCACAGTTTTCCCCTATGAAGGCGGTAAATCAACAATAAAATCCATCGAAAGATGGGTCCATGGTTTTTCTGGGATAGGTAAAGAAAGTAGCAAACCCTGGGAAGATTTTCGAGAGGATTTTGACCTTTGGCAGACTGAACAGGAATTTACAAAGGCCTTAGTATCTTGTTTGAATGAAGGCCACCAAACATGACGGGATAATAGAGACACCGTTTTAGCAATGCCTGGATGTTCTTTAGAATCATGAACCTCCTTTAATACTTGTTCCCTTAACTCTTGAGGTACAAACCATCTCCCAGAAGGAGTGTCATTGGGAGCGGATGTTTGTAAGGGGAGCAATAAAGAAGAAAGGTCAGACTCTAGGGTTGCTACGATCATTTCCCTGGGGATGATGGGAGTACACTCACTAATGTCAGGAGAAATGGATTCGAAACTCCTAGAGAGTGCATCCGCCTTGGTATTTTTAGACCCTGGCCGAAATGTCAAAGAAAAATTAAATCGTGAGAAAAACAGAGCCCACCTAGCTTGCTTAGGATTTAGGTGCTTAGCAGATTCAATATAAAGTAATATTTTTGTGGTCAGTATAGACAGTCACAACATGTTTTGCACTTTCAAGGAGGTGCCGCCATTCCTCAAAGGCCCACTTAACTGCCAACAACTCCCTGTTACCTATATCATAATTCACCTCAGCAGATGAAAACTTTCTGGAGAAAAAGGCACAGGGATGCAATTTGTTGGTAGTCGGGTGCCTTTGAGAAAGGACTGCCCCAGCTCCTACCTCAGAGGCGTCAACCTCAACAATAAAAGGTAGTGAAGTATCGGGGTGTCTGAGAATGGGGGCTGAACTGAATTCCTTTTTGAGGAATTCAAATGCTTGAACGGCCTCAGGGGGCCACATGCTGGGGTCAGCACCCTTTTTAGTCAGATCAGTGATGGGGGCCACAATGAGGGAAAGTTTTTTGATAAACTGCCGATAATAATTAGCAAAACCAAGAAATCTTTGGGTTGCACGTAACAAAAGGGGTTGGGTCCAATCCAGGACTGCTCTCACCTTTCCTGGATCCATTTCTAGACCCTTGCTGGAAATGTTGAACCCCAAAAACTGAACAGAAGAAACCCCAAAAGTACATTTCTCATGTTTTGCATAAAGATTATTTCACCTTGCCTTTGTAGGACTATAGTCAATACAGGGATGAAGACCACCACCATCTTTTTTCCCAACAAAAAAAAACCCCCACCCCTGCAGTAGAACAAGAAGGTCTGATAAAACCCCTCTCGAGATTTTCCTTTATATACTCTTTCATGGCCTGGGCTTCCGGCAATGAAAGAGGGTAGGTTCTACCACGAGGAGTGGACCCAGGGATCAAATCAATTGGGCAGTCATACTGCCGGTGAGGGGGCAGGGTTTCTGCTGCCTTTTTAGAGAACACATCAGCAGAAATGTAGTTGCCACTACTGAGGGAAAGCATACCCCACCACACTTGGAACCCCAATGAATTACCTCCTTAGAAACCCAGTCAATCAGAGGGTTATGCCTCTGGAGCCATGGTCCCAAAATGAGAGGAGAGGTAGCCCCTTCTATAAGGTGCAACGCTATCTCCTCGCAATGCACATTGTTTATACTCATAGAAAGAGAAACGGTTTGTTTGGAAACCACACCTGACCCTAAGGGTCGCTTATCCACTGCCCATATTCTCATGGGGGTAGTTAGGGAAACCAAAGGAATCTTTGATTCGGCTGCAAAAGCAGCATCCAGAAAATTTCCCTCCGCCCCAGAATCCACAAATGCTGACATCTTGACAGAGTCCGTAGGCCAGGTTAGTTTAACCGGAATCAAAACCTTGGAGGCAAACTGGGGAGAGGAAACTCCTGCACCCAAATGGAGCTCTCCATTTAGGCTTCTGAGTTTTCCGGCCTCTTAGAACAATGGTTCAGAAAATGTCCCTTTTCCCCACAGTACATACAGAGACCCAGGGAACGCCTGCGTGCCTTTTCCTCAGTTGTTAGATGGGATATGCATAATTGCATAGGCTCCTCCTGAGGTAGAGGCACAAAGGGGTTAGGAGATTTTACATTGGTCACCACAGTGGATCTTATATTAGTAAACCCAGAGAAGTTTGTACTCCTCTCACCCCTTCTCTCCCTTTGCCTTCTACCTACCTGGATAGCGAGGGACCATCCAGGTTAGAAGGTAGGGGGTAATTAACCAGACTATCTTTTACTGAATCGGATAACCCCAAACGGAATTGGCTCCTAAGAGCCAAATCATCCCACCCAGTTTCCACTGCCCACCGGCGGAATTCGATGCAATACACCTCCACATCCCTTTTCCCTTGGCGCAACTTACAAATCGCGGTATCGGCAGATGATGCACAATCTGGGTCATCGTACAGAATGGCCATGCTGTTAAAGAAAATGTCTAGGGAATAACGAGCAAGATCTGAAGAAGGCAGCCTGAGGGCCCAAATTTGGGGGTCACCCAAAAGCAGGGTCATTATGAACCTTACTTTCTCCTCATCAGATTGAAAAGAATGAGGAAAGAAACTAAGGTACAGCTTACATGCCTCTTTGAAGACAAAAAATTTAGTGCGATCCCCACTGAACCTTACGGGGAACACAATTTTGGGTTCATGGGGTTTAGATGAATTACCCCAATTGGCAGAAGAACCCACAGGAGATGCAGGAACAGCTGCGAAGGCCCCAACTGGCGGGTCAGATTGTGGAACCCTTGAAGCAAGTAGTTCTGCTTTTGCTCTTGTTCCTACATACGCTACGTTGCAGCAAAGTAGTGAGCAACATCTCAGTGGAAGTTTGAGGAGATGGTGTAGCAGAGGCAGCAGCAGCTTCGTGACCGCTGTCCTCCATGGCCCGTGATAATGTCACGACCGGCACCCAATACCAGAACAGGTGCCAATCACCCTGGTCTCGGCTCAGCTTCATCAGTACTGTGACCACCGTTGGGCTTCGGGAGGAGCCCTTAGCTTACTTGGGTGCCACCTGGACTTAACGAGAGGTGCAAGGCAAGATGTTCTGGCTGGCAAGGGGAACGGCTGTTAGCAGAGTCTTTTGGGCCGAAGGTCACGGTACAAATGGCGCAAGCAAGAGAATCGTCAGACAGGCTGGGTCGAGGCAGGCAGATATCAAGAATCGTCAGGCAGGCAAGGGTCAAAGCCAGGTAATCAAACAGATGGTATCAGGCAGAAAGAGTAGTCGAGATGCAGGCAAAGGTCAGAGTACGGATATCAGAATTGTCAGGGACAGGCAGGGATCAAAACCAGAATTCACAGATAAAGTTTACAAGAACAAATAGCACAAGGCTTCAGGAACCACTAGAATAAAGATTCTATCACGGGCACCCTCTGGAAGCACTTTCAGACTATTTATAGTTTAAATTTGGCGCACCCATAGTGGAGTAAGATGGCGCCGGCGCTGGAGCATGCAGCGGGCATCCCCGCCGATGGCGTGGCTGGCGACCCCGCCGCACAGGTATTCTTATTACATCTTTTGATTGATCAGAGCATGACCCAAAAAATTGTACCCAGTGCTCACCAACGGGTATCACCAATTTATTTTAGGCGTGATAGTTTTTCCTGTCCTTGACGCTGTCCACACAAGAGAGCCTCTTGTAAGATTCTGAGAAAAAACACGCTGTCTTCTCTATGAGTTCAAATAAAGACTTCACAGGGTCAACAATGACAAGATTGAGGATGTGAGCATAGCACCAGGTGAAGACAGAATTGCAAGAAACATTTCTGATGTGGGCTTGAATGCCACTGTAACACTCATATTTGCAGCACAATCAAAAGAGGAGCTAATGATGTCACTAACACAAAGATACAATTTCCAGTTGTTCTTTCAGAGATGTGAATAGGGCTTCTCCAGTTGTGCTCTTAACATTAATAAGCCTTTCATGTACATCTCTCTCTCTCTCTCTTACATATCTGAGAATGATGTTGCATTGCTCCATCACACCAACATCTTGAGTACTGTCCATTTCTACACTATATTTCAGTGCATCTTTTACTTCCTTGCTAATGTTCTCTTTCACCATTTTCCCCATTAACAAAATCAAGTTATTTATAGTTGTTTTGCTTAGGAATGTAACTAGGCCTCCTCTCCCTTTGCTCTCAGGATGGCGTCTTTTTCATTCCTCACTCATTGCAACTACATCTTTGACATGTTTCTGGAGAACAGGGTCATATTTGGCAAGAAGCAGAACCAGCTCTAAGAAATTCCCGTGGTTAAGCTCACTATTTATAAGGCATGAGCAGCTTCATCCTTCCCTCTGTATGTAAGGCCAAGTTTGGCAATGTGTTGGAATAGTCCAACACACTGCAAAACTTGGCCTTGCATACAGAGGGAGTGATGAAGCTGCTCATGCCCTACTAAATAGTGAGCTTAACCACGGGAATTTATGCCTGTCATCCAAGCCCTTCATGAAAGCATTAAAGGAGTAGTTCATCTTTATGTTCTCAGCAACTTTCCAATTGGTCTTCATTTATTTTGTATACTTTTTAAATTATTTGCTTTGTTCTTCTGACTCTCTCCAGCTCTGAAATGGCGGTCACAAACTCCGGCAGCCAAAAAAACTTCAGTAGAACCCCCATTTTACATTTTTCAGGATTAATTATCTCAATGTAACTGAATGTGTCTCAGTTGTTACTATTGAGTGTTGTTCTTAGATCTACCAGGCAGCTGTTATCTTGTGTTAGGGAGCTGCTATCTGGTTACCTTCCCATTGTTCTTTTGTTTGGCTGCTGGGGGAGGAAAGGGAGGGGGTGATATCACTCCAACTTGCAGTACAGCATTAAAGAGTGATTGAAGTTTATAAGATTTTTATTAGAAGGAAAAAATTAACACTTAAAATAAATTAAATAAATGATCAGACTCTACAGCCACACAAGGTGTAAATCAATTATAAAGAAAAAGGAGAAGGAAAGAAAAAGGACCTTGTTTTGTGCTGTATCAATTCATCAAACCTCTATAAATCAAACACTTCCCTCAAAGTTTATCAAAAAGATAATTTAGTTTCAATTCGTTGTATGGTTAAGGATACCCTTATCTTATTTCAGTTATCCGACTTGAAACTTTGTTTGCAGTCTTTAAGATAAACTGATAACACCAGGCTACCAAATTACAATGTTGCTTGTAGGGATTAGGTAAATTTAACTCCTCTCTGCTAGATATAACGGACCATGTGCAACGTTCACCTTCAAAGACCTCACAATAAATGTTTTTAAATGGAAAAAAACGTATCAATTGGTATCGTTTGTTATTTTATTCAGCTTTAACCCACAACATCAATAACCACTAGAGATAAAATTCGGAGTTAATTACTCCCTATTCAATTTGATTTAAGGTGCCAGTGTTTTATAAAGATTCCAATTCATTCATAAATTAATTAAATTCACTCTCACCGTTCCAATTCATTCATAAATTAATTAAATTCACTCTCAACATTCCAATCAATTTAACCAATAAATGGGTTTGCTGTTACAATTCATTAAAATATACAGTATAAAGTGACCTGTGCAATCGATTAGATTTTTAATAATTCGGATGTGTTCTAATTAATAAAGTGTCATGTGCAATCAATTAATTCACCAATTCATTTAGTGAATTGTGCATAAATTAATTAAAATCTTAAAGTTAATTACTATGGTCACAATTAAAAACCCCTGTTATCAACCTTTTGATTAAAAGTTGAGGAAAAGTGAAAATTGTATAGAGGGTGGAGTTGCTCCCAAGATTACAACTAATAGTTTTTTTCTAAGTTCCTAGGAGCACCACAAAGATGTAGAACGGCAGGAACTGCCTTTTGAAAAAGCGAATTGCGAAACGTACGTCAGGGCAACTGACGGTCTCCTTGATTTTAGCTTTAAATCACCGGATGGTGGGGCGGGATTGACTATTGGAAAACTTTTATCAACAACATTCTCAGACTCTTTTTACTTATCTATTTTCTATTCCAAGGACTGTGGGGTTTGCGGTTTTGTAGGTTAAGCTAGCCTCTTCCAATATCGATAGGAAGGTACAATTGAGACTGCAGCCCTACAGTTCCTGCCGTTCTTTTTGGTATATGTCCACAATTAGAATAATGACTAAATTCTGTTATGATTATTTTATTGTTACACTAGTATAAAAAGAGAACTCAGCCGAAGGGACTTCGGGACTTGATCTACAAGCAGACTTCTGTAGAACCTTGCCCGATTGATTTGGCTTTGGGAGTTCGATGTATTTGTCCCAGGGTCCCCCAGCTGATGTTCCTCTCAAAAGTCTACCAAGGGATGGATAGACGTTGTGTTGTATTCAATCGGTGATGTATTAATTTTCTTACAAAATATTATTCTTATCTAATATTGATCAGTGTGTGTGTTTTATTTCTATACCTGAACGTGATAAGTCTGCCAAGGGAAGTTTATGGCAAGACATTTTGGTACCAGAAGTGGGGTGAGGAAATAAAAGAAAATGTTTTAGAGAAAGAATAATAATGTTGTGGGGAAAGCTGTAAATATTGTAGAAATCCCTGGTGGGGATGATACTTCATGTAAAATTATTGCCACTGAGTGGTCTAAAGGTGCAGGGTTGTGTGAGGATTTGGTGCATCAATTGAAAGATGCCGGTCCCATTGATGTTGTAACATGTTTGGAGAAAGTACCCTTTCAAAAAGGTAAACAGTAGTGTGCTTTAGGAAGACTGGGGTGAATTTTGTTTTCTGCATACCGTAAGCAGCAAAGTGATTGTTCAGGGATAAAAAAGAAACTGATAATTGATTTGCAGTGTTGGGTTACAGTTTTGCAATACCAAAATAGATTGTTAAAGGATAAAGCTGACACTTATCAGCAAGTTGCCGAGACGGCTGCTGTATGATGTGCGAAATATAAGAATAAGAAACGGAAAGGAAAAATTAATATGAAAAAAGTATCAAAGTTATTTACTAGCAGGAGTTGATTGGGATCCAGATGAGTGGGATGGTGATATCTGGGATACTAGTGATAAATCAGGAGACGATAGGGAAACTCCGGATGAGCTTCATGCCGTAGCCAAACCAATTGAGCTGAGAAAGCAGTAAATGCGCCAGGTGGAGTTGTAAATACTACCACTTTAGAAGATTTTTGCCAAACAAATTTGATTTCTTTTTGTGATGAGGAAGTAAGATGCTGGACAGTGGGGGGGGGGCAGTAGATGTGATCTATTTGGATTTTGGCAAAGCATTTGATACTGTGCCCCACAAACGACTGCTTTCTAAACTAAGGTCTGTTTGGGCTTAATGAAGTCGTTTGCACATGGATAGGAAACTGGCTACAGGATCGGGTACAGAGGGTGGTTGTTAATGGTACATTCTCTACTTGGAGTAAGGTTCTTAGTGGGGTCCCCCAGGGTATTAGGTCCAATTTTATTTAACTTGTTCATTAATGACTAAGGGGAGGGTGTTGTAAGTAATGTATCAGTGTTTGCAGATGACACAAAACTATCCAGCCCAATTAATTCCATCCAGGATGTGGCATCCTTGCAAACTGGCAATCTGGGCAGCTAAGTGGCAAATGAGATTCAATGTTGATAAATGTAAAGTCATGCACCTGGGATGTAAAAATATCCAAGCCACTTATACCCTTAATGGGACTGCACTAGGCAAATCCATTAAGGAAAAGGACCTTGGAGTCCTTGTAGATGATGAACTTGGCTGTAGCAAGCAATGTCAGTCAGCAGCATCAAGGGCAAATAAGGTCTTGAGATGTATTAAAAGGGGCATAGAGTCACGTGAGGAGGGGGACATTCTTCCACTGTATAGAGCACTTGTAAGGCCCCATCAAGAATATGCCATTCAGTTTTGGTCTCCATCACTCAAACGGGACATTATTGTATTAGAGAGGGTACAGAGAAGGGCAACTAAGCTGGTGAAAGGTATGGAAAATCTTAGCTATGAGGAAAGACTGGCCAAATTGGGGATGTTCACGTGGAGAAGAGGCGCTTAAGGGGTGATATGATAACTATGTATAAATATACAGTATTATACACAGTGGGAGACAGTGGGTCCTGGCACATTATACTCAGTGGGAGACAGTGGGTCCTGGAACATTATACTCAGTGGGGGACAGTTGGTCCTGGCACATTATACTCAGTGGGGGACAGTTGGTCCTGGCACATTATACTCAGTAGGGGACAGTGGGTCCTGGCACAAGAAACGGACCAAAGAAAAACCTAAAAAAACCTTTAATACTTATTCAAGCTGGTGAAGAATCTGCTGTATATAGTACCTGTGAGTTAAATGAAAGCTGCAAACATGCCCAGCTGGATCTTCCAATCCAACTACTACATATCAGTCTCCCTTCTGCCATGCTGCCTTCAGTCGGTAAAGTTTTCCCAGCCACGCCTACTCTGAATCCGGGTTGGTCTGGGGTCTGTAAAGTCAGCTGTTGTTTCCCGGCAGATTGGACTTTGCGGCTGTGGGGCCCCTCAGTCCAACGCTGCTTGGCCCTGTCATGGTTCTTGTGCCGTACAGCCCACTATATTTATCAAGGTATATAAAGGCACAATGCTGCAGAATCTTAAACATATTTTACAAGGCAGCTCTTTACGCACATATTTTTTTGCAGTTTTACCCCAATATATGAGTGGAAGTGTACAAAAACCATTATATGTGGGCTGCTTTTTTTTTTTTTTGCCCAGCTGCTTTTTACCCCCAGTCCGGCCCTGATGCACATTATACTCAGTGGGAGACAGTGGGTCCTGAAACATTATACACATGGGGAGACAGTGGGTCCTGACACATTATACACAGTGGGAGACAGTGGGTCCTGACACATTATACACAGTGGGAGACAGTGAGTCCTGGCACATTATACTCAGTGGGAGACAGTTGGTCCTGGCACATTATACACAGTGGGAGACAGTGGGTCCAGGCACATTATACTTAGTGGGAGACAGTGGGTCCTGGCACATTATACTCAGTGGGAGACAGTGGGTCCTGGCACATTATACTCAGTGGGAGACAGTGGGTCCTGGCAATTTATACTCAGTGGGAGACAGTGGCTCCTGGCACTTTATACTCAGTGGGAGACAGTGGCTCCTGGCACATTATACTCAGACAGTGGGTCCTGGCAATTTATACTCAGTGGGAGACAGTGGGTCCTGGCACAATTTTACTCAGTGGGAGACAGTGGGTCCTGGCATATTATACACATGGGGAGACAGTGGTTCCTGGCACATTATGCAAAGTGGGTCCTGGCACATTATACTCAGTGGGAGACAGTGGGTCCTGGCACAATATACTCAGTGGGAGACAGTCGGTCCTGGAACATTATACTCAGTGGGAGACAGTGGGTCCTGGGACATTATACACAGTGGGAGACAGTGGGTCCTGGCACATTATACTCAGTGGGAGACAGTGGGTCCTGGAACATTATACTCAGTGGGAGACAGTGGGTCCTGGCACATTATACACAGTGGGAGACAGTGGGTCCTGGCACAAGAAACGGACCAAAGAAAAACCTAAAAAAACCTTTAATACTTATTCAAGCTGGTGAAGAATCTGCTGTATATAGTAACTGTGAATTAAATGAAAGCTGCAAACATGCCTAGCTGGATGTTCCAATCCAACTACTACATATCAGTCTCCCTTCTGCCATGCTGCCTTCAGTTGGTAAAGTTTTCCCAGCCACGCCTACTCTGAATCCGGGTTGGTCTGGGGTCTGTAAAGTCAGCTGTGCTCTGATTGGACAAGCTACAAACCACATTATCCACTCAGATTGCAACTGATCTCTTCAGCATCGTGGTTTGGAGGCGGACCTTAGCAATCAATCCGTGATTAAAGGAACAGTGCAGTCAGCAACGGAGCAGGTTTTTGTTTTATTTATTTTTATTTTAGGGGTCCGACAGGTTTGGGGAGGCTTAGCCTCCCCTAGCCTTATTGAAAATCCGCATATGGTGTCCAGGCTATGGTTGAATTAAAAACTGGACAACTTCCCGAAAACAAGTATTCTGTGCTAATTGTACCTATTAAAGAACATATAAAATCTATAGATATCTTAAAAGGAATGCAATTAGATTTGCCTGATGGCCGATACCAGTTTGGTGCTCTGAAAGCTTGCAATGTATTTTTATTGTTAGCCAATATAGGTATCACTTCTACAATACTTTTTGTATTTGTTTGTTTTTTTATTTGTTATTTTTGCTACTGGCTAACATGCTACCACAGTTTTTGTTTTGTGCTTAATTGAACACATGAAAGAGAAAGTATGGGAGATTAATCCTGCAAAAGTGCAGGGACCTGCATAAATGGTAACATTTCTAGGTATAAAATGGCATAAAGGGCATCATGAAATTCTGCCTAAGGCAAAAGATAAGATTATTGAATTCAAAACACCCACCACGAAAAAGAATGGTGGCTTATATGGACTTTGGAGAAATCATTTCCCCAGTCCTCCCCATGTCAACAACGTACCGGTATAGGTCCCTCAAACTCCTAATTGTAAAACCCACCCACTAATTAATTAATAAATACTTACCCCCCAACACCCACCAGCGTCTTTTTTTGGGTTCTTATTTTCTCTCTCCTAGCTCCTTCCAGGAGCTTGTTTGTTCTTTTTTCCAGAGGTGTAGCAGGGGGCTGTCGTAGAACGTCCCAGGGACGGAGTTTTTTTTTTGGCCTGTGAGTGGCCTTTTTCTCCGACAGCAAGGCCTTTCTCTTTTCTATAGAGGATCCGACGGCTGTGGTCCCCCTGTTCCCTAGCCTGAACCGGCCCCAGTTGGTGCCCAGGGGCTCAGGGTTTATTCCCTCACCCAGACTCAGTGAGTATTTTGGGGAACAGGGGGGATGGCGGCAGTCAGGGAAACATCTGGCGGCTTCTTTCGGCAAGGCCCGATGCCGATAGGGGAAAGAGAGAGTGTGGGACCCGGAACTTCCACTTTCTGGTAAGTCACCTTCCAGATGTTTGCAGATTGAGCTGTGGTATGTTTCCGGGTTGCGATCATCGGCTCTCTCTCTCTCTTCCCCTGGTAGGCACTTGCGCGGTAATTGGGCTCCGGCCGGGGGGCGGGGCCCTGGGCCTTTATCAAGGGACAAGAAGCGGTGGCCTGTGTAAACTCTGTCTAACTCGGCTGACCACACGCTGCTCCTGCCTCGAGGTTTATGTGTCACTTGGTAGGTAGGGGAACAGTAGCCTGTGAACTGGGCTAGGAGCCTGCTAATGCATTCAAAGTGCATTTTCCTTTATCTTTTTTTTTTCTCTCTTCCCCTTTTTGGTAGGTTGCCCAGTTCCTGGTATTGTTCCAGCCGCCATCCCCAAAAAAGTCTACACCCCTGGTTGAGGTATTTAAAAAAATATATATATATTTTTATAAGATACAGAACTAACTAGAGGGTGAGCAGTCTAAGGTGGGATGCTGGATAAGCAGTTCACAAGACTTCTAAATCTTTCTCTCTCTTCTCATCCTGGCAGTGCTATGAGGCCTTCCAGATCCAGAGAAAGATCAAAGGAACAGTCTATCCCCAGAGAGGAGAATGTTCAACCCACGCAGGCCCAATGCTTGGGATGTTCGGAGGCACCTCTTCCGGATAAGAAACTATGCCAGTCATGCCTGAACGTGGCAGCAGGGCAATCAGCAGGTGCCAGCACAGATATCCTTGCTTGGCTAAAAGAAACAGTGGCCAAGGAAGTGCAAGCAGCTTCTATGAACATGGGGGGACCCTCAGGGGTTTCCATATCCCCGGAAGAGGAGGGGGATTTCTGGACAAGCTCAGTGCTGGAGTCAGATACCGAACAGGAAGAGGAGACTCAGCATTCGGCTTTTGACTTTGCCCTAGTACAACCATTGATAAGGGCAGTCAGATCCTCCCTAGCTCTACAACCAGAGGAACAGGCAGCTTCTTCCTCTTTTCTTCTTAAGGCCAAGGGATCTGCGCAAGTTTTCCCGCTACATCAGGAAGTATTGGAGCTGGTCAAATCGGAATGGGAATCGGTGTCAAAGAGGAGTTCTACGCAAGCACGATTCAGTAAGCTTTATCCATTTAAGGAACAAGATATGAAGGACATATCTACTCTCCCCAAGGTGGATGCTCCAGTCCTCAACCTATCAAAGAACACTGTTCTTCATATCAAGGACCAGGCAACATTAAAAGACTCTATGGACAAGAGATTGGAAACAGATCTGAAAAGAGCTTTCCTAGTGGCAGGAGAGTCCCTTAAACCAGCAATGGCAAGTCTGTCAGTAGTCAAGGCTCTTGAGGTTTGGCTGACTAACAAAGAAGCAGCTCTCAAAGAAGGACGCGATAGGACCGACATAATAGAAGTTTTGAAGGGTTCCTCATTCGTCATGAACGCCCTTGTTGATCAGATACATTTGGCCTCTAGATCACTGGCTCTTTCCGTGTCGGCTAGAAGAGCTCTGTGGCTCAGATCCTGGGAAGCAGATTCAGCCTCTAAATTCGCATTATGCTTCTTGCCCTTCCAGGGTCAGACACTTTTCGGCAAAAAATTGGAGGACTTGATTTCAAAGGCTTCAGGAGGTAAAAGCCAGCTGATGCCTCAGAAAAGAAAGAGGAGATATCCCAATAACCAGCGCATTCAGATCTAGATCTCCCCCATACGATCAACAGAATTTTCGTTCCAGAAGCAACAATCCAAGAGCAGGTAACTGGAGAGGGGGACAATCAGGATTCTTTAGCAATCCTAGGAAACAATTCTGAAGGTGGTGCTCCCCAGGGGCAAACAGTAGGGGCAAGACTGACACTATTTCGAACCACCTGGGAGAAGTCGATAGAAGACAAGTGGATTCTGAGCATTATTCGAGAAGGTTACCGGTTGGAGTTCAAACATCTTCCTTTTCCATGCTTTCGACCTTCACCCCTTCCATCATGTTCAATAAAGAGAAGGGCTCTCCGGTCATGTCTACTAACTTTAAGAACTCAAAGAGTTATTTCCCAGGTTCCAAGAAAAGAATGGGGCCAGGGGAACTATTCGATTTTCTTTAAAGTACAAAAGCATTTGGGTGTTTGGCGTCCGATCCTGGATTTAAACAGTGTCAATCGGGCCTTGAGGGTCGAACGGTTCTGAATGGAATCCATAGACTCAGTCAGAAACGCAAATGCACCAAGAGATTGGATGTGTTCATTGGACATCAGGGATGCTTATAACCATGTGCCAGTCTGCAGAGAAGACAGAAAGTTCCTCCGATTCAAGGTGGGCGAGGCCCACTTTCAATTCAGGTGTCTACCCTTCGGCCTCTCCACAGCACCAAGGGTGTTCTCGAAGGTCATGGTCACTCTTATAGCCCACCTGCGTTGGCAGGGCATCTGAGTGTTCCATTATTTGGATGACCTCATTATTCTAGCCTCCATGCAGGCCCAAGCTGTCAACCACAGAGACAGAGTGATGGAATTTCTCAGATCCCACGCATGGACCCTGAACCTACAAAAGAGTCAATTGCATCCAGCTCAAGTGCTTCAATACTTGGGGGCAATTTTGGACTCTAGGGAGGGTACAACTTCCTTGTCCAGAGAAAGACAGGAAGCCCTCAGGAAGGAAGTCACATCCATCCTAGGGTGTCACAATGTCCCGGCAAGGACTTGCCTAAGAATCTTGGGGATGATGTCATCCACCATAGGTTTAGTTCCCTGGGCCCATTGGAGAATGAGGCAACTTCAGCACTTGTTTATTCAACAATGGGACGGTTGCAACAAGTATCAACAAATAGAGATTTTCTCCTCGGGGGTCCCAGACTTACACTGGTGGACAGATCCCCAGCATCTGTCCCGAGGTTCCGAGCTGTTTCCAAGAGCCTGTATTACACTATCTACAGACGCCTCTGGAAAAGGATGGGGGGGCTCAGCTAGGCTCCCAGGTAGCTCAAGGATCATGGCCAGCACCTTGGTCAGAAGAGGCATCAAATGTCTTAGAGCTAAGGGCCATTCTTCAAACCTGCCTATATTTTCAGGATCAACTCAGAGGCTCAAGACTAAAAATAAGATGTGACAACACAAATGGGCTCAACACCCCCTGGTATCCCAATTTTTTAAAGCAGCAATTAGGATCTTGCCAGCAAGAAGACCAAGGTGTCCCAGTTGGGATCTTCCCAGGGTTCTCAAGATGCTGTCATTGCCTCCATTTGACACAATGGATTCTCTCTCATTATGGTTATTGACGGTCAAGTCGGCTTTTTTAGTGGCCATTACCTCGCTAAGAGAGTAGGGGAATTGCAGGCGCTCAGCTTTTCTCCAGACAGCCCTACTTTCCTACCAGATCGAGTCATTCTAAGGTTCATACCATCTTTCAACCCTAAGGTGGTTTCACCATTTCATCTCAGGGATGAGTTAGTTTTACCAGCTTTCCCAAAGGAATCAGCCTCAAGCCCTTCAAGCCCTGGATGTTGCAGAAAACATTTGAATCTACTGTGAAAGAACAGACTCAATCAGGAAGTCGGATAGACTCTTTGTTATCCCGGCTGGATCAAGGAAAGGGAATCCAGCCTCATCCAGATCCATTTCCCAATGGATAAAGTGGGTAATCAGGTGAGCCTATTCTTCCGCGGACCTCCCGGAACCATCTGAAGTAAGAGCGCACTCAACCAGGGGACACGCAGCTTCCTGGGTGGCAGAAGCAGGGGTTCCATTAGATGTGATCTGCAGAGCAGCATCTTGGTCTATGCCATGTACCTTCATTGCTCACTATAAGCTGGATGTGAGAGCTTCTGAATATTCCCTTTTTGGGCTAAAGTCCTTAAATCTGCTTCCTCTAAGAATTAAAATATGATTGCAGCATCTTTTGTCTGTGATGCATTATTTTCTTTCCCACCCTGGGACACTGAACTTGCTACGTCCCAGAACGTTGTTGACATGGAGAGGACTGGGGAAAAGGGAAAATTGTATCATACTTACCGTAATTTTCCTTTCCTGGTCCTCTCCATGTCAAAGTTGCCCTACCCGGTGTATTTTGGATATTATACAAACTTGTAACTAGACGCCGGTGGGTGTTGGGGGTAAGTATTTATTAATTAATTAATTAATGGGTGGGTTCTACAATTAGGAGAGGGAGGGACCTATCCCGGAATGTTGTTGACATGGAGAGGTCCAGGAAAGGAAAATTACGGTAAGTATGATACAATTTTCAATTATTCCACATTTGGGACAGATTTTATCCACACAGTATAAAGTAACTCGCAAAAAGTATGAGTTTCAATCTGGAGAGGTGGAACAACTGGCTTTGATTCAGACAACAGCCTATGGATTTATGGCCAGTTCGGCCAGGAGAAGTAGAACTTAATGTCTCAGTAAATGAGCAATATGCTAATTGGAGTTTGTGGCAAAAACAGGAGGGCAAGCGAGTTCAGTTAGGATTTTGGGCTAGAAAGTTACCTAATGCCAATGAATATTATAGTTCATTTGAAAAATAACTGTTGGCATGTTACATAGTTACAAAGTTACATAGTTAAATTGGGTTGAAAAAAGACAAAGTCCATCAAGTTCAACCCCTCCAAATGAAAACCCAGCATCCATACATACACCCCTCTACTTTTAATTAAATTCTATATACCCATACTAACTATAGAGCTTAGTATCACAATAGCCTTTGATATTATGTCTGTCCAAAAAATCATCCAAGCCAATCTTAAAGGCATTAACTGAATCAGCCATCACAACATCACCCGGCAGTGCATTCCACAACCTCACTGTCCTGACTGTGAAGAACCCCCTACGTTGCTTCAAATGAAAGTTCTTTTCTTCTAGTCTAAACGGGTGGCCTCTGGTACGGTGATCCACTTTATGGGTAAAAAGGTCCCCTGCCATTTGTCTATAATGTCCTCTAATGTACTTGTAAAGTGTAATCATGTCCCCTCGCAAGCGCCTTTTTTCCAGAGAAAACAACCCCAACCTTGACAGTCTACCCTCATAATTTAAGTCTTCCGTCCCTCTAACCAATTTAGTTGCACGTCTCTGCACTCTCTCCAGCTCATTTATATCCCTCTTAAGGACTGGATTCCAAAACTGCACTGCATACTCCAGATGAGGCCTTACCAGGGACCTATAAAGAGGCATAATTATGTTTTCATCCCTTGAGTTAATGCCCTTTTTTATGCAAGACAGAACTTTATTTGCTTTAGTAGCCACAGAATGACACTGCCCAGAATTAGACAACGTGTTATCTACAAAGACCCCTAGATCCTTCTCATTTAAGGAAACTCCCAATACACTGCCATTTAGTGTATAACTTGCATTTATATTATTTTTGCCAAAGTGCATAACCTTGCATTTATCAACATTGAACCTCATTTTCCAGTTTTCTGCCCAGTTTTCCAGTTTAGACAAATCACTCTGCAAAGTGGCAGCATCCTGCATGGAACCTATAGTTCTGCACAATTTAGTATCATCTGCAAAAATAGAAAATAGAAACAGTACTTTCAATGCCCACCTCCAGGTCATTAATAAACAAGTTGAAAAGCAAGGGACCTAGTACAGAGCCCTGCGGTACTCCACTAACAACATTGGTCCAATTAGAAAATGTTCCATTTACCACCACTCTTTGTAGTCTATCTTTTAGCCAGTTCTCTATCCAAGTACAAATACTATGTTCCAGGCCAACATTCCTTAATTTAACCAGTAACCTTTTGTGTGGCACTGTATCAAATGCTTTAGCAAAATCTAAGTAAATCACATCCACTGCCATCCCAGAATCAAGGTGTCTACTTACATTCTCATAAAAAGAAATTAAGTTAGTCTGGCAAGATCTATTACGCATAAAACCATGCTGGCACAAACTCATAGTATTATGATTTGCTATGAAGTCCAGTATCTTATCCTTTATTAACCCTTCGAAAAGCTTTCCTACCACTGACGTCAGACTAACTGGCCTATAGTTTTGAGGCTGAGAACGGGATCCTTTTTTGAATAGAGGCACCACATTAGCAATTCGCCAGTCTCTCGGCACTATGCCAGATCTCAATGAATCCTGAAAAATTAAGTAAAGAGGTTTGGCAATCACAGAGCTAAGCTCGCTAATTACCCTGGGATGAATACCATCTGGTCCTGGACCTTTGTTAATCTTAACATGTTCTAGTCTCTTTTGAATTTCATCATGTGTGAACCATGCATCATTAGTTGTATTACTAGAATTGGGACTGTTAAGAAGGAAACCTTCACTTACTGATTCCTCATTTGTGTAGACAGATGAAAAATATGAATTCAGAATCTGCGCTTTTAATTTGTTTTCATCAACCAGCTGACCCCCCTCTGATAGTAAGGGACCCACCCCTTCCTGCTTCATTTTTTTACTATTAACATATTTAAAAAATAATTTTGGATTTTTTTTACTGCTTACTGCAATATCCTTTTCTATAGCAATTTTAGCTTGCCTTATAGCTTCTTTGCATGATTTATTGGCCTCCTTGTACCTTATAAATGATTCGGCTGTACCAGCTAACTTGAAAGTTTTAAAAGCACGTCTTTTCTTACCCACCTCAACACCAACGCTTCTATTGAACCAAAAAGGTTTTGCTTTGCAACAACGTTCCTTGCTTACAAGTGGAATATACTGACAAGTATATTTATTAAGCAGCATTTTAAAGACTTCCCATTTTTGTTCTGTGTTTAACCCTGTGAAAAGCATTTCCCACTTAATATGTTGCAGAGATGCCCTTATACTGTCAAAGTTTGCACGTCTGAAATTTAGTGTTTTAGTTACTCCCTTATAGAATTGCTTCTGCAACAGAATCTCAAAGGAGACCATGTTATGATCACTATTCCCTAAATGCTCACCCACACAAATGTTAGTCACCCACACAAATGTTAGTGGGCTCTAATTGATAAAGAGCAATTAACACTATATCATGATGTGATATTGCGACCTGAAATTCCAATTATACAGTGGGTAATTATTAAGTTCTCCAAAGACACACAGAATAGGACACGCACAAGAAGCAAGTATCAATAAATGGGAATTGGTATATTAGTGATCGAGCAAAACAAGGTAAAGCTGGTACATCCATATTACATAAGAAGGTAGCTAATATACCAATTTATTAACAAGCGTCACCACCCTATAATCATTCTCCTTTAATTGAATCACCAGTGTGGTGGGGTGTGTCATATGACCAATTGACTGTGGAACAACAGAATCATGCTTGGTTTACTGATGGCTCAGCCAAGTACCAAGGTAATAAAAGGATTTGGAAAGCAGTATCATATAATCCTAAAACTAAAAATGTTTTGAGAAGGAAAAAGCAGCCAGTACGCAGAATTATATGCTGTCTTTCAGACTTTAAAGCAAGAAAATTTAGGAGAATGCTATTTATATACAGACTCATGGTCAGTAGCTAATGGGTTAACAACCTACTTGGCAAAAACATCAATGGAAAGTTCATGCAAAAGAAATCTGGGGCAAGGATTTATGGCAGGAAATCTGTGATATTGTGTTTAAGACAAATGTTACTGTATTTCACGTTGATGCATATTGTCCTATTGATTCACTAGAACATTTATTTAACTCTATTATTGATGAAAAGCAAAAGTTGCTGAGGGAGAGATCCAGCCCATTAATGATACAGACCTTAAAGGTTTGGCTTCTTGGGCGCATCAGAAAAGTGGACACTTGGGGAAAAAAAGCCATGTATAGGTGGGCGCAAACACAGGGGATAGGTATCCTGTATGACATAATCAGAACAGTAATCTCAGAATGTCACATATGTCAACATACACAGCATAGACCAATACCACATACTATGAAAGGACATATTATGAGGGGTATATTACCTGTCAAATATGACAAATAGATTACATAGGTCCATTGCCAAACAGTAGAGGATGTAAATATGTACGTACGGCTGTAGATACATTTTCAGGCTACTTATAGGTTTTCCTTGCAAAAAAGCCAGGTAAATACCATCAAAACTTTGGAATTGATAATACAATATTATGATTTACCATTACAAATACAAAGTGATAATGGATCACATTTTAAAGGAAAAAATGATACAGGAGTATTGTTAAAATAACAACATTGAGTTGTTATATCACACAGTGTCGGACTAGCCTGCCTGGTGACTACCAGGAAACCTCATCTCAAGGGCCTGCACCCCCGGTACAAAATAGCACCCTCAAATGAATATCAAATTAATATTTTTATTTAAAAATAATAATAATATTATTATTATTGTTAACTATTTTTAACTTTAAGAAAACTCATTCACAAGACACCTGAGTGCATACAAAAGTCAGTAGTGTCTTATAGACAGCAAACAGGTTTGTGTAGACAGCTGAGTGTAAATTGTGATCATACAGGAGTTTGTAGCAGCAAGTGAGGCAGTTTTCACAGACACTCTTTTTAATATCACTGACTATTTCTCTCTCTTCATCAGTTTCCTCTACATTGATGCTGGTTATTTGAGGAAGGCTGGGCAGTTTTAGGACTGAATAAGTTATCGTTGAAGCTCGGATTTTAACTGAACAGGGTCCAGACCAGCTAAATCAGCAAATGTTTTAAGGTGTCTTGCTCTTCTCTGATTTGGCTAAACTGATCCAAAAACACAAGATCCTGCATGAGTTTCTCATTCTTAGAGAACTTTTGCTCAATACTGCATACAGCCTGATCTATGACTGTGTAGAATATTTGAACCTCAAATGCTTTAACTGGATTGACAGGAGGTTCATACCTAGCCAGCTCTCCAGGCATCCGTTTTTTTCTTCCTACTCTTTTTTCCGGAAGACTCTTCTCTACTTCTGCATGGAAAGACATTTCATCAAGAGAACTGTCTACTTTTTCAATAAAAGACTTTACTAAAGCTAGAAGTAGCATGTTCCACACAAGCTACAAGCTTTTCATATTTAGGGTAGGGGTACTAATACAAATAATTAACTCTTTACTGTTAGGATTCTGCAGTGTCTTCTAAAAGAGGAGCTGATTCAAACGATAAAGGCAATGAAGCAATTGCTATCTGAATCAAAGCTATCTGAACATCACACCATGCATGAAAAACAGCCAACATGCCATGGCAACATGCCTATAACAACATGCCAAAATAAAATACACAAACCAAAACAAATTAGCACAACATGCACTGTGCTTTATCACAACACACAACAGCACTCAAGAAACAAGCATACATTGTCTCTTTCACTCCCTTTCAAACATAGGGAGTAACCTGCTCAAAAATACATAACTTTTGATGAGTCTTACTTAGAAAAATATAAATTAAAGTTGTCAAGTATCTGAACAAGAATATATGTTTTAAAAATACAGAACTATTTCACCACAAAAAGATATGCAAAAGCAAAAAGATTCATGCCATTGCCGTAATAAGCATGCATTTTTTCAAAAATAATTTTGTAATTGTGGTAATGTGGAACATTATCTGCCTCTTACAAGACAAATCTTGTACGCAGAGTAACAATGTGTCCTACTGAAAACTATGCATGTGTGAGGTGCTAGAATACATGTTTGATCCCCCACACCACATTTGCAGCTTAAAGCTGACCATAGATGCAAAGATCTCATCGTATGAATCGAGGATTCGTATGATTTTTGGAACGTCTGTGGAGAGTCCGTCATTTTTCGTCCGGCGGAGATCGGTCGTTTGGTCGGACAGGTTAGAAAATTTCTGTCGGCTGCGGGTAATATCTCTGCGTGTATTGCCGATCTTACGATTTTCAGTGGGAGACTGTCACTAGCTTTGTCTATCGTACGATTGCTGTCAAGGACAGAACATCGGCTAATCTGTTCTTTAACTACTTTATTTGGACGGAATGGTAAGACATTGATTTGAATGGTAAGTGGCAGGTCGGGAGATGGAAAAGTAAGATTGTACATTGATTCGTACGATCTGATCTTTGCGTCTATGGCCATACAAAGTAGGAGTACATACAAAGTAGGAGTAGCAAGACATGGGCGATGACTGTCTGATAAATAGTAAAGCCATTGTATTATATTATACTATAATAGATAATGTGAAAAAGATGCATCCCTACCAATTTTAAACTATTATTCAATTAATGTCATGGCTTTTTAATTTTCAGGATTCATTGAGATCTGGCATAGTGCCAAGAGTAGTCCTGAGAGACTGGCGAATTGCTAATGTGGTGCCTCTATTCAAAAAAGGATCCCGTTCTCAGCCTCAAAACTATAGGCCAGTTAGTCTGACGTCAGTGGTAGGAAAGCTTTTCGAAGGGTTAATAAAGTATAAGATACTGGACTTCATAGCAAATCATAATACTATGAGTTTGTGCCAGCATGGTTTTATGCATAATAGATCTTGCCAGACTAACTTAATTTCTTTTTATGAGACTGTAAGTAGAGACCTCGATTCTGGGATGGCAGTGGATGTGATTTACTTAGACTTTGCTAAAGCATTTGATACAGTGCCACACAAAATGTTACTGGTTAAATTAAGGAATGTTGGCCTGGAACATAGTATTTGTACCTGGATAGAGAACTGGCTAAAAGATAGACTACAAAGAGTGGTGGTAAATGGAACATTGGACCAGTGGTGTTAGTGGAGTACCGCAGGGCTCTGTACTAGGTCCCTTGCTTTTCAACTTGTTTATTAATGACCTGGAGGTGGGCATTGAAAGTACTGTTTCTATTTTTGCAGATGATACTAAATTGTGCAGAACTATAGGTTCCATGGAGGATGCTGCCACTTTGCAGAGTGATATGTCTAAACTGGAAAACTGGGCAGCAAACTGGAAAATGAGGTTCATCAATGTTTATAAATGCAAGGTTATGCACTTTGGCAAAAATAATATAAATGCAAGTTATACACTAAATGGCAGTGTGTTGGGAGTTTCCTTAAATGAGAAGGATCTAGGGGTCTTTGTAGATAACACGTTGTCTAATTCTGGGCAGTGTCATTCTGTGGCTACTAAAGCAAATAAAGTTCTGTCTTGTATAAAAAAGGGCATTAACTCAAGGGATGAAAACATAATTATGCCTCTTTATAGGTCCCTGGTAAGGCCTCATCTGGAGTATGCAGTTCAGTCTTGGACTCCAGTCCTTAAGAGGGCAGGGCACTTGCGAGGGGACATGATTACACTTTACAAGTACATTAGAGGACATTATAGACAAATGGCAGGGGACCTTTTTACCCATAAAGTGGATTACCGTACCAGAGGCCACCCCTTTAGACTAGAAGAAAAGAATTTTCATTTGAAGCAACGTAGGGGGTTCTTCACAGTCAGGACAGTTAGGTTGTGGAATGCACTGCCGGGTGATGTTGTGATGGCTGATTCAGTTAATGCCTTTAAGAATGGCTTGGATGATTTTTTGGACAGACATAATATCAAAGGCTATTGTGATACTAAGCTCTATAGTTAGTATAGGTATGGGTATATAGAATTTAATTAAAAGTAGGGAGGGGTGTATGTATGGATGCTGGGTTTTCATTTGGAGGGGTTGAACTTGATGGACTTTGTCTTTTTTCAACCCAAGTTAACTATGTAACTATGGCTATCTAACTGATTATTTATATAAACTATATTCCAGATTCTTAAAGGGGTTGTTCACCTTTGAGATAACTTTGAGTATGATGTAGAGAGTGATATTCTGTGACAATTTGCAATTTGTTTTCAGTTTTTATTATTTAGGGTGGTTGAGTTATTTAGCTTTTTATTCAACAGCTCTTAAATTTGCATCTTAAGCAATCTGGTAACTATGGTCCAAATTACCCTAGCAACCATGTATTGATTTGAATAAGAGACTGGAATATGAATAGGAGAGGGCCTCAATAGAAGGATCAGTAATAAAAAGTAACAAAAATAATACATTTGTAGCCTTAAACAGCATTCGTTTTTTTAGAAGGGAGTCAGTGACGCCCATTTGAAAGCTGCAAAGAGCCAGAAGAAAAAGGCAAATAACTATAAAAAAAAAAATTAAAACCAGTTGATAAGTTGCTTATAATTGGACATTCACATAGGGGCACATTTACTTAGCTTGAGTGAAGGAATAGAATAAAAAATACTTAGAAGTATTTTTTTGGCTACTTTGACCTTCAACTACGACTTCGAATCGAACGTTTCGAACTAAAAATCGTTCAAATATTCGACCATTCTATAGTCGAATACTGTCTCTTTAAAAAAACATTGACCCCCCTACTTCGCCACCTAAAACCTACCGAGCATCAATGTTAGCCTATGGGGAAGGTCCCCATAGGCTTTCTAGCCAATTTCTGATTGAAGGAAAATCATTAGATCGATGGATTATAATCCTTCGAATCGTTTGATTCAAAGGATTTAATCATTCGATCAAACGATTATTCCTTTGATCGTTCGATCGAACGAATAGCGCTAAATCCTTTGACTTCAATATTCGAAGTCGAAGGATTTAACTTCGACGGTCGAATATCGAGGGTTAATTAACTCTCGATATTCGACCCTAAGAAAATGTGCCCCATAGTCTGTACCAGTGCAGTGAACACTACATCCATTTACATGAATGTGCCCTCAGCCTTAGGGAGCTATGTGTTTTAGAACTAAAACTACTCTCCTAATAGTCTGTTAACCACTATGCAAATATACAGCCCATATAAACATTAAAGAGCCATATATGATATATGACATGATTATTGAGAATGCTCTGGCTATATAAATGCAAAAGCATCAATCTCAACCCTTCAAATGATACCTCAGTGCATATATATAGATATACATTAACCAGCTTATATACATGCCTATATACTAACTATAGAGATCACTGTAGCCCTGAATACTATGCCTGTACAAGAAGTCATCCAAGCCCTTCATAAAAACATAGTACATCTTTATGTTCTCAGCAACTTTCCAATTGGTCTTCATTTATTTTGTATACTTTTTAAATTATTTGATTTGTTCTTCTAACTCTCTCCAGCTTTGAAATGGGGTCACAAACCGCGGCAGCCAAAAAAACTTCAGAAGAACTCCCATTTGACGTTTTTCAGGGTACCAGGAAAAAATTATGTAAAATCCGGGAAAATGCATAATCAGGGAAATGTGTTAAAGTAACTTTTTCTTAAGTACTGAAAGGATATAAGCACAGGAGTCTGTTCTACTTTGAGATGCAGGTATGGGACCTGTTTATCCAGAAGCTCGGGACCTGGGGTTCTTTCCATAATTTGGATCTTCATTTAAACATTAATTAAATCCAGTAGGCTGGTTTGCCTCAAATAAGCATTAATTATATCTTAGTTTGTATCAAATACATGTTGCTGTTTTATTATTATTATAGAGAAAAAGGAAATTGTTTTTTAAAAATCTGGATTATTTAGATATAATGGAATTTATGGGAGATGGCCTTTCTGTAATTTGGAGCTTTCTGGATAACGTGTTTCTGGATAACGGATCCTATCCCTGTACTATATTTACTGTGTTAATAACAGTGTTAATGTTACACTATTGGGGGAATGTGCAAGGCCTCTCTGTCAGTCCTAAAGTGATAACTGATTGGTGCAGGACAATATAAGGGGCAGACATTGGAATTTACCATTTACAGGCAGAACCATGGCAAAATATACAACTGGTTAGTATTTTAAACCTCTTTACTTCACAAATAATAACATTCATAGAGGAAAAAAAAATCACTTTTTGGTTACATCAGGACAACATTTAAATCCGGGAAAACGTTACTTAAAATCAAGGAAATGCACCAATTGAAATGCATTATAAAATGGTGAGACCACAAATAAAAATGTAAAATGCGGGAAAACTTAAAATCAGGGTACTTAAAATCGAGGTTTCACTGTATTATAATTGTTTCTTGTTATTACTTATCTTTGTTATTCAGACCTCTCCTATTGATATTCCAGTCTCTTATTCAAATCAATGCATGATTGCTAGGATTATTTGGACCCTAGCATCCAGATATGTGCTGAAATTCCTGCCTGCCCGGCTGGTAGCAAGCTGCAAGAGACTGTGTGAACAAAGAAACAGTTACCCACTACCACTAACTGGCTACTACTAGTAGTTACTACAGTGCAAGATTGTGCATAGAAGAATTTAGAGTTGACAATTAGTGACTGTGTTGATTCTCTGAAGCTTCCATTTGTCCACTGCTGCAGCATCAGGCACTGACACTGAATCTGTCAAGTTTTTTGTTTTTTTTTTGAAAAAGAAATTAACCTGTACTGTTTTTCTCCATTAAAAACACTTGTTTCTTATTTTTAATATATAGAAATTAAAAAAAGTTCTCAAAAAATACGTCCAATCTGTTATTAGAGTGGGGACAACTAGGGTTGCCACCTGGTTGGCAAAAATGATGCTTGATGCCAATGTTATTAATTGGAAAAACTGCAAGAATATAGGAAGGAAGGTATTTTTTTTCCAGAAAAGGTGGCAACCCTAGGATAAGCAGACAAAAAATATTACAGCAGGTTTGTCTAACATGAAACTTAATATTTGTTAAAGTTTTATTAGGACCAGTAACATCAAAAATTTGTTTTAAAAAATTCGTTATTTTCCGTTTTACACTAACAAATGTTTTGATGTTACTGGTCCTTTAAAATTAAGTTTCACTGCAGGGGCAGACTAATTAGAACTGACCATTTACAGGCAGAACCATGGCAAAATATACACCTGGTTAGTATTTTAAACCTCTTTATTTCACAAATAATTAACATTCATAGAGGGGAAAAAAGCAGTTTTGGGGTACACCAGGACAAAATCTTGATGCAAAATCCAGGAAAACATTACTTAAAATCAGGGAAATGCACCCATTGAAATGCATTATATTCCCTGATTTTAAGTAATGTTTTCCTGGATTTTAAATCAAAATGTTGTCCTGATTTTAAACAGATTTTTTCCCCCTCTATGAATGTTATTATTTGTGAAATAAAGAGGTTTAAAATTCTAACCAGGTGTATATTTTGCCATGGTTCTGCCTGTAAATGGTCAATTCCAATTAGTCTGCCCCTTATACAGCCCTGCACCAATCACTTATTACTTTAGGTTGTGTATGTGACAGAGTGGCTTTGCACATGTGACATGCCCCCAATAGTGTAACATTAACACTGCAATGCTTAACCCTTGTTATTAACACAGTAAATATTGTACAGGTATGGAATCCGTTATCCAAAAACACAGTATCCAAAAAGCTTCGAATTACAGAAAGGCCATCTCCCATAGATTCCATTTTATCCAAATAATCCAGATTTTTTTTTTAAAAAAAATACTTTTTCTCTGTAATAATAAAACAGTAGCGTGTAATTGATACAAACCAAGATATAATTAATCCTTATGGGAGGCAAAACCAGCCTACTGGATTTAATTAATGTTTAAATGATTTTCTAGTAGACTAAAGGTATGCAGGTCCTTAGCTTCTGGATAACCGGTCCCATACCTGTATCTCAAAGTAAAACAGATTCCTGTGCTTATATCCTTTCAGTACTTGAAGAAAAAGTTACTTTAACACATTTCCTTCAAAGCTGGAGAGAGTCAGAAGAACAAGGCAAATAATTTAAAAAGTATACAAAATAAATGAAGACCAATTGGAAAGTTGCTGAGAACATAAAGATGAACTACTCCTTTAATGCTTTTATGAAGGGCTTGGATGACTTCTTCTACAGGCATAGTATCCAGGGCTGCAGTAATCTCTATAGTTAGTATATAGGCATGTATATAAGCGTGTTAGTGTGTATCAATGTATATGCACTGAGGTATCATTTGAAGGGTTGAGCTTGGTGCTCTTGCATTTTTATAGCCAGAGCTTTCTCAGTCATCATGTCATATCATCTATGGCTCTTTAATGTTTATATGGGCTGTATATTTTCAAAGCGGTTAACAGGAGAGTTTTAGTTCTGAAACACATAGCTCCCTAAGGCTGAGGGCACATTCATGTAAATTGGATGTAGTGTTCACTGCACTGGTACAGACTGTGTGTTTGCTTAAAGAGGTGGTTTGCCTTTAAGGTAACTTTTATTATGTTATAGAACGGCCAATTCTAAGCAACTTTTCAACTGGTTTTCATTATTTATTTTTTATAGTTATTTGCCTTTTTCTTCTGACTCTTGGCAGCTTTCAAATGGGCGTCAATGACTCCCTTCCAAAAAACAAATGCTGTTTAAGGCTACAAATGTATTGCTATTGTTACTTTTTATTACTGATCCTTCTATTCAGGCCCTCTCCTATTCATATTCCAGTCTCTTCTACAAATCAATGCATGGTTGCTAGGGTAATTTGGACCGCAGTTACCAGATTGCTTAAGATGCAAATTGAAGAGCTGCTTAATTACAAAAAACTCACAAACCACAAATAATAAAAAATGAAAACAAACTGCAAATTGTCTCAGAATATCACTCTCTACACAGTGTTGGACTGGCCCACCGGGATACCAGGAAAACTCCCGGTGGGCCCAGATGTCAGTGGGCCCTCATGCTGCTAAACATTTGGCCTATTTCATGGTCATTCCCTATTTCTATGACAACAAAAAGGCTAAATAGATGGAACAATATAGTATTATAGTATGTAAAGAGAAGTAACTAGAATAGAGGTTGAGTGAGGAGAGGAAGAATAATAGTACTGAGACCCCTGGTCTATAGTTTTTAGGTGGGCCCTGGTGTCCCAGTCCGACACTGTCTCTACACCATACTAAAAGTCATCTCAAAGGTGAACAACCCCTTTAAAAAGTTGGAATATAGTTTATATAAATAATCAGTTAGATATGCTAATCATACACTGTCTTTCCAACCAAACAAAATGGCTTACTGTATTCATAACCAAAAGATTTATTGTTCTGTATGCATGGCTTTCTGCACTAACAGGCGCAGTATATTTATTGGTGGCTGGCCAGTTCATAAACATCATTTTACCGATAGGATTAAGGAGCATGAAGATACTGCCCTCCATCTGGCATCAGTTACTGCAGAAAGGAAGTGATATAGCAACACTAATAAATGTTAATTTAGCAAATAAACAAAAGGAAAAAATACAACATAATTGTATGGTCATACAAAGGCTAATTGATCTATATCAACTAGCCTTTGTATGACCATTATGACCGATTATGTTGTACCGTATATACTCGAGTATAAGCCGAGTTTTTCAGCCCCCAAAATATGCTGAAAAACTCTACCTCGGCTTATATTCGGGTCAAGCACAAAAACGGTCGCCGGCGTCTAAGAATAGTCGCATGCGCCTAAGAATAGTCGCCGGCGTCCAAGAATAGTCTCCAAGAATATTCGCCAGTGTCCAAGAATGGTCGCCGGCACCTCCAATGGGAGCAGAAACCCTCAATTTTTTGATTGAAACTTACCAGAAGCTGCTGCATTTCTTACCCTAAGCTTATACTCGAGTCAATAAGCTTTCCCAGTTTTTGGAGGTAAAATTATGTACCTCGGCTTATACTCGGGACGGCTCATACTCGAGTATAGGTATTTTTTTATTTGTTTATTTACTAAATTAACATTTATTAGCGTTGCTATGTAACCTTTCTGCCGTAACTGATGCCAGCATAAGAATTTACTGTGGTTGAGCTCACTATTTAGTAGGGCATGAGCAGCTTCATCATTCCCTCTCTATGCAAGGCCAAGTTTTGCAATGTGTTGAACTATTCCAACACATTGCAAAACTTGACCTTGCATACAGAGGGAAGGATGAAGCTGCTCATGCCCTACTAAATAGTGAGCTTAACCATGGGAATTTCTTAGAGCTGGTTCTGCTTCTTGCAAAATATGACCCTGTTCTCCAGAAACATGTCAAAGATGTAGTGGCAATGAGTGAGGAACGAAAAAGGCGCCATCCTGAGAGCTAAGGGAGAGGAGGCCTAGTTACATTCCTAAGCAAAAACAACTATAAATAACTTGATCTTGTTAATGGGGAAAGTGGGGAAAGAGAACATTACCAAGGAAGTAAAAGATGCACTGAAATATAGTGTAGAAATGGACAGTACTCAAGATGGTTGGTGCGATGGAGCAATGCAACATGAGAGATGTACATCAAAGGCTTTTTGCTCTCATCAATGTTAAGCGCACAACTGGAGAAGCCCTATTCACATCTCTGAAAGAACAACTGGAAATGGTATCTTTGTGTTAGTGACATCATTAGCTCCTCTTTTGATTGCGCTGAAAATATGAGTGGATGCATAGTGGCGTTCAAGCCCACATCAGAAATGTTTCTTGCAATTCTGTCTTCATCTGGTGCTATGCTCACATCCTCAATCTTGTCATTGTTGACATAACCCAGTGTGTCATCCCTGTGAAGTCTTTATTTGGACTCATAGAGAAGACAGCATGTTTTTTTCTCAGAATCTTACAAGAGGCTCTCTTGTTTGGACAGTGTCAAGGACAGGAAAAACTATCACGCCTAAAAAAAGAATTGGTGATACCCACTGGTGAAGTAAGCCAAGAGTACTGGGTAACATTTTTTGGGTCATGCTCTGATCAATCAAAAGAGTTATACAGCACACTGCTATGCTGTCTGAAAAATATTTCTTTGTCTCCCCAGTTTGACAGCAAAGTTGTCAGTGAAGCAAATTATTTAATTCATGGATGGATAAGATTTGAAACATGACTTGTTTCCTTCCTGTTCTTGCAGATTTTTTAAATAGCCACACCATTGTCAGATTATATGCAAACCAGTGGACTGGACATACTACAAGCTTAGAGATTGGTGGAAATTGCAGAAACTGAGGCCATCATTTCCAAAACTTCTAGCTGCCTAACTGCTAGTTGATCCAGAGGAAGGCAAAAAAAAAACCCATCTGAAGTCTCTCCAATTTGCCTCAGAGGGGGAAAAATTCCTTCCTGACTCCAAAATGGCAATCGGACTAGTCCCTGGATCAACTTGTACTATGAGCTATCTCCCATAACCCTGTATTCCCTCACTTGCTAAAAAGCAATCCAACCACTTCTTAAAGCTATCTAATGTATCAGCCTGTACAACATCTTCCACATCTTCACAGCTCTCACTGTAAATGGGTGACCTTGTGTCAGCTGGAAAGAACTACTGGTAAAAAAAAAGCATTCAATTGCAATTGCTGATTTAGCTGGTCTGGACCCCGTTCAGTTAAAATCCGAGCTTCTGAACTTCAATGATGACTATTCAGTCCTAAAAAAGCCCAGCCTTACTCAAATAACCTGCATCAATGTAGCGGAAACTGACGAGGAGGAAAAAATAGTCAGTTATATTAAAAAGAGCGTCTGTGAAAACTGCCTCACTTGCTGCTACAAACTCCTGTATGATCACAATTTACACTCAGATGCCTACACAAACCTGTTTGCTGTCTATGAGACACTACTCACTTTAGCATGCACTCAGGTGTCTTGTGAATGAGTTTTCTCAAAGCTAAAAATAGTAAAAATCGCTTGAGATCCGTGATTGGCCAATAACTATTAGAAGCATATTCTTCTGAATATTGAAAGAGATATTGTTGCTAGTTTATTGTATGATGACATAATTAATAACTTTGCTAAGTCATCTACACTCTTGCACAAACTTCTTATTTAAGAAGGATTGTTCTGTGCACTTTCAATCTGGGAAATTATGTTTTTGTACTTTGTTGGTTAAAGTTTGGTTTGCTATAATTTATTTATAAACAAAAGTGTTAAAAAATGGTTTATTTGTTCATATTGTATGTGCACTTACTTAAAGGGATTCTGTTATGCTCTTTTATTTTTGACTAATAATTTATTTTAATGTGGGGGCGTGGACGCGTGCTGCCGAGCTCCTGGGCAAGCACTGCCGTCTTCCCCAGCTAACCGCCCCAAAAGTGCCTAGACATACCCCCTCCTGGCTCCATAAGGAGAGGAGACCATCCGCTCCCACTCATAAAAATCCCCGGCTCCCTACAGTTTATAGAGCCGGAGCGCGAGGTGCAGCCTATTACCGCGCTGAAGCCGGGGGCTCAATTTGGACCTGCTCCCCGGGCCGCGGCGGAACGGAACTGCAGCCTCAGGCGCCAAGCACGCAGGTGGAGAGGAGGAGGCAGAGAAGGGGTGAGTGACCTCCAGCCCCAAGATACCCTTAAAGGGCCACCATTCCCACTGCCACCAGCCAGCACTAGGCAGGCAAGGGGAGTACCTTGGGCCTAACAACCCTACAAGGCCCTAAAACTGCCCACCCCCGGACCAGCTGGGCAACAAGGGGACCCAAAGCTCCCCCTGAAATACAATCTCTCCACCCCTATACTACCAAGCAGAAGGAAGGTATAGCACACAACCTGAAATACCTCCCCCAAAAGAAACTAGGACTCTGGCAGGAAGCACAGCAACCTTGAGAATGCCAGGAATGTAGCTTACACCTACAAGAACTCCAAGTACTACGCCCCATTAACCATCCCTGTGGATCCCACTCCAGTCATAACAGCACCCAGCCTGCCATCAAACCCCCGCATGATGGGTGGCACCAAAACACAAAAAGCAATTTGTAAGGCAACCTACTCAGACGGGCACCCAACAGAAGGACAGTCAGACAGCAACTACAAGCACCTCACCACCGCCACTACAGTCAGAGGCAGCAACACAACTGCTGTTGGATGCAATAACAGACTGTAGGACATCTCTCTCCACCAAATTAGAAGAAGTCAAAATCGACCTTTCGCTGCTTAGATGGGGCTGATCTCTTTAACAGCCGGGAGACCAGTTTCTCTAGTAGTGGTGGGGAGGAGAGCAGAATCAGGCCTTAGCAGATTGTGGCTGTAGGGGATTCAATTATTAGAAAAGTGGATCGAGTGATGTGTGTCTGGATTGCTACAACCGAACAGTTTGCTGTCTACCTGGTGCCAGGGTTCTGCATGTGGTTGATTGGGTAGAAAAATTATTGGGTGGCATGACCCAGCTGTGTTAGTACATATTGGGACTAATGACAAAATAAATGGTAGATGGAAGACCTTAAAGAGTGATTTCAGGGATCTAGGCTCTAAGATTAAGGGAAGGACTTTCAATGTAATTTTTTCTGAAAATTTTGCCTGTGCCACGTGCAAGTTTAGGAAGACAGTGGGAGCCAGGGCAGCCATCCGGAGGGGACAGGGGGGGAGAGTTGTAGGGGGCCCGGCCACGCCGCACTTTCTTGATTAGCCAGGCCCCCTTGCTTTCTGAGAGCTGCTGACTTTGGGAAGGCAGGGCGGGAGCACAAGGGGAGGTATCTTCTGTCCATTACTTCCCCTTATTGGTCACTGAGTTTAAGTCCCGGTTGAGCTGCTCAGGGATTGGATAGCTGAAGTTTGAACTTCTCCTCAAGCTCATCCAATCCCCATGCAGCTTTACCAGGACTTGAAATTCTGTGACCAATAAGGGAAGAAAATGCTGTCACTGGAAGAAGATGCAGCCACCTGTGCTCCCCTCCTCCCTTCTGTAGTTGGCAGCTCACTGACAGCAGGTGGGCCACACTAATGAAGTGTAACATGGCAGGGCCCCCCTAAAGGTAACCCTTTGTGGGCCCTGTTGTGTGGTGGGGCCCTGGTTGCCAATTTTTTTTTAACTTCTGGGGACGGGGAGTTTTTTTACATGGATATTTAAGGGGGCTCTAGCCACCAATTTTCTTATAATGTGGGGGGGGTCACCAATTTTTTTTCCCCATGTGGGGTCCTAGCCACCAGTATTTCTTAATGGAGGGCCCTGACCACAAATGTTATTTTTTTTAATGGGGGGCCCTGTCCACAAATGAACCATAGCCACCAATGTTTTTTTTTTTTTTTTAGTGTGTGGTGGGGGGTGGACCTATAGGTGGGGCTTGTGGTGGGCACAGCCCAGGGGGCCCAGGAAATTTTTTTGTATGGGCCCCTGTGATTTCTGATGGCGGCCCTGGTGGGAGCTTAGGGAGCTAAATGCGTGGCTCAAGTCTTTGTGCAGGAAGGAAGGGTTGGGGTTCCTAGAGCACTGGGCTGATTTTTCCTTGGGATACAACCTATAGAGTCATGATGGATTGCACCTCAATTGGGGTCCATTGTGCCATGGGAAAGAATGGTCAAGAGGTTGGAGGAGTATATAAACTAGGAGGGGTAGGATAAAGAATTATAGGGAAGCTATGGTAGAAAGGGCAGTGGGATTAGTAAGGGGTCATGGGGGGAGTGAGGGGGGCATACAGATTACCAGCTAAGGAGCTCCCTCTGTTACAAGGAAAACAGACTAATACTAAATTAACATATAATTCTCCACTAAGTAATGCAAATGTATAAAGTAAAAATAGTAACCTCAGCTGTATGCTGGCAAATGCACAGAGTTTGTCAGGTAAAATGGGAGAGCAAGAATTAATTGCATGCTCTAAAAATTATGATATAATTGGTATCACTGAGACCTGGTGGAATGAAACATGTGGCTGGACTGTGAATTTAAATGGTTACACCCTTTTTAGGAGGGACAGAGGGATTAAAAAGGCTGGAGGAGTGTGTTTGTATGTAAAGCCTGAATTAAAGCCATGCACTAAAGAAATAACCATAGCTGGTACTGGTGAGGGTGTAGACTCCCTCTGGGTAAATATTTTGACTCGGCAAAAGGTTACAAAGAATATTATCATTGGTGTATGCTATAAACCACCTTGTATAAGTGACAAGTATGAAGCCCAGCTACTTTTACAAGCGGCTTCACAACTAGGTCAAGTTATTACTATGGGTGACTTCAATTATCCAGACATTGACTGGGATAATGGGGTTGCCAAGACTAAAAGCTAGTAGGTTTGTAAATATGCTGAATGACATTTTTATTCCAGCTCGTTCAAGAACCTACTAGGAATAACTCTCTTTTGAATCTTGCAATAACTAATAATATTGAACTCATCTTTAGCATTTGTGTGGGTGAGCATTTAGGCAAAATAAGGATCATAACATGGTCTCCTTGGAGATTCTGTCGCAGAGGCAATTCTTTAAAACATTAAATTTCAGATGTGCAAACTTTGACAGTTTAAGGGATTCTCTGCAACATATTAAGTGGGAAATACTTTTCATAGAGTTAAACACAGAACAAAAATGTGAAGTCTTTAAAACGCTGCTTACTAAATATTCAAGTCAGTATATTCCCCATGTAAGCAAGGAACGTCTTGCAAAGCAAATTCTTTTTGTTTCAGTAGAAGTGCTGGTGTTGAGGTGGGTAAGAAAAGACGTGCTGTTAAGGCTTTCAAGTTAGCTGGGACAGCCGAATCATTTATAAGGTACAAGGATGCCAATAAATCATGCAAAAAAGCAGGCAAGCTAAAATCAATATGGAAAAGGATATTGCAGTAAGCAGTAAAAAGAATCCAAAATTATTTTTTCACTATGTTAATAGTAAAAAAATTAAGCAGGAAAGGGTGGGAGCTTTAATATCAGAGAGGGGTCAGCTGGTTGACGAGAACAAAATAAAGCACCGATTCTATATATTTATTCATCTGAGGAACCAGCTAATGAAGGTTTCGTTATTAATAGTCCCAATTCTAGTAATACAACAAATGATGCATGGTTCACACATAAAGAAATTCAAAAGAGACTAGAACATGTTAAGATAAACAAAGGTCCGGGGCCAGATGGTATTCATCCCAGGGTACTTAGCAATCTTAGCTCTGTGATTGCCAAACCTCTTTACTAAATTTTTCAGGATTCATTCAGGTCTGGCATGGTGCATGGCGACAATATTCAAAAAAGGGATCCCGATTCCGTATAGCCTCAAAACTATAGGTCAGTTAGTCTGACGACAGTGGTAGGAAAGCTTTTTGAAAGGTTAATAAAGGATAAGATACTGGACTTCATAGCAAATAACAATACTATGAGTTTGTGCCAGCATGGTATTATGCGTAATAGATCTTGCCAGACTAACTTAATTTCTTTTTATGAGAAGGTAAGCAGGGAACTCGATTCTGGGATTGCAGTAGATGTGATTTAATTAGACTTTGCTAAAGCATTTGATACAGTGCCACACAGAAGGTTTCTGCTTAAATTAAGGAATGTTGGCCTGGAACATAGTATATGTACCTGGATAGAGAACTGTCTAAAAGATAGACTACAAAGAGTGGTGGTTATTCTAATTGGACCAGTGTTGTTAGTGGAGTACCACAGGGCTCTGTACTAGGTCCCTTGCTTTTCAACTTGTTTATTAATGACCTGGATTTGGACATTGAAAGTACTGTTTCTATTTTTGCAGATGATACTAAATTGTGCAGAACTATAGGTTCCATGCAGGATGCTGCCACTTTGCAGAGTGATTTGTCTAAGTTGGGAAACTGGGCAGCAAACTGGAAAATGGGGTTCAATGTTGATAAATGCAAGGTTATATACTTTGGCAAAAATAATGTAATTGCAAGTTAAACACTAAATGTTAGTGTGTTGGGAGATTCCTTAAATGAGAAGGATCTTGGGGTTTTTGTAGATAACAAGTTGTCTAATTCTGGGCAGTGTCATTCTGTAGCTACTAAAGCAAATAAAGTTCTTTCTTGCATAAAAATGGCATTAACTCAAGGGATGAAAACATAGTTATGCCTCTTTATAGGTCCCTGGTAAGGCCCTCATCTGGAGTATGCAGTGCAGTTTTAGACGCCAGTCCTTAAGGTATATAGATGAGCTGGAGAGAGTGCAGAGATGTGCAACTAAACTGGTTAGAGGGATGGAAGACTTAAACTATGAGGGTAGACTGTCAAGGTTGGGGTTGTTTTCTCTGGAAAAAAAGGCGCTTGTGAGGGGACATGATTACACTTTACAAGTACATTAGAGGACATTATAGGCAAATAGCAGGGGACCTTTTTAACCATAAAGAGGATCATTGTACCAGAGGCCACCCCTTCAGATTAGAAGAAAAGAACTTTCATTTGAAGCAATGTAGGTGGTTCCTCACAGTCAGGACAGTGAGGTTGTGGAATGCACTGCTGAGTGATGTTGTGATGGCTGATTCTGTTAATGCCTTTAAGAGGGCTTGGATGATTTATTGGACAGACATAATATCAAAGGCTAGTTAGTATAGATATGGGCATATATAATTTATGTGAAAGTATGGAGGGGTGTGTGTATGGATGCTGGGTTTTCATTTGGAGGGGATGGACTTTGTCTTTTTTTCAAACCCCAATAACACAACTAGGCGTAGCAATGCCCAACTACAACGCGTACTATCTTGTAACACAAACGATCCATGCCTCCAACTGGAAAACATTGACACTGAAAACTGAGCCTCTCTGCTAGAAGCCCTGTACTTTGGCTCCATAGAATCATTACACCATGCCCTTTACAGACCTAGGAAATCCGTATCCCCCTTAATTCCCCTATTAGATGATACAAAAAAGACATGGGATATCCTTTATAAATCGACCAACAAAGATAACTCCCTCTCACCGGACATGCCCCTGTGGCACAAAGCCTCACTGAGTAACTTTGCCAAGTTCGGAGAGGGGGCCTCTGGGCAAGAGCGGGAGTCAAACAACTCCAACACCTGATGCATGCGGGTGTTTTCAAAACCTTAGATCAATTCCAGCAATCCCCAGAGTTGTCAGACCTGTCAGTGTATAGCTACATACAAATACAACATTTATATAACTCACAATTTCAAAGAGATCCACCTAAATACAACACACAACAGTTGAATCTATAATACATCCACCAGATAAACTAAAGCTAGTGTCTAAAACATACACATACATGGCATCTCAAAAATATGACCCCAGACCCAGGGTCAAACTTAAGTGGGAAGGTAGTGGTATGCACCTGGAACCTGATGACTAGGAGGATATAGAGGGCAACCTTTATCTCCCTCTAATAAGCACAAGAGACAGGTTCATTCAATTCAAAATTATACACCAAACTTACTTGACACCAAAAAAAAAAAAAACAATTGATGGGCCGCCTAGAACACTCTAGATGCCCTCGCTGCAACTCACCAGAAGCGGACTTCATACATCTAATGTGGCACTGTCCGGACGTTCAGGAATTCTGGAAAAAGCAATTTTAAGCAGACTAATTCTCACTACCACAAGTACTGAACCCAACCACCTGCCTAATGGGCCTAATAGACACTCTGGTACCCAGAACTCACTCCAGATTATTGGAGAGTGCTCCTATTCTACACCAGGAAAACAGGGGCCCTGCAATGGATGGGGCTGTCACCTCCTACTCTCCCAAAGTGTATTAAACAAATAAACTCTCAGCTGTAACTCTACAGACTAGCCTACATAGCCATAAAAATCTGAGAAAATATGGACCTCTTGGCTTGACTCTCCAGCAATATAGCCAATATAGTCACATGACCAGGGGCAGCTGGGAAATTGACAAAATGTCTAGCCCCATGTCAGATTTCGAAATTGAATATAAAAAAAATCTGTTTGCTCTTTTGAGAAATGGATTTCAGTGCAGAATTCTGCTGGAGCAGCACTATTAACTGATGTGTTTTGAAAAATTTTTTTTTTCCTATGACAGTATCCCTTTAACTAATGGAAAACATTAATAAAAAGTTACTATTAAAAAATAAGCATATTGCATGCCCTTTATGTATCATAACAACCCCAAGAGAATGTACCCTGAAAACCCTATATTTTTGAAAAGTACACATTTCCCCAGATCCGAGATGGCTAAAGATATCTTTATTTTCCAAACTACACAGAGAAATTAACCTGGTTAGGCTGAGATGGGCTAAAAGGCATAAAAACTCCCTTCACAATGCCAGACATCCAGTATAACGCCTTCTAAAAAAAAAGAAGGTATTTACTTGCCTCATGCTACACACATAGCACAGTCTTCATACCAAAAATTAGAGTTTTAAATCTCACATAAGGCATTATCGGCAGAGACATGCAAACCACTCCTTTATGTCCCCGTGGCCAACTATGCATACAAAACTGCTGGTTTTATAGCACAGGTACAGCCTAATAGTTCAGGGCCATGTATCCAAACTTGCAAAAAGTCTGTTTGATCTCATCAGTGCAAAATAGGACTCTCCAAGTCCTGCCTACTCAGAAGTCATGTTCCAATATCTTGTGAAACAGGCTGTCTGCAAGTTTGGATATATGGCTCTGAACTATTATGTAACTATAAATGTATAGTTGGCCAAAGGGACATAAAGAAGTGATTTGCATGTCTCCACCCATAATCCCTTATGTGAGAGTTAAAATCTATTTTTTATATGAAGGCTGTGCTATGTGTGTAGCATGAATCATGGCAATACCTTCAGTTCCCAGAAGACTTTACACATGTTCCAAATTACCAAATCGCAAAGCTTTGCTAGGCACAGTTTTTATGACATTTCTTAAAATCTCCAAAATATATTACAAATAAAACATTCTTAATATTAACGCCATATCTCCTGAACAGTTTGATGCCCAATATGCAGGATCCAGAGTATTGCACAGCAGAAAGAGAGTGGGTGGCGCAGGGGGCTGTAAATCGCAGCCCAAACACAGCTGTGTCATACCTGTGTCATACCACACGCCACAGACCCCCAATCAGCCGGGACCTCCATCCACCCCGGATGTGGCCAGAGACAAGGGGCAGCAGCAGAACATCGAGCGTGTGGTGTGCGGGGACAAGTCCAGTGGGAAACACTATGGTCAGTTCACCTGCGAGGGCTGCAAAAGTTTCTTCAAGAGGAGCGTCCGTCGGAGCTCCCTGATCCGCAGCTTCACACACTGTCAGTAGAATATGGGAGATAGCCAGGGAGGAGAAAAAGAGCACCACAGGATGGATCGCCACCCTGTTGTCTTTTCTGAAGAGGAGCGGAAGTGGAGTTTCGGTAAGTTATTTCTTAATAAAGGCTTTGTGATTTTAAAGTTTCATTTGTCTTGGTGTTTATTTTTCAATGTATACTAAATGATTTAAAAAAAAAAATTTGATGTTACTGGTCCCTCAATATGGGCTGGCAGTTGGTTGCCCAGTGTTATTATTGCATTTAGTATTTAATATATGCACAATATCAAAAAGCAGTCATCACAATGGCAGGCATTATACAATAATGGTGGCAGTAGTTAATGCCAGCTCTGCCCCAACCTCAATTGTTGCAGAGAGGTCAAACTAGGAAGCCTTAAATTTTGGGTATGTGCTAACCACATCCCAGGCCATGACCCCCTAATCCAGTGATCCCCAACCAGTGGCTCATGAGCAACATGTGGCTCTCTGACGCCTTGGATGTTGCACCCAGTAGGCTCAAAGCAGGTGCTTATTTTTGAATTCCTGGCTTGGAGGCAAACTTTAGTTGCATAAAAACTGCCATACAGAGATGCCTGTAGGCTGCAAGTCCACATAGGAGCTACCAATAGCCAATCATAGTCCATTTGGCACCCCCAGGAACTTTTTGTATGTTGCTCGACAACTTATTTTTACATTTTAATGTGACTTTCAGTTAAAGTTTGGGTACCCCGCTTCCCTACTCTACCTGACTCCTGCCTGTTCCTAAGGATATTCTGATACATTTTCAATGGCAGGTGCAAATTATAATAAGAGGTAGACTGTGCTGTTACTTCAGATCGACGGGGTGAAGAGGTGCAAAATAACATGAAATATGTTTGTGTTTCTACCCGAAGTGCCTTTCGCTTCCTTGATGGTAGTGGATGAAGCCAGCTTTTGTCTTCCCATTATCCAACGCCTTTGATCACTACCGCAAATTGCTGGAGCTAGATGATCTACTGTTTTCTGTGGTATTACTTAGACCATCTAAGTAATACCACAAAAAACAGTAGATCACCTATACATTGGGGAGACAAAACAACTGCTCTCCAAGAGAATGGCTCAGCATAGGAGGCCAACTCTACAGGGCAAAACTCAGCTGTCTTTCTACACCTAAAAGACAAGGGACACTCCTTTGAAGATAGCAAGGTCCAAATCTTGGATAAAGAAGACTGCTGGTTTGAACAAGGCGTAAAAGAGACAATTCATGTCAAAGTGGAGAAACCATCCCTGAACAGAGGCAGGGGCCTTCGACACCACCTGTCTGCTACATACAATGCTGTTCTAACTCCTGTACCCCGGCGGTTTCAGAACACTTCACACATCCATTCCATGCAACTCTCACAAGTAACACCTGTTCTAGGAGTTGCATGACACATTGGATAATCCTATCACAGAAACTACACAGAATCAACACATCTGTGAATTTCTTCAGATGTCAGCTCTTTGAAGAGTTACAATGTGCCATTGTGATTGGATTAGTAGAAGAGTTTATATGCCGAGAACTTCCCACACCAGTCAATTGAACTAAAGAAGCTGCTTGGATGAGTACTCAGCAAGTCCAGTTGTTTTTAGATTTACATATACTAGATAAGTTTATTTGAAGTAGCTAAAAACCTGAGAAAAATTAGTGTGTGTGCTGCCACAAGAAAAAATATATAATGTAAATGGTACCACTCTAATAAATCAAAAAAATGTCATTGTTAAGTAAATAGCAAGGAGATCCACTCACAGTTCACCTCAGTCCCAAGGTGCAAAATCCAAGACACTAAATCCAAAATGAAGAATGTGAGGATCTCCAATAATCAAGAGCTAAATATTTTTTTAAAAAAGTAGAAAATTTATTAGGACATAAAACCTTTTATGTCCTAGGTTTTATGTCCTAATACATTTACTTTTTTAAAAAAATATTTAGCTCTTGATTATTCGAGATCCTCACATTCCTCCTTTTGGATTTAGTGTCTTGTAGCTAAAAACCTCACAAATAAGAATTTTGATAAATAAGCCCATAAATGTGTGCTTGAATAACAGGCAGGTTCTGATACCCAATAGAGCTGCACCTATTGGCAATGTTTGCAGGCAGCTACTGTCTGTTTAATACTCCATTTCCAAGCTAGATACAGCATAAATATGGACATCCAACATCCCTCTTGCATGTGAGTGTCTACTAAAGCAGTGATTTCTGTGGTATATGGTAGGAACAACCAACTGACAAAGTTTTACATGTTGAGAAGCCAAGCTGTGTTGACTCGGTATTGACCTTTTTTGTGTTGTCTTTTTTTATTTTAAACAAAATGCTACTGCCCTCTTGCAGTATTGCCTAAACTGTGAAAAGTACATCAGTTTCAATTGTAATAATGTAAAAATTAAAGAGAAAAAGCATTACAAAACCATGAATTTGTAAAATAATTTAAAAACACATTAAAGGTTTGCATAATATCCACCTGTGAGGCTAATTCCATAATTTGAGCTGCTCATCTCAATTCTTGTCTGCTGTAGGTGGGTCATATCCAGATGAAGACTCTCCTCTCCTGGGTTCAGCTCCTCTCCCATCACAACAATCTCGCAAGTGTCCAAGTCATGCACAATTTCTTCAGAGACTAGTGATTCTTGAACTAATAACAGTCAAAATGATTAATCCCAAAATGTAGATTTAAAATTATCGTGTGGTTACATTGTTATTTTTCTTCACTGATACAAGCAACTGAACACAATTGATACTCAAATCAGAGCAAACACATTAACTATCCTAGTTAGCTGCTTCAGTATTTACAGAATGACATGCGCTATAAGTCAAAATATTTAACTTTATATAGCACAATATAATCCTCACACTGTTTCAGTGTAAGGGCTTACTTTAGAGACCCCCAACTGCCTGAAGATCAAACATTTAATTGCAGGAATAAACACACAGCATACCTAAATTAATTTGCAAAATAAAGTGATTTATTCAAGTTCAAAAACACCAAAGCTGTGGAGTCAGTCTCGGAAGCAATATTGGTTATCTGGAGTTGGAGTTCCCAAAAATGTTCCAACTCCTAATAACTTTAAATACAAGCACTGTAATTAATCACATAAAATTTAAGGAGAATATGGCAGAACCGGTTCTGTTTCTAAGAACAATACTTCAGTTAATTTTGGATTGCATTTAACAGCTATTCTACAGCTATATTTCAGGTTCAATTCATATATGAGTTGTTTACGTTTTTCAATTATTTTTGGTTTATGTAGTTTAACTGATTTTGGTTTAGAATTACCAAAGGATATGGTTTATATTTTTGAGCTTTGGCACTGATAAAATGCCTTGTATGTTGTGTACTAAACTTTTTTTCAATCAACATTGAAAATACATTAGCATATTAAAGGAACAGTAACACCAAAATGAAAGTGTTTTAATGTAATTAACATATATGGGGTTATTTACTCAAATTCGGCTTTTTCTCACTTTAATAAAAAACTATTTTGACCAAGCTCCCAAACCTAAATTTACTAATAAATCTGATCAAAAAGTTAGTGCAAGAAAAAGTTGTGACAAAAATGTGCGACAATTTTAGTTGTACTGCAAATTTTAAATTTTTGTCCAGAAAACTCGACTTTATCGAATCGTCAGTTCGACAGTTTCAACCCTAAGAAATAATTCAAATACTATATTCATTATTTACATTTAATTTCCTTGAGTCTTGGAATTACACACTCACTGTCTTTTGTGGACAGTGTAAAGACAAATTGTGTATCAACCCAAAATCTTGTGTATGCACCAGAATGCACCGTAATGGCCATGTGCAGTTCCCTACACTGCTATTTAATTTTTTTACTCCTAGTCCCTCTTGAGCCCCAATTGAACACAGTACCTCTCGAGTCCATGTAACCTATTGGGATTTCTGGTAGAAAAAGAGAATGTAAGTCCAAAGGGTAAATTTAGTTTTGCTAGATCTGTTACCACATGCCAATTATGTGACAATACTTATTTACAGGATGACCAACTCTTAAAAGTTGTGATTTCAGGATGGGTTGTTTTACTATGAAGAATGGGAGACCAAATTCTTCAGATTTTTTTTTTATCAGATTCAAAAAAGTTCTGTAGCAGTATTTTCCTGAATTAGCAAAATCTGTTCCTCCTTCTGTTTTAAGAACATGTTCAGTCACTACATATGAAAGCAGCCCCACAACTCAAATCTATATTGTGTCACTTTTTGGAAACTGTGATGCACAAGCGTTATCTGAATTAATAGGACAAATATCTGCTGTTACTGCAAAATACAGCTCTATAAAATATTAGTGTGCGAATTAAAAATATGCACAAGCGTTATCTGAATAAATAGGACAAATATCTGCCTAGAAGTATTATACAAAAAGCATTTCCTCACACTGTGCCATGTTGGTACATACAGAAAAAAGGACAAGAGTTAAGCTGTTGTTACTGCAAAATACAGCTCTATAAAATATTAGTATGCAAATTAAAAATATGGTCTATTATAAAAAGAAAATCGCACATTAAAATAATCATCAAAAAAAATTCGAGTTATAGGGGGCCTATTCATTATACTGTGTAAAATTAAATTCACAGAAAAAAATTGTGTAAAAAGCGGTTTAATTAAATGGAGACTTTTATTAAGGTGTGTTTTATTTTCCCTCATGCGAACACCAAATTTGCAGCCATTATTTTATAATGGTTCAGCGTTGTCATTGTGTCGCAAATTATCCAACAGTTTTTTAAACCACATAATAAATGTGTGCTGAAGTAAAAATATCAGAACAAAACAGTGCAAAATGTGTTATCTGGTAAAAATAGAAAATAAATCCATTATCTGAAAACTTTTTAAAAGCAATGTGTCTATAATAGGTAGTATATATGGTTAGCAAACTCACCTGTAGGATCTTCTCCATCAGCATCACTCTCTATCTCTCTTGTGATTGTGCTGATTATATGCAACTCGGGGAACAGTGGCACCCCTTCATTACTCTCAAATTCTGAGGCAGAACGAGCAAAGTGGTCAATGCCTTTTAAACTGATCCTGGGCTCCTCTGGCTGCAAGACTATGACATAACCTTCTACATCTGGTACGGTAATGCATGCCTCCTCACTGAAGCATCTACATAAAAATAAACAAGGTTCACAAAGGCATATTTCTATAATATCATTTTTCAGCTTCCTAATCAGAAGTCATAAAATTGTAATCATATTATTTAGCATGTTACTATAGGGGGACTTGCTTGTGTAATATCTTTATTATATACAAGTATGGGATCCATTATCTGGAAACCCGTTATCCAGAAAAGGGATGCAATACAGAAAGGCTGTCTGGAAAACCACAGGTCCCGAGCATTCTGGATAACAGGTCCCATACCTGTACAGGGAGAGGTGTGTCAGTCTCGTTCATGGTTATTTCAATTACACACTACATATAAAGAGTACAAATGCAAGTGAGTGTCTTTACAGTCCAGGCCCATCTCCTTACATTAATCTAATATGTAATACCTGATATAATGATTCATAACTTGAAACATAAACCATATAGTCAGTCTCTAAGTTATTAGAATACGTTAAGGTTATATAGTTAGAGAGTTCTCTCAGCCAGCATGAAGCAAGGATACTGGAAGCATGATTTACAACAGGGGTGCTATAACATAGCCACATTTGCTGCTATTTTTGCAAATATTTGTAATATATTTTATGTATAGTAAAGGCCATTTGTATTTGTTTTTGTTACTACTGTAGATATGTATAGAAATTGGGTGGTGTGGTTCATGATTTATGATACATATATCAATTCACTTGTCCTTTTATGTTTCTATAAAGCTGCTTGCTGCAGCTATTGAAGTACAAGTATTGGACCGTTATCCAGAATGCTCGGGACCTGGAGGATTTCAGATAAGGGATCATTCTGTAATTGAATCTCCATACCTTAAAAAAATTAAACATGAATTAAACCTAATAGTGTGTTGCTTCCAATAAAGATAAATTATATCTTGGTCAGGATCAAGTACACTTTTATTATTACAGAGAAAAGGGAAATAATTTTTTTAAAATTTAATAATTTGTTCAAAATGGGAGTCTATGGGAGACAGTCTCAATTAAATCTTAGTTAGGAACAAGTACAACGTACTGTTTTATGATTACTGAGAAAAAGGAAATTATTTTTAAAGATTTTAATTATTTGATTAAAATGAGAGTCAGCCTTCATGTAATTCAGATCTTTCTAGATAAGGGTTTCCAGATAACAGATCCCATACCTGTATAGTACTTAAACAATATTTTAAAATATTACATAAGATGCACTTCCAGTGCATTACTAATAATGGTTACTTGGGACAGTAACACCACAATTTTAGTATGTAATTCACAATTTAGCTATCTTATTTATATTAGGGTACCCACCAAGGATTGTAAAGATACGTAAAATCATGGTAAGATACCCTAGGTCAGTGCTTCTGTTAGCAGAGACCTGCACTGGCCCAGGGTACTTCCTCCCTTTTATTTTCTAGTGGCTGGACATTTGTTTAAGTCTGGCTTTTAACTCTACTACTACACATGTGCACCTGCGCAAAGAAAGAAAGAAAAGGATTGCTCACTTGTAAGTACCCAGGGCTGGTGAATTACTGCTAATAGGAGTACTGGCCTGGATTATCAGATTTCTAAATAGTGTCTGCAGCACAAATTTACCAGCTGATCAAAAGTGATAGTGTTTTGGTTCTTATGAGCACTGAGAAGCCCTTTAATATAATAATGTATATTGAAATTCTCCCCACTGGGGGGTGGAAGGGGAGTTTGTTTATACAGTGGACTGGTGATTTGTTTTGATTGTGCTAGTAAGAAATTGTACTAATTAAAACAATAGGCAAAATTGTGTTTTGTGTATGTTTAAAGCCCTTTTTATTTAACTAATGCTGAAATTTATTTTTCCTTTAATGGGGTGTTCGCCGTGTGCATCCTTACAGTTATGTTGTACCAACTGGGCTCATAAAGTCATAGAAGCTTTGGACTTTAACCATCATCATCATCATCATCATCATTTATTTATATAGCGCTGTCAAGATACGCAGTGCTTTACTGCAGTTATAGCAAACAGGGAATAAATGGTGGATAGCAGACAAGGATTACAGAGTACAATAGGCTTTACAAACTAAAAGGTTAGGGTACAATTGAGACATTAGGATTGTATAAACAATTTGTCATTTTTGATACAGCAAAGATTAATTAAGGTACATCGAATAGGCCTCTTTAAACAGATGGGTCTTTAAGGAGCGCTTGAAAGTTTGGAAGGAAGGGGAAAGTCTGACAGCTTGTGGCAGAGAGTTCCAGAGAAAAGCAGAAGCCCGAGAGAAGTCTTGTAGACGAGAATGGGCAGAAGTGACCAGAGGAGAAGTGAGGCGAAGATCAGAAGCAGAGCGTAGGTTTCGTGAAGGAGTGTATTTGGAGATTAGAGATGAAATATAGGGACATGTTTGATACCTGGCAACTGTTGCATGTAAAAAGCTATTGCAACCCATACATTTCCTGTCATTTCTGGATTCTATTTTGCCATTATCAACTTGAGGTAACAGAATTGGAGTGCTCTACCTGCTAAAAAAAGGTGCCAGGTGCTAAAACAATATATTGACCTGAACCTGAAAATTAGATTTAGTAAACAGAGTTACTGCAGCACACAGGAAAGATTGTCAAAGTGCTCAAATGGCCCTTATGGCTTCATTCCATGCCAGTGCCCCCTTTCCCCTGTTGCTGGGTTAAATCCCATGTAGTATTTTATACCTCATGTGCATACCCATTTCATTGGTTCTAGGTTGTGACCACTTCCTGCAGTGCTGTAACAAAGTGCTTTGCAAGGTGGGGCATATCCTCTTTGGCCTGCAGCAGTTGACCTGGGCAGCTGCTCCACTGAATCAACAAGGCCCCAGGAGTGTCGGGTACAGGGACCCAGTGAATGAAGTGAACTAGTGTGTAGGGTAGCTCCTGTTATAGTACTCTATAGAGAGATTGAGGAAGTGAGGCTAGTAATAAAGAACAGTTCAAGCTCCAACTAGGAGGATAGAAGGGAGTAGCTCTCCAACAGGCTTTGCTTTGCCTGTAGTGAAGGGACCGCAGTAGTGATAAGGGAATTAGGCTATGGTGTAACCCTTTTCCAAGTCTGCTGTGGAGGTCCAAGCCACATGAGGTACTGGAATCCTGAAAGGTGAACTCTCAACTCTTTTGGGCTATGCCTAGTGTGGTTGGTCTATATGCTATCTCTGCTACACCTGTGAATGTACTTGGACATGTACTGTGACTACCTTATGTGTGAGTATTTATAACACTAATGGCATCACTGGACTATTACCTATACTACTTCTTTCTTTGCAGCTCTCTAACCTCTTAGTTAGCAACTTGAAGAAGGGAAGCCACATGGGACATAACTGTTCAGTTAGTTTGCTTTTGATCCTTAGCACGTTACATTTGATTGCTTGAACAGTTATATCCCATATGCACCATATGCAAAATCTGGCATAACTGTGCCTTTAAGATGGTTAAACATGTGCTGTAATTTAATTTATAAAGAACATAATACATACTTTACACTGGTGGTGATTGTAAACCGCCTCATTCCAGGAGTGGGAAACTGGCGTGAGTTGACATAGGAAACTTGCTGCATTGCCTGGTCACAGCTATCAATATCATCTCCTTCCAAAATCAGGTCAGAAGGGCTGGCATTTAAGTTGATCTATGAAGCAATATAGAAAAGCAAATGTTTGTTTAAATGTTGTAATAAAGCAGACCAGTGCCATTTTATCAGTATGCCTGCTTCAAAAGCCCAATGAATTTATTCACATAGTTACATAGTTACATAGTTAAATTGGGTTGAAAAAAGACAAAGTCCATCAAGTTCAACCCCTCCAAATGAAAACCCAGCATCCATACATACACCCCTCTACTTTTAATTAAATTCTATATACCCATACTAACTATAGAGCTTAGTATCACAATAGCCTTTGATATTATGTCTGTCCAAAAAATCATCCAAGCCATTCTTAAAGGCATTAACTGAATCAGCCATCACAACATCACCCGGCAGTGCATTCCACAACCTCACTGTCCTGACTGTGAAGAACCCCCTACGTTGCTTCAAATGAAAGTTCTTTTCTTCTAGTCTAAACGGGTGGCCTCTGGTACGGTGATCCACTTTATGGGTAAAAAGGTCCCCTGCCATTTGTCTATAATGTCCTCTAATGTACTTGTAAAGTGTAATCATGTCCCCTCGCAAGCGCCTTTTTTCCAGAGAAAACAACCCCAACCTTGACAGTCTACCCTCATAATTTAAGTCTTCCGTCCCTCTAACCAATTTAGTTGCACGTCTCTGCACTCTCTCCAGCTCATTTATATCCCTCTTAAGGACTGGATTCCAAAACTGCACTGCATACTCCAGATGAGGCCTTACCAGGGACCTATAAAGAGGCATAATTATGTTTTCATCCCTTGAGTTAATGCCCTTTTTTATGCAAGACAGAACTTTATTTGCTTTAGTAGCCACAGAATGACACTGCCCAGAATTAGACAACGTGTTATCTACAAAGACCCACTACCAGCCAATATGGACTATTTGCACTTCCTTAATGCCAAGCATTAAATACTGGCTTTTTGATCATACACTTGTAACTAAAACCCCCAATTTTTATTAAAGGAGAGCTAAAGTCTGAACAAGAACATGGCAAAAAATGCTGTACTTTATGTACTGAACTTACAGAGGTTTAGCAGCCCTATAACAGTAATAATTCAGACATTCAAAGCTGTCCACCTGAGCTCCCAATATTCAGATTTTTTCAAGTGTCACTGCAAATGCTGATTTAATTCTGGGCTGCTGTTAACTAGTTAAGCTGAGGAGGTCATTGGAAACCATCAAAACAGTAGCAGAAACTTGTCTATAACATTCTGTTATAGAACGCACTGGTTTCTATTAGGGTTGCCACCTTTAGGTCTGGCTGAGACCGGGCGGGGTGGGGTCTGTGACGTGAGTGGGCGTGGGGGTGGGGTCTGTGATGTGAGTGGGCAGACCCGTGATATCAGTGGGCGGGCTATGATGTCAGTAGGTGGACCCGTGATGTCAGTGGGCGGAGCTATGATGCATCGATCAGCGATTGGCCGATCACCGTGTCAATCAAGGGAATCCCGTCCGGTTTTCCTTATTTGGAAAACCGGGCAGGAAGTATAGACCTGGGTAGCCCCTCAAAATACCGGGCTGTCCGGGTCAAAACCGGACAGGTGGCAACCCTAGTTTCTATGCTACCATGAAATTTAAATCTGAACTTATTAAAAATCAGCCTTGTATTGTGACTTTTTATACTGAAAATACACTGCACATTTGTCGGTCCCTAAGCTCAGTAACAGACAGTAGCCCAGTGCAAGAATGTGTTGATAAAACAGCAGAACATATGAATATGCTACTCCAAAGTCCATGCCAATTACACATTGACTTTATTTTTACCAACCCCACTTTTCTACAATACATCCAATCCACCAAAATCCACGATATCACATGGTATCACTTGGTCTCACATGGTGGGACGAAGTAAGAGGGGGAGGAAGTAGGACACTGAATGAATCCCTATCGCTAGATAACAACATTTGTATAAATGTAACAAATACAATTAAAGAATATTTTAAAAATAACACAAACAGATACATCCTTAGCTACCAGATGGGATGCTCATAAGGCTACCAGATAGGCCTTTCCAGCTTACGTGAGGTTACCCATTCCGATTAGAAGAAAGGAGGTTCCGATTAAATATTCGGAAGGGTCTTTTTTTTACAGTGAGAGCTATGAAGATGTGCATTTCTCTCCCTGAATCAGTCGTAGATAGCTTTAAGAAGGGGTTGAATGGCTTTTTAGCAAGAGAGGGAATACAGGGTTATGGAAGATAGCTCATAGTAGAATTGATCCAGGAACTACTCAAATTATTAATCACCTGGAGGCGGGCATTGAAAGTACTTTTTCTATTTTTGCAGATGATACTAAATTGTGCTGAACTATAGGTTCCATGCAGGATGCTGCCACTTTGCAGAGTGACTTGTCTAAGTTGAAAAAATGGACAGCAAACTGGAAAATGAGGTTCAGTGTCGATACAGTCTGCTGATTGGAGTAAAGCAACTTAAAGCAAACAAATCATCTGAAAAGGATAAGTATTTATTAACTGCTATTTAATATTAAGGTTTATATTTAACTACTGTGGTTTTATTTTTTAAAGGTTTTTTTTTCTGTCTTGGGTGCTAAACAGCAAAGTTTGGTGTGCTAGTGTGCTTACAGCAAGTTTGTCACAACCTGCTTTACTTTGCAGTTTTCCCTCCGTTTGAGGGGGTGGGGTTTGATTAGTTGCTCCTGAACAGACTGTATAAATAGAACCCCTGGCACTCCAGTAGAGCTTGCTCTAGTGTTAGCTTCTCTTAAGTGTTTGCTCGTTAAGTGGGGGATCTGTAAGTGGAGTTACAAACACCGGAGTTAAGTGGGGGATCTGTAAGTGGAGTTACAAACACCGGAGTTAAAGGAAAACTATACCCCCCAAACAATGTAGGTCTCTATTAAAAGATACTGAGTAAAACAGCTCATATGTAAAACCCTGCTTCATGTAAATGAACCATTATCAGAATAATATACTTTGTTAGTAGTATGTGCCATTGGGTAATCATAAATAGAAAATTGCCATTTTAAAAAATAAGGGCCGCCTCCTGAGATCGTAAGATTCACTGTGCACACATACAAACCACATGTAAGGTCACATGAGCCAATTAACAGACAGAGTTCTGCCTTTTGCTTCCTCACTTCTTCCTGTTACAGTTAGTGTTGTAGTATTTCTGGTCAGGTGATCTCTGAGGCAGCACAGATAGAGTCACGAAATGGTGGATCAAGGCAAGAGATGTAAAAGGGCAATATTTATGTAAATATATATTCCAGTTTGGTAAGATTCTTTAATATGTCATTCAATTTGATATAAACTATCTGTTGCTTAAGTATTCATTTTGGGGGTATAGTTTTCCTTTAAGTGGGGGATCTGTAAGTGGAGTTACAAACACCGGAGTTGAAAACTAAAGGAGGTTCAAACTAGGTCAAAAGTTTATTCTAAACCCGCATTTTTATTTTATATATTTATTTTTATTTTTTCCTGTTTTGATCTGTAACTGGGATAATGAGTGCTAGCAAGATTGAAGGTCTGACTCAGTGCACAGTCTGCCATATGTATGCAGATTTGGAACAAGAGATCCAAAATGCTTACCTCTGTGGTGGTTGTGAGCAAATTGCCACTTTGGAGGCTCACGTTAGAGCACTAGAGCAACAAATTGCAACACTGCGGTCGATTGACAATCTTGAAAGGAGTCTTTTGCTCACTGAGCAGGACCTAGCGGGGTCAGATTGTTTGGGGGGAACAGAACAGCAGCAGGATGTTGAGGCAGCTAGCTGGGTGACAGTTAGAAAATCTAAGGTGGGCAAAAGGAAAATGGAGGCTGATCCAGAGATTATATATCACAACAAATTTGCCAGATTGTGTGAAGATGATGGGAGTATGAACTCTGGATTGGCAATTCTAGATGGGGCTGATCTCTCTAACAGCCAGGAGACCAGTTTCTCTAGTAGTGGTGGGGAGGAGAGTAGAGTAAGGCCTAAGCAGATTGTGGTTGTAGGGGACTCAATTATTAGGAAAGTGGATAGGGTAATTTGTCGTCTGGATCGCTACAACCGAACAGTTTGCTGTCTACCTGGTGCCAGGGTTCGGCATGTGGTTGATCGGATAGACAAATTATTGGGTGGGGCTGGGCATGACCAAGCTGTCTTAGTGCATATCGGTACTAATGACAAAATAAATGGTAGATGGAAGACCTTAAAGAATGATTTCAGGGATCTAGGCTCTAAGATCAAGGAAAGGTCTTCCAATGTCATCTTTTCTGAAATTTTGCATGTGCCATGTGCAAGTTTAGGAAAACAGCGGGAGCTTAGGGAGTTAAATGCGTGGCTCAAGTCTTGGTGCAGGAAGGAAGGGTTTGGGTTCCTAGAGCACTGGGCTGATTTTTCGTTGGGGTACAACCTATACAGTCGTGACGGTTTGCACCTCAATGGAAGGGGGTCCGCGGTGCTAGGGGAAAGAATGGCTAAGAGGTTGGAGGAGTGTTTAAACTAGGCAAGGGAGGGTGGGTGAGATAAAGAATTATGGGGAAGCTAGGGTAGACGGGGCAGTGGGGTTAGTAAGGGGTCATGGGGGAGGAGTGAGGGGGGCATACAGTTTACCAGCTAAGGAGGTCCCTCTGTTACAAGGAAAAATAAAAGTAGTAACCTCCGCTGTATGCTGGCAAATGCACGGAGTTTGTCAGGTAAAATGGGAGACCTGGAATTAATTGCATGCTCTAAAAATTATGATATAATTGGTATCACTGAGACCTGGTGGGATGAAACATGTGACTGGATTGTGAATTTAAATGGTTACACCCTTTTTAGGAGGGACAGAGGGATTAAAAAGGGTGGAGGAGTGTGTTTGTATGTAAAGCCTGAATTAAAGCCATGCGCTAAAGAAATAACAATAGCTGGCACTGGTGAGGGTGTAGAATCACTCTGGGTAGAGATTTTGACTGGGCAAAAGGTAACAAAAATAATTATCATTGGTGTATGCTATAAACCACCTCGTATAAGTGTTGAGTATGAAGCCCAGCTACTCTTGCAGATACAAGCGGCTTCACATCTGGGTCAAGTTGTTGCTATGGGTGACTTCAATTATCCAGACATTGACTGGGGTAATGGGGTTGCTAAGACAGAAAAAGCTAGTAGATTTGTAAATATGCTGAATGACAACTTTTTATTCCAGCTCGTTCAAGAACCTACTAGGAATAACTCTCTTTTGGACCTTGTAATAACTAACAATACTGAACTCATCTCTAACATTTGTGTGGGTGAGCATTTAGGGAATAGTGATCATAACATGGTCTCCTTTGAGATTCTATTGCAGAAGCAATTCTATAAGGGAGTAACTAAAACACTAAATTTCAGACGTGCAAACGTTGACAGTATAAGGGCATCTCTGCAAAATATTAAGTGGGAAATGCTTTTCACAGGGTTAAACACAGAACAAAAATGGGAAGTCTTTAAAATGCTGCTTAATAAATATACTTGTCAGTATATTCCACTTGTAAGCAAGGAACGTCGTTGCAAAGCAAAACCTTTTTGGTTCAATAGAAACGTTGGTGTTGAGGTGGGTAAGAAAAGACGTGCTTTTAAGGTTTTCAAGTTAGCTGGTACAGCCGAAACATTTATAAGGTACAAGGAGGCCAATAAATCATGCAAGGAAGCTATAAGGCAAGCTAAAATTGCTATAGAAAAGGATATTGCAGCTAGCAGTAAAAAAAATCCCAAATTATTTTTTAAATATGTTAATAGTAAAAAAATGAAGCAGGAAGGGGTGGGACCCTTACTATCAGAGGGGGTCAGCTGGTTGATAAAAACAAAATAAAAGCGCAGATTCTGAACTCATATTTTTCATCTGTCTACACAAATGAGGAACCAGTAAGTGAAGGTTTCCTTCTTAACAGTCCCAATTCTAGTAATACAACTAATGATGCATGGTTCACACATGAAGAAATTCAAAAGAGACTAGAACATGTTAAGATTAACAAAGGTCCAGGGCCAGATAGTATTCATCCCAGGGTAATTAGCGAGCTTAGCTCTGTGATTGCCAAACCTCTTTACTTAATTTTTCAGGATTCATTGAGATCTGGCATAGTGCCGAGAGACTGGCGAATTGCTAATGTGGTGCCTCTATTCAAAAAAGGATCCCGTTCTCAGCCTCAAAACTATAGGCCAGTTAGTCTGACGTCAGTGGTAGGAAAGCTTTTCGAAGGGTTAATAAAGGATAAGATACTGAACTTCATAGCAAATCATAATACTATGAGTTTGTGCCAGCATGGTTTTATGCGTAATAGATCTTGCCAGACTAACAATTTTTTTTATGAGAATGTAAGTAGAGACCTCGATTCTGGGATGGCAGTGGATGTGATTTTCTTAGACTTTGCTAAAGCATTTGATACAGTGCCACACAAAAGGTTACTGGTTAAATTAAGGAATGTTGGCCTGGAACATAGTATTTGTACCTGGATAGAGAACTGGCTAAAAGATAGACTACAAAGAGTGGTGGTAAATGGAACATTTTCTAATTGGACCAGTGTTGTTAGTGGAGTACCGCAGGGCTCTGTACTAGGTCCCTTGCTTTTCAACTTGTTTATTAATGACCTGGAGGTGGGCATTGAAAGTACTGTTTCTATTTTTGCAGATGATACTAAATTGTGCAGAACTATAGGTTCCATGCAGGATGCTGCAGGATGCTGCCACTTTGCAAAGTGATTTGTCTAAATTGGAAAACTGGGCAGCAAACTGGAAAATGAGGTTCAATGTTGATAAATGCAAGGTTATGCACTTTGGCAAAAATAATATAAATGCAAGTTATACACTAAATGGCAGTGTGTTGGGAGTTTCCTTAAATGAGAAGGATCTAGGGGTCTCTGTAGATAACACGTTGTCTAATTCTGGGCAGTGTCATTCTGTGGCTACTAAAGCAAATAAAGTTCTGTCTTGCATAAAAAAGGGCATAAACTCAAGGGATGAAAACATAATTATGCCTCTTTATAGGTCCCTGGTAAGGCCTCATCTGGAGTATGCAGTTCAGTTTTGGACTCCAGTCCTTAAGAGGGATATAAATGAGCTGGAGAGAGTGCAAAGACGTGCAACTAAATTGGTTAGAGGGACAGAAGACTTAAATTATGAGGATAGACTGTCAAGGTTGGGGTTGTTTTCTCTGGAAAAAAGGCGCTTGCGAGGGGACATGATTACACTTTACAAGTACATTAGAGGACATTATAGACAAATGGCAGGGGACCTTTTTACCCATAAAGTGGATCACCGTACCAGAGGCCACCCCTTTAGACTAGAAGAAAAGAACTTTCATTTGAAGCAACGTAGGTGGTTCTTCACAGTCAGGATAGTGAGGTTGTGGAATGCACTGCCGGGTGATGTTGTGATGGCTGATTCAGTTAATGCCTTTAAGAATGGCTTGGATGATTTTTTGGACAGACATAATATCAAAGGCTATTGTGATACTAAGCTCTATAGTTAGTATAGGTATGGGTATATAGAATTTAATTAAAAGTAGGGATGGGTGTATGTATGGATGCTGGGTTTTCATTTGGAGGGGTTGAACTTGATGGACTTTGTCTTTTTTCAACCCAATTTAACTATGTAACATGCAAGGTTATGCACTTTGGCAAAAATAATATAAATGCAAGTTGTACACTAAATGGCAGTGTGTTGGGGTCTCCTTAAATGAGAAGGATCTAGGGTTTTTTGTTTAATTCTGGGCAGTGTCATTTTGTGGCTACTAAAGCAAATAAAGTTCTGTCTTGCATAAAAAAGGGCATTAACTCAAGGGACGAACACATAAGTATACCTCTTATAGATCTTGTAGATCCCTGGTAAGGCCTCACCTGGAGTATGCAGTGCAATTTTGGACTCCAGTCCTTAAGAGGGGTATAAATGAGCTGGAGAGAGTGCAGAGATGTGCAACTAAACTGGTTAGAGGGATGGAAGACTTAAATTATGAGGGTAGATTTTGCAGAACTATAGGTTCCATGCAGGATGCTGCCACTTTGCAGAGTGATTTGTCGAAGTTGGAAAAGTGGGCAGCAAACTGGAAAATGAAATTCAGTGTTGATAAATGCAAGGCTATGCAAAAATAATATAAATGCAAGTTATACACTAAATGGCAGTGTGTTGGGGTTTCCTTAAATGAGAAGGATCTAGGGTTTTTTGTAGACAACACATTGTCTAATTCTGGGCAGTGTCATTCTGTGGCTACTAAAGCAAATAAAGTTCTGTGTTGCATAAACAAGTTCATTAACTCAAGCGATGAACACATAATTATGCCTCTTGTAGATCCCTGGTAAGGACTCACCTAGAGTATGCAGTGCAGTTTTGGACTCCAGTCCTTAAGAGGGATATAAATGAGCTGGAGAGAGTGCAGAGACGTGCAACTAAACTGGTTAGAGGGATCGAAGACTTAAATTATGATGGTAGACTGTCAAGGTTGGGGTTGTTTTATCTGGGAAAAAGGCACTTGCGATGGGAATTGATTACACTTTACAAGTACATTAGAGGACATTATAGACAAATAGCAGGGGACCTTTTTACCCATAAAGAGGAGCAACGCACCAGAGGCCACCCCTTCAGAATAGAAGAAAATAATTTTTATTTGAAGCAACATAGTGAGGACAGTGAGGTTGTGGAATGCAATGCCAGAGCGAAGGAGGGAAGCTGATGCACAGTGACGGAGAGGAGAGCCTGTGACACTGCTTGTTTTTGATGTTACTGGTCCTTTAAAAGCATTAACAGAATCAGCCATCACAACATCATCTGGCAGTGCATTCTGTCAGTGAATAGCCAGGGAGGAGAAATCTATTGCTGCTGTATGGATGGTCGCCTTTTCGCTGTTTCTGAAGAGGAAAGGAAGTGGACTTCCTGTAAGTTACTTCTTAATAAAGGCTTTGCTATTTAAAAGTTTCATTTGTCTTGGTGTTTATTTTTTTATGTTACTGGTGCTTTAATAAAGGCTGTGCGATTTTAACGTTTAATTTCTCTTGGTGTTTTTTTTTTTCGTGGTATACTAACAAAATTTTTTTTTTTTTTTTTTATGTTACTGGTCCTTTAAAAGCATTAACAGAATCAGCAATCACAACATCATCTGGCAGTGCATTCCACAACCTCACTGTCCTCACTATGTTGCTTGAAATAAAAATTATTTTATGGAGACCCATACTGAGCACCTGCACTGAGGGTGCAGCAGTCCAGTAAGCAATGGTTGTGCTATTTTCAGTTTTCCAGGACCGCAAACATATAGTTCCAGTCCAGCCTATAAAATGCTTTTTGCCCATCTAAGGACAGTAGGAGGGAGGAGACAGGTAGCTTTGGTGCAATATATACTAAATCAATCACTTTCCGGATGCTGTCTGCCGCGGCACATAACCCACCTGATCTATGTGAATGATCCTGGGGAGTAAGGTGGCAAGTCTATTGGCCAGTACTTTGGCAAACAGCTTGATGTCTGTATTGATTAGTGAGATCGGTCTGTAGCTATAGCAGTTTGGAGGGTCCTTCCTTCCTTCTGGTTTAAGTATCATTAGTATAGATGCTGTTTGCATGTGTTGTGTTAAGGGTGAACTATCTAAGAGCGATTGATAGAGGTCTTTTAAATGTGGTATTGGATGTTTGAAAAGGCGACACAGCGATGATCAATCTTGCAGTGCTGGATTTCATCTTCCTGGCAATCTCCTATAAGGAAGGCAGGGAGGAGAAATCGAGTGCAACACAATGGATCATCTTTTCTGAAGAGGAGTGCAAGCGGAGTTTCGGTAAGTTATTTCTTAAACGACTAGTAACATAAAAAAAAATGTTTAAAAATTTGTTCGAAAAATAAACACCAAGACAAATGAAACTTTTAAATAGCAAAGCCTTTATTAAGAAATAACTTACAGAAAGTCACCTTTTCTGAAGAGGAACACAAGCGGAGTTTCGGTTAGTTATTTCTTAATAAAGACAGTGTGATTTTAAATTTTAATTTGTCTTGGTGTTTTTTTTCATGATATACTAACAAGTTTTTTGAACATTTTTTTTTTGATGTTTCTGGTCCTTTAAGAGTGGCTTGGATTATTTCTTGGACAGACATAATATCAAAGGCTTTTGTGATACTAAACTCTATAGTTAGTATATATAATTTATGTGAAGGTATGGAGGGGTATGTGTATGGGTGCTGGGTTTTCATTTGGAGGGGTTGAACTTGATGGACCGTGTCTTTTTTCAACCAGATTTAACTATGTAACTAAGCCAAGCAAGGCTCCCGGCCCAGATGGCTTCAAAGCAAAACATTACAAAACATTTGACAAACATCCAATACCACATTTAAAAGACCTCTATCAATCGCTCTTAGATGGTTCACCCTTAACACAACACATGCAAACAGCATCTATACTAATGATACTTAAACTAGAAGGAAGGAAGGACCCTCCAAACTGCTATAGCTACAGACCGATATCACTAATCAATACAGACATCAAGCTGTTTGCCAAAGTACTGGCCAATAGACTTGCCACATTACTCCCCAGGATCATTCACATAGATCAGGTGGGTTTTGTGCCGGGACGGACAGCATCCGGAAGGTGATTGATTTGGTATGTATTGCACCAAAGCTACCTGTCTCCTCCCTCCTACTGTCCTTAGATGGGCAAAAAGCATTTTATAGGCTGGACTGGAATTATATGTTTGTGGTCCTGGAAGACTGAAAATAGCACACCATTCCTCACTGGACTCAGACAACTATACGCTGTACCCTCAATGCAGGTGCTCAGTATGGATCTCCAATCCAAATGCATTGAGATAAGAGGAGGGACACGCCAGGGATTCCCATTGTGACCATTAATATTTGCTGTATTCCTAGAACCCCTGGCTCAGGCTATAAGACACAAACCTGATATCAGAGGCATCAGAGTGGGAGATAGAGAACATAAAATAAACCTCTTCTCTGACGACATTCTCCTTACACTTACGTCCCCTCAAACTACCTTACCAAATTTACTTCAGATGTTAGACTGGTTTCAACAGGTCTCAAGGTATAAAATCAACCCCACAAAGTCACATGCACTGCCAATGAAAATGTCCGAGCCAGAACTAAAACTACTTCAGCTAAACATTGACTACAAATGAGAAAGAGAATCGATAGCATATCTTGGGATCTACCTCACTCCATCCTATAACACCCTATATAAAATATCTAATATAAGTAATTCAAAAAACAACTGAACTTGCTGAGTAATTATTGAAGACGTTTCACTAGTCACCAAAGCAGCTTGTTCAGTTCAACTGACTGGTGTGGGAAGTTCTCGGCATATAGACTCTTCCACTAATCCAATCACAACGGCACATTGTAACTCTTCATAGAGGTGACATCTGAAATTCACAGAGGTGTTGATTCTGTGTAGTTACTGTGATAGGATTACCATTATGTTATGCAACTCCTAGAAACAGGTTACATAGTCACATAGTTAAATCGGGTTGAAAAAAGACAAAGTCCATCAAGTTCAACCTCTCCAAATGAAAACCCAGCATCCAAACACACCCCTCCATACTTTCACATAAATTATATATACCCATACCTATACTAACTATAGAGTTTAGTATCACAATAGTCTTTGATATTATGTCTGTCCAAAAAATCATCCAAGCCATTCTTAAAGAGATACTGACACCTGAAATTAAACTTTTTTTTACATCTATTATAATATTGGCTTTGCAAGCTACTTCTAACTTTGCCATAAAGTATTTGCATGATGCTTTTACATTACCTGTCTGATCCCCCATGTTCCTGTATGAGGGGGCTGCCATATTTGTGCAGCAGGAGTCCGTTAGCATTAGAAACTGTAACTAACAAGCTGAGATGGGACAGTCAGGTTGGCAAAGTCAGAGTGTCAGAGAGTCAGGCTTAGGAACTTCAACTAACAATTATATACAAAAACAAACCTCTCAGTAAAAAACCAGCATGACCTATAGGTAACATTTAATGTACATTCATATGCTAAAATTCATTTTTTAGTGTCAGTATCACTTTAAAGACATTAACTGAATCAGCCATCACAACATCACCCGGCAGTGCATTCCACAACCTCACTAACCCCACTGTGAAGAACCACCTACGTTGCTTCAAATGAAATTTCTTTTCTTCTAGTCTGAAGGCAGTGGCGGAACTACCGGGGGAGCAGGGGGTGCAAGCGGGCCAGGGCCTGCATCCCTTCTAGTTATGTTACTGTCTGAAGGGGTGGCCTCTGTTACGGTGATCCACTTTATGGGTAAAAAGATTCACTGCTATTTGTCTATAATGTGCTCTAATGTACTTGTAACGTTTAGTCATGTCCCCTCGCAAGCGCCTTTTTTCCAGAGAAAACAACCCCAACCTTGACAGTCTCCCCTCATAATTTAAGTCTTCCCTCCCTCTTACCAACTGGTTAGAGGGAGGGAAGACTTAAATTATGAGTTGCACGTCTCTGCACTCTCTCCCTCTTAAGGACTGGAGTCCAAAACTGCACTGCATACTCCACATGAGGCCTCACCAGGGACCTATTGAGCGGCATAATTATGTTTTCATCCCTTGAGTTAATGCCCTTTTTTATGCTTTAGTAGCCACAGAATGACACTGCCCAGAACTAGACAACTTGTGATCTACAAAAACCCCTAGATCCTTCTCATTGCCATTTAGTGTATATATGCTGTCTTTATTGACATTTTTATTTTTGTCTGCAATAACGAAAATCAATAAAACATAAAAAAAAGAAAATATGAATATGCTGTAAATCAGCATAAAAGAAGAAGGGGAGCTACTGAGGGCACCTTCAGAGGCATAGATCTTCACAGTTGTCAAGGCTGTATTTGCCTCGGGCTGGTAAATACACTCAAGATATAATATATCTTGATATGTAGCTTGGCTCAACTTTAGTTCCTCTTTAAATATATGCAATTGAATAGAATACATTCGCAATACATGGGGCTATATATTGATGAATCCCATATAATTGGTTGTTTGACGTACAATGAAAGTGTGGCCGGCCACGACAAAACTTTTATTGTAATTAGCTTTAGAGTGGTACCACTAGAGTCCTGTGCGGAACCAATTTGTTAAACCCAACCCGCGACCTGCAACCCAGACCCGCATACTTACCCACTTGGACCCACTACCCGACCAGCAAGTACCAAAAAATAAAAAAAAATAAAACAATTGACCTTTCAGGGTATTGAAATAGATACGGAAGCTAGAAAATGTAGGCCCCCCTGGGATAAATTAGAGAGGTCAAAATAAGCAGTTCAGAAGATGATAGCAGCTAATAAGGCGCCCGTAAAAGAAATGCAGCAGTTGTCGGGACAATTAAAATTTGCTTGCAGGATAATACCAATGGAGGAGATGAAGTTTCTATTGGACAATATGGGAGTGGTTCATGCGGTTTAATAGCTTGTCATCTTATTCAATGTGCAACTGTAACTCCCGCGTTGATGGGCGCTGAGCTGGAATTCATAGAGGAACATAAAGCAGCTTTATTGTAACACACAGTGGAAACTTTTAGTGCAGTGGGTATGCTGAATAGACTGACGCGTTTCTTGCCGTAATACTCGGCACTTCCTCAGAGTCAGTGTAAGTTACATAGTTAAATTGGGTTGAAAAAAGACAAAGTCCATCAAGTTCAACCCCTCAAAATGAAAACCCAGCATCCATACATACACTCCTCTCTACTTTTAATTAAATTCTATATACCCATACTAACTATAGAGCTTAGTATCACAATAGCCTTTGATATTATGTCTGTCCAAAAAATCATCCAAGCCATTCTTAAAGGCATTAACTGAATCAGCCATCACAACATCACCCGGCAGTGCATTCCACAACCTCACTGTCCTGACTGTGAAGAACCCCCTACGTTGCTTCAAATGAAAGTTCTTTTCTTCTAGTCTAAAGGGGTGGCCTCTGGTACGGTGATCCACTTTATGGGTAAAAAGGTCCCCTGCCATTTGTCTATAATGTCCTCTAATGTACTTGTAAAGTGTAATCATGTCCCCTCGCAAGCACCTTTTTTCCAGAGAAAACAACCCCAACCTTGACAGTCTACCCTCATAATTTAAGTCTTCCATCCCTCTAACCAATTTAGTTGCACATCTCTGCACTCTCTCCAGCTCATTTATATCCCTCTTAAGGACTGGAGTCCAAAACTGCACTGCATACTCCAGATGAGGCCTTACCAGGGACCTATAAAGAGGCATAATTATGTTTTCATCCCTTGAGTTTATGCCCTTTTTTATGCAAGACAGAACTTTATTTGCTTTAGTAGCCACAGAATGACACTGCCCAGAATTAGACAACGTGTTATCTACAAAGACCCCTAGATCCTTCTCATTTAAGGAAACTCCCAACACACTGCCATTTAGTGTATAACTTGCATTTATATTATTTTTGCCAAAGTGCATAACCTTGCATTTATCAACATTGAACCTCATTTTCCAGTTTTCTGCCCAGTTTTCCAGTTTAGACAAATCACTCTGCAAAGTGGCAGCATCCTGCATGGAACCTATAGTTCTGCACAATTTAGTATCATCTGCAAAAATAGAAACAGTACTTTCAATGCCCACCTCCAGGTCATTAATAAACAAGTTGAAAAGCAAGGGACCTAGTACAGAGCCCTGCAGTACTCCACTAACAACACTGGTCCAATTAGAAAATGTTCCATTTACCACCACTCTTTGTAGTCTATCTTTTAGCCAGTTCTCTATCCAGGTACAAATACTATGTTCCAGGCCAACATTCCTTAATTTAACCAATAACCTTTTGTGTGGCACTGTATCAAATGCTTTAGCAAAATCTAAGTAAATCACATCCACTGTCATTCCAGAATCGAGGTGTCTACTTACATTCTCATAAAAAGAAATTAAGTTAGTCTGGCAAGATCTATTACGCATAAAACCATGCTGGCACAAACTCATAGTATTATGATTTGCTATGAAGTCCAGTATCTTATCCTTTATTAACCCTTCGAAAAGCTTTCCTACCACTGACGTCAGACTAACTGGCCTATAGTTTTGAGGCTGAGAACGGGATCCTTTTTTGAATAGAGGCACCACATAAGCAATTCGCCAGTCTCTCGGCACTATGCCAGATCTCAATGAATCCTGAAAAATTGAGTAAAGAGGTTTGGCAATCACAGAGCTAAGCTCGCTAATTACCCTGGGATGAATACCATCTGGCCCTGGACCTTTGTTAATCTTAACATGTTCTAGTCTCTTTTGAATTTCATCATGTGTGAACCATGCATCATTAGTTGTATTACTAGAATTGGGACTGTTAAGAAGGAAACCTTCACTTACTGATTCCTCATTTGTGTAGACAGATGAAAAATATGAATTCAGAATCTGCGCTTTTAATTTGTTTTCATCAACCAGCTGACCCCCCTCTGATAGTAAGGGACCCACCCTTCCTGCTTCATTTTTTTACTATTAACATATTTAAAAAATAATTTTGGATTTTTTTTACTGCTTGCTGCAATATCCTTTTCTATAGCAATTTCAGCTTGCCTTATAGTTTCTTTGCATGATTTATTGGCCTCCTTGTACCTTATAAATGATTCGGCTGTACCAGCTAACTTGAAAGTTTTAAAAGCACGTCTTTTCTTACCCACCTCAACACCAACGCTTCTATTGAACCAAAAAGGTTTTGCTTTGCAACGACGTTCCTTGCTTACAAGTGGAATATACTGACAAGTATATTTATTAAGCAGCATTTTAAAGACTTTCCATTTTTGTTCTGTGTTTAACCCTGAGAAAAGCATTTCCCACTTAATATGTTGCAGAGATGCCCTTATACTGTCAAAGTTTGCACGTCTGAAATTTAGTGTTTTAGTTACTCCCTTATAGAATTGCTTCTGCAACAGAATCTCAAAGGAGACCATGTTATGATCACTATTCCCTAAATGCTCACCCACACAAATGTTAGAGATGAGTTCAGTATTGTTAGTTATTACAAGGTCCAAAAGAGAGTTATTCCTAGTAGGTTCTTGAACGAGCTGGAATAAAAAGTTGTCATTCAGCATATTTACAAACCTACTAGCTTTTTCTGTCTTAGCAACCCCATTACCCCAGTCAATGTCTGGATAATTGAAGTCACCCATAGCAACAACTTGACCCAGCTGTGAAGCCGCTTGTATCTGCAAGAGTAGCTGGGCTTCATACTCGACACTTATACGAGGTGTTTTATAGCATACACCAATGATAATTCTTTTTGTTACCTTTTGCCCAGTCAAAATCTCTATACCCTCACCAGTGTCAGCTATTGTTATTTCTTTAGCGCATGGTTTTAATTCAGGCTTTACATACAAACACACTCCTCCACCCTTTTTAATCCCTCTGTCCCTCCTAAAAAGGGTGTAACCATTTAAATTCACAATCCAGTCACAGGTTTCATCCCACCAGGTCTCAGTGATACCAATTATATCATAATTTTTAGAGCATGCAATTAATTCCAGGTCTCCCATTTTACCTGACAAACTCCGTGCATTTGCCAGCATACAGCGGAGGTTACTACTTTTACTTTTGAAATTTGCATTACTTAGTGAAGAATTATACGTTAAGTTAGTATTATTCTGTTTTCCTTGTAACAGAGGGACCTCCTTAGCTGGTAAAATGTATGCCCCCCTCACTCCTCCCCCATGACCCCTTACTAACCCCACTGCCCCGTCTTCCCTAGCTTCCCCATAATTCTTTATCTCACCCACCCCCCTCTTGCCTAGTTTAAACTCTCCTCCAACCTCTTAGCCATTCTTTCCCCTAGCACCGCGGACCCCCTTCCATTGAGGTGCAAACCGTCACAACTGTATAGGTTGTACCCCAACGAAAAATCAGCCCAGTGCTCTAGGAACCCAAACCCTTCCTTCCTGCACCAAGACTTGAGCCACGCATTTAGCTCCCTAAACTCCCGCTGTTTTCCTAAACTTGCACGTGGCACAGGCAAAATTTCAGAAAAGATGACATTGGAAGACCTTTCCTTGATCTTAGAGCCTAGATCCCTGAAATCAATCTTTAAGGTCTTCTATCTACCATTTATTTTGTCATTAGTACAGATATGCACTAAGACAGCTGGGTAATGCCCAGCCCCACCCAATAATTTGTCTATCCGATCAACCACATGCCGAACCCTGGCACCAGGTAGACAGCAAACTGTTCGGTTGTAGCGATCCGGACGACAAATTACCCTATCCACTTTCCTATTAATTGAGTCCCCTACAACCACAATCTGCTTAGGCCTGACTCTACTCTCCTCCCCACCACTACTAGAGAAACTGGTCTCCTGGCTGTTAGAGAGATCAGCCCCATCTAGAATTGCCAATCCAGAGTTCATACTCCCTTCATCTTCACACAATCTGGCAAATTTGTTGCGATGTATAATCTCCGGATCAGCCTCCATTTTCCTTTTGCCCACCTTAGATTTTCTAACTGTCACCCAGCTAGCTGCCTCAACATCCTGCTGCTGTTCTGTTCCCCCCAAACTATCTGACCCCGCTAGGTCCTGCTCAGTGAGCAAAAGACTCCTTTCAAGATTGTCAATCGACCGCAATGTTGCAATTTGTTGCTCTAGTGCTCTAACGTGAGCCTCCAAAGTGGCAATTTGCTCACAACCACCACAGAGGTAAGCATTTTGGATCTCTTGTTCCAAATCTGCATACATATGGCAGACTGTGCACTGAGTCAGACCTTCAATCTTGCTAGCACTCATTATCCCAGTTACAGATCAAAACAGGAAAAAAATGTAAATATATAAAATAAAAATGAGGGTTTAGAACAAACTTTTGACCTAGTTTGAACCTCCTTTAGTTTTCAACTCCGGTGTTTATAACTCCACTTACAGATCCCCCACTTAACTCAGGTGTTTGTAACTCCACTTACAGATCCCCCACTTAACTCAGGTGTTTGTAACTCCACTTACAGATCCCCCACTTAACGAGCAAACACTTAAGAGAAGCTAACACTAGAGCAAGCTCCACTGGAGTGCCAGGGGTTCTATTTATACAGTCTGTTCAGGTGCAACTAATCAAACCCCACCCCCTCAAACGGAGGGAAAACTGCAAAGTAAAGCAGGTTGTGACAAACTTGCTGTAAGCACACTAGCACACCAAACTTTGCTGTTTAGCACCCAAGACAGAAAAGAAAAAATATACCTTTAAAAAATAAAACCACAGTAGTTAAATATAAACCTTAATATAAAATAGCAGTTAATAAATACTTATCCCTTTCAGATGATTTGTTTGCTTTCAGTTGCTTTATCCAGTCAGCAGACTGATTCAAACAGACTCACTGGAGTGCCAGGGGTTCTATTTATACAGTCTGTTCAGGTGCAACTAATCAAACCCCACCCCCTCAAACGGAGGGAAAACTGCAAAGTAAAGCAGGTTGTGACAAACTTGCTGTAAGCACACTAGCACACCAAACTTTGCTGTTTAGCACCCAAGACAGAATAGAAAAAATATACCTTTAAAAAATAAAACCACAGTAGTTAAATATAAACCTTAATATAAAATAGCAGTTAATAAATACTTATCCCTTTCAGATGATTTGTTTGCTTTAAGTTGCTTTATCCAGTCAGCAGACTGATTAAAAAAAAACCAAATAGTCACATGAATCAGAGTTTAAATAACGTATGCTGTGTTCATTAAGCATTGCAGTGCAGTTATTATGTGCCAACAATCTAAAATATAAACTTTGTGATTTGTTTCATATCTCTATATGATACATTTCTAATAGATTTTGTGCAAAACATTATTTAGATTATAAAAGACAATATATATGAAAAAGGTGATATGTATAAAGGACTATAAATTAAATGTCACGTGTAATGTTAAAGTGCAATGAGTTCATAATATATGCATGCGGTCCACATCATCTTTTTTACTTTGTCATCTTATTCAACCCTGGTGATTAGATTGCTGAGGCATTTAGTGCTTTCTTTCATGAAGTTTAATATCTCGTTTAAAGCGCAGGGAAGAGTAGAAGGTCCTGAGGTTGATAAAAGGGAGCCAAAAATAGAAAGCAGGTTGCAGCAGATACTGAGGTCATTAGGGAAAATATTTTTGACCAATTTCAATATAGTCTGTTTAAAGCAGCTTTCTTGTTAGCTTTTGAAAGAGCCTTTCATATAAGTGAACTGGTACCACCTTCTAAGAAGGCAATAGAAAGGGATTAGGATACGAACATGTAATGGTGCAGGATAGCAAAATATTAATTTACATTAGCAGATCTAAACAGATCAATTGAGCAAGGGTAAATGGATAAGTATACAGGAAACTAAGGAGACGTCATGCCCCTTCAGGTTAGTACTGGAGTATAGGACGGTACGCCCACCAGGCGGGCAGCTATTCTTAATACATAAGGATACACACCCCCTATCAGCCAGTTTACGGAAGGTACTAAAGAGGGCAGTGAGGGCTAACGGATGGGATCCAAATCGGTTCGGATCCCATTCCTTTAGAATAGGTGCAGCAACCAAAGCAGCAATGAGGGGCAAAAGTAGTGAGGATAAAAGGGAGATGGAAGTCGAAAGTGTACAAAAAATATATACATCCCATAAATGGTGCAGGAAATGGCGATCTGACATAATTATTGCAGCAGAAGCATTCAGAGACAGCAGAGGGGGTTAATGAAGGAACACATGAAGATCTCTTGGCAGGGTAGGAAAGGAGAGGTATGAGATGGGTGGTAATGAATGCCATGGTGGAGGGGTATAGCTTGGTCAGATATCCAACAAAGAAACAATTCGTAAGGCACCCCACCCCCCAGGGCAGAGAAAAGGCCAGAAATAAAGTCTACAGGGCCATGCAAAAAATTCATGTGTTCCTCTGGTATAAGGCACGAACAGGGATGAAGGGGTACATTCATTTCATTTCGTACATTTCGGTTACGGAGGGCGCTTTGCCCCATGATCCCTGCTCCCCGGTTTTATGGTATGGGCAGTGAGCCCACATTTAAGCCACAGCTGGGGTCAGGGTAGGGTGTACCTAGTCCTTTTTTGCTAAATTGTTAAATAAATCTGTGACCTTCACAGATTTTGCCACCATGTATGTCTCTGTGTCTTCAATTCTGTATAGTTGGGACACACTATGAGGGGATAGGTGGGGTCCTTTGCCTAAGAACCAATGATACAGGAGGCCTGTTAGGAAAATTGAGAAACCTTTGCTAAGTAAAGTGTGTTCACCAGGGGTGAGAAACATTTATTGAGATTAAAAACCACTGTTTATTTGGTCTGAAGGGGCAACCCAAATCCCAGAGTGACTCATTGTTAAACATAATTTTGTTGTTTACAGCTGCTACTAAGAACCTTTTGTTCCTAAATTGGCTGTCTGAATCCACTCCTTCACTAGCAGATATTCTGTCCCTCCTAAATCAACTTTGCTGGCAAGAAGCAATGAGGATAAAATAAATCAGAATCACATCTTAAACAAATATTTACTGAAATTTGGTCATTGTTGTGGGATCAAATTGATTGTAGCTTCAAGTCACGTTCTTTAGGATTGTTACAGTTATAATCTCTCCTTTAGTGGTTCATCTGGCAAGCCAACATATTTCAGTTTTCCTTCCTTGTTGTAGGATTGTATCATTTAAAGGAACAGTAACAGGGGGCGTGGCTGAATGGCAGGCTGAGCAGACGTGCAGCTGGGGAGCTCCGCTGGCTAAAGATCCTGACAGCCATTTACAGGAAAAAGTAAGCACCATTAGCAGAATACGTACATTCCGACTTGATCGGTAACACCTAGCCATGCGGAGAAATGCACCCAAAGTGCGCTCAGACGCCACAGCACGTCTTGAACAATATGCCTGCGCTCAAAACCAAAATGGCGGCAGCCTGTAGCAATGCCCCAAACATACTGCGCAAATTCATCCACGCAGCCCAGATAACGCTAAGGAGCCTGAGGAAGCTGTGGCCCAAGAGGATCCGACTCCTACATACCTCATGGCTGCCATCCTACAATGCCAAAACACGCTGTCCACCACCTTTACCTCTAAAATAGAGGAACTTAAGGTGGATTTATCCCTGATAAAGCAGTATCTAAAAATCGATACAGGAGAGGACAAGCCCTGTGGAAGGCAGAATAAGTGAGCTGGAGGACCGAACAGCTTCTCTGACAGATGATATGAGGCAACTGCACCGCCAACTGGTGGCTACTATGGACCGGTTGGAAGATATGGAAAATAGGCAACGGAGGTCGAATATCCGTGTTGTGGGCCTACCAGAACGTAGTGAGGGGGCCACCCCAGAGACTTTTGCAGAAGCATAGCTGAAAGAAATCCTGGACGCAACAATTTTTCTGCACAATATGTGGTAGAACGTGCCCATAGAGTCCTGACCAGGCCTGGTCCGCCGGGTGCACCACCTCGCCCTTTTTTCATTAAAATGTTAAATTACAGAGACCTTGATGCGGCGTTAAGAGAAGCAAGGAACAAGGGAGAGATACACTACGCTGGCACCAGAATCTCACTATATCCCAACTACAAGCCGATATTCTTAGACCGGTCTGAGGATGTCCTGGACTAGCTAAAACGCCGGCAAAGAGGTAATCGCAACCCCAGGGCCCAGTAAAGAATCCCTCTTATTTTGGATAATAGCCATGGGGTGGAGCCAAGCACTGTGCCTTATAATCCCAATAACAAATTGCACCATAAGGCCTGTTTTTCATCACCCTTTGGACTGACTCTGTACATAATCACTGATATCAGTATGTGCCCCCAGATTGGCGGTGAGACCTACATCCAGGCATAACAACAGTTGGTCATTCTGCTTCCCATTGCCACAATTTTTATGTATACGGGGGAGCCTGGGTCCCCAATACGGGGAGGAAGGTGCCGTGGTGGCAGTTTTCACAGAGGCCCATAGTTATGCAGTAGGCTTGAGCCATAATGCGGTCCCATTCAGACATGACTGTTTACAACGTTGAATGCTCAGGTTTATGGAACATCTGGACATTGAGAACAATTCCTTATAAAACACAGAGCGAGCTTGGACTGTCGTCTGTTTTCTTTATTCCACAAGTTAATCAACGTTCCACACGTCCCTGGAACAAGAGTTAGTTTGGGAGTGATGTATCTCCAAACTGGGGGGAGGATACCGGGAGGGGGGGACTATGCTATGGGGAAGTTTTGATAAATGTATTTTTCTAACTTTTCTCTCTATGCCAAGATGGAGCCAGGTATGCTTTGATTACATGTATTACATGAATATGCTATGATATAATTCTAATGTGGATTCCCAGACTAGGGAGGTGGTCCTGGGCCAGATGGCCAACAGGGAGGTCTCCTGTACCAGATGGCATTCCAACGGAGTGGTATAAGAACCACTCAAAGACTCTGACTCTGCATACTATTTAATAGAATGTCGCAAGACACCCCAATTCCAGCATCGTGTTACATGGCCCATATAGTACTGATACTCAAGGCAGGCAAACCACGGGACAGCTGTGATTCATACCATCCTATTGCCTTGTTGAATTGTGACACCAAAATATTTGCAAAAGTACTGGCAAACAGAGTCAAATCTTGGTTAGATTTGGATTTGGGCAGCGGTTTATAGGCTGGGTGAAGGCACTGTACCACAAACCGGAAGCCAGAGTCGTTGTTAATGGTTTACTCACAGAGGCAATACAACTTGAGAGGGGGACGAGACAGGGTTGTCCTCTCTCCCCATTGCTGTTTGCCCTAGCAATAGAACCTTTGGCAGTAAGAATCAGAGAAGCTCAGGAGGTGGAAGGGCTCGTAATTGGAAGAATTATGGAAAAGTTGTCTTTGTATGCAGATGACATGCTCCTTTATCTTGCTAACCCCCATAGAGCGCTTGAGGCAGCCTTCAATGTAATATTGGAATTTGGGGAATTTTCTGACCTTTGCATTAACTGGGCCAAATCGCTAATATTTCCAATTGATCCGCTACCTGTAGGTTCACCAACACAAATTTGCCACCTACAAGTAACACAGACCTTTAAATATTTAGGGATAAAAATTAACATAGATTGTAAAAAATTTGAAGAACTTAACTTGACCCCAATAGTGGAAGCTTTAAAGGCTAAGACAGATGTCTGGCAACAATTGCCACTTTCTCCCCGGGCAGAATTAAGTTATTTAAAATGGTGTTTCTACCTAAATTTTTATACGTGTTCCATAACTCGCCTATATTACCACAGAATCAATTGTTTAAACAAATAGAGTCCATACTGTGCAGGTTCATTTTGGCGGGGGAGCACCCGCGCATGAGTTTAAGTACACAAGCCCCGGTGACGAGTGGGGGGCTAGCACTCCCTAACCTTAAGCTCTATTTCCCAAATTTTACCCCATTGATTCAGAGACAGTTCTCTATCCCATTCAGATTCCCAGTACTGCATATAAGAATGTTTGGGAAAAGGGTCCTCCGGCAGCATATTCATTAATCCGTACAATTATGAGATGAGACCTTTACAGGGGAAGCCCCCCCTAGTACCTTCTCAAATGGGGTCAACTGAAGGTTTGGTGTCTGCCCAAGTAGCGTCGTTACATAATGTTTAACTTGCAGATATTCCATCGTTTTATCTAGGCCCCAGTTACATCTCTTGTGGAGTTCTTCATACGTATACAATTTTTTCCCCAAAGGGCTAAAAAAATCTTTAATTCTAATTAGGGAATAAAAATTCCAATCTTTATGGAAAGCTTTACGTTGACCCGGGAGAAAATCCGGATTAGCGGAAAGTATAGTTAAAGTGGAAGGGAATTTACAAATCCGATACAGTTTAAGACAACGTCTCCATATAAATTGAGTGAATTTTATGGGTTTCGGTGCCAAGGCCGGTATTTGTAATTTAGGCTTATTGCTCAAAATCAGATTACTGATATGGAAAGGAGCCAACCATTCAGATTCTAGCTTGGCCCCACCTTGTGGGAGGTTTTGGCTGTAGCCAAGCTAACGTTTGGCGTAAATGAGACGCATCAAAATATTTCCGAACGTTCGGCACTGCCAGGCCCCCCTGATTCCTTCCCGCTAACAGCACGGAATGAGGTAATCAAGCCTTAGTGGATCCCCAGATATAACTAAATATCGTTTTTTGAATCTGGTCTAGAGTTGAAGAGGGGATTTGAACTGGAATGGTTTCAAATAGATACAGCAGTTTGGGAAGAACAGACATCTTCACCGCAGCTATACGGCCTAGCCATGAGATGTTATATTGTTTCCAATCTGACATATCTGACGTGATCTGTTTCACCACAGGGGTAAAATTTATTCGGTAAAGTTGATGATAGTGCGGGGTTAGTTTAATTCCCAGATAGTCTATGTGAGAAGTCTGCCATTTATAATGAAAATCGGCTTGTAGGGCTGTTTTAGAAGACCCTTCTAAGTGAAAGGAGAGTGCCTCGGATTTTGCCCAATTAATTTTATATCCAGCCACTGTACTATAAAGTTGTAGAAGACGATGTAAGTTGGGCAGGGAAATAAAAGGATTACTAAGAGTCAACAAAATGTCGTCTGCGAAAAGTGAAATTTTATATTCCTCCCTGTCAACGGTTATGCCTGAAATATCTGGATGTGCTCTAATTTTAGCAGCTAAAGGCTCTATACTGAGAGCATAGAGCAGGGGAGAGAGAGGGCAGCCCTGTCTCGTACCATTTCTAATGTGTATTGGGGTTCCATCATCTCCATTCATCTTCAAATAAGCTGACGGGGTCGTATATAATAATTTGATAGCTTGTAGGAAGGGGCCCTGAAAACCCATATGCTGAAGTAGTTGGGTCATATAGGTCCAGTCTAACCGGTCGAAAGCTTTCTTAGCATCTAGGCTCAACAGCACTGAGGGGGTACCTTTTGATTGAATCATGTCAATAAGATCTATTGCCCTACGAGTGTTGTCTCCTGCCTGTCGTCCTGTAATGAAGCCCACCTGATCTGAATGGATCAGTTTAGGCAGTAGCGGGGTCAGTCGTTGCGCCAACAATTTGGTAAATATCTTTAAGTCACTATTAAGTAGTGCTATGGGCCTATAATTTCCGCACAGTGAAGGGTCCTTACCCTCTTTAGGAAGGACAGTTATATAGGAAGATAGCATGGAATCCGGAATAGTTTCCTTCCCCAAGAGAAAAAGATTAAATAATTCCGTTAGAATTGGGGAAAGGATTGCTTGGAACGTCTTATAATAAGAGTTGGAGAACCCGTCAGGGCCTGGAGATTTGTGGAGCGGAAGGGACCCCAATACACTAAGAACCTCCTCGTTAGTCACCTCACCATTAAGAATTTCCAGATCTTCCTCTGAGAGGATAGGCAGACCACAGTTTTCTAGAAATTGGGCTATCTGTGATGATTTGGATTCAGTCATATGGGAGTCTACCGGGAACAAATTATATAATGTAGAATAGTAGGAGTGGAAAGCTTTCGAGATCTGTGCGGGATTGTGCAAGACTTCTCCAATATGAGATTGTATAGATAAAATCTGAGAGAGTCTGGAGCGTTTCCTCAACTGGTTCGCTAAGATTGTGTGGGCGTTATTCCCCATCTGGTAATATTTCCTTCTTGACCAGATTAAAGTCCTTTCCGCATCTAGGATAGCCATTTGTTTAAGTGAGGAACGCAAGGCTTGGATATCTAAAGCCGTTTTAGGGTTCGGATCCTGTTGGTAAACAATCTCTAGGTTACGTAACTTGTTCTCTAGGTAGTAAATCTCCTGTTTTCTATTACGCCTTTTAGCAGAGGATAGTGAAATAAGGTGACCCCGTAGTACAGCCTTATGGGCTTCCCATGTCAAAGCAAAAGATTCAATCGAACCTCTATTATCTGCAAAATAATCTTTAAGGTGATGCGCTATGGTTTCCCTGGTTTTTACATCGTTTAGAATAGTTTCATTCAATCTCCAATGTGATTGTCTTTGGAGTTTAGGTGGAAGTGCAATGGTCAAGGTGATAGGGGCATGGTCAGACCAGGAGATTGCCTGTATAGAGGCAGAAATAGGAAATTTCAGGCAATTCTGAGAGACAAGAAAATAGTCTAACCTCATGGAAGCGTTGTGAGGGGATGAGTAGAAAGTATATCTCCTGTCCCTAGGGTTACTTATACGCCATGAATCAAATAATGCATGAGATCTAATCAAGGCCCGAAACAGTTTAGCCTTATGAGGGACCCGTGATGTAGGGGAGGGACTGGGGTACCTATCGAGATGTTCAGAAAGCACTAAGTTGAAGTCACCACCCATTATCATTACAGGAGAAGAATATTTGCTCATTAAAGATAGAGTCTTACGAACCATTCGGATCTGTTTCACATTCGAAATATATACATTCAAGAGAGTAATCGGGGTATCCATGTAAGAGCCTTGTAGCAGAATAAAGTGTCCATTCGGGTCAGCCACTTGTTTCGTAACAACCAAGGGGCAGTCTTTATGTATCAAAATCATAACCCCAGCCTTTTTGTGAGGACCTGAGGCCTGGTAAATTCTGGAATAGATATGGGAATTGAGTCTATTGTTATCCGATGCTTTGAAATGTGTTTCCTGTAGGAAAGCCACCTCTGCCTGAAAGCGTTGAATCTCTTTCAAAGCCAAGGTTCTCTTTCTAGGACTATTGAGTCCCTTAACATTCAAAGAGACCAGACGCAACATCTTAAATTATCAATAAAGAACACTGCGCTAATAGGCTCATACAGTGGACCGAGCATAACCAATTTAAGAAAAACGTACAACTCTGCAAGCTTAACAATAACCCCTACGTAGATAGAAACAACCCCACACAATTTGTGCCAGCCACTCGAAGGTACAGTCTGTAAACAGACAGGGGTAAAGTCAATGGACAAAAAAAAGACTGTGAATCGTAGTCCAAACAGCCGCCCAGGAGCAGTTCTGAAAAAAAATAGCAGAGAGAAATAGGGGTGGTCGGATAGAGTGAGCTGAAGAGCAATTGGGAAATATTTGGCCGTCTCCATATGGGGAATGGTAGATAGCGATAAATAGTAGGCCTCCAAAAAAAATAAATCAAAAACAGAAACAACAGTCAACAAAAACCAATAACATACATGAGCAAACAGTGGTGTTACCTGACCTTCGGTAACTTGGGACACCATAGGTACAGTACCGGTGTCGGCGGGAATGTCTAGGCGAGAAGAAACTGGTGAGAGAAAAAGAAAAATACACACCCTTCCACAGGGTAGGCATGGATAGTCGACCACTCAAAAGTAGAAGTGGGAAGGCACCTTAGAAAAAAGATAAAGCAAAGGGGACCCCCTACAGTGTAGAATCCCTCAAGCAGGCGAATCAGATCTGCGTGGAGGTGAAGAGGATGGTCGGGATCTTTGCGGGCTTATCGATTCCCATTCCGGAGTCATCCGAGGTGGTGGGACTTGAGATGTTTCCTTAGATGGCAAAGGATTCGGCACCCCAAGGTTCTTCAGAAACTTGTCGCACATCCGAGGGTCGGAAAGGGTATATTGTTGTCCCTTCACGGTGGTAAGTACTGTAGCTTGAAGGGGAATCCCCATCTGTAGGGAATATTCTGAGCTCGAAGGTATTGCGTCACAGTCTTAAGCTCTCTCCGTCTCGCCAGCGTGATGGGAGAAATATCATTATAAATTTGTAGGATAGCCCCTTGGTATTCAATATGTGCCGAGTTTCTTGTTGCTTTAAGAACTTTCTCTTTGCTTTCAAAATAATGGCAGCACACAATGATGTCCCTGGGATTAGCTTGGCCCGGTCTTTTGGGGCCTAAAGCCCTATGAGCCCTGTCGAATCTCCAAGCCTCCGCAGGCAAGACCGGGCAAAGTTCAGAAAATAGTGCCCGCAAGTATTGTCGAATATCCTTCGGCAGTATACTTTCTGGAGCCCCTCTAATTCTGAGGTTTTGCCTGCGATTCCTGTTTTCCAGGTCCTCGCAATATGACTTGAGATTGGCCAGTTCCTCTTGTATGGTAAGCTGATCATCTTCTAAGGCATTATGTCTCAGGATTAAGTTATCTGAAATGGTCTCCAACTTATCCACTCTTTGGCCCATGGAGTGTAGATCTTTCCGGAATTCCTGCATAGCTGTGTTAACAGCCCCTGCTATTGCAGCTGATAAGGAGTTTTGAAGCGCAAGGAGCTGCTGAGTCAGAATGCCTGCAGTTACTGGGGTTGAAGCGTGAGGGTCATCGTCTTCACGGAGCGCTGGGGCAGGTCTTTCCTCCAATGTCTGCCAATCTGAAGGTGGGCTAGGAGACCTCCTATCTTCCCAGTTGGAGACCCTAATCGCTTTCTGCACGTTATGCAGGTCAGACCCTGTTGCTGAAGCAGGTTGGGAGGAGGGCTGATCAGTAGCTGAAGGGCTACTGTGCTGAGTCGAGTCAATGTGTGGCTCAAATCCCCCCTCTATAACCCTACATTTAGCTGTAGCCGCCAGCTCATACCTGGCTATTGTGGAAGGAAAAGTCTTGCAGGCCTTGCTTGGCCCCCCTTAATGGAGTGAACAGTTTCTAAGTGCCCATGAGGCCCTTCTAGAAACTGTTCAAGGTTATGTGTAACATCTGTGAGGAGGTTCGTATTACTGTTATGTTTTTGTTCTCAGTAACAAGGTGCAATATCTTTGAAGCTCTCCCACTATGTTACTCCCTTCTCGTTCACATAGCTAGCTAACACTAGATAATTGTACACTGAGACACTATGATAGATAATTGGCAATACTCCCTTTTCTCCCTAGAGAGGCCTTTTCCCATTGAAGTTCCTCTCCTGAAGGGTATATAATGTGTGGTCAATCTTTTGTTTCTCAGTTCTGACCTACTTGTGTATCAGAACCCACGGAGCTCGTGTATGTTTATTATATAAATAATAAACTTGGATTATTCCTTTTACCTCGGTGATCTCCGGTCTTTGGATTATTCCCTAACAATTGGTGGAGATAATGCGGGCAGGCTCAAGACGCTGACTTCACCCATCCACAGTGAGGAGCCGGAGAACTAACGGGACAGGAGTGGCCACACAGGGTAAGCATACCTTGTTCTGTCTCCTTTCTTCTCCGGTTCCAAACGGACAGGGTGTTGCTGTGCAAGCAGCCTGACCCAAGGTGATCACGCGAGGTATCTATGTTTGTCTTAACCATGTGTCCTGTATGAATGTGCATGTGATTGGGGACTAATTGCAAAGTGAAAAAGTTCTAACTTTTCTATACTTTTGCTGCTTATAAGAATTGTACTAACTTACCTGGTCAGACCCCAGTATACCCCAAGATAGTATGCGTACTTGAGGGAAGAGGGCATTTTTTTAGTTGAGATGAAATAGGCTCACTAAGGCATTTGGCCAGAATGAGTGTAAGACTCCGTTAGGAGCATCTCGCCCTAGTGGGGAGGATTGTGAACAGAGGCTGATCACCTCTGCGCGTTCACCAAGGAGAGTGATCGCAAGACAGTCGCTAGGCAGAGTGACTGTAGAGCATTCACCAGGTAGTGTGATTGCTGTTAAATATGGCAAAGATGTAGTGGCTTACTTGCCTAAGTGGAGTACACTTACAGAGAGTAAGTCATTTGCCATTCCTCCCAATGATACATGGGATCACTAGACAAGAGTACAAGCATTTAAGTACATACGCAGCACAGCAGTGATATATCAGAAGCTTTAGCCCCACAGACTTGAGTGGTTGTAACTCATAAGGCATACATAGAGCCGTCAGCCTCCCCACTCTATGATGGGTTGTTTTCCCGTAATAGCTAAGAGCAAGAGAGAGGCAGCAAAAGAGGTAAATGGTCAAGTATGTGCCCTAGAAAGTCAGGAAAGTGCCTGAGAATCAAAGGAAGCTAGAAAGCAAAGAGAGGAACAAGAAAAGTTGATAGCAGAAGGGTTAAGTTAGATAATAGAGAACAGTGAAAAATTGACACCAAAAAGACAAACAGCTCAGAGAAATGTTCTCTGGAAGTTATAGCTCAGATACAGACGAGCAGGCTGTCCCCAGCCCCACAGCTAAGCTCTACCCCGCCCGTACAATACAAAGCAGAGAAAAAGGGGGGCGACGGGGGACGCTGCAGAAGTGCGTCTAACTAAAAACACACAGATCTTAGAAGGATTTTTCAAGATGTTCCACAGCCCCATACTAATCCACACAAATTTACACAGGAACTCTTGTGTGTCAATGGTGCTCATAAGCCTAATTAGACCAATATATTATTTGTACTCAAACGTGTGTGGTCCAGGGGATTACCAAATGTTAGACAAAATGTATTGAGATACTAACCCTGTTGACCCAGCCCAAGTCGGAGTCTGTTTACATGCTCTGAAAAGTATAGTAAGCACCAAATTTTTTTTTTTCTTTTGGAAGCTTCTTGGGAAATAGTTTTCAAATTTAACCAAGATGCCAAAGAGTCTGCTGTCCAGTATGCTATTACCTTTGTGGTAGGACTACTAAATGATCCTCAAAGTAACCTCAGCATACATAGTCTTGCCTGGAAGCATAAGAAGTTAGAAAAGATAATTGCCGTTGCCACAAGTTGAGAACTCCTGTCTTAAGCCCCAGCAGGTGTTATTCGTTCAGCAACAGTCTAACAACTTCCAGGATAATTCCCAAAACTCCAGAAACAATAACTAACAGACAGCTGAACAGGTCAGATAACCGTGCCAAAAAGACAGTTGTTTGTGTTAATTGTAATAATCAAGGGCATTACGCACATAAGTGCATATCCCCAAAGAAAGCCCTTTCCCTGCAGGAGATGCAGCCCCTTCACATTCCAATGCACCCCTCATAAATCCTGCTTGAAGGTGCGACGCAGCCCCGGTACCAGTATTTCCAAACACTTCTAATCACCATCCAGACCTCCTAATTGAAGTGTTTATTAATTAAAAGACCCTAACTTTGTTTAGTGAATACTGGTGCTGCCCGTTCAGTTTAAAGACTCACTCAAACCTGCCATTATCTGGTAATGTAGTCACGGCAGTGTGAGTTGGAGGAAATCCTATCCCTATGGCAGAAACAAGCCCATCGGAAGTGTCCATTAGTCCTGTATCCACAAAAGCTGCCTTTCTTTTAAGTGCCTCCATCCCTGACAGTTTCATAGGTAGGTACATCCTTTCTAAACCAGTGTGCACCATATACTGTAATCCGGATGCAGTATTTGTGCCTGTCCTGCCTCCATAAGTGTCTGAGATGACCAATGCACTAGATACTGCTAATCTTCTGTCACTAAAGGAAATTTCTGAGGAGGAAGATACTGTACCTCCTAAATTACAATGTGTTTCAAGTGATTTGTGGGCTTTATCACCAACAGATGTTGGGTTCATGTCATCCATCCCACCAGTGTCCATACAAGTAGACCCCCCCGCCAAAATCTCACAGTACCCACTGTCCAGGGCAAAGGTATAGGGGATTTGCCCAGTAATTCCAGTGTTACTTGATAAGGGAGTGTTAAATCATAGGATTAGCCCTGTAAATATGCTCCTCTTGCCAATTGAAACGCCCTGCCAGAATGAGTGGCGTTTTGTTCAGGATCTCAGAGCAGTTAACAAAGTTGTTATTGCAGCCCATCCGGTAGTGCCAAATCCGACTACCAAAGCAGGTTGCAGTCAGTAAGTACTAAGCCCTCACTGTGTCCTCGGACCGTGTAGCACAAGATAATGCCTCTGCTGATGTAGCTGCAAAGCAGGCAGCATTGTATTATAAAATGTTTACTGCATGTGTTGTAAAAGAACCAACTCTACCTGTTCCCTCTAGTGCTGTTTTATCAGCCCTTCAGGACCAAATGGAACCTGAGGAGAAGGAACATTGGCTTAAAGCCAGATGTACACATACTCCGAATGTTGATGTTTTTTTTGTTTGGCATTTAGGTGATTGCCCTGTTGCACCCCGTGCTCTGTTACCATATTTGGTTGCTGCCTCACATGATCTCACCCACACTTTTTAAGGGGGGATATGTGATGTAGTGTCAGGAATGTGGTTTGCCCCCGGGTTCTCGTCTATTGCAGCCAATTATGTATAAGTATGTTTTATTTGTTTGCAATATATTCTAGGTAAGACTATTCCAACCCCTATCAAACACTGACCTAAAGCAATGTAACAATTTCAGGTATTGCAGATAGACTTCCTACAGTTACCTCAATGTTGTACCTATGACTATGTAATTGTTTGTGTTGACCAATTCCCTGGGTCCATTGTCAATGCTTCAGATGAAGCTATAGCTAAACAGTTAAGTGCAGAGATTGTCTGCAGTTATGGACTGCCTGAGGTATTATCCTCTGATCAAGGTACACGTTTCACGGGACAGGTAGTGAAATTAATCTGCACAAAGACATTGGGATTCGTGTTATTACAAGCAGGCTAAATAAAGTATGTGCAGAGACTAAACTTGTGTGGCCAGAGGCCCTTGATATAGTGCTTATGTCTGTCATGCACACTCCCCAAAGGCTAAGTAAACTCTCCCCACACAAAATATTGTTTGGGAGACCAGCCCGCATGGCTCAATACTTTCCTCCTGCTGATCTTCTTTGCATGAACTATGGAAGAATGACTGAATATGTTTCTCAGTTACATAAGGAACTGACCAAATCGTGTTCTCGAGTTTATTCTTCATTACCAGATCCAGCTGATGTTCCAGGATCGCATGCACTCACTTCAGGAGATTGGGTCCTAGTGCAGAAGCACGTTGCCAAAGCTCTTCAGCCCCGCTGGGAAGGACCGTTCCATATACTTCTAACCACAGAGACCGCTGTCAAAGTTGAAGGGAAAGCGAATTGGATCCACGCGTCTCACTGTAAGAAATCTCAAATTCCACCTGCGGTGTAAGTGGGGGGGAATTGTAGGACATAATAACGCCTCTTTCCCTCCACCACCTAAGTCCCAGGGACCCTAACGTGCAGTGCAAAAGACGTAGGTCCCCATCGGGTGAAGATCCTCAGCAGCACCATCATGTCTCTGTGTGCCAGATGCTTTGGCCCAAAGCCAGATAAAAGACTCATCATCTGTGTCTCCGTACTGCACATCATTATCTTCGTTGCTGTGCTGACGATAGCAGGCAGGCATAAAGCCTGCAGGCAATGACAACTCACAAGTTAAACAACAGCAGCCTCACCAACTTAGGAGACTAATGTGTTGTCAACCGATCAGGTTAAGGTTGTCAAAAAGAGACTTATATGCAGAACTGTTTGAGCCTAATGATAATGCTTTTGTTAAAATGTATGTTATAGCAGCATCCACACTATTACTGATTGATGGATATGCACACATTCTCCTTTCACAGCTCGTAGTATGACATACATAGCAGAGTCCTTATCACCTCCAGACATAGTCAACATGCCACGGGGAAACTTCACACTTCTTCAGTATAACACTACATTAATCCCCATGGCAATATCGGGACTCAGTAAACCACCAATAGTGTGTTTTAATAAAACGTTGTCACCCAAGGAGATTGGTAAGTTGGTACACTTATGTTCTGATGGCCTTTGTATCAACAGTTCCGCTAATCATCTATACCTCCTTACACTTTACCTTCACCTTATTACTTTGTTTGTGGTAAATGTGCCTATCCGTGGCTACCAAAAGGCTCCCATGGTGTATGTATGATTGCTAAATTGCTTCATCCCACCTGGTATATGGAAGCTAAAGATATTAAGATAGCTCAGATTCCAGCACACTTCCTAATGAAGCGTGCATCTTTAAAGGTAAGGCAAGAGCTCTCTTTAACTTCCCCTGAGGTAAATAGATGTTGCATTAAGAAAGCCTTTAGCCTTATGTCTAGTATGTTGTTGCTTGATAACATTACTAATGAATATGACAACAGTTTGAAGATAGGAAGTCATGAACTTCAACAATTGAAGAAGGAAGCTCTGCCGCATTGTTTAGTGTTAGATTATCTTCCAGCTAGTCAAGGAGGGTTAGGTACAGTTGAAGTTACATTGATGACAAGCACCTGGTAAAGGTTTAGCAGAGGAAGGACACCTTTTTAACCAATCACAAGGAACAATCCATCTTCCCCTGGTTGGACCCATCCACATGGTTCCAAGATATCAGTGCTAAGATTTTCCATACCATTCTGTATGTCCTCGTTTGTGTTGGTGTCATCCTTCTAGTCATCTATTGTCTACCTAACATCATTTGTTGCTGTTGTTCTTGCTGTGCCTCCTTATTATCTCACTCTTTCCTAAAGGCAAGTTCTTCTAAACCTGTTCTGTCCTATCCTAAGAACACTAAAAGTCTAAAATTGACTTCAATGACTCACCACAGTGTATGAACATTATATACCGGATGTATTCTCATATAGGTTGTAGGCACAGCATTTATAAGGTATGCTAGGTTTAATTGTTTGTTTTGTATTATGGTTGTCAGAAGAACTGACAAAACGGGGGATTGTGGAAGGAAAAGTCTTGCAGGCCTTGCTTGGCCCCCCTTAATGGAGTGAACAGTTTCTAAGTGCCCATGAGGCCCTTCTAGAAACTGTTCAAGGTTATGTGTAACATCTGTGAGGAGGTTCGTATTACTGTTATGTTTTTGTTCTCAGTAACAAGGTGCAATATCTTTGAAGCTCTCCCACTATGTTACTCCCTTCTCGTTCACATAGCTAGCTAACACTAGATAATTGTACACTGAGACACTATGATAGATAATTGGCAATACTCCCTTTTCTCCCTAGAGAGGCCTTTTCCCATTGAAGTTCCTCTCCTGAAGGGTATATAATGTGTGGTCAATCTTTTGTTTCTCAGTTCTGACCTACTTGTGTATCAGAACCCACGGAGCTCGTGTATGTTTATTATATAAATAATAAACTTGGATTATTCCTTTTACCTCGGTGATCTCCGGTCTTTGGATTATTCCCTAACACTATGTTCCCATTAGGAGAGGAGCTGGTGCCAGGGTCACGCTTCGGGCCTCGTCCATGATCGGCGCCGCCATCTTGGATCTTGCGCGGCTTAACTTTGGCTGCCGATTTCTGCAAGCACGGGGATAGGGAGCCCGTCGGCTCCAAGTTCTTCTTCTTCCCCATGTGAAGTATGTGCCAGGCAAAGAGTTCCCCGCGTTGAGGAGAGCGGAATGTAGCTGCAGTGCGGGGAATAGGCCTACCGCTGCGGAGCTGCGGGAAAATGCGCCCTCACCAGAACATGTCGCGCATGCGCCCCCTCTAACTCTATGTTCTTTAGATACCTTCAACTAAGGCATTCATTTAGAATGCAATTCCCCATTAGACCCATTGAAATAGTGGGCTCCACTTTGGAGAAATACTGTACATGTGCAGGGAAGACCTTATGAAACCAACATCTTGGTTTTATACCATACTATGCCAAGCCTCCCCAGACCACCTAGCCACGGCAAAAGAGAAATGGGTTAGAGATGTTCCAGAACTGGAGGATGACATGTGGGAGGATGCACTTAAACAGATTCCGGACATCACAATGTCAATAAGGGACAGATACATTCAAGCAAGAATTTTTAACAGAGTATATCTTACCCCACATAGGCTTGCAAAGATATACCTAAATACCCCAGACCAATGTGTTAAATGTAAGCTGGAGGTTGGCACATATCTGCACGTGTTTTGGACTTGCCTGCTTATTCAATTGTACTGTGGGGAAGTCTTGCAACATATCTCCAACACCTTAAATGTCCCATGCATTAGCAATCCATTGGTGTGTCTTTTGGGAGTGGTGGATGATCTGCAAGCTGGGGTCAAGCTGTGTTACTGTATCTCCAACTGTTGTATTACACTAAGAAGGCCATCATATTACAGTGGAAATCCACCACTCCTCCATCCTTAGCCTTTTGGTGAACTTTGGTTAACGAAACCCTTCCAAATCAAAAAATGACCTACATTGCCCGGGGATGCCCAAAAAAATTTGAGAAAGTCTGGGCCCTGTGGCTGGAAATGGAGGACACTAGACCAGACCCCATTGTATAATGATATTGTCACTGGTAAATGTATGCAAATGTATGGTGAAGTTTTTCTGAAGATAAGACAAAGACATGGTTCAGATCTAATGGAATTTCTATTTTTTTTGCATTTTTTTTTTCATTTTATTTGGCTCCACTGGCATAAAATGCTGTTTGTATGGCTTTTCTCTCTTTCTTTCCTTCTTTCTTCTGTTAAAATGAAAAATAACTTTAAATAAAAAGGAACAGTAACATCAAAAAATCAAAGTGTTTTAAAAGAATGACAATATAATGTAGTGTTGTGCTGCACTGGTACAACTTGTGTGTTTACTTCAGAAAAACAACATTAGTTTATATAGACAAGCTGCTGTGTAGCCATGGGGCAGCCACTCAAGCACAAAACACATAGTAGATAACAGATATGTTCCAAAGAATCCCATTGTATACTACAGAGTTTATCTGTTATCTGCTGTGTATCCTGTGCATTTTCTCCTTTTTTCAGCTTTTAATGGCTGCCCCATGGCTACACAGCAGCTTGTTTATATAAACTATAGTTGTGTTTCTGAAGCAAATACACCAGTTTTACCAATGCACCAGAACAGTACTATATTTTCAGTACTTCAGGACACTTTCATTTTTTGGTGCTACTGGTCCTTTAAGATCCTTGTTATAAATTTACTGAGTAAAGTAGCTCGGTAGCTACTGTAGGTTGTTTGATTTGGTTTTAATTAATTTGTTTTACCATGTTGAACTGTTCAGGTGGCATCACCAATTAAAGGTTCAAATCTATATTTTATTATAGGCATTCAGCCAAAACAAGTTGTATTGGTGTGCCTCATTTTACAGCTTTGGTCTTTTGTTAAATCCTGCTTGTTTAATTTGAAAATAATAAAAACATTTTGAAATATAAAAACCACTGGTTTCCCTTTTGGGTCTATAACAACACCCCCCCCCCGGTGAATCGTTTCTCTCTTTTACTTTTACCACTTTGGAGTTTTGACCGCTTAAAAATTATTCTTATCACCCTTAGCAACAGAACCAGAACAATCATATTCAGTAGAATGATCAGATGATGTATGTCTATCTGTCTGTAGTTATAAAATATCTGGGTTTTTGGTTCCTTTTTATATTTTCAAAACGACTTTCTTTATCCTAAAATTTACCCATACACCTGATGTTTATAGTCATCAGTTACCTTTTAATTTAAGTTAATTCTGCTAGACAGCACAGGGTACAATAGAGTTAGTTCCAAAGCTAGTGGTTCTTGGTAGAGGATCGACAGGGCAGAGATGTGAACCTTGACAGAGCTAAGAGCTAGGCCAAAAGAGAATCTAGAATACTCGGTATGTGTTATGTGTGCATGTCTCTCCCAGTGGAGTGGCATCAGGACTGATAGCTTGTTTCTAAGATACTAAGAGGGTTTTGGTTACCTTTTCTGACAGCCCTCTGCAGTTAGGGAGAGGTTGCGAAAGTTCAGATTATGACAGGGTCCCCGCTGAGAGCCAGACCCTTCTGCGACAGTAAGGTGCGATAACAAACGCTGCTGTTTGTGTAGTATCGGATGTACAATGAGAACGTGTGGAAAGATATAATGTTTACGATGTCTATAAGACATCCCACAGAATGGTCATGGCATTGACTGCTAGTGTTGGTCTCTGTATTGGGTACAGTACTGAGTTACCTATGGTTCAAGACCATAGGTCTACCTGTGGCATCTCCCATCTTTCCGTGATTTGTTTGAAGACCTCTTTGAGAAGCATCCATTCCCCTGGATCCAGAAAACTGTGGCAGAGCTACTCTGCTTCACAATTCTGCATGCCTGGGATGTATAAAGCTGCCAGACAGCAGCAACTGGTTTCTGCCCACTGTGGTATGTGATGTACCTGCTTCCAAACTGCTTTGTGTGTTCTCCCTAGATGGTTGATATAGGCAATGTAGCAATGTCTAATTTAATTTTTACCTGTTTCAGGACAGTGATGTGGAGCCGCTGCTCCCTGTGTGGTCTCTGTCAAATATGCCTCCCTGGCATTTGTAGTGACACAGTGACCACAGAACAGTTTTCCTGCCTTCAGGTAGTCTTGTTGCCACCAGCAGTGTAGGGGATTGTCTTGTTTGTTTGGAGAGTATGATCTGAGTTGTAAGATTGTGCTGTGATTTGGCCCACTTGGGTAGGAACTCGAGTTGCAGTTACATGTGTAACATATATGCATAGACTAGTACCTCTATGGAAGAGGTAATTAGGCCAAGGAGGTGCATGGGTGTTCTTACACTGATGGTGTTTTGGAGTGCAGCTCTGATTTCTGCCTGAAATTTGGCCTGTTTCTCTGGCAGAAGAAACACGTCAGGACCAGAACTGGTAGGAAAAAAATCCCTTTCTGAGGACCAGGAAAAGGTTGTAATAAAACTCTTGATTTCTCTCCAAGTGAGGAAATGTGGAGCATTTATTTGATGGCCGAATGTACTGCTCTTTGTTTTTTCGAGGAGGGTGGTATTCTCGATTGTAGGAATTTGTTAGGGGGTAAAGTTCTGAACTGGATTTTGTACCCCAAAGAGACAACTTTGTGCACCTATTTGTCTGCAGTGGAACGTAGCCAGCCTTCCCCTAGTGAACTGGTGGTGGCTGAATTTTCATGCCTCTTGGAGCTAATCTGCTGTCCTCTTATTGCGGCGCATTATATGGTCTTTTCATGAAACAACAGCCATTAGATTGCCTGTAGTTGTTTTTGAATTTTTGCTGAGGTTGTTGACCTAAGGTTAATGTAAGGGTTGTCTAGTTACAGTCATGCATGGGTCCAATTGGAAGGACCAGTGCCCTGACCTTAACCTGACCCGCACCCACTACCCGCCACATGCCCCTACCCAAAGCCGCTACCCAACCGGACCCTATAATCTAAACTTAAATTGAAACCCTGGAGCTGCGAAGCCGGAAATGATGTCACCACAGACCGGAACTGTACCCTGTGCTGCCTAGGGATGTACCAATAAATATATATGTAACTTATAGGTGAGTATGTGACAAACAGGATGCTACACGCCATCATTGGCCAGGGCTGCCATCAATGTGTGCTCCAATCAGGGGACCCATGGCAGAGGGGATTCCAAGAGACTCAAAAATATATATTTGCAAATGTAGCAAGGCTTGCAGGGTGAGTGGGGTTTAGCAAGACCATGGGTGGGGATAAGGAATAATGGAGAGTGACCAGGGTGTATCAGAAGCATGCATTTACTGTGGCTCTCTTATCGGGAGCCCCATTCTACTTGTTGGCAGGTTATCATGGTCTAATAAGTGGAGAATCCTGTGGGGATTTACATATGTGTAAATTTGTTAATGTGCTATGACATTGCCTCCATTAGTAATCATTAGGTGGCATACTACTAAGTATATGAATGTATTTATATGCACTTAAAGATTATGTCAATTAATCATTGACAGTTACATCCGATATATCTTATAGGGGAGTTCCTTTTGCAATGATGTATTAGGGCTCACTCTATTAAAATCACCAGAAATCCTGTCCCCTACATGGAGAATTTGTGCAAAAGGCAGTTATTTTTTAGATTTTGTTTGTACTGGAATCAGTTATTTGAGTGAGCTCTAATACATCTGCTAGGAAAGGAAGCCACCCTATAAGATATATTGGATCTAACTGTCAATGATTATCTGACAACTAACTGCTGCAAGAAGACAGAATGAAGAGAAACAGATGCTGAAAGAGGGATAATGAAGATAAACTTGATTGTTTCAGAAACGATGCAGAATATTTAATTGATTGTATTCGGTATGATGAAGCTTATATTACATTTTCATTTTCACGATAGTTCCCCTTTAATCAATAATGTATGTTAACTACTACACGGTGAGTTTCAGTCATAAAATATTTTACACTTTTATTTACTCTTATAAATACACCTAATTATGTTCTAAGCAGTTATGTGCTGCCTTACCTTTATAACTTTCCCATTTCCATCTACAGTGGGTAATTCCAGTCCTTCTTTGCAGGTATATAAACAATCTATAACTTTTTTGTTCTCCAGTTTCCCTGAATGTATCATTAGTCCTGCAAGGTTTCCACTGAAGAATTGACTCATGTGTCTTTCACCACCTTCAGAAAGTCAATAAATAAATAAATCACTAAATAAAACATTCAAGGTGGATACAATGTTGCACTACTTTGGTCTTTGTGTTTTTTTTATAAATTATAATAGTTTTTCAGATCAGGACTAGTGGGATGGTATTAATAGCCAAATCATAAGCCTAAAAAAACACATGTCCACTGAAGACTAAAATGCACACCTGAAATCAACATTGTGTTTATTATTGGTGAATTGTGTAATAATCATAGAGACTTTCAAGTAACACAAGTGTACCCAAAAGTAATTCATTGGAGGCCCCTGTTGCTCTGGATTTTATGGATAAGATGTAACTGCATGATTTTCTAAAGGCAGCCCCACGCATCAGAAATAAAAACACAGACACTTGATGCCATAATGACTTATGCCCATATATTCAGGACAACTAATAAACATTTACAACAAATTTTGCTCTCTTGAAGCTATTTAGCTTGAGCCCTCACCTACAGAGATGAGCTCTATTGGGGAGGGGGGGGTTATCCCCCAGGCTCTAGGGGTATACATACCATTGTGTGTTTTGTGCATAGTACAAAATCCTTTTTTTTTTTTTTTTTTTGCCTCTAACTAGAGAGTATAGATTTTTTTTTCATCTGATATTTTGGAAACCAGAAGAGTCCAGTAGGGATTTTAGGGTGCATAATTATAAATCTAGGATAGAATATTTCCACTTTCAGTCCATGGAACAATGTGCAAAACATTTTATCAAGATGTTTAATTAAGGTGATTCCAAGTATACACTTATACATTTATATTACTTTTTAAGCAAGATTTTTTTCCCCTTAAATCTGTCCCATTGACCACTTTTTACTAAAGGATTTCTCTATTGACTGCAATGAGTTAAACCAGCTCTGTGTTTGTGTAAAATAGCAGTGTAGATTTCTAAAACAAAGAAAAAACCTTCATTGTTTATATGACTTTTAACTTGATAGTTTCAGAAAACTTGATTGTAGTGTTAAAGAGGAATAAGGAAAGTAACATAGGTTGCCATTTTTTTTTTTTACAACATTTTGATTTTGTAATTTTTATTTACACAAAGTAAAGGAGGAGTAGTAGGAGTAGGAGTGTAGGAGTAATTGGCTACCTGCCCCCTGCTGCTATAAAACACTTAATACAAAAAAACACGGCCTGTTACAAGGTAACAATCTTTTTCTCTTCCATAATATACAGTTGGGTTCACAAATCTTTGGACAGAGACAAAGCTTTTCTAATTTTGATTCTGTACATTACCACAATTAATTTTAAATGAAACAGCTCAGATGCAGTTGAACTGCAGACTTTCAGCTTTAATTCAGTGGGTTGAACAAAAAGATTGCATAAAAATGTGTGGAACTAAAGCATTTTTTTAACACAATAATTTCATCTCAGGGGCTCAAAAGCAATTGGACAAATAAAAAAACTGAAAATAAAATGTTCATTTCTAATACCTGGTTGAAAACCTTTTGCTGGCAATGAAAGTCTGAATTCTTGAACTCATGGACATCAGCAGATTCTGGGTTTTCTCTACCAAGCCTTTACTGCAGCGGCTTACAGTTGCTGTTTGTTTGTGGGCTTTTCTGTCTGAAGTTTAGACTTCAACAAGTGAAATGCATGCTCAATTGGGTTCAGATCAGGTGACTGACTTAGCCATTCAAGAAGATTCCACTTCTTTGCTTTAATACAATCCTGGGTTGCTTTTGCTGTATGTTTTGGGTCATTGTCCATCTGTATTATAAAACGCCTCACAATCAATTTGACTGCATTTAGCTGGATTTGAACAGACAGTATGTCTCTGAACACCTCAGAATTCATTCGGCAGCTTCTGTCCTGTGTCACATCATCGATAAACACTAGTGTTCCAGTGCTACTGGCAGCCATGCACGCCCAAGCCATCACAATGCCTCCGCCAGGTTTTATAGAGATGTGGTATGTTTTGGATCATGAGCTGTTCCACGCCTTCTCCTTACATTTTTCTTGTCATGATTCTGGTAGAGGTTGATCTTGATTTCATCTGTCCAAAGAATGTTTTTCCAGAACTGTGCTAGCCCTTCTATTCTTTTTTTTTTTTTAACAGGTTTCCTTTTTATTGAGTTTCAAAAATTTGGGATACAGAAAGAAAAGGAGGGAAGGGGAAACAAATCAAAGAAAAAGAAGGTACAATAACAATTTCTTCAATAGTATAACATCAAAGATACAGTAAATTACAGTATATCAATGCAAAGTAGCGCCTAAATGAATGTCACACCACGTTTCCAAACACATTCTGAAATTTAACTGGGCATCCCCGAGCTTCATAAGTGAGTTTAATTAACGGAAGTATGCTATTAACATAATTTATCCACTCTTTCTTAACAGGAGGGTCCGTGGAGATCTAGTGCATTACCAATATTTTCTTTGCATAGAATAGCAATGTTCTCACTGTTAGTCTAGCGTGAACAGCAGGAAGAAGATCCTCAACTATCCCTAAAAGGCAACATTCAGGAGAATATACATTAGGCACCTCCAGGGCTTCTGAGATATACGTACATACTTCCTTCCAATAAACAACTATTTTTGGACAGGCCCATACCATATGCCAGAAGGAACCATCAATTACATGACATTTTGGGTATCTTGGTTCTGCCAATCTGCCCATTCAAACTAATTTGTTAGGAGTAAGGTATGTACGTAACAGAAACTTATGCTGAATTAACTTATCCCTGGCTGAAATCAAAAAGCTGTATAGGTGTTCTGTCACTTCATCCCATTGGTCACTAGTAAGAGTTGGCAGTTCTGTTCTCCATGTGTCATATGCTCTCACAAACGGTATTGTACGCAGAAAATTAGCATACAAGTATGAGGTCACCTTAGGGGGATGAGGTTGATGTAAATAGGTAAGTATTGCCGGTTCTGATAAATTCCCTAATATAACACTGAATTGTGAATGAAACATATGTCTCAATTGGAGATATTGAAACATGGGAATCGTAGGGATGGCTAGGTTCTGTTCTAATTTTATTTTGTCCACAAATAGTTCCTCAGATATTAAGTCTCCTACTAAGTACTTAAGCTTCTTGGGGTCTCAGGCTTCAGCCTTGTAGAAATGTTGCAAATAAGAGTTATTCCATAATGGGAGATATGGGGACTTGAGAGGGAACTTAATACCAGCTAATTTCATAGTACTTTGCCAAGATTGGTAAGGTGCCAGCATACAAGGGGGCAGAGTTGGGTAATCTTTTAGTTTCCTAAAGGGGCGATTTTGTAATGCCTCTCGTGAACCTACCCAATGAGTCTGAAGTATGACATTAGGATTATCCTGATCCTGTCCGAGCCACCAATGAATGTAGGCTTATTGCGATGCTAGGTAATAGTAATGGAAGTTTGGTAACCCAAGGCCTTCCTTGTCATAGGGTACAGTCAAAGCCTTAGAGGATACCCATGGTACCTTATTGTTCCACAAAAATGGAGTAATTAAAGACTGTACCCCCTTGCAGATCTCCCTGTGTAGTGGAATTGGACTGTTATGGAATATGTAGAGATATTTGGGCAAATACACCATTATAATTAAATTAACCCTCCCCCACAGTGTCAGTGGCAATGAACCCCAAACCGAGAGGGCCAATTTAAGTTTTTGAGTTATAGGTGTAATATTCATAGGAATGAACTGGTCTGAATCACGATGGATTTGAATACCCAGGTATTTAAAGGACGCCACTGATTGTAAACGAGTATCTGCTATTGGACCAGGGTATCTCACAGGATTTATGGGGAATATAGTAGATTTAGCCCAATTAATACGTAACCCCGCAAAGATGGTAAATGAGTTAAAGATCTTAAGGACTGTCTGTAGCAAGGGACCAGGATCTTCTAGATATAACAGGACATTGTCCGCATACAAAGATATGTTTTCCACTATGTTTCCATACCTCAAACCTTTTATCAGAGGGCTATCCCGAACCATTAAAGCAAGAGGTTCAATTGCCAAAGCAAATAGCATCGGTGATAGTGGGCAACCTTGGCGTGTGCCTCTCCGTAACTGAAATGGAGGCGTGATTACTTCATTAACCTTGATTTGTGCCCTAGGATGTTTATATAACAATTGTATCCATTTAATGAATGGATTCCCTATCCCAAATTTCCTAAGGAACCTATATTGTCATGGGGTACTTGCAAATTAAAATAAAGTCTCCTAAGGTTAACATTGGTTGAACGGCCCGGCATAAAGCCCATCTGGGCTGGACGAACCAACAGGGAAATCACTGATGTTAATTGAGTGGCAAGCACCATAGCTAAGATTTTCGCATCAGTATTTAAAAGAGACACTGGCCGGTATGAGGCACAGAGTTCTGGGTCCTTACCCTCTTTATATAGTAGCACAACCAGTGCTGAATAAAAAGACTGCGGAAGTTGGTCCTGCTCATAAGATTGATTTAGAATAGTGTGAAGAGTACCTATAATTTCTTCCCTTAGGGCTTTGTACCATTTGCTAGGTAACCCATCAGGTTATTTAGAGCTGGCCCATTGAGTGGTATCTCTAATTTCCTGTAAAGAGATAGGCTTGTTCAGAAATTGGGCATGTTCCCTAGGCAACTGTGGGAAGGGGATGGCGTCAAGAAAGTTATTTAATTCTTCTAAACTGTACGTGGTTCTCGTATTATACAGGGTAGGGATGCACCGAATTCACTTTTTTGGATTCGGCCAAACCCTTCTTGAAAGATTCGGCCGAATACCGAACCGAGTCCGTGGGAAGGGGAAAAACATTTTTTACTTCCTTGTTTTGTGACAAAAAGTCACGCAATTTCCCTCCCACCCCTAATTTGCATATGCAAATTAGGATTCAGATTCGGTTCTGCCGGGCAGAAGGATTCGGCCGAAACCGAATCCTGCTGAAAAAGGCCGAATCCTGGCCGAATCCCGAACCGAATCCTGGATTCGGTGCATCCCTAATACAGGGATTTATAAAAGTAGGCGAACTGGGCCGCCATTTGTTCCGGATCAGTAATGAAATTGCCTGCTTCATCTCTAACTCCAGAGATAACAGTCTGAGGGGAGGAAATTTTTGATAGGTATGCCAGTAGAGTACTCGATTTTTCTCCCTGCTCGAAACCCCTTTGAGATGCATCAAGTAATTTATTTTGAGTGGTTTCGGTAAGTTTGCACTTATATCTCCCCTGCGCCTGTACTAGAAGGTCATGATTCTCACTAGTAGGGGACTGTATGCATACAGCCTCTAATTTTTCCACCTGCGACTGTGCTAGATTCACTTCTTGCTTATTACGAGTAAGGACCGTATGGATCGACTGAATCAGAGCCCCCCTATTAACTACCTTAAATGCATCCCATAACACAGATGGTGCAGCTGAACCTTGATTTTCTTCCCAGTAGTGCATTGCAGAATCCCGATCTTTCTCTAGCACCTCTGCCTGTTTCAGCCATAGTGGCTTAGGCGCCATCTCTTAGCAGAGGTAACCGGAGAAAGCAAGAGTTTAATTAACAATAAGGAGTGGTCAGATATCGACCTAGTATTGTATTTGAAATTTTTGTTAACATTTCTGGGGATACTAGTGTAAGGAATTGCCATCTTGGTTTTTTTTATTTAATATGAAAGCTGTTGTTCAGGGAACTTACATGATGCCCTGATTATCATAACTATAACTAATTATCATGTGACTACTGAGGCCTATGTCTGCTGTGGGGACCATTTTGTATGCGAGAAAACTTGCTCAACAGGATGTAGGCAAGTTGGGGGTTTATCACAGCATCTTGGCAGTTGGGAGGGTTTCTGTGGGAATGGAGAGAACCGGCGCACACCCTTCAGTAGATCAGCCTGGTGCTCAATTCCAGAGGATCCGGCAACCTCCCTTGTACAGCAAACAAAAAGGATCGGCACACAGGCATTCAATTTGCAGTGTTACCTGCTCGTTTATTGCGTGGACTGCAACGTTTCGGGGTCACGCCCCTTTGTCAAGCATGCTTGACAAAGGGGCGTGACCCCGAAACGTTGCAGTCCACGCAATAAACGAGCAGGTAACACTGCAAATTGAATGCCTGTGTGCCGATCCTTTTTGTTTGCTGTACAAGGGTTTCTGTGGGGGCAGGTGAGAACCCAGAATAAAAGAACGCTGGACAAAGGTGAAAGGAGCTGGGCAGCTGAGAAGAGGCAGCTAGGGAGCTGGAGAAGCTAGAGGAGCCTGGGACAAGAGAACATGTGAGGAATGAAGACCAGAGGAGAAGGCAGAGATGAAGCTGAACTCTATTCCCCTGCCTTTTTGGTAACAACAATGTAGAATTGTGTAATGTGCAACTGTAAATATTTTAATTATTGTTTAGTCTAAGTGTAATGATTTATGTAGAACAATCAATTGATTTATTTTACAATATATCACTTTACTATACGCTCATTGGTGTGGATTCATTGTCTGCTTGCTCAAAAGAACCAGAAACCCTAGTAAGTGGGTTGAGTTATATTATTAATATTGACATAATATTATTAATATTGATATATAATATATAAACTTACACTAGGGCCAAGTCAATGCGCAACATCGACTGATGAGATAATGAATGACAAGAATATACCTTTGCCTCTGGATGTTTAACTTGCCATGCATCCTGCAATCCAACTGATTCTACCCATTGGGCCAACTTAGTAGGTCTAGTATCAGTTGCATTAAGCTTGTCCAGATCGGGTTTCAAATATCCATTAAACCCCCAGCCAGCATTGAGGAAAAGGCGGTAATAAGGCCACTTTACGTAGGATTAAATTCAACAGGTCTAGGGACTTAGGCGGGGGAATATACACATTAACCAGAATGAACTCTTAGGTGAAAATAGTACAGTGCAGTATAATAAAGCGACCCCAATGATCTTTCATAACTTGGTGTAGAGTAAATGGTATCTGTTTTTTAACCAAAACTGTAACTTCCCTTGCATGGCTGGAGAAGCAAGAGTGGTAAGTTTGCGTCACCCTTTTTTAGCGCCAATACTCTCTGCCCTGCCAGGTGAGTTTCTTGCAGACAAACTACTGCTGGGGAGTACTGCTTAAGCTAGTTAAACAACAGGGCTCTTTTAACCTTATCATTAAGGCCACTCATGTTCCAAGAGGCAACCGTAAGCATTGACATTTTATATTAAACATGACATGTAGATTCATGAAGTATTGTACCAAAGGGGGAGAAAAAATAAAGATAAGGGAAAACAGTGATAGCAAAACACCCATCCGACCCACCCTGCTTACCTTCTCCACTCGGGTAAGCCTTATCCCCAAACTAAACATTTGCCTCTGCATAGGAGCAGGGTTAAACCAATAGAGTAAAGCTTATTACTAAATTAACATTAAACCTAGCAAGCTCCGCTAGAAAATGGCAGGGAGGTTCCCAATTTCTGAGTATGGGGATCTATGTCCCCCCTCGCAACAAAAAAGTCACATAAACGTAGTGTTCTGGGCTTCTATGACCAAGGTTGTTCTGAGGGGCCTAGACCCGATGGTGGGATGCCTATGAAGGTTATTTTTAGTCACTGATCACCAGAAAGTTCATCATCTAGTGTCGTTCCATCCAGTCCATGGCCTCTTTTGTTGAGATACGTAGCTCAGCTTCCATGATTCTCTCTCTTAGGGACTGTAAATCTTGCCGTAGAAGCGCAATATCAATTTTAACTTCTTCCACTCGTGCGTCGATCTTAACTTCTACTGCCTGCCGAGTGTCACGTATAGCCTGCAGTACCTCTTTCAGTGTGGGCTCTGCCGATCCTTGGTCATCCTATATGTCTGGGGAGTCCTGCACTGAGGACGCATTCCCTCTATGAGAGCGGGCGCCATCTTGGCATTGGTGGCGGACAAATTTATCCATCTTGTTTGTCGCCGTTTTGGCTCCTTTCTTAGTGCCTCCCATACTAGTCCAGATGGGCAATAGAGGGAAATAAATGATATGACCAATCTAGGTGCGATGCTGAGTTTACCATTGCTTTCTTACTTTCACAGGGTGTACCAAACTATAGATTTTGCTATTTCTCAGATGTTTTTTTTCTGTTTTTTTTCTCTTCAAATCAACTCCAGGACTTTTTATTTATTTCATTGATAATGACATAATAAAGGAATTGCCCACACCTGCCCATTAAATAGACTTTGAGTCAATTGTCAAATTGCTTTTGAGCTCCTAAAATGAAGTGAACTAAAAAGGCTTTAGTTCCTCACATTTTTATGCAATCTTTTTATTCAAGCCACTGAATTAAGGCTGAAAGTCTGCAGTTCAACTGCATCTGAGTGGTTTCATATAAAATTCATTGTGATAATGTACAGAATCAAAATTAGAAAAAAGTTGTCTCTGTCCAAAGATTTATGGACCTAACTGCACATGGATTAACAAATTACCACATGGCGGCTCAGTATTGCATCACCTGTTTTTTAATGTACTTATAGCCTATGAGAAAAAGTGTTGTGACTCAATTAATAGTGTAATATGTAGACAATAGTGATGTGCGGGTCAGGTTTTACCCAACCCGCATCCGACCTTAACCCACCCTCCCTCCACCCGCGACTTTTGGGTTCCTTTTATAGCCCCACCGATGTCACAACCAGCGGTCGGCAATAAGGTGCGTGTCTATAAAAAAAGGAACCCGGCAGTGCAAGGTGGCGGGGGGGGAGAGCAGGAAGAAGAGCTCAACCCGCAACCAGCGACCCAAACCTGACCGACCCATGAGTAAACCCGCGGGTATAGGCCGGCTGCACATCACAAGCAGACAAATGAGAACCCTGCCATGGTCACCTCCAGCCTGCAGATGGCAGCCTCATACCTCCCAACATGTTGGAAACAGAAAGAGGGGCAAAAAGATGCACAGCAAAAAAAAAATGTTGACCATGCCATTTGTGTGACAACACCCCCTAATGTCCATTTTAAAAAATTTGGCAGGTTATGAAAGTTTGAACACATTTCTGTGTTTATGTGTTATTACAGTTTTGCTAATGAAGGTGAATTGCCCTTTAAGCTGCGTAAGTTCTTATCTTATTTAAAACCATTAAAAAAATATGTTAAGTATGTATTCTGGGCTCTCTGCCAAGAGCCAATTAAGTTAGTAACTTTGTATATTTTTCTGGCAGTTCAGTGCAGGGACATATCAGTACATTTCCGGGACTGCGGGTTGAGCTGTCAAAAGAGGGACTGTCCTGCTCAAAACTGGACGGTTGGGAGGTATGCAGCCTTAGGCAATCTGAAAACAGCAAGGCTGATGCCATGTGACTATGTAAGGAGAGATGGGAAAGCGGAAGCCAATGCAATAAGGCAAGGAGAGAGCATGCACAAAGCTGGCAGAAGGTAGAGAGAGATCCCCCTGTGATGCAAAGTTGGTAAAGTGCAGGAAAGGGGTGTACCAACCGCAGATTGTGTCAGTTACTCTCCTTGCAATTTTGGCTCCTTAGGATCCTGTTCCAATAGGGCTTCATTTTAGCTAGTGTAGATCTAGGGTTGAGTAAGAGACTTAAGGAATGCAGAGTAAGTTCCAGTGACCATTAGGGTCAATAAAAAGGGAGCCAGTACTAAATACTGGAAACTGCAATCCCTGGGGATACTGTTTTGATGCCCATTAAAGGATTACATATCAAATGTACTGGATTTCATGGATGTCATACCGCTGTTTTATGGTTTCGGGTTTACATGTTTTAGCATACCTCCCAACTATCCCATTTTTCGCAGGACAGTCCTGATTTTGACAGCTAAACCGACAGTCCTGGATTGTTGATGAAATGTCCTGACAGCCAGAAAAAGATACAAAGTTTCTAAAATTGAATTGGCTTTTGGCAGAGAGTCCAGAATACGTGGCAGGAACACTACAATTTAAGATACGCGAAGGAACAATTGTAACTAATTAAGATAAGCCTGTCTCTTGGGGAAACTGTGACTTGCAGCTTAAAGGGCAATTAACCTTCATTAGCAAAACTGTAATAACATACAAAATGTATTCAAACATTCATAACCTGCCAAATTTTGTAAAATGAACATGGTAATTAGGGGGTGCAGCCACAAAAATGGGCGTGGTCAAAACATGTTGCGGCACTCGACGCTGCAAATCTTTTTGTCCTTATTTCTATTTCCAAAATGTTGGGAGGTATGGTTTTAGTAAAATACTTTCACTCTCATTATAAATTCACTGTTAACAGAACCCATATCTTGCCAGGCTGCCCAGAAGGTATCCAAATACTTTGTTACAATAGGCTTGTGACTGAATAAAGCAAGTTTGCCAGAAGCTTTGCCATTACATTTTATTAAGTGGGTGGGGTTTGCTGAGACACCTTTAGAACTTGCTCATATAGAAAAATGATCTTTAGTGAGTGGGTCTATGTAAGTGAAGTTAAAGACAGAGGAGAGGGTCTATGTAAATGATTTAAAAACAGGTGAAAGGAGTTCAAAACAAGTTTTTAAACTACGTTTTGAAATTTTATTTTTCACACCTACGCTGGTTCAAACCTCAGACCCAGACCATACGTGCCTACATTGTTCACACCTCACCAAAATTACATCACTGTATGTACTGTAGCACAGTAGGAACGGTGAAAATTCTGGCCCTTGTTTCCACAGAAGTTGAACATCACTGCTCTAAACCATGAAAAATGTGTGGTTTATTAAGGGGCCCATTTACTTAGTTTGAGTGAAGGAATAGAATAAAAAAAAACTCAAATTTCGAATGTTTTTTTTGGCTACTTTGGCCATCGACTTCGAACCAAACGATTCAAACTAAAAATCGCTGACTATTCGACCATTCAATAGTCGAAGTACTGTCTCTTTAAAAAAAACTTCGACCCCCTACTTCGCCACCTAAAACCTACTGAGGTGGCATGTTAGCCTATGGGGAAGTTCCCCATAGGCTTTCTATCAATTTTTAGGTCGAAGAAAAATTTTTGATCGATGGATTGAAATCCTTCAAATCGAACGATTCGAAGGATCTAATGGTTCGATCGAACAATTTTTCGTTCGATCAAACTATTTGCACTAAATCCTTCGACTTCGATATTCAAAGTCAAAGGATTTACATTCAGCAGTCGAATATAGAGGGTTATCGAACCCTCGATATTTGACCCTATGTAAATCTGCCCCTAAGTGTTTAAACCACAACAGACTATATTGTTTAGCCATCTAAAAGCTGTGGGGGTCATATGAAGAGTCAATGGGAACTATCCTTATCAAATAGTACCATTTTTCTGTAATTTGGGCATATAGAGGTTTTCAGATTATTCTGTATTTTTTGTGCTTTTTATATTTAGAACTTTTAATAAATGACATACTGTAGTATTTGTGGTTTTAGAAAATTTGGGTGTTTTTGTGGTTTTAAAAACCTCAACCAACTAATGAAGGGACCATCTGATGAAGTTTTTTTTCCACTTTTAAAGATTTTTTATTGCACAATAAATAAACACTGTCAAATATACTTTTTGTACAACAACATTATTGCAATTTACAATATTTCTTTATTTCTTTTTCAACTGATGAAGGTTTTACTCTTAATACTCCCAATTCTAGAAATACAACTACTGGTTCATGCACTATGGGCCGGAGACATGCAAATCACTCCTTTATGTCCCTTTGACGAAGTATACATCCAGATACACTGGTTTTATAGCACAGATACAGCCTATAGCCATATTTCCAAACTTGCAGACAGCCTGATTCGATTTTGTTAGATGTCATCAGTGCAAGGATATTGGAACATGACTTCTGAGTGGGTAGGACTTGTGGAGTAACAAAGCTAAGAACCTAGCCTGGTTAGGGTGAGACGGCTAAAATGAGCCAAAAAGTCCTTGATTATGAAGAAACCTTAGCAGGCTGAATGCTGGGACTAAGGTAGGTTATTCTAGGGGATTGTTTAGAGCAATCTGAGAGATAGTAAAAAAAAAAAAAAGTTTACTTATTCTTTAAATGTGATATTCATGGAGTAGTGCCAAAGATTTATAGTTAATATTCAAGGTCGCTGGATCGCTGTATACCTCGAAAATCACAGATTATTGAGGGAGGGAAACAGAAAAATAGTGCTTCTTTTATATTCAATTTGTGCTTAATCAGCTAAAAGATTTTCTCCATAAGTGAAAAAATAGTATCAAGTAAATGGTGATTATTAAGTGAGTAAAAAACAAAAAAATGTAAAATAAAAAATTACAAAAATTGAAAAAAAAATGATGAAAAAAATGAATGAAAAAAGTGATAAAATAGTGCTGCCGAAAGTTCGTATTATATTTTTGTGAAAACCAAAACGTAAAAACCGCACTACTCCCAGTGGTATATTATACTCACAAGACATGAGTTAATGCAGGCATTGGATATATTAGGCGATTTACTCCGCTCCCGATCTTCTTTATTCGTTGCTTGGGCATAACAAAAAATTACAGGTGCACTTTTATCATTTAAATATTTAAAAATGCACTCAAAGATGTTCTTGGTAAAAAAGCATATAAAATGCGTATAATCTTTTACCGTCCACTGCGCATGCTTGTGACACGCTTCCGCAATTCTCAAAATTGGTAGTCCTCACTAACGCGTTTCGCCGACTGGCTTCTTCCTAGAGCAATGACGTTTTTCCTACTAGTCACTTTTTATTGCCCACTATGATCCAAACAATTCCTAACTTTATCAATCCTGCACAATTTCTCAATTCTCAATATGAATCGCTAGTTTGTCACAATCAATTTCATTGAAACAGCATACATCCTATAACAATGAAAAATTGTTACATTAAAGTAAAAGTTGTTACATTATACTAAAAATGCCCTAAGATTAAAATCGACATTTAAACCTTGTGGGGACAGAGATTTGAGTCTGTGTATCCACCAACTTTCTCTTTGTAATGTTTTGTTAACCAAATCCCCTCCTCTCCAGTCCAGATGAACCCTCTCTATTCCGAACCATTTTAAGCCTATTGGATTTTTATTGTGTTTTTCTAAAAAATGCGTGGATACTGAATGTTTTGTATTTCATTTATATATATTATATATATATATATATATATATATATATATATATATATATATATATATATATATGCGTAATAGATCTTGCCAGACTAACTTAATTTCTTTTTATGAGAATGTAAGTAGACACCTTGATTCTGGGATGGCAGTGGATGTGATTTACTTAGATTTTGCTAAAGCATTTGATACAGTGCCACACAAAAGGTTACTGGTTAAATTAAGGAATGTTGGCCTGGAACATAGTATTTGTACCTGGATAGAAAACTGGCTAAAAGATAGACTACAAAGAGTGGTGGTAAATGGAACATTTTCTAATTGGACCAGTGTTGTTAGTGGAGTACCGCAGGGCTCTGTACTAGGTCCCTTGCTTTTCAACTTGTTTATTAATGACCTGGAGGTGGGCATTGAAAGTACTGTTTCTATTTTTGCAGATGATACTAAATTGTGCAGAACTATAGGTTCCATGCAGGATGCTGCCACTTTGCAGAGTGATTTGTCTAAACTGGAAAACTGGGCAGAAAACTGGAAAATGAGGTTCAATGTTGATAAATGCAAGGTTATGCACTTTGGCAAAAATAATATAAATGCAAGTTATACACTAAATGGCAGTGTGTTGGGAGTTTCCTTAAATGAGAAGGATCTAGGGGTCTTTGTAGATAACACGTTGTCTAATTCTGGGCAGTGTCATTCTGTGGCTACTAAAGCAAATAAAGTTCTGTCTTGCATAAAAAAGGGCATTAACTCAAGAGATGAAAACATAATTATGCTTCTTTATAGGTCCCTGGTAAGGCCTCATCTGGAGTATGCAGTGCAGTTTTGGACTCCAGTCCTTAAGAGGGATATAAATGAGCTGGAGAGAGTGCAGAGACGTGCAACTAAATTTGTTAGAGGGACGGAAGACTTAAATTATGAGGGTAGACTGTCAAGGTTGGGGTTGTTTTCTCTGGAAAAAAGGCGATTGCGAGGGGACATGATTACACTTTACAAGTACATTAGAGGACATTATAGACAAATGGCAGGGGACCTTTTTACCCATAAAGTGGATCACCGTACCAGAGGCCACCCCTTTAGACTAGAAGAAAAGAACTTTCATTTGAAGCAACGTAGGGGGTTCTTCACAGTCAGGACAGTGAGGTTGTGGAATGCATTGCCGGGTGATGTTGTGATGGCTGATTCAGTTAATGCCTTTAAGAATGGCTTGGATGATTTTTTGGACAGACATAATATCAAAGGCTATTGTGATACTAAGCTCTATAGTTAGTATGGGTATATAGAATTTAATTAAAAGTAGAGAGGAGTGTATGTATGGATGCTGGGTTTTCATTTGGAGGGGTTGAACTTGATGGACTTTGTCTTTTTTCAACCCAATTTAACTATGTAACTATATATATATATATATATATATATATATATATATATATATATATATATATATATATATATTATTCACATGTTCTCCTATTCTCTCCCTCAATTTCCTGTTTATCTTTCCTACATATTGGAGGCCACATGGGCACTCCAATACGTATATCACATTTTGGGGCACATTATTAACCCTCGATATTCGTCAGTCGAAGCAAAATCCTTCGACTTCGATATTCGAAGTCGAAGGATTTTGCGCTATTCCTACCAAACGATTCGAAGGATTTTAATCCATCGATCGAAGGATATTCCTTTGATCAGGAATTGTTAGGAAGCCTATGGGGACCTTCCCCGTAGGCTAACATTAGCCTCGTTAGGTTTTAGGTGGCGAACTAGGGGGTCGAAAAATATATTAAAGAGACAGTACTTCGACTATCAAATGGTCGAATAGTCAAACGATTTTTAGTTTGAATCTTTCGATTCGAAGTCCGTAGTCGATGGTCGAAGTAGCCATATTCGACCATTCGAAATTCTAACTTTTTTTCCTCTATTCCTTCACTCAAACTAAGTAAATGGGCCCCTTTCTGTTTCAAACTTAATTAATTCTTAAATTTGGAAGGTTTCCCCAGTTTTTTGGCTTTTAAAGGTCCTAGTTTTCATGCCATACCTGCATGCCTTGCAGAGACTGCATGGAAAAAAACCTTGGTATTTGTCCTCCTTTTTTCTGATGTTTTTATTGTTACAAGTATGTACTAATTTTTATTTCAAATTTGGGGCCTTCTGAAAAATAATTTTAGTTTTTTTTGGGGAGAATTGGTTCTAGTTCTCTATCCAGACTTAATACATTCCAATGTTTCCCTATAATCTTTTTAATTTCCATTGCTTTTGAATTAAATTGTTACAAAGCACATATTAAATTTTTCACTTTCTTCTTTTGTATTTTGTGTTCCCCTTTCCTTTTTGTATTCTAACATTTGATCTCTGTCCTACTTTCTCACTTCCTCATATGTTTTCTGTATATGAATTTTCTTATAGCCTATTTCTATAAATCTATTTTCTAAGGTTTTGGATTGCATGTCATAATCTGTTAAATTGCTACAGTTTTACTCTTCTAAATTGTCCTTGTGGAATATTTTTAATCCATTGGGGGTTATGATTACTTGAGGCTAAAATGTAGTTATTCGTATCTACTTCTTTAAAGAAAGTCTGTGTTTGTATTTTGACATTTTCTATGTATATCTGTAGATCAAGAAAATATTTTTTTTTGGGGGGGGGCTATAGTTAAGTGAAAAACCCAGATTAAATTTGTTTAGTTCTACTTCCCCTATTGCAAATAATTAAAATATCATCATGTACTGTTTCCAGAGCACCAGGCCTGTGTCCAACAGCATAGGTTCCAAGATGAATTTTTCCCAATAGCCCATGATTAAATTTGCATAACTGGGTGCAAACTTTGTTCCCATCGCGGTTGCACAATCCTTCCACATTCTAAGTATTTTTGTAATGTTGTTTTGTCCCACCACATTCTTAACTCTCTCTTCATTTCAATTTTTAATTAGTGAAAAAAATCATACATTTCTATATCTATAAATTGTTCTGGTTCAACTTGAAATTCATTTTCCAATTCACCAAAAATATCATCAAAATCATAATTCTTATGTAATCTAAAGGAGAACATTCAGTTTTTTTACCAAGTTCCAGAAATGTATGACCTTTTTCACATATTAGAAAATGAAATGAAGAGAGAGTTAAGTATGTGGTGGGACAAAACAACATTACAAAAATACTTTGAATGTCGAAGGATTCCATGAGGTATACAAAAGACCAACTAGAGCAGGGGCCCCCAACCTTTTTTACCCATGAGCCACACTCAAGTATAAAATAATGTTGGTGAGCAACAAAAGCATGCATATAGTTTCCAAATAAGGACTGTGATTGGTTATTGATAGCCCCTATGTGGACTTGCAGTGAACAGGAGGCTCTGTTTGGCAGTATACAAGTATTTTTATGCAACTAAAGCTTGCTTTTAAGCCAGGAATTTAAAAAGAAGCACCTGCTTTGAGGCCACTGGGAGCAACATCCAAGGGGTTGGAGAGCAACGTGTTGCTCACGAGCTACTGGTTGGGGAACACAGGTCTAGAGGATGAGGCTTTTATGAAGGGTTCGAACAGAACATTAGAGGAATGCAGTTATAATCTTATGCAATTAATCATACAAAAACACACTAAGGACTTGGAGAATGTAAATATACCATAAATCATACACAAATATAATAGAATCAAAATTCACACAAGAAGCAAATAGAGATTATACAAAAGGATATAGAAAAAAAGAATTAGAAACACATCTGGAAATAAAGTTATTTTAGAGAGAGGACATCATTCTCAATGGGAAAGAGGGAAAGGGTGGACACAGGAGGCACAAAACCACAGAAAGGAAGAAAAACAAAATTGGATATCAATGAAAAAAGGGAAGAAAGGCATTAACATCAACAAAAGACAATAAGTTAAAGGAAGGTAGATAAGAGGTAAGTGTGATCAGATAGAAAATGTGGCAGGAAGGAATGGTATATTTAACCTTAGCTCACATAAATTAACTGAAAACCAAGACAAAATACTGCAGAAAGGTTTAAACTTCGCACCAACAAATCAACCTAATTTTTTAAATTTATTTATTGATGCCCAAAAGTTTATACGAAAACGAACTTTAAAAAAATATTTGCAGAAATAAAAAACTTATGAATGTAAAAATGAGAAACAGAGAACTGTAAAAGGGAAATCGACATTTATACCTTCCCAAGAAGAAGGAAAGGCGATAGAAATGTATGAGAAATTAGTTTTGCAGGATTTAGAAAAATTGGGGTCAAATAAAAAGAGACACATAACAAAAAGGGGAACAAAAACTGTCTGAGAATGAATCTATAATAATAAAGCCCGCCGATAAAGGTGGGGGCACGGTAATTATGAATATAGAGCATTATAAAGTTGAATGTAAGAAATTATTGGGAGACATACCGTATATACTCGTGTATAAGCCGACCCGCGTATAAGCCGAGGTACCTAATTTTAACTAGAAAAATTGCGTAAACTTATTGACTCGCGTATAAGCCTAGGCTGAGAAATGATGGACTGGGAGACTTGGCACTCTATTAATAAATACCCCAGAGCTCACAAAAAGGGTGAGGGGAGAGGGGAAGGGTGGGAGAGAGGGAGGAGGAGGATGAAAGGAAAGCAATGGCAGGACAAAGAACTGAGAGGGAATAGAAGAGGGAGAGAAGAGCAGGAGAACATAATAAAATAAAAGCAATACGGAAAAATAGAACAAAGAAAGTTCTAGTCACTTGTATAATATTGGCTCCATTTTATTGCTGTACTAATTAATAATATTAATAATAAAGGGACTGAAGAAAATATAGCAACTACACACCTTGCTCTTTTTTTCAAACGGCAGCAGTAAGCAACTCTCTCGCTAGCTCCAAACAAAAGCACCAAGTGAAAATCTGAAGCAAGTCACAGAAACAACTACCAGGTCGCCATAGCAAACGAACGCTCCAATGACGCACAGGCCCCAGACTCCTCACCCAGCTTTATATAATAGCTGCAAACTTTAACCCGGGTGCATTAGACACTGGTGACTGTAGTACAGTAAAGCATAATGTCCAACTGCGATAAAATCAAGTCAGTGGGCAGAGATAGAGCCAAGGGGTGGTGCTAAATGTTGTATTGGGTCGGCTGGGAGCGCAAACTTCCTGCTATGGGAAACTGTGCGAATTTGTGGGCGTGCATCGCAGCGTGTACTTCCTACCGTAGATCACTTTATAGAACAGCAGTGTTCGTCATGAGGTTCCGCTCTAAGATGGTCACGGACGTCAGCTGCCTGAACCACTTCATGTAGCGCAACGGGACTGCCTGTTTTGCAGCCTTCTGCGTATGACCCGCGTATAAGCCGAGGTAGAGTTTTTCAGCACATTTTGGGTGCTGAAAAACTCGGCTTATACGCGAGTATATACGGTAAATACCTATAGAAAATTTGAAAATAATCCGATAGGAATTTTAAAAAAAAAGAAAAACGTGAAACGCGTTAGTGAGGAGTACCAATTTTGAGAGTTGTGGAAGCGTTTCACAAACATGCGCAGTGGACGGTGAAAGACGCTGAGAAACCGGGAGCAGCTAATATAGACTTTTATACAGATTTTATATGCGGTTTTACCAAGAATATCTGTGAGTGCATTTTTAAATATTTAAAGTTAAAAAAGTGCTTCTGCACACGTCACTTTTTTTATGCCCAAGCAAGGAATAAAGAAGATCGGGAGCGGAGTAAATCACCTAATATATCCAATGCCTCATGTCTTGTGAGTATAATACTGTATATATATATATATATAGTGCAGTTTTAAGTTTTGGTTTTCACTAAACTATAATACAAACCTTTGGCAGCACTGTGAATTGTGGGTCCTATTTTATCACTTTTTTTCATAATTTTTTTTCATAATTGTTTTAATATTTTTTTTTTTACATTTTTGTAATTTTTTATTTTTCATTATTAATTTTTTATTTTTGTTACTCACTTAATAATCACCATATGTTTACTTGATACTATTTTTTCACTTATGGAGAATATCTTTTAGCTGATAAAGCACAAATTGAATATAAAAGAAGCACTAAGGGTGTCACAATTTTTTTAAAAAAAAAATACTACACTATATTTGTATTTTTATGTGGAGTTGAAGGCAGTTCTTAGCTCCAACAATGTCAAGTGGTTATCTTTGTTGCCAGCCTTGGGAAGAATTCCTGGCCTTTAGCCAGCATTGAATTTTTTTTTTAATTTGAAGACAAATGTCCAGTGGTCTTAAAGAGATGGTTCTTGGATTCTTGCATCCAGCTTTGGCTATAGTTTCCCAATGCAACCCTTTCTGCTTTTCATGGTGTTATTAAGTAGGTTGAAACACAAAAAGGAACAGTTATTGAGTCTTCGTTGACTGTAAGTGAATTGACTCGAAGGATGACTGCCCATAGGGATGAGAAGTTTTATTATTTATCAGTAAGCCAGATTGATTAGATATAAAGAAAGAGGACTAGTTTGATAGAATCAGCTGTTTAACAACAGGAATGACAAACTATGAACTAAGATGTGGGGTCTGCCCCCCCCCCCATATTTAAACAAATATGGTCCTTTGTCCTGAGCTCAAAAAATTAGTTGGGATACTTGGGATACTCTTTGTTTGCTTGGAATCAATGCACCAGTAGAAAGAGTTTTTTTCTGCTATGAATATGATATGGACCTCCAATTGATTAAGTTTAAGTCTACAATCTGCTCATTCTATGCTAGTATTGATGCTATTGTTGATTGACTTTCCAATGACCTTCCATGAATTTGAAGTTGAAAGGACATTCTTGAAAAGATACACTGTTCTAAGAAATATAAGTGTTTGGTATTATGACTGTTCAAAGGAATCTTTTCACTGGGCAAGCATAATGTCATATGTATACAAGACTATCCCTTAATGATGGTGGTTAAAGGAACTTATTGATCTGTTAATACAGTGCTGTTCAACTTCTGTGGTATCAAGGGCCAAAATTTTTCCAGCCTACATAGTGGAGAGCCGATAAGGGAAGTCAGTGACACTCCCTGTTTTTAAACCACACCCACTTTAAACCACGTCCATGTTACCACAAGATCATGTCCACATTAATGGTGGTAATACACCAAAAAAACAAATGGTTGGTGCTCACTGCAGGGATATCATTTATCACTCATATGTGAAAAAAGTTGTCATATTAAGACATACCCTTAAATCCGTATGCCTCCTCTTCCCCCGTGAATAACATAGCACCCCCAGCACATGATTTGACACCTTAGGGGCCCCTAAAATAATTTATTTTCAAATGCTAACAAACCCCCAGAACAAATACCAGGCTTATGCTACACAGGCAGAGCAGGGCACACACAGGTAGAGCAGGGCACACGCAGGCAGAGCAGGGCACACGCAGGCAGAGCAGGGCACACGCAGGCAGAGCAGGGCACACGCAGGCAGGGCACACACAGGCAGAGCAGGGCACACGCAGGCAGAGCAGGGCACACACAGCAGAGTGTGTAGGGCACACACAGCAGAGTAGGGCACACACAGCAGAGTAGGGCACACACAGCAGAGTAGGGCACACGCAGGCAGTGTAGGGCACACGGCACATGCAGGCAGAGCAGGGCACATGCAGGCACAGCAGGGCACACGCAGGCAGAGCAGGGCACACAAAGGCAGAGCAGGCCATACACAGGCAGAGCAGGGCACAGGCAGAGCAGGGCACAGCCACAGGTAGAGCAGGGCACATGCAGGCAGAGTAGGGCACAAGGCACATGCAGGCAGAGTATGGCACACACAGGCAGAGCAGGGCACACACAGGCAGAGTATGTCACACACAGGCAGAGCAGGGCACACAAAGAGAGCAGGGCACACAAAGACAGAGCAGGGCACACAAAGACAGAGCAGGGCACACATAGGCAGAGTAGGGCACAGGCACAAAGGAAGGGAAAATGGGGGAGGAGATTTTGTTGGGGGTACTGGAGGGAAGATCTGATATGATTGGTGTGGCCAAAACATGGCTGAATGAGTCTCATGACTGGGCAGTTAATATCAGCGACTATACGCAGAATTTAAAAGCTAATATAAAGGAGGAGGTAATGTTAGAAAATGAGAGGGTGGAAGTTTTATGGGTGGAGCTCTTCACCAATTGTAAAGAGTCCAGCAAATTGTAGGAGTATGCTATAGACCCCTTAATGTAAGTGAGGAGGAGGCTAAGCTCCTGATGCAAATAGAAAGGTTTGCTAGTTTGGGGAAAGTAATGATAATGGGGGATTTTAATTACCCAGATATTGACTGGAGCAACAGTACTGCCAGGTCAGTTAATAGGAACAAGTTTATAAACTTGTTGCATGAAAATTTTATGGCATAGGTTGTTGAGGAGCCAACCATAAAAAATGCTATTCTGGATCAAGTGATTTCTAATGACCCGGTTAGGTATAGCAAATCTGCAAGTAATTGAACCTCTGTGTAATAGTGACCATAATATTATATTATTTAGTGTCTTGTGCAAAAAACATATATACACTGAGGCAACAAAAAACATGAATTACAGAAAAGCTAATTTTAGTGCCTTGAGGGCTGCCCTTAAGAGCATAGATTGGGGCATTATGTTTTCAGCTAAAAACACAGAACAGAAATAGTTGTCATTTATAATTATATTAAATTGTTACTGTTCTCGAATTATTCCCTTACGGTGTAAATGTAGAAGCATCACCCTATCTAGCTTTATATGTAAGTAAAGAAGTTAATAGGAAAGAAGAGAAAGGCATTTAAAAACTACAAGTATGTTGGGACAGAAGTGACATTTACTGAGGCTAAGACTAACCCCAAAAAGTTTTTTAAGTGAATTAATAACAAAAAGATGCGGGTTGAGAGTGTTGCTCGATTAAATACTTGTACCAGTATGGTTGTAACAGATACAGAAAAGGCAAATGTGTTAAATAAGTTATTTTCTTCAGTGTATACAATAGAGGAGTCTAGTTCCTCCCAGGCTCACTTCATAGCTGCACTGATGACTTAGCTCAGCCTAGTCAGTGACTGACTCAGGATATGATTCATAAAGCTTTAATGAAAATGAATGTTATCAAGGCGCCAGGGCCAGATGGCGCATTCCAAAAAAGCTTAACTCAGTTTTAGACTGGCCCCTATTTCCAATTTTCTCAGATTCACTTTCAACTGGTATGGTACCTATGGATTGGAGAAAAGCTGATGTCATTCCAATATTTAAAAAGATATAACGATCTCAGTTGGCAATTATAGTCCAGTAAGTTTGACATCTGTGGTGGGCAAATTATTTGAAGGCTTATTAAGGGATCACATTCAAAATGTTGTCCTAGTGAATGGCATTATGAGCAGCAATCAGCATGGCTTTATGAAGGATAGGTCATGTCTGACAATTTTGAATTTGGTACATTCTCTACTTGGAATAAGGTTCTTAGTTGGGTCTCTCAGGGCTGGGTATTGGGTCCACTTTTATTTAACTTGTTAATTAATGACTTACGGGAGGGTATTGTAAGTAATGTACCAGTGTTTGCAGATGACACAAAACTACCCAGCCCCATGAATTCCATCCAGGATCCTTGTAACAGACAAACTAGCAATCTGGGCAGCTAAGTGGCAAATGAGATTCAATGTTGATAAATGTAAAGTCATGCACTTGGGATGTAAAAATATCCAAGTCACTTACTTATACCCTTAATGGGACTGCACTAGGCAAATCCATAATGAAGAAGAATATTGGAGTCCTTGTAGATGATAAACTTGGCTGTTGTAAGCAACGCCAGTCAGCAGCATCAAGGGAAAATAAGGTCTTGCGCTGTATTAAAAGGGACATTGATTCAAGGCAGGAAGGGGCATTCTACCACTGTATAGAGCACTGGTAAGGCCCCATCTAGAATATGCCGTACAGTTTTGTGCTTAAACAGGATATCATTGAATTAGAGAAGCTACAGAGAAGGGCAACTAAGTTGGTGAAGGTATGGAAAATCTTAGTATCATTTGTGAGTAAAATGTGTATCAAATCCATGAAAAAAGTCCATCGTTCCTTCCTCGCTTGTAAAAGTGTCCAAATTCATAATAGTATGTCAATGATTTACATTTATTTAACTATGAAAGGACTTGAGTGCAATTTGTCAGTATGATTACAAACGCTAAGGGAGATCATTACTTGACACTGCTGTTCCCGTCTAGCACCTCCCCTGACCTGACAGTGTGCTGCAGCTACTGGACTTTGCATAGGATTTTCCTGACCCGTGGCTAAGCACCTGATCCTAAAGGATTATGCATATGGTTTGAGTGCTCCATTATTGTGTGGAGATGATGATGATACTGGGAGCTTAGTGTAAGGCACAAAATGATGAAGGGGTACAATGTGTGAGTCACAAAATGCTGTGCGGTGCAATGTGTGAGTTGCAAAATGCAAACAAAATTCAACACAACCATACAGTGCATACCTCCCAACATTTTGGAAACAGAAAGATGCACTGCATGCAGTGCATCAAATTTTTTACCACACCCATTTTGTGACCACACCCCCTAATTACTATGTCCATTTTACAAAATTTGGCAGGTTAAGAAAGTTTGAACACATTTCTGTGTTTATGTGTTATTACAGTTTTGCTAATGAAGGTGAATTGCCCTTTTAAGTTGTATAAGTTCTTATCTTATCTAAAACCGTTACAAAAGTATGTTAAGTATGTATTCTGGGCTCTCTGCTAAGAGCCATTTAAGTTAGAAACTTTGTATCTTTTTTTTTGGCAGTTCAGTGCAGCAGATCAAAGAGAAACTCGGGACATATCAGTACATATCCGGGACTGCAGGTTGAGCTTTCAAAAGCGGGACTGTCCCACTCAAAATGGGACGGTTGGGAGGTATGGCAGTGTTTGTCATGAAATACTAAGGAGCCACACTGTGTCTGTCATGGAATAGTGAGGGGCCGCTCTGTCAGTCATGAAATGCTTTGGGGCCCACCCACTGTGTCAGCCATGAGAATTCTTTGGGCCACATGCTCAATCAGTCATGAAATGCTTTGAGGCCATATAGTGTGATAGTCATGAAAACTTTAGGGCCGCAAGCTGTCTAAGTCATAAAATGCTTAAAGGAATTGTTCAGTGTAAAAATAAAAACTGGGTAAATAGATAGGCTGTGCAAAATAAAAAATGTTTCTGATATAGTTAGTTAGCCAAAAATGTAATGTATAAAGGCTGGAGTGATTTGATGTATAACAAGTCAGTAAGAGCACTACTTTTCAGCTCTCTTGGTTTACACTGACTGGTTGCCCTAGTTACCAGGCAGTAACCAATCAGAGACTTGAGGGGGGGCCACATGGATCATTTCTGTTGCTCTTGAATCTGAGCTGAATGCTGAGGATCAATTACAAACTCACTGAACAGAAATTTACCATGTGGCCCCCCTTCAAGTCGCTGACTAACTCAGAGTTATAGAGCTGAAAAGCAGGAAGTTGGATTCTGGCTGTTTTATTAGACATCTGCTCACTCCAGTCTTTATATATTACATTTTTGGCTAACTAACTATATTAGAAACATTTTTTATTTTGCACAGCCTATCTATTTACACAGTTTTTATTTTCACACTGAACTATTCCTTTAAGGGTCATACTGGTTTGTTGATGTGCAATTAGGTGGGGCTTATGTTTGAATGCACTACACCTACCATCCCTCTATATTTTTTTCCCATCTCAACCACAGAGCTCTGTTTTTACTAGGGAGACCAGTAAGCTCTCAACTTCTGCACCATATGTTTGTCTAAAAGACCCTTGTCTAATCCCATTTTGTGCTTTTCTTTCAGCTCCTATTCCCACAATTTGGCTCCTATAGCTAATGCTCCTTCTTCCAAACCCCACTTTTGCACCCCTTTTACTATTTATCTCACCCTCTTCTCGCCCCAATCTTAGCAGTTTCTCAGTGTCTGTCTCCTGTTACAATGACTGACAACTCTGCACCAGGTACAGGGACTTCACTGCCCCCTCTACTATTAGTCCCTTGTGTAGCAGATTACCCCATTTCCCTTCAAATTTAAATATATTTAAAGCAGATTTATTTATTTTCAGCTATAAGTCCCATCTTCCCCTGAAAGCCCACACACAGAAGGAATAGTTGCACCAGTGGTTAGGATCAGGGATAAAGAGATGTGCATGTATATATGTAACAGTATCTTCTGCCACCTTGCCCAATAACTTCATGCTGAGAGAAGCTGAAGCTTCCATCGACATCCACATCTTTGCCCAATGGGCATTAGGATAGTTTATTTAATTATTTTATTTGCTACTAACTTTAATAACTATTATTTAAAATAAGGGAACTCCTTTAAGTATAGTTATATTACTTTACGGAAGTCAGAATATTAGAGGCAGGTTCATAAAAATGAGAGTTTGCTACAGAAAACCTCCCACACTTTCTATTTATTTCTATGGGATTTTTGGAAGTTTATTTATCAATAGATGAAACTGAAGAGTTCACCATTTGATAAATATACTTCTGAAAATACCACATGAATGAATAGAAAGTAGGTGAGGGTTTTTTGCAGCAAACTCTAATCTAACATTTTGATAAATATGCTCCTTAGTTATATTGTTTTATGAATTTTAATTGTAGGCTTGCAAGCCACAGGGATTGTTTTTCATTTATTTCTGTTTATCTTTCTAATAAACTGATACTAAATAACCCCCCCCCATATCTTTTTTTTCCAATTGAACTATTAGGCTTCTAGATTTATGTAGAAGTTCCTTAAAGGGGGCTTGAGGCAAAAGATTTGATGAAGAGAATTGTAAAAGCAGTTAATTATATTAGATCTGGAAGTGGCCAGTTCCAATCAGCTGTCAGAGACCCTCTAAACTTTTTTAGTTCTAAGCCAAATAGAATTTAAAATGGAATGCTGCAAGCCTATTCCTCAACCTTCAAGCAGAACAAAAGTATCTAAATAATGTTCATCCTATTACTACCTCTAAAGCTCATCCTATAATTTTTCAATCCACTTGCACAGATTTCACCTCCCAAACCTCATATCTTAACTTTGTGTCTGCCATCTTTACCAGCAGCAATGTCACTTCTCCCCACTGGGTGCTTTGAAGTAGCATGGAGTATGCACTGGGCTTTGGGAAAATTGCACTGGGCTTTGGGAAGATTGCACTGTGCATGTAAAAGAAATTTAGAGTGCTAGCAGCACCTGGGGACTCAGCAATAAGTTCCACCTTTTAAAGTATCCTTGCTAATAAAGTACTATTTAGTTACACCTTTCCCTGTCCTTTAATCTGTGGAGTTTAGTCATAGCTTTTACGGCTGTGATCCCAGGATCTACTGATTCAATCACAGTTAGATTATAATCAAGAATAATCAAAAATAACCAAGTAATTGCTAATCTCAGGAAAAATACCTTGTACCACTTAGCAAACACTGTATGCATTAACCCTTCCACTTGTAAGATACAGTCTAATAATTATTATGCCACAGAAGGCTGGAAGGCACCTATAGAATTCTAGTAGGAAATGTGCTGCTACAGTCAAACATACAATATGACAACAACACGCATTATCACAGGAAAACTAAAAATGCAATTTTTTAATATGCTCTATTAGTTTGGCAATTATGCTAAAGTAAACCATGGAATTAACATTAATGTCATAGAAGAAAAAAAAACATGAAAACTAGTTAAATTATGACAAGAATGAAGTGAAACCATTTTTATATTGTGATTCATCAGTATTGCATTTATGCTAACAAGAAAATACTTCAGCAACACTACGATTGTGGTGAAAAAATTGGTACTTTATTCGTGCCTCAAGCTAAGCGACGTTTCGAGCTTTTCCAGCCCCTTATCAAGCTTGATAAAGGTCTGGAAAAGCTCGAAACGTCGCTTAGCTTGAGGCACGAATAAAGTACCAATTTTTTCACCACAATCGGAGTGCTGCTGAAGTATTTTCTTGTACGTGAACCAGACCTGGGCAGACAGGGTCACAGACGGCACCCGACGCTGCAAAGAGCGGTGAGAGTGTGTGTGTAGCACTATTTTGTGTTTTTTGCATTTATGCTAACAAAAATCTTGTACTTGAGCAATCGTCCAGCCTTCCTAATACCCAACCAACCAATACCCAACTCTTTAGTTAATTTGTATAGTTATATAAAATCATTCAAATTTATATTTAAAACAAACGGACAAATAATATTCTTCACTTCATGGAGAGGGCTTTTCCTAAACATGCACCAAGCAATACATTTTTATTTTGTACTGTTGGTCAAATCCCTGTTGCTTAATAAATAAAAAAAAATTCTTACCTTGCCAACAAGCACCAACAACCAGTTGGCTGTTTATTGGATCAGGATACATAGGGTAGTCTTCAGTTACTGCAAAAGGCTCATATAAGGCACCATCTACATACAGTGTGACAGTGGAAAACTCTACATTCAGAACATAATGGTGCCACTCCTTGTCACATGCCTGGTCAAAACATGGAAAAGGTGATAGTACAACTTAGTGTTTTTTTATAAAGTTTGTTTATAAAACTTGTCTATCCATACAGACTTGCAAATTATTGATGTAAAAATGCAACAATACATAATAATACAAAAATTACCAAATTAGAGTCAAGCAAAGTATATCAATAATTTATATAAATAAGGGATATAGGGATGCGGTGTCCACAAACAAACCAATTTGAATGTATAAATTGAGACTTAATCTCCAATCCTGAGCACATAAATTATTACGATTTTATGAATAATGCGAACATAGAAATAAAAAGATAATATTTATTCACAACCATGCCATAGTATACTTATTAAAACCAAGTTAAAATCAAGTGGTGCTGCATGTGGGAGGAGGAATCCCTCTCCTTTGTAAGCTTGACCCCACCACCCGATTAGTGTAAATCATATGTGAGGAAAAGACATATAAACTATGATGTACCAGCTGTCAATTTGAGCAGTGCACAATAAAGGGCAAATCTGTCTACAATAAGAATATTGCAACCACAATAATAATGTATAGTGAAAGGCAGAACGGTGAAAATGATGTTAAGTCAGTTATTTGTTGGCGTGAAAAAGAATTCGTCCCAATGCCGAGGCTTTTCAGTACACTAAGTCAAAATTAACGTTATGACCCTAAGTTATCCGATGTAGCTCTTAGCCCAGCTGGTGCATATATCAAAAATGTTGGATTGATTAGGCTAGTGTTCCGGTAGGTATTTTGGAGCTTGAACAAGTCCCAGTTATCCAGAATCAAAGACCCGGTATGATGATTTAGAAAATGTTCTGACAATGAGCTCTATGTGTAATAGTCAACGCTCGACTAGATTGGATATCCGCAGACAATATATTCAGTTCAATGACATAATTAGCGACTTAGCAGTCGCAACTTTGCAGGCCCCAATTCAACAGTTTGTGCCAGTAGAATAGATATTGTGCCACAAGGATTCCAAATATTAACAATGTTCTGCTCGAGCAAATAAAAGATTTTTACAGACCGTATATTCCATCGCATCACCACTGAGCCATGTTACATCTGTTGGGTTCGCCCGATATCCATAGCACCTTGGATCCTCTTTGTACACAGCACAAGAGAGGGGCCCGTCTCGCAGATACAGCACCATGCCTTGACAGCCATTTCGCTACCAATCGTAGCTTTGTCAAGAGGCCAAACCACATGAAATGACGCAGTCTTAAAGGTACCGTCTCATGACCATGACATAAACTGCCGTAGTGATGTATCTTCCAATCAGGATCTCTTTAAATCGATGCAATTCAATTCTGTGCATGCACACTTCATATCCAAAGATATCAACATTACTAAATAATAATAAGCCTGAATTGGGAGAGAGAAGGTAAGACAAATGCAGGAATTCAATACGGTATATAACATCACTAAGGCTATGTCACTCTAATGGCATGGTAAAGAAAACGCTGCTAATGAGTAAGCACTCAGTCTCAATCGTGCAAATTACTAAGGATAATTAATTACTATAATATAAAAAAAAGTGAGGAATTGCCCTTTCCACAACTGAGGAAAGTCCAAAGTTGTAAGTATAGGCAGAATGTGTGAAATCACACAAAATTAATAAGAATGAATGAAAAACAGTCAAAATAAAACTAAATAAAAACTAGATGAAGAACCATAACTCAAATGAAATCAAGTACCAAAAAGAAAAGAAAATATATATATATATATGGGATGGGATGAGGTGAGACATGCGCCACCACATATAAGAAAGTTTACTTGATTACAAAGGCTTGAAAATGCAATCCAAATTCCGATTTAGAAGTATAAAGCTTAAATATCCAAGTGGTTTCCTATTGGAGTAATTTATTGTCAAGTTCGCCGCCCCTTGGAACCCCATGAAGTCGATCTATACCTTGAAAGTAGGAACCTTCATATTGTCCATTATGTATGCAAAAAATATGCTTTGCGATACTTGACAAGAGATTGCAGTTTCTTATGTCTAATAGATGTTCCTATATTTTGAATGGCCTTTTTGTTTCGCCAACATATAAGCTGCCGCAATGGCAGGTAAACAGGTAAATTCCATGTGTCATGGTGCAACAAATGTAGTGGTGCATGTCAAAACCCAAATCCTTCCTCCCAAAGGTATTGGACAGTTTTATGTGGCGGCATTGTTCACAAGCCCCACAACTAAGACTGCCTGGTGTCTTGCAAGCCGTCCTTGAATGTTTCTGAAAATGAAACGGTCGGCACCCAACACCAGAACAAATGCCAAGCACCTTGGTCTCGGCTTGGTTTGGACTTAAACGAGAGTTGCAGAGCTATAGGTTCTGGATAGGCAGAGGGGCACGACTGTAAAGCAAAGTCTTTGGGCAGAAGGTCGTAGTACCAGGCGTTAGGCAATAGAGTAGTCAGATCAGGCCGGGTCGAGGCAGGCAGAAAATAAATGTAGTCAGGCAGGCAAGAGTCAAACCAGGAAGTCAATCAGAGGGTTAAGCAGAAGAGATAGTCGGTATTCAGGCAAGGGTCAGGATCCAGAGGTCAAAAGCCAGCCAAACAGATTCAAAACAGGAATAGCAAAAGCTCAGGAAGCACCAGGAAATAACTCCTATAATGGGCAATGTGATAAAAGAAAATGTACCCTTAAGTACTTTTAAATTTCGCGCCATTGCGCGCTGACGTCATAAGTCAGCGCGCCTGTGCTTTTAAGACGTAAGGAGGCGCGCTGCGCACGCCCTAGGAACCGGCGCAGAACCATCATGGCGGCATTACAATAACTGAGTCAGTAAGTCCCCAATGCTAGTATTTCTCTTGTAAGTAAACATTGGACGAGGAGTGATCAGTTGGCTCAATATAGGGTCTTTAGATAGAATGTCCCAATGGTTATACATTATGGACCGAATATCTCTATCAATTTCATTAAAGGTCAAAATTAGTCTAGTCTGGCCCTGATTACCTCTTTCTCCTATGCGGGTCTTCAATTTGTTACATTTATAAAGTAAATTCTCCCTATTCTGAGCCAAGGCCCATTGATAGGCTTTGTGGAAGGAACCGGTTTTATAACCCCACATTTTAAATCTCTGATATAATTGATAAGCCTCCTGCTTGACATCCTCATTGGAAGAACAAATTCACCTCAGTCTTAAGTATTGACCCTTGGGAATGCCCTCAATGCATTTAGAGGGATGCATGGATTTAGCATGGAGAGGGCTATTACTTGCTGTCTTTTTTTGGAATAAATTAGTGGACACTAAGCCCTGAGGATCCTTTTTGATCTCTATGTCCAAAAATTCCAATCTAGAACTATCGTAGTTCATAGTGAAAGATAAATTGAAATTGTTGGTATTGAGTTTTGCCACAAACTCTTTCAATATATGTTCAGGGTTCTGCCAAATTAGCATAATATCATTGATGTACCTGTTACATTATGATGTAAAGCAAAATTTAAATCTTGTAGAATAAAACTGTGTTGTTTGGGGATAGGTCTATGGATTTGTTCAACAGACAACTTCATGGCACCTAATCCCAGAGAATGTGGTATACTCATATATAAAGCCTCCACATCTAATCCTACTAGAATGTACTAGTATAAAATTTACTACATAAGAGATTGAACATATTTTGGAATGTCATATGGTTGGAGGAATACATGACACGTTGAATTATTCGGAGAGGGTTGCACATACAACTTTTTCACTCTTTCGAGGATACACCCTCAGAATTTAAGACACAGGGGGAACAAGCACTAAATAAATGTTATTGCAAACTTATGTCTTTACTGACACAGCATAATATTGAGGAACTCGAGTCCATCATAGGGTCAACAAAAGCAGCTCTGTAAGCAATTGAAGGAATACAAAACTAATGAGGAATTTAAGAAACAAGCACTAATTTAAAAACATTCATGGAGAATCTTAACACTGAAATGAAAATGCAAATTTGAGAGGGACATCTTTGATTATGAGAATAAATTTGCGCAGCCCTGGCGAATCCACTCCTGTCGCAACTTCAAAGGTTAGTAAATTTGCCCCAGTGTCTCGTCAAGAGCACACCACTTTACAGGTTGTAGAAGAGAGAAGCCATAAAGCTCCTTTCTTGTTCAACTTTTCCAAAGATACAGCTCCCACAACAGGGGACAGTTTTTTTTAGAATCACTGAACCTGTGAAAACAACAGGTAAGTTTACCTTCACCTTCACACAATGATGACCTACAAATTATAAATCTTTCTGATTTAGTTCTCACTCCCACGCTCACCAATATACTTATAAAGAGTTTGTCTTTTGTGCCCTCCAAACCAATTGATCATTTCTCTACAATCAAAGATGTCCATCTATTTGCAAGCAAATTACTTTTACAACTTCAAAAGGCAAAAAACAATCACAGGGAAGGCATAGATTTCAATTTGATAGAAATGATTTTAAAACTCTCAAAATCCTAATGGAATTGTGGGATGACCCAGGAAGAACATGAGGTTTTACAAGACATTCAGGTCTTACGGTTGGAGATTCCGGCAATTGCACTAAATTACCATCTTATAAAAAGTAAATCCTATCGCTACCCTAACATCACTGAAAACTGAGCTATTGAAATATTTGTACGTAGAGTGACTGAGGATGTACTTAATTTTACGAAAAATATAAAATTCCCCAATCTCACTAGAGATGAATTTTTGGAACTAAAACAATTACAAATTAATTCTAACATAATTGTAAAACCCTCGGACAAGGGTTACAACATTGTGATCATGAATTCCTCCAAGTGTGTCTCTATGTGTAAAAAAATTTTGGAAAATAAACAATGGTATCAACCTAACCTATTGCCCCAGTTACACAGCTATAGGGATAAACTATTTACAATGATTGACCAAGCACATCTGGCTGGTGTCATCGATCAGAACACCTGTGACTTCCTTAAGGTCAATCAAGCGAGAATTCCAACCTTTATATACTTTATATAAACCAGATTATATACTAGTAGGATTAGACATGGAGGTTTTATTTATGAGTATACCACATTCTCTGGTATTAGGAGCCATAAAGTTGGCATTTGAGTGAATAGACCTACCACTGAACAACACAGTTTTATTCTGCAAGCTATAAATTTTGTTTTGCATCATAATGTCTTCTTGTTTGATGGCATTCACTATTTACCACGCAAGGACGTGGCCATGGGTGCAAAATGTGCCCATAGTTACGCCAACTTATACCTAGGGGAATGGGAACGTCATATATTTTCAGCTGATGACTATGACATGTACCTGTGCCATATTCTGAGATGGCACAGGTACATCTATGATATTATGCTAATTTGGCAGGGCCCTGAACATTTATTGAAATAGTTTATGGCAAAACTCAATACCAACAATTTCAATTTATCTTTCACTATGAACTACGATAATTCTAGATTGGAATTTTTGGACATAGAGATCAAAAAGGACCCTCTGGGCTTAGTGACCACTAATTTATTCCGAAAAAAATACAGCGAGTAATAGCCTTCTCCATGCATTCCTCTAAATGCAATGAGGGCATTCCCAAGGGTCAATACTTAAGACTGAGAAGAATTTGTTCTTCAGATGAGGATTTCAAGCAGGAGGCTTATCAATTATATCAGAGATTTAAAATGCAGAGTTATAAAATCCGTTCCCCCCCATAAGGCCTATCAATAGGCCTTGGCTCAGAATAGAGAGAATTTACTTTATAAATGTAACAAATCGAAGATCCGCATAGGAGAAAGAGGTAATCAGGGCCAGACTAGACTCATTTTGACCTTTAATGAAAATGATAGAGATATTCGGCTAATAATTTATAATCATTGGGACATTCTATCTAAAGACCCTATGTTGAGCCAACTGGTCACTAGCCGTCCAATGTTTACTTACAAAAGAAATAATAGCAGAGACATAGCGGTATATTTATTAAAGAGTGAAGTTAATAGTGAAGTTCCGCCACTTCCCATTCATTTCTATGGGGTTTTTAAAGGCGTATTTTATCAAAGGGTAAAATTTCACTTTCACCCATTGATAAATATGCCTTTCAAAATCCCATAGAAATTAATGGAGAGCTGCGGAATTTCACTCTAGTGGCGGAACTTCACTCTTTGATAAATTTACCCCTTACTGACTCAAAGTCATTTTCAGAAATATTCAAGGATGGCTTGTTGCAAGACTCCAGGCAGTTTTGGATGTGGTGCTTGTGAACAATTCCGCCACATAAAACTGTCCAATACCTTTGGGAGGGAAGATTTGGGTTTTGACATGCATCACTACATTTGTTGCACCACGACACACATCATTTACTTGTTTACCAGCCATTATATGTTGGCAAAACGAAAAGGCCATTCAAAAGGCACATATATGAACATCTATTAGACATAAGAAACTGCAATCTCTTGTCAAGTATCTCAAAGCATATTTTTTGCATACAAAATGGACAATATGCAGGTTCCTACTTTCAAGGTATGGATCGACTTTATGGGGATCCAAGGGGCGGCAACCTTGACAATAAATTACTCCAATTGGAAACCACTTGGATATTTAAGCTTAATTCTTATAAATCTGAATTTGGATTGAATGGTCACTTGGATCAACAAGTAGACTTACTTATATGTGGTGGAGCATTCTCACCTCATCCGATCCCATACTGTATATATATTTTTTTCTTTTCTTTTGGTTCTTCATTTCATTTCAGTTGTGGTTCTTCATCTAGTATTCATTTCATTTTTATTTCATTTTATTTCTATTTTGACTGTTTTTTTCATTTATTCTTATTAATTGTGTGCCTATACTTACAACTTCGGACTTTCCTCAGTTGTGTAAAGGGTGATTCCTCACTTTCTTTATATTATCATAACTGTCCATAGTAATTTGTACTATTGAGACTTGAAACATGCTTACTCATCAGCAACGTTTTCATTCTCATTCCATTAGTGTGACATATTCTTAGTGATGTTATATATTGAATTCCTGCATTTCTTAACTTCTCTCCGCCAATACAGGCTTAATATAATTGACCATCATAATGTATCCATATAATGGCTTTTAGATCTAGACATAGATCTCATGATTATATTGCCTATTCTATGTGGGAGGGAATTTAGTAATGTTGATATCTATGGATATGAAGTGTGCGTGCGCAGAATTGAATTGCATCGGTCTAAAGAGATCCTGATTGGAAGATACATCACTAGGGCAGTTTATGTCACGGTCATGAGACAGTACTTTTAAAATTGCGTCGTGTCCTGTGGTTCGGCCTCTTGACAAAGCTACGATTGTTAGCGAAACGGCTGTCGAGGTGCGTCTGTGAGACTGAATACTAGCCTAATCAATCAAACATTTCTGACATATGCACCTGCTAGGCTAACAGCTATAGATCAGATAACTTAGGGTCATCGCGTCATTTTTGACTTAGTGTATTGAAAAGTCTCCGCATCTTGGGACAAATTCCTTTTCACGCCAACATATAACTGACTTAACATCATTGTGGTTGTTCTGCCGCTCACTCTACATTATTATTGAGGTTACAATACTCTAAATGTAGACAGATTTGCCCTTTATTGTGCACTAATCATATGGACAGAACAGCAGCTGGTACATCATAGTTTATATGTCTTTTCCTCACATCTGATTTACACTAATCAGGTGGTGGAGTCAGCTTACAAAGGAGAGGGATCCCTCCTCCCACATGCAGTACCGTTTGATTTTAACTTGGTTTTAATAAGTATACTATGGCATGGTTGTGAATAAATATTGCCTTTTCTTTTCTATGTTCTCATTATTCATAACATTGTAATAATTTATGGGCTCAGGATTGGGGATTAAGTCCCAATTCTTGTTTATACATACATAATAATACAAATACATTGAATAAAAATGCATGCTTTAAGCCCATGCACCAGTTATCACGCAACCATATTAATCTACTGTTTGTCTTAGCTTTTTTTTTATTGGCCTTAAGTGATACATTACAATACACAGTCAGCTTGTTTTGTAAAATCACCCAACAATATACATAATACATGTTATGTACCATTTCTCTACTTTCACTAGAATGTTTATGTCTTTCTGTAGTAAATATCAAAATTGATTTTAAAATTTCACAAAGTTTAATGGCATTTGCAATGGGGAGTCTGAAAAAGGCAGGGCCTAAAAGTAACCTCTCTGGTATTCTACTCTACCTATAATCTGAATGTTTCAGTTACAACATTGGAATCCCTGCTATTTGCACCCCTATCCAATTTCAGATTTACCTTAGTTTGAGAAGGGTGATATATAGTAAACACACCTGAACAAGCAGTTATAATATAACCAATGGGACTCCACTGTGGAGGGCTGTTCATAGCTGTGTGCACATTAAGTAATGTTAATGGAGTTAAAACCAGCAACACTTGGTATAGGAAAGGCAATGCTTATATTTTTTTTTGTGCAAATTTGGTTTGTGTGGTGGGCAAGATGCACAATCACCCTATGTGTTTTTTTTTTGCACCTTACTGTACTTTGTGAACTGTAACTAGGACAGTACTAAATTATTGAAGTTCTGGCCCACTGCAAAGCTTGCAACATGTTTGCATGTTTGGACCAAGAATTCCAGGATTTGCATGAATCCTGAACTGACTCCAAATTCTAATTTACATATGTAAATTATCAAAATCAAAGGGAGAGGGAAATCATAGATACTGGGTCTAAAGTTGTATGATTTAAAGGGTTCAGATAATTTTCAGCCAGGCACTTATTCTCACTAAATTTTTAGCGACTTATTGAGATCTCCACACGTGTGTCTCTCAATAAATTACAAAAAATTAAGCACAAGTGCTGAAGTTTGTGCCATCTGATTGTCTACATCAGTTCTGTCCAACTTTTGTGATATTGAGGGCCGAAATTTTTCCTGCCTACATAGTGGAGGGCTGACAATGGAAGCCAGTAGTAACCACTCCCTATTTTTAAACCACACCCACTTTAAACCACACCCATGTTACCACAATATCATATCCACATTAATGGTGGTAACACACCAAAAAACCAAATGGTTGGTGCTCACTGCAGGGATATCATTTATCACATATATGAAAAAAGTTGTCATATGAAGACATACCCTTAAATCTATATGCCTCATTTTCCCCTGTGTTAACACAGCACCCCCAGCACACAATTAAACATCTTAGGGGCCCTTAACAATAAGTTATTTTCAAATGCTAACAAACCCCCAGAACAAATACCAGGCTTATGTTCCACAGGCAGAGCAGGGCACACACAAGCAGAGCAGGGCACACACAGGCAGAGTATGTTACACACAGACAGAGCAGGGCACACGCAGGCAGAGCAAGGCACACGGCACACGCAGGCAGTATGGCACACACAAGGAGCATAGGGAAGGCAGAACAGAGCAGGAGACATGGAAACCTATCAGGACCACTCTAAGAGCTATATACAGTGACACAGTACTGGTGCCCCGTAAGCATTTTGTATAAAGTGTGAACAGGTGAACAATGTGGACAGTTTCTTTCTGGGTCTCAGGTGTGAACAGTACAGGGCTTTAGGGTTGTTAACAATAGAGGTGTCACAAGTGTGAACAATGCAGGGGGATCACAGGTGTGAACAATACAGGGGATTAGTCTGAATTTGAGTTTTAAACAATGCAGGGGCCAGTTAATCTCTGTAGTGATACCATTTAAAGATTACAAATGGTAAAAAAACACAGCAGGTAGGTGGGGGGGCCACACAAGGTGAGGTCACGGGCCGCCAGTTGGACAGCCCTGGTCTACATCATATTGATTATTGGGACCAATCTATGAAGCACCACGGTATGATATACACAGTTTTTTGAACTACCGCATGTTGAGGTGCTCCTGGCAGCACAACCCCCTAGGCAACGAGCATACTTGCTGATCCTCCCCTGTGATCACTCCCACGATGGCCTTCCACATGCAGCAACATCATCAGAAGAAGAGGTCTTCTGCGGGGGCATGTCAATGAAGTTCTCCAAGGGGCTTTAGAGAGCCCAAAGAGGCACTCCTGGAAGGAAACCCCCCCTAGCATACTGGACTCTGGCCCGGATCCAGCCCTGAAATCACCCCCACAATGGCCCCCATGCTGCAGTGACATCATTAAGAGAAGTTAGCTGCAGGGGTGGTCGTGGATGATCGAAGAGCCTTCCTGCTGCCTGCTGTGGCTAATGTGATCTGACTTGCCTGCACCTGGTACAACTTTTACACACCTGCTATATATACTTGATTGTTCATGTTTGCCTAACTTATTTTTTTTTGCAGTTTTCCTCTTTTTCCAGTTAGCTGTGCACACACATACGCTGAAACACATATACACTAGTATTTTGCACAATAATCACAGGCTGTAACTGTTGATCACTGTTTTTTTGTCTTGTGTTTTATTGCATTTTCAGTGATTTTACCAAGTTTTATAATTTGTATTGTCATTCATTTGTTGTTTTTTGCTTATATGTGATTGTTCTTGATTATATTTAATGAATTTGTGTTCTTTATTACTTTTATATTGCTTGCATTCCTTTTACATCAATCTTTATGACTTTTCAGAAATTTATTGCAGTTTTGGTTGTGTTGTTGCTTGTTTGGTGGCTTTTGATTGTTTTCCATTTTGATTGTTGTTCATCTTAATTGTTTTTTTTTATTATACAGTCATATGAAAAAGTTTGGGAACCCCTCTCAGCCTGCAAAATAATTTACTCAACTTTCAACAAAAAGATAACAGTGGTATGCCTTTCATTTCCCAGGAACATCTGAGTACTGGGGGTTTTTCTGAACAAAGATTTTTAGTGAAGCAGTATTCAGTTGTATGAAATTAAATCAAATATGAAAAACTGGCTGTACCCTTGTAATTTTGCTACTTTTAAAGCATGAAACTGATCAATATGGATTACTAGCAACACCAAATTGGTTGGATTAGCTCGTTAAGACTTGAACTTCATAGTCAGTGACAGCATGGGATCCTCAAAGCAACTCTTAAAAGATCTGAAAACAAAGATAGAAAAGCTATCTCAGAGGTTTAAACAGTCAGCTTCAACTGTAAGGAATATAATCAGGAAATGGAAGACCACAGGCACAGTTGTTGTAAAACCCAGGTCTGGCAGGCAGAGAAAAATAAAGGAGCTGCATATGCATAGGATTGTGAGCATGGTTACAGACAACCATTCAAAGACCTGCAAGAACATCTTGCTGCAGATGGTGTATCTACAATTCAGTGCAATTTGCACAAAGAACATCTGTATGACAGGGTGATGAGAAAGAAGCCATTTCTACACACAAGCCACAAACAGAGCCACTTGTATTCAAAAGCTAATTTAGAAAAGCCACAGTAATTTTGGAACAAATTGTTTTGGACTTATGAGACAAAAATTTAGTTATTTGGTCATAACAAAAAACGCTTTGCATGACGGAAGAAGAACACCCCATTCCAAGAAAAATACCTGTTACCTACTGTCAAATGTGGTGGAGGTTCTATCGTGCTGTGGGGATGTGTGGCTAGTTCAGGGACTGGGGTCCTTGTTAAAGTCGAGGGTCGGATGAATTCACCCAATATCAACAAATTCTTCAGGATAATGTTCAAGCATCAGTCACAAAGTTGAAGTTACGCAGGGGTTGGATATCACAACAAGACAATGACCCTAAATACACTTCAAAATCTACAAAGGCATTTATGCAGGGAGAGAAGTACAATATTCTGGAATGGCCAGCACAGTCCCCCGACTTGAATATCATCGAAAATCAAATCAATCAAATGGGATGATTTGAAGCAGGCTGTTCATGCTCGGCAGCCATCAAATTTAACTGAACTGGAGAAATTTTGTATGGACGATTGGTTAAAAATACCGCCACCCAGAATCCAGACACTCATCAAAGGCTATAGGAGGTGTCTAGAGGCTGTTACATTTGCAAAAGTAGTATTGATATCATATCTCTGTTGGGGTGCCCAAATTTATGCACCTGTCTAATTTTGTTATGATGCATATTGCATATTTAGTCTCTGCCTTGGGGAGTAGTTTATGTTTGTAAAACCTGTTCATATCGTCGCATGACTAGTGATCAGGTAATAATCAGTTGGTTTTAGATTGAAGTTGTTGGTTTATAGGTGTTTTATTTGTTATTGATTGTTAATGCTATAGAATAGTGTGGTTTCTTTTCCAGAAAGTTCCAGGGAGTTCAAGAGGTGTTAAGACATTTTTTTCTTTGCCGGATTTGTTCATGTTAAATTTTTTTTCTCAAGTCCCCGCCTTGGTGAGTAGTTTTTCTGGAGTAGTTTTCTGTGTTTGCAAAGCGTCCGTTTTTTTTCTGACTACTGATCTCACTGTAGCATTTCTGATTACTTTGTTTACTTTATTTGTCACTAATTGTAAGCTCTTTGGCCTAGGTTAATTTATCACTGATTGTAAGCTCTTTGGCCTAGGTAAATCTATAGATTCTTGGGTGTAAAGGTGGACACCAGGAATTTTGACCCAATTAATTTTTTCCAATTATTTATGACTGAGGCCATCCTACAGGATATGGTCCTCTATACCAATTTGTACGCCGAGCAATATCTTGCCCAAAATCCCCTACCCAGATATGCTTGAGCACATACGTGCCATCCCACAGATGTTAATGAGATAAAGAGGTTTGTGGGCCTCATTTTAGCATTTGGTCTCGTAAAAGCAAATTCTTTGGAGTCCTACTGGGATACCACTACAGTGTTGTCTATACCTGTTTTTCAGTCATGATGCAGAGAAACTGGTATCCGGTTTCTTCATTTTAAAAATAATGCCAAGCATGTCAGATGCTCAATCCCTCCTCACCCCATACTCTACTTAATCGCCTCTCTTTTTCTTTTCTTCTTTCTTTCTTTTACTGTAATTATGGTTTCTATGATTTTCTTTTTTTTTTGTTGAACATTGTATGTTCTAATTTGTTTTGTGTGACAAAAACCAATAAAAAAAGTTAAAAAATAATAAATAATGCCAAGGATGTACCCCTAATGAGAGGCTACATAAATTGAGGCCCCTTATATTTAGCCTGTCAGAGCGCTTTGCAAAAGTGTATATTCCCTCCAAAAAAATTTGTATAGACGAATCACTTCTCCTCTTCAAAAAGCAGTACATCCCAAGCAAACGTGTCCAATATGGGATCAAATTCTATAAACTCTGCAAAAGCAGCTCGGGGTACACCAGTTTTTTCATGATTTACGAGGGCAAGGACTCCCAATTAGACCCCCCTGGTTGTCACCTTGATTTGGCCGTCAGTGGCAAAATTGAATGGGAGTTAATCACTCCACTTCTGGGCCGAGGTTACCATTTATATGTAGATAACTTTTACACAGGTATTTCCCTGTTCAGAGCCCTATATTCATTGGACACCCCAGCCTGTGGTACCATAAATTGTACCCGAAAAGGATTGCCCAGGGATCTAATAAACAAAAAATTGTGCCCTGAGAAATGATGAGCTCCTTGCCATCAAAAAATGTATTCACGCTGAAGACAATCCACAACGTGTCAGTAACTGCAGAACAGAGAGTTGATAGGCCCCTTAAAAATAAATGTTGCAAGGAGTACTGTAAGTACATGAGTGGTGTTGATAGAACTGACCAACTTCAACATTTTTGCAACGCCACCCGGAAAACAAGTTGGTATATATTTGATTAAAATGGCCCTTTAAAATTCATATGCTGTGTATAAGGCGGCAGTAACAGGACCGAAGTTGTTCTATTACAAATATCAGCAGCAGATATTCCCTGCCCTGTTGTTTGGTGGCGCTGAGATTCTGGAGATGCCTGCTAGTAACAATGTGGCCCAATTGATTGGGAAGCACTTTATAGACACGCTTCCACCCACTCCTGATAAGCAATTTGCCCAAAAAGCTTGCAAAGTGTGGCGCAACATGTTTCGGGCCACACACGCCTTTTATCAAGTGTACTTGATAAAGGGCGTGTGTGGCCCAAACATGTTGTGTTTGTAGTTGCAAATAAATCACACTGTAGCAAGTATTCTGCTGTTTGGATTGCTCTCCTCATTCATCTGATTGAACCATTTATGTTGAAGACGTGCGGTGAAGTCTTTTGAGGAAAGAAGCACCAATCTATTTCAAAGTTTGGCAGTGCGCTGAAGTAATTCACAAATAACATATGCAGCTACACTTTTGAAAGGGTAATAAGTTGTGGTTACGGATTGGCTTTATAGTGTAGGTGAAGGACAAGGGCACCTAAAAATGTGTGGTGTATAATGACTCCATGAGATAATTTCATCTTGCCTCCTGATGAATTCATCTCTCTGATACCACAAACATTTTTTTTGCTGACCTCATAAGCTCCCCTTTCAGTGCAGTTGCTAACGCTGTATTTCTGAGCAACATTTTCAAGTTTTACCAATATATTAGTTCTCCATAGAATCATGGTTAGTAAGGGCTTCAGCTTTTTTTGTAAATTAAACTTGGCACATTCAGAGTTTGCAGTTGTGCAAAGAAAGTTATGGTTTACTGGTAGATGGGGGCAGTTGGTATTTCAAACGTTTAGGCTAGGTTTAGGATCAGCTTCCGCTATCAGGGCTGCCATCAGAAATCACGGGGCCCCACACAACAAAATTTTCTGGGCCCCCCTCGCCACCCTTCCCTCAGTATGAAGGCCACACAAGACACAGGCATTAAAACATTAAGTGCCCCCCTACAAGTTAAAAAAATAACTTTGGTGCCCAGGCCCCTCCTAGAAGTTTTTGTGTCAGGTGGTGGTTAAAGCAAAAAAACATTTGTGGCCAGGCCCCCACACATTTTAAAAATAAACAATGAGCCAGGGCCCCCACACATTTATAAAAAAAATAGCCAGGGTCACCACACTTTTTTTTAAAAAACAAAAATTAGCCAGGGCCCCCACACATCTTTAAAAAAAAAAACTAGCAAAGGGCCCCCATACATTTAAAAACAAAACAATTAGCCAGGGCCCCCACACATTTAAAAAATAAACAATGAGCCAGGGCCCCCACACATTCAAAAAATAAACAATGAGCCAGGGCCCCCACACATTTAAAAAAAAAACAATTAGCCAGGCCCCCACACATTTTAAAAATAAACAATTAGCCAGGGCCCCCACACATCTTTAAAAAAAAAAACTAGCAAAGGGCCCCCACACATTTAAAAAAAACCAATTAGCCAGGGCCCCCACACATTTAAAAAAAAATAGCAAAGGCCCCCCACACATTTTAAAAAAACTATTTGCCAGGGCCCCCATACATTTAAAAAAAAAAATAAACAATTGGTCAGTACCCCCACAAGTTAAAAGAAAAAAAAACTGCACGTACCTTAGCCAGGGAGTTCAGATGCCTGTATCTTCAGTTTCTTGTGCTCTGATTCGCCAGTGAAATGTAAGTCCCGGTAAACACGCATGGTGATTGGTTAAAGTAGAGGGGCGGTTCAAACTTCTCCCAACCAATCCGCATGTGGCTTTACCGGGACTTACATTTCATGGCGAATCAGAACACAAGAAGCCAGTCATCGGAGCTCTGATGCAGGGGCCCGGCTGTGCAAGTAAATGCAGCACGGCCGGGCCCCCTATTAACTCCCCAAACCACCAGGGCCCGGGACAACAGTCCCCCCTGTACCCCCCTGATGGCGGGCCCTGTCCGCTATAACCACTTTACCACTTTTAGTAGCCACTTTTGGAGAATATAGGATACTTGCTCTGAAAACTCAATAGCTCAGCATTCTGTGCTGTTACTGGGACTCTCTATTCCTGGGCTATATATATTTTGTTTTTGGTATAGGCATTTAGCTTTTTGTAGAACAGAGGCTGGCACACCTATAGTTTTTGTGTGCTCATGCCACAAATAGAATATGCTGTGGTGGTATAGCCTAATGAGGTGGGTTGATTTGGGTTGACAATATGAACATTTGAAATATGTTTTCATACATGTGCAGATTTTCTATTTAGTGTTCTAAATGTAACCCCCCCAAAAAAAGCAAAGAAAAAGCAGCACTGCACGACGACATAAGTACAGATGAAACAAAAGGGTCAGAAGAAGCTCCACTAAACAGATATATGTAAGTAGAATATTCAAGTTTTTATTACTCGTCTTAGGAAAATTGGAAACAAATCTAATGTTAAATCTGTAACTAGATTACAGATTGGCCCAGAGTCCTGACGGGCCCCAGGCCCCCCCCCACGCATTGCAGGGTTACGGGATGCCTTCTTAACGCCACTGCGTGGTAATCAGTGGTGTTTTGCGAATATAATGCAACTGCGCTGCTAATAATGACGTTTAGGGAAAAGAACTACATTTACCAGAGTGCAGCAACAACAGGAAAAAGGATGTCACGTGGCATGTCAGGTCCAATAAAATGGAAGCTTGCTCCTGAGGTAGAATAGAAGGCTCAGGCTGGGTTTCTCAGGCAGTGGTTGCCCGTGTGGTAACTGTGTGGGCTGCAGGTGAAGTATGTCTTGTCTGAGGTCGGTAGAATGACACTTTTATAGTTATGTGCCAACATATTTATTCACTTTACTTCTGAAAAAGTTTGTTTTTGTGCGGCTGCCTGGATCTCTTTTTTTTCCCTTCTGCCCCACAGATATATCCTGTTTTATCTGTTCCTCCGATGGCAACAGAAGTGCAGAGTCAGATGGCTGCTCAGCTTTAGCACTGTCTCCTATTGCTTCCCCCCTTTCACTTACTCACCCCAACACTTGTCCCAGGTCCAGGCATCCATTTACTGGGGGCAGGACTGAGCAAGGACTTTTCACAGAGTTGGCACCATCCTGCAACTGGCCTGCACTCTTCTCACTGGTCCTCCCACATATCAATCATTGCTACTTTTTTTTTTTTTTTTAGAACTTTTTACCATTCATTTACTCATAGGCAGTCATGTTTGAAACTCAAACTAAACTAAATCATTGAGAGATAAAGGAAAGCTACATGCTTTTGGCTGCTGGGTTTGTGACTGGTGATATATGATACTTAACTCTATTTGCTCCTCATTATACAATGTCATTATACAATGTCTTTTTAACCCTTTCTCTTTTCCCTAGGCTATACAATGTGTCCTGTAGTCGAGTACACGTCCCACCAGGCCCGGACTGGCAATCTGTGGGTTCTGGCAAATGCCAGAAGGGCTGCTGTATGGTTCCATAGAAAGTTACCATATAGTGGGCTGGTTAGGGACTGTTTGGGCTGGTAGGGGGTTGTTTGGGGCTTTACGTACTTGGAATGGCAGGGCCTATTTTGACTCCCAGTCCAGGCCTGCGTCCCACTGTGTTATAACACCGTTTAAGAGATAAGCTACAATTTCTGCAGAGAAAGAATTCTGCTGTTAAAAATTTAAAGTTGTTCGCAACACTATAGCTTCAGGTTTAGAGGATTAGACATTTGCTCTACTGTCCTGAGAACAGCAAGTAGGCAGCAGGACGAACTAAAGAGCTGCATCTCATATTACTGATTTGCTTATTTACACTACATGCCCACACACGGGGTCCTGTTGATGAGGTGCAGAAATGTATTGCTTTCCAGATTTTCTCCCCCCAGGAAAAAGAAGAGCAGTAAAAACTCCAGTCTTTTCTGACAGGTTGTGGAGACTCAGTCCTCTGTGGTTGAAAAATGAGCAAATTCATGAGCTTAACACTCAGGGGTACAAGGAATACTGGCAATTCAATACGAACACAGCCTCACCAGACGTCTGCTGGGACGCCTCTAAGGCAGTAGCCCGATGCACACTCTCTAGGGCCATAGCTAGTGCAAGGAATGCTAACAAACAGGTAGTGGCTGAGGCCACGAGCCATTTGCAGGCAGCTGAAGCTGAATTTGTGAATGACCCCACAGATGATAAACATGATCAGATGTGCAAGGCGCAACAGGCCTTGGAACTGGCCAATACCTCGCTCGCTAGGAAGAAAACACTGTACACCTCCCAGAAATTGTTTGAGCAGGGTGACAAAGGGGGGAAAACTTTGGCTTACCTGTCCAGAATATCTGCACCCAACACGTTAATTCCTAGAGTTAGGCTCGACAATGGAGACATCACTACATCCCCTAGTGACATTATTGCTGCCTTTAGTAGTTTTTATGCCACTCTATACGAATCACGTTTGAATTGTTCGCAAGTCAGTATACACAATTACCTACAAGACCTTGATTGTCCTCAGCTGGATCAGCAACAAATGTTTTACTTGGACAATCCCATCACAGAACAAGAAATAGCCGTAGCCCTCCAGTCCTTCCCCAGTAATAAAACTCCGGGCCCAGATGGGTTGCCAGCTGAGTGGTATAAGCAAGTGGCACCTGACCTAATCCCACAATACCTAAACATGCTGAATGACAGTGCTGTGAAAGGTAGACTTCCACCCTCCCTCTACTCGGCGCTTATAGTATTAATTCATAAAACAGGTAAAGACCCAGATTTATGTGACTCTTATAGGCCGATCTCATTGATCAATACTGACGCAAAATTACTGGCCAAAGTGCTCGCCTCTAGACTTCTGAAGGTTATATCAACAGTAATACACCCGGATCAGTCAGGCTTCATGCCAAATAAATCTACCACCATTAATTTACGTAGGCTTTATACAAACTTGCAAATTGAGCATGATAACGCCGGTTCCAGGGTGTTAGTGTCTCTAGACTCCGCCAAAGCCTTTGACACTGTAGAATGGCCCTATCTCTGGGAAACTCTCAAGGCCTTTGGTTTTGGACCTAAATTTATATCTTGGGTACAATTGCTATACGCAGAACCCGCAGCACAACTCCACATCAATAATAGCATATCTAAACCCTTCCAGCTGCATCGTGGCACTCGCCAGGGCTGCCCGTTATCCCCCCTGCTCTTTGCAGTAGCGATAGAGCCCCTTGCGATAGCGATCCGTAAGGCTGATCTGATACATGGTCTGCGATACAAGACTTGTGAAGAGCGTATAGCATTGTATGCGGACGATATACTCCTGTTTTTGGCAGATCCCGGCCCCTCACTTCGGGCTACTCTGGATATTATTCAAGTCTTTGGGAGGCTTTCGGGTCTGCAAATTAACTGGGACAAGTCCCTTATTATGCCAATTGATAATATTCCCTCTATGCAGCAACTTCCATTTACCGACCTTAAATGGGCGACTGAAATAAAATATCTGGGTATCCGCATATCGCCTAAGGAATCAGAGTTTAGAGAACTTAATCTTTCCCCACAATTGGCGAAATTTACAACAGCAGTCACACAGTGGCGGAAACTTCCTCTTACCATGTGGGGTAGGATTAACATCTTCAAGATGATTTATCTCCCGAAATTTTTGTATTACTTTAGGAATGCTCCAACGACTATACCAAAAGAATTTTTCAGAAAGCTCAACACGGAGCTATTAACTTACTCATATGGGCAGGAAAACAACCCAGAATTTCGTGGAAATCCCTTACAGCGCCCACGTCACGGGGGGGTCTTAGTCTGCCTGATCTTTGGTTGTATTACCTGGCGGCACAGCTGTCCCACATTCATGAGTGGTTTAATCCCACTGCTGAAAATCCCAATATGCTTCTGCATGCATTAATATTAGGGTCAATAAAGTCTTTACTCCACTGTCCTTTGCGTAAATTGAAGGATTCAAACCCATTGCCCCCTGTCCTTCGGACACCATATCGGGCCTGGCACACTGCCTTGCGGATGTATAACATCTCCCCATTCCTGATTTCGCAATGCACCCCTCTCTGGGGCAACTCACATCTCACACACTTCCGCAATCTCCCTGACTTTATTTACTGGACCAGGTTCCACATTAAAACCTTGGGTGACCTATTGGAACAAGGTTCCTTTCCATCTCTTCCCCGTCTCCAGGAAAGGCTGTTGGGTGTTCCTATAGATAAGTTTAGGTATCTGCAACTGAAACATGCATTTAACGCTCAATTTGGGGGATATAGCCCACTGATGCATAGATTTGATGTGGGGACTACCCTTCGTCAGGCTTCCTCCTTGAAGATGGTGTCTTCCCTATATAGGAATCTACAGGAGGCAAAGGCATCTCCCTTCCAATTGGCACTTCGCAGATGGCAGGAGGCAATACCTACGATCTCAGAGGACATATGGGAGGAAGCCACTGATAATGCCTATAACTTCTTGGTTTCCACCAGGGACAGATTGATCAACTTTAAAATCTTACACTTCTTTTACTACTCCCCTGCTAGATTACATAGGGTTTTCCCTAACAAATCCTCTGCCTGTCCACGGTGCCATCTACTTTCTGCGAGCTTCATTCACATGATTTGGGAGTGCCCTGTAATTCTACGGTTCTGGAGGGAAGTGGTGAGATGCCTCAGCGATTATTTAGACCTACCACAGGTGCTGTCCCCTGAGGCGTGCTTACTGGGTGTTGTAGCCGAGCTAGTACCCCGCAGTCACACCAGGATTTTGTATAGATCCTTACTATTCTACGCAAGAAAGGTTATTGTAATGCACTGGATCCAACCCCAACCCCCTACACTTAAGCAATGGTCAAATCTGGTTAATTGTGTGCTTCCATTAATAAAACTGACCTATGAAGCCAGAGGGCTTCCTGACAAGTTTGATAAGGTTTGGGGTCAGTGGGTGGATGTCTTTCCAATGTCACCTGTTGAGTGAGGTTTTCCAAGATATTGTTCTGAGTACTGTCATGATTCCACTATCTCTGTGTCGTTGAAAGGATATGTTATTTATCTGTTTGTGTACTTGTAATGCTGCACTGTTTGATGTATAGCCAAGTGTTAAATAAAAACTTTTAAAAAAAAAAAAACTCCAGTCTTAACTCTTTCCTTGTTGTCTGTCATTAGGAAAAAGAAGAGCAGTAAGAACTCCAGTCTTAACTCTTTCCTTGTTGTCGGTCATAGATGTGCTGAGGCAGTTGTACATAAAAATAACTGTTCAGTGGGTATCATTTTTGAATCTGCCGCTGTGCCATCCATATTGCTATGTATTCTGGGGGACATTATACATGGAATTTCCTCTGTGCCATGCTGCTGTGAATTATGGGGGGTATTATACATGGAATTGTCTCTGTGCCATCCTGCTGTGAATTCTGGGGGGTATTATACATGGAATGGTCTCTGTGCCATCCTGCTATGAATTCTGGGGGTATTATACATGCATATTATTGCCTTTTGTCTTTTATCTTCTATTCATTATTACATTCTAAATGTGAGACTTCCAGTTGGGCACCCACAGGGATGGAGGCACGGAGATATAGCTCCTGTGAATAGGGGTCTAAAATCATCTGTTTCCCCCCCCTGAAGTTTTTCCTTACCGGACTCAGAGGCTTGACGCAAGGCTGAGTGGGCGAGGAGGTGCTGGTTTGCTGACGCCCGGACCCACAAAACTCTGCTGCGGCTTTTGGTTGGGTTACCTCTAGCAGTCTACTAGAGATTTATTTAAACTTTAAAAAAACTCAATAGGCTGGTTTTGCTTCCTATAAGCATTAATGATATCTTAGTTTGGATCAAGTACAAGATACTGTTTTATTATTACGGCGAAAAAGGAAATCATTTTTAAAAATTTGGATTATTGGGATAAAATGGAGTCTATGGGAGGCAGCCATTCCGTAATTCTGAGCTTTCTGGATATCGGGTTTCCGGATAAGGGATCCTATACCTGTACTAACAATACTTTGTTACCTCAAAAATCTGCATCTCTCAGATCATCCTTATCTGATGACTACTCTCTTATTGCAGCTGAAGTAGCCAGACTCATTAATCCAGTTATAGATTCTACAATTGCTAAAGCCATTGACAAACTACAGAACATCTCAGAGAAACTCTCTACACAGGATAAAGGATTAGGTGAGATTGAAGATGTGGTTTCTCAACTCCAAGAAGATATGATTGATTCTTCATCCAGGCTGGACTCTTTAGAGAAACAAAACCAAGAACTGGATGACTTGGAAAATAGATCTAGGAGAAACAATCTTAGATTCATAAACATACCTGGATCTTTCCAAAATGACTCACTAAACACGTTCATTTCTAAAACAATTCCCCTCAAACTTGTTCTTCCTCAGGAATGGCAAAGTTTCAAAATAGAGAGACTTCACAGGATTGGTCCACAGGATTGATCTTGAATTTGTACCAAAAAGAAAGGAACTGCAAAGAAGAGCTAATGAGGTCGCACGGCCTTATTAATGAATATAATTAGATTGTGTGTGTAACTTGGAAACCATAAAGGAATAATTAATGCCTTAAAAGGTGTTTTTGATGAGTGCAAATAAATTCATTCAAAATAAATTCATTGTGTCCACGCTTGATGTGTTGTCATTATTATATCTTGTGATAAACAATAAAGAGTTAATAAAGTGCAATAGTGTAAGCGGTGCTAATTAGGTAAGCAACAGTTCGCATTCCACTAGTCTGTAGAAGAAGCAATCACTCAATAAAACATAACATTTAATAGTTCATTTAAAATCAAAAGAGGGATTTAATGAAATTTAAAAACACTTAAAAATATGATGTATCCCGATCTGGTTTCACAGTTGTAGGGATTGCAGTATATCTGAGTAATGAAAATACTGGTCCCAACTAGATCATTACATCAACCTATATGCCCTCTGTAAAAGAAATTAGGTAGCTCCCATTGTGGGAAAAACAACGGACAAACCAACACCTTGTATGCTGGACCTTGAAGTGTTAATTCCAAAATGGTGTGCGAAACGTACGTCAGGCGTTTGCTCTATCGAGCGTTCTAAGGGTGGGGAGGAGGCACTCTGGAGGCTGGGCTGAAGTTTCCTTCTGATAACAGAGGTAGCATTGGACAGACCGGTGATGTTGTTACCAACACTTGCACAGACTTAATTTTGGGCTTTGCCCGTTTCCAATTTTAGGTGTTGCATTTCACTAGCGATAGGGAATAGGCCACACTTACTTAGGTGCCTCTGAGAAGACAAAGCTCCAGTTACTCTATGCACACCGTATTGGAAACATATATGTTTGTATAATACTGCAAGGTACAGTACACTGGGTCTGTCCTCCGTTTGTATGCACTACCTTTGGTTATTTAACCCACTGTGTTCATGTCCAAACTGTTGGTGTTGCTTTAACTCAAGATATAGGGAATAGGCCATACCTACTTAGGTGCCTCTGAGAAACCTAATGTGACTATTCCCCTGTTCTCTCTAACAGGTAATAATTCACCAATGAATAAAACACTCTCTCACTATAGTCAGTTAGTTCATACTGATTCAACAAGTACTTCAGCATGCAGGTATAACAGTGCAATATACAAAAAGATGTTACAAAAAGAGACATACATTCAATAATACAATTACAAACAGTTGTAAAATAAAAGGGAAAACATGGAAAACCTATACTTAACTTCAAAGATATAGAATTCCTGGTCCTGGAGGCAAGGGGAAACAAACGGGATAACGTCCAATCGCAATTGGTCTTCCAAAGTAAATCCAAAGTTTAGTCAGAAGAGCTGACTATTTATTAGTGATTTCAGGACATCAGGTAACTGCACACTTCCCCCTCCCTCAGGAATGCAAGGGGTGTGGCCTAGCAGGACACAGATTGAGTTTTTATGACCTCCTGTGAGTAGGAACTGGACCAAGAATATAATGACCATAACTCCTTATAGGAACATTGGAGAGAGATGATATTATATTCATTGGTTATTAATTCTCTCAGGGATTCCATAGATACTAAACATCAATACTGTGTGACCTGCCCCTGCCCAGATATCCACATCTAATACACAGAGTACCAAACCTAGTCATGTTTGGACTCGTTTGAAATCTGAAATTGCCTTGAACCCCTCACCAGTTTTTTATACTGTTGGTAAAACAGGTATGGGTTTTGTGAGGATAAATATATTTGATAATACCTTATATGTGACCTTCACTTCACCTTTGAGGGTCTTGCTGGGAACTTTAAGTTCTCACTCCTTGGGCTTCCCCCTACCCATGGAATGGCTCTTATCAGCCAGGGCATGGAGGAGGGCATTACAGCTCTGACCCCTTTGACCATAGTGAAAAGAGACCTGTTATGTGTCTGATTTAGATGTTGGCAGAAATATTTCTCATGATACCTTGGCCTGTTTTATTATCTGTTACAGGCCTGTATCATGACAGGGATACATCATATTTAAGTGTTTTTATATTTCATTAAATCCCTCTTTTGATTTTAAATGAACTATTGTTGAACTAAATGTTGTTTTATTGAGTGATTCCTTCTTCTACAGACTAGTGGAATGCGAACCAGGGCCGGAACTAGGGGTAGGCAGAGTAGGCACGTGCCTAGGGTGCAAAGCTGGGGGGGGGCGCTAGGCATGTACCTGCTCTGACGCCTACCCCATTGTCCGGTCCTGTCTCTCCCCGTCGCACACATATATTTTTGGAATTGCGCTTCTGCGCACAAAGTTTCGCGCAGGCACACTCGTGCGCACTTTCGCGCATGCGCACTCAGCCGGCGCCGTACCCGGCCAGGTTGCCTAGGGCGCCTGGCTGGGTTGGCCCGGCTCTGATTCGAACTGTTGCTTACGTAATTAGCACCCCTTACACTATTGCACTTTATCAACTCTTTATTTTTTATCACAAGATATAATAATGACAACACATCAAAGTGTGGACACAATGAATTTATTTTGAATGAGTTTATTTGCACTCATCAAAAACACCTTTTAAGGCATTCATTATTCTTTTCATGGTTTCCAAGTTACACACACAATCTAATTATATTCATTGATAAGGCTGTGTGACCTTGTTAGCTCTTCTTTGCAGTTCCTTTCTTTTTTGGTACAATTTCATGTTAATTTTTAAGAGCTCTCTGCACGTCTAAGATTAAAGGACTTCCAAACAGAGGTGATGGGTGGTTAGAAGGTGCGGAAAAACCAAGAAACCCAATTTGTAATCCACCTAAAGATCTCCAACCCATGAGACCAAGAGCTGTAATTGTCAAATAGCTGGACTATTCAGATAAAAATAGACTATTTCAAGCTTACAAAAAATGTAATACACTTGATGTTGAAGGAAAAAAAATTGATATTTCAAGACTACTCATTGCTTCTGTCTCAAAAACGAAAGGAATTTTCCAAAACTTGCTAATCAATCTACATATCAATTTTTCCTTGATGTATCCTGCTAAACTAAAGATTTTTCTGCCTTCTGGAGTCAGAGTTTTTAGTGATCCTGGAGAGGCACATCTATTTATTTCACACCTGGAAAAGAAGAATAGTGGAAATCTTGCTTCAGTAACAACATCTAACTTGAAAGGTGGCTCTCCCCCAAAGGTTCAAAGATGGAAGAGATATGATATTCCTCGACAATCTAAATTTTCAAATGACTTAAAACCTTCTCAAGTGCAGACCAAATCTAGGTCTAGATCGAGATCTCCACTCCCTCCTAGAACAGGCAGTCTTCCACACTCCAGTGAAGAAGACATGATCTCAGATACTTCTATATGCTATTAATGATCAATACTGTTTGCTCTGTTTTGTTTATACCAGTGGATGTAACTATATATGTATTATTTTATTTCAATCTGCTCAGGCTCATGTTTTAGGTTGATGTTCTCACCTAGAACAAATTCTTTGTCCTGTGTTTCCTGGAATGTTAATGGATTGAATCACTTTTCTAAGAGAAAGAGTATACTTAGAAGTTTAAAGAATACCAAATGTGGCATAGCATTCCTACAAGAAACCCATCTTAATGGTTCAGAGAATGCTTGGTTGAAAAAAGATTGGGCTGGGGAGCTAGCCTTCTCCCCTGCTGTTAATAAAAAATGTGGAGTAGCTATTTTATTCCATTGCAAACTGAATGTTGCTATAATTGAAGATGAGCTTGGCAGATTTATATACACCGAAGTACTCATTAATTATGTTGTTTGGCACTTATGTTCCATGTATGCTCCAAATAGTTCCAAAAATTATAATTATGATTGGCTTAAAAAACAAATTACTTTGCTTCCTACTAATAATATAATTTTGGCAGGGGACTTGAATGAGTCCTTTATTAGTTCTCTAGACAGATCTGATTGGAAAGTAAATAATCTTTGTAAGAAGTCTATTCTCCTACATAATTTTTGCAGCGATACTAATCTTAATGATGTTTGGAGACTTTTTGACCCTACAGAGAAAGATTTTACCTTTTACTCATTTGCTCATCATGTAGGAACAAGAATAGATTAATTTCTAATTTCCAATAATCTGATAAACATAACTATTGAATCTACTATAGGATACATTAATATTTCAGACCATGCACCAATTTCGTTTGTGGTTTCCAATTCTCCTGCCCCTAGAAACTATGTCTCTTGGTCTTTTCCTGATTCGCTTAAAGATAATCTGGACTTCATAAAGATGTTACATAGTAGATGGGACTTGTTTTCTAATGAGAACAAAATACACTCAAAAGATCCATCCTTATTATGGGAAACCTGGAAGGCTGTGGCTAGGGGGGAAAATATCTTCTTTTAACCCTTTCACTGCCAGCCAATTTGGCCAAGTTGGAACTTCTATTGCCAGACCGTTTTTGAACATTTTTTGCTCTTTCACTTTAGGGGACTTTCCTGGGGGGGTCTTTTAGTTTACCCATGAAAACAAGATATTGTTTTTTTCAGGACAACCTAAGCTTTCATAATATGCTAGAATTTAGTTGTCATTCCAGTCCTGTAAAAAGATATGGGCTTCTAAGTGTATAAAAAAAAAAAAAAAAAAACAGTTTCACATGATACAAACGCATATATCAGAAGCATAATTTATTTCATGCATGAGAACATGGCAGATTTGGAAAGTTCTGTGTCTCCCGAACGAGCCAATACCAAATATATATAATTTTATGGAGATTTCTCACTTCGATAGATCAAAAACTCCGAAGCAGTAAACTACCAAATTTCCAAAGCACCACTCCACAAAACAGCATACATCTGATTTCAAGGCCAAACATTCCACTAACAGTAGGTTTACCCTAAAAAACTGCCCCTTATTTGAAAGAACAGATTCTAACGAGTTCAAAATGGGTAAATATATATTTGTACTCCAAACTACCAAATTGCAATTCTTTCCTAAAGTTAGCAGTTTTTATAAAAATGTGTTACATTTTTGAAAAATTACCTCAAAGTGTCCAGTCTACAGCATTGTATCTCCCACATATCATTATATACCAAGATACAACACCCCAAATATGAAAGCCCAGGGTCCGCTGAACAGTTTGATGCCCAATATGCATAGGTATACCTAAGTATGTGGCATATAGGGGCCCCAGAACGAAGACACCCCATATGAGTTATCAGTTCTGGAATTCCAAATACTGCAAAATCCGCACATTTACATCATTTTTCAAGGGGCAAAAGTACAAAAATGTATGTTCACCCCAGAAAACCATATACTTTTGGAAAGTACACATTCTGACGAATCTAAAATGGGTATGCATGTCTTTCTACTCAAAAGTACCAAACCACAAAGCTTTCCTAAATTTCGCAATTTTTATGACATTACCGAAAATCACCTCAATATTGCAACTCTGAAGCATCATATCTCCCACATATCATTATATACCAAGATAAAATACCCTAAATATGAAAGCCCAGGGTCCACTGAACATGATGCCCAATATGGATAGGTATACCTAAGTATGTGGCGTATAGGGGGCCCAGAACGAAGACACCCCATACCAGTTATCAGTTCTGGAATTCCAAATACTGCAAAATCAGCACATTTACATAATTTTTGAAGGGGCAAAAGTACAAAAATGTATGTTCACCCCAGAAAACCATATGTTTTTGGAAAGTACACATTCCGAGGAATCTAATATGGGTATGCACATCTTTCTACTCCAAAGTACCAAGCCGTAAAGCTTTCCTACATTTCGCAGTTTTTATGACATTACCGAAAATCAACTCGATATTGCAAATCTGAAGCATCGTATCTCACACATATCATTATATACCAAGATAAAATACCTTAAATATGAAAGCCCGGGGTCCGCTGAACAGTTTGATGCCCAATATGCATAGGTGCACCTAAATATGTGGAGTATAGGGGCCCCAGAACGAAGACACCACATACGAGTTATCAGTTCTGGAATTCCAAATACTGCAAAATAAGCACATTTACAGCATTTTTCAAGGGGCAAAAGTACAAAACTGTATGTTCACCCCAGAAAACCATATGTTTTTGGAAAGTACACATTCTGACAAATCTAATATGGGTATGCAAGTCTTTCTACTCCAAAGTACCAATCCGCAAAGCTTTCCTACATTTCACAATTTTTATGACATTGCCAAAAATCACCTCAATATTGCAACTCTGAAGCATCATATCTCCCACATATCATTATATACCAAGATAAAATATCCTAAATATGAAAGCCCAGGGTCCGCTGAACAGTTTGATGCCCAATATGCATAGGTGCACCTAAATATGTGGCGTATAGGGGCCCCAGAACGAAGACACCCCATACGAGTTATCAGTTCTGGAATTCCAAATACTGCAAAATCACCACATTTACAGCATTTTTCAAGGGGCAAAAGTACAAAAATGTATGTTCACCCCAGAAAACCATATGTTTTTGGAAAGTACACATTCTGACGAATCTAATATGGGTATGCACGTCTTTCTACTCCAAAGTACCAATCCGCAAAGCTTTCCTACATTTCGCAATTTTTATGACATTGCCGAAAATCACCTCAATATTGCAACTCTGAAGCATCATATCTCCCACATAAAATACCAAGAAAGAGCACCCTAAATATGAAAGCCCAGGGTCCGCTGAACAGTTTGATGCCCAATATGCATAGGTACACATAAGTATATGGCGTATAGGGGCCATAGAACGAAGACATTTCTGTAATTCCAAATACTGCAAAATCAGCACATTTACAGCATTTTTCAAGGGGCAAAAGTACAAAAATTTATCTTCACCCCAGAAAACCATATATTTTTGGAAATTACACATTCAGACGAATCTAAAATGGGTATGCACGATTTTCTACTCCAAAGTACCAAGCCGCAAAGCTTTCCTACATTTCGCAATTTTTATGACATATACAAAAATCTCCTCAATACTCCAACTCTAAAGCATTGTATCTCCTACATATCATTATATACCAAGATAAAACTCCCTAAATATGAAAGTCTGGGGTACGCTGAACAGTTTGATACCCAATATGCATAGGTACCCGTAAGTATGTGGCGTATAGGGGCCCCAGAAAGAAGACACCCCATACGAGTTCTGTAATTCCAGATACTGCATAATCAGCACATATACAGCATTTTGCAACAGGCAAAGGTACAAAAAACTAGGTTCACCCCGGAAAACCATATATTTTTGGAACGTCCACCTTCTGCCGAATAAAAATTTGCTAAAACTGTCTTTCTACTCCAAACGTACATACTGCAAAGCAACGCTAAAGGCAGCGGTTTTTATGATATTTCTGAAAATCTCCTAAAAATATTGCAGTTGGTTGCATTTATCTCACCCAATTTCTTATACACAATTAGAAAACATCATAAATATTGACGCCAAGGGTCTACTGAACAGTTTGATGCCCAATATGCATAGATATACCAAAGCAGGTGGGCACATGCGGACCCCAAATGAAAATAGTGCTTAAGAATTTTCTCGGCTGTCAATTCGCCTCCTGTGAAGATAGCACTCTGACTCCATATAATGTGCCGTAAGACCCCCTAAAAGTACGAAGACCCCCCAAAACCATATATTTTTGAAAAGTACACATTCTGCTGAATAAAAATTTGCTATAACTGTCTTTCTACTCCAAACTTACATACTGCAATACTATGCTAAAGGCAGCGGTTTTTATGACATTTCTGAAAATCGCCTAAAAATATTGCAGTTGGTCGCATTTATCTCACCCAATTTCTCACATACAATTAGAAAACACCATAAATATTGGCACTACGGGTCTACTGAACAGTTTGATGCCCAATATGCATAGATAAACCAAAGCAGGTGGGCACATGCGGACCCCAAATAAAAACAGTGCATAAGAATTTTCTCGGCTGTCAATTCGCCTCCTGTGAACATAGCACTCTGACTGCATATAATGTGCCGTAAGACCCCATAACAGTACAAAGACCCCCCAAAACCATATATTCTTGGATAGTACACCTTTTCCCAAATAAAAATTTGCTAAAACTATCTTTCTGCTCCAAATGTACATACTGCAAAGCAACGCTAAAGGCAGCGGTTTTTATGATATTTCTGAAAATCGCCTAAAAATATTGCAGTTGGTCACATTTATCTCACCCAATTTCTTACATACAATTAGAAAACACCATAAATATTGACACTTAAGGTCTACTGAACAGTTTGATGCCCAATATGCATAGATAAACCAAAGCAGGTGGGCACGTGCAGACCCCAAATAAAAACAGTGCATAAGAATTTTCTCGGCTGTCAATTCGCCTCCTGTGAACATAGCACTCTGACTGCATATAATGTGCCGTAAGACCCCATAACAGTACAAAGACCCCCCAAAACCATATATTTTTGGAAAGTACACCTTGTGCCAAATAAAAATTTGCTAAAACTATCTTTCTGCTCCAAATGTACATACTGCAAAGCAACGCTAAAGGCAGCGGTTTTTATGATATTTCTGAAAATCACCTAAAAATATTGCAGTTGGTCGCATTTATCTCACCCAATTTCTTACATACAATTAGAAAACACCATAAATATTGACACTAAGGGTCTACTGAACAGTTTGATGCCCAATATGCATAGATAAACCAAAGCAGGTGGGCACGTGCGGACCCCAAATGAAAATAGTGCTTAAGAATTTTCTCGGCTGTCAATTCGCCTTCTGTGAAGATAGCACTCTGACTCCATATAATGTGATGTAAGACCCCCTAAAAGTCCGAATACCCACCAAAACCATATATTTTTGAAAAGTACACATTCTGCTGAATAAAAATTTGCTATAACTGTCTTTCTACTCCAAACTTACATACTGCAATACTATGCTAAAGGCAGCGGTTTTTATGACATTTCTGAAAATCACCTAAAAATATTGCAGTTGGTCGCATTTATCTCACCCAATTTCTTACATACAATTAGAAAACACCATAAATATTGACACTAAGGGTCTACTGAACAGTTTGATGCCCAATATGCATAAATATACCAAAGCAGGTGGGCACGTATGGACCCCAAATAAAAACAGTGCATAAGAATTTTCTCAGCTGTCAATTCGCCTTCTGTGAACATAGCACACTGACTGCATATAATGTGCCGTAAGACCACCTAACAGTACAAAGACCCCTCAAAACCATATATTTTTGGAAAGTACACATTCTGACGAAAACAGAATTGCTAAAAATGTGTTTCTACCCCAAATTATCAAAGTGTAAATGATGATAAAAAAGGAAAAACAATGCAAGCATAAAACTGCAATAAAAATCACAAAAAAGCAAATACAATTAGGAAAATCAACGAAATAACAAAATAACTGATCCGACAGTGTGGTTAGAGGTCAGAATGCTTGATCCAGTAGTCATGCTGTGAAATCTAAAGTTTTTAGGGAAATAACATAAGGGAAACTTAGAAAATGAACTAAAAAAACACTATAAGTGTGTGTTTGTGTATGAATGGATGTACAGCTCTAAAAAGTGTATAAATATGTGCATATATGTATTTGAGTATGTAAATATGTGCAAAAGTTTGAAAAATCAAAAAAATCAGAAAATCAAAAAAAAAACAAAAAAACTAGTTACTAGTATGTGTACTGTGTATATGTAAATGCCTGTAAATACCTGTAAATAAGTAAAAAAAAAAAAGGGGCACTTACAAACTCTAGATGAAGAGGCGTCCTTTTCAGTGCTGTAGGGTTGAGAAACGCTGAGTCACTGCACCAGGAAGTGCGTGGGCGGAGCTGGAGCATGTGAACTGCTGGTGCTGCGACATGGAAGCTGTTGAAGCTGTTGCTGCGTCTCTCTGCGACCCTGGAGTGGAGGATCGCCAATCTTTTTCAGGTAAGCTCGTTGCCTAGGGGGTTCTGCTGCTAGCTGCTTCTCTCTGCACGCTGATTTTGCAGTGTGTGCAGAGAGAGAGCTGTTTTAGTAAAGAACGTAGCTCCTACGTTCTTGGCACTTAAAGCCTTTTTTCAAAAGAATGTAGGAGCTACATTCTTGGCAGTTAAAGGGTTATGTCTCACTTCTTTAGAAAAGTTCATAAAAAATTTCTCGAGTTAAGTAAAAGACAGAGTGTCTCTTATCTTTGCTTTAAACACAACCCCTCGTTTGAAAATGCTCAAAAATATAAGAATATTTTGGATGAACTTAAAATTTGGATCAAACTGAGACAAAGTTTCTTTGCATCCTTCTCACAGGCTAACTTAATAATTTAAGTAAGAAAGCAAATAATTTGCTTTTTAATCTTACTAAGGCTGAAAACAAGCAGGCTAAACTTATCAAGATAAAAGATACTCATAACCAGCTAACTAATGACCCCAATACAATTGTAGACATTTTCAAAGATTATTACAAAGACTTATACTATAATCCAAACATAAACTCTGATAAAATGGAGAAAGTTGCAAAATCCCTCAGATCTCAAAAGTTTAGTTGGAAAATCTAAACAGTCCAATTTCTACAGAAGATGTGTCTAATATAATTAATAACTTAAAAACTACAAAGGCAGGCGGTCCTGATGGCCTAACTCCTTCTTTTATAAAATTATGAAGGATAAAATCTCACCTTTTCTAACTAATTTATTTAATGATATTTTATCTTATGGAAAAAGTCTACCTTCTAGTTGAAATTTCAAATCTTAGAGTCATCCCCAAAAAAGACAAAGACTTATCTCTTCCCTCCTCCTATAGGCCAATATCCTTATTAAATCAAGATATCAAGATATTATCCAAGGTTCTTGCATATAGGCTTGCTTTAATTCTTCCTTCTATAATCGCTGAGGCCCAGAATGTTTTTATTAAAAATAGATCAGGAGTTAAGAATATTAGGGCTTTAATCCATATTTTATATTTCGCCAAAAAACACAGAATTCCTAGTTCTATACTTAATATTGATGCTGAGAAGGCATTTGATAATATTACTTGGAAACATCTATTTACTTGCTTTAAAAAAGTTTGGCATCACGGGCCCCTTTTCCAATATATCAGATGTCTTTATAAAAATCCTAAAACACAAATAATTTTGGGGGGAGTGAGGTCATCACCTTTTGAAATATTTAAGGGTACCAGACAGGACTGTCCTTTTTTACCCCTTTTATTTAATATTGCATTAGAACCCTTAGTTCGTTTCCTTGATCAGTCTAAGTCAATAAGGGGAATTAACATTAATAGTAGACATCTTAAGATATTAGCCTTTGCTGATGATTTGTTATTAATTTTAAAAAATCCTGAGTCTTCGCTTAAGTTTGTTTTTGATTTAGTCCAAGACTTTGTCTTTTTCTGGCTATAAAGTCAATGTTGAGAAATCTGAAGTAATGGATATAAATGGTTCTTTTTTCTAATTCTCTACTTCAGAAATGTCATCTTATATACCCAAAGAATCAGATAAAATATTTAGGATTAATAATTCCTTCATAATAAAGAAAAATAATTTGTATTCTTTAAATAATTCACCAGCCTGTCAAAAGGTTTCCTCCATGTGTGAAAAATGGGCCAATTCTCCCCTTAATATTAAGGGTCGAGCACTCTTTTTTAAATCTTTGATATTTCCCAAGCTAATATATCCGTTAATTAACCTCCCATTGCTTATTACACATTATGATATTAAGAAGCTTGACTCTGCTTTGAATACATTTATTTGGAATGGCAAAAAAGCAAAAATTGACCTTAATAAGTTCAGAGCTCCAGTTAAACTAGGCAGGCTTAAACCTTCCTGATTTCAGAGCTTTTAATTTATCAGCCCTCACTAGATCTTACCATGCCCTCCCATTCTAGCCCTCTGTTCTTTTCTTTGGTTCTCTCAATTCACATTATTTCCTTTCCTTCTATTCCCTCATACCCACGCCCCCCGTTGTTACCTTATACTCACCTGTTCTGATTTTTGCTTAGTTTTACCTTTAAACACCTTTTTTCTTATACTTTGTTTTAGCATGCTTCCACCACTTTAATTTTATGCTTTCACTTTTTGCCGATTCCTTCTTTCCTTGCCCCATGCTATTGTCCTTTTCTATTTTTTTCTTCAGCTTCCCTATTTTATGATTGTCTATGTTTTTCTTTTGTGTTCTAATACCTTTTCATTGTTTTAGCTGTTCCATTTTTCTCCTTTCCCTTCTGCCGACTCACCTTTTCCTCTGGCAGTGATACCCTATAATTATGTCAAATAGAACTGCACATGGAGAGGATAAGTTGGGCCCTATTCATCTAGATAGCAGCCCTAGTATTAGCATGGAGTCCCAAAAGACAAATAGGCTAATTCCATAAGGATCATGTATATTTTCATGTTTCTTCATAACTGGATTAATAATAATAATTTCGTTTTTATCTAATTTACTTTCCCACATATTCCATATATGTAGTTCTTACTTCAAAAAGAAAAATTGTATAGTTAATATCGTCATTGCCATTGACGAATATAAATGAAGGGGGCACCAAAAGTTCCTCGCCGGGGGGCCCTGAAAGATTCTCTACAGAGGGGGCCCCCACATATTCTAGTTATGCCACTGAAGAATAGCCTCCAGAATTCTGTATATACAAAGGCAAGGACAGCACTTCTACAAAACTGAAGGTGTGTATGTTCAGTACTTAAACAATTTCTGGGGTATTTCACAGGTAAAGGGGTAAAATCTGCAAAGTATGATATTAAGAGTACAACCCCAAATTTAGCTATTGCCTCAGTTTTAGGGTGTTTGGTGGCTGCATCTTTAGTGGGGTATCTTTTCGTTCAGGAGAAGTTGCAGGCTGATATTTAGTAGGTTTTTTTTAGTTGCCATGGCAATTTTGGGGATAAATCTAACTTTGGACCTTTTTTCTTCATTTCAGGGCAAACTGCATCCACAATTCTGCATGTAGGAAAGCAAGGATGGTGCCACTGAATGGCTGCAGGTGTGCACTTTTAAGAAATATATAGTTTGTGGGGGGGTATTTCACAGGTAAGGGGGTGTTAAGACTGGAGAACTGCAAGGTGTGCACCTAGAGCGCAGTCCCAAACTTTCTAAAATTTCCCTTATGTATTACCCTGTTTTGGGGGGTTTTGGGGGGTTTTGGGGCGTGTCTTTAGGTGCACCTATTATACGTGCAGGGTATTGTTTAACTCTGGAAACTTGTTCGTTCATATTTGGATTCATTGGAATATTTTTATTGGTGTATTTTTGTCACATTCCCTTCTGAAATTTTTTGTCAGTAAATGTATTTTTTCTTTGAAAAAAACACAAAAAATATTTTCTTCTTTATTTCATTTTTTTTTTACATATTTCACTCAAAAGTTTTGTTATATCTCCAGAAAAAGTACAGAGTATTTGTATGTACACTGACTAATACTATCATACATAATACTATTCCATTATAGCACTGACTATCTTATTAAAATAATAAGCAGGTCTCGGGGGAGCTGAAATTAGAGCAGGATAAGCATTCATTTATGTAGCGGATAATTTTATTTCCCAAAACACTGCTACCCAGGGCAATCCCAAAACAAATGAAAGGTTCTCAGCTTCTCCCATGTCACATTTCACACATTTGGCTCTGTCATAATCCATAGCTTTAAGCCTCAGGGGTATAATATAAATTTGGTAAATCATCTTAAATTGGATCATTCAGTCCCTAAGGGATATTAGATATGGATATAAGTTATCTTTGGCTAACTCTCATTGGTCTTCTTCTAGGGATAGATAAGTGACAGCCAATTTAGTTTGGCTCTGTCAAATGGAGCAGTTTGGGAGGACAGAATTATGTTATACAACTGAGGTAGGGGGCGCACAATCTTCCTATGTAGTCAGTACAGGTGTGGCTAAAGAGGTCATTAGCATATCCCTCCTCCTGTTACCCATGAAGCAGCGTGACAACATATCAGGGAGATTCCTGTAGAGGGACCACTTGACAAGTGCCCACACTCAATGGCCCAATTGGGGATGTGTGGTTAAATGTATAGTATACAGTATGCACGGGGATGTAGTGCCAGCTATATACCACCGCAGTAAATTTCAGACAAAATTACATAATGTAAAGGGGACACGGTAGTCACTCTTAATTGTGTGTGGGGGGGTTCCAGATGAGCCACGCCTCACGGACCTTGTAATTTAGCATGCAGATGAGAAATGGATGAGGAGGACCTCATGGTGGTAAAGGTTTTGTTGGAATCTAACTTTTTAAATTATTTAATAAATAGTATTTTTTTCTTCAAGAGGAATGGTGCCATTCATTTTTTTCATATTCTGAATCGCTGCAGTTGAGGAGCCCTGCATGATTGTGGGCACACCTGGTCCTAGTTAGTCCCTCCAGAGCACCTTGGGAGGGCATTCAGGGTGTACCCTGCTATTGTCAACAATTCGTAGTAACATAACATAGTAAGTTATGTTGAAAAAAAAGACATATGTCCATCAAGTTCACCTTTTATGTCTCTAAACAACCTGCCTAACTGCTAGCGTTATTTCTGCTCAGCTGGTTCTCTAGACTATCTGACTTACCAAGAGCATGGTTACAGTGTCCACCAGAGCGGAGACAGATACAAGAGGTCTTATGCACTCAACCCATTATCAATATATTTAAGACATTAAAGGAATGCCCATTAAAGGAGTTCTGTATTTTGCTTCCACACTTCTTCCGGTTACAACTGTAGTATTTCTGGTCAGGTGATCTCTGAGGCAGCACAGAGACCATCACAAAATGGTGGTTCAAGGCAAAAGATGTAAGGGCAATATTTTTTGTTCAAGTTTATTGAACATATATAGGGTTAGACAATGCATGTAGCAGAATATGCAGTAAACATTACACTTAAGTAACCAGAGAAAGACTTAATGGACTGTTTACAACATAGTTATAGTCACATTGCTTATCTTCTACCACACTGTACAGCTATAGAGAAAATCAACACACCAGTGTTGCTGAGGAGGGTATCTACTTAGCCAAGGATCCCAAATTTTCCTAAAGTTGATCCAACTCCCCTTGAGCTTTGCTATCAAGTACTTTGTAGTGGTTAGTTGGGACATGGCTGTAATCAAGTGGGTGGTATCTGGAGGAGCCTCTGATTTACAGTTTAAGGTTAAGAGCCTACGCATTTGAAATAAAGGCTCACTTCATAGCTGCACTGATGGCTCAGCTCAATCTAGTCAGTGGCTGACTCAGGATATGAGCCATAAACCTTTAATAAAAATTAATGTAAACAAGGCTCCAGGGCCTGATGGCATACACCCCCAGGTTCTAAGAGAGCTTAGTTCAGTTTTAGACCAGCCCCTATTCAGTAGCATCACTAGAGGGAGCGGGCCGTGGTGCGTGACGCTCAGCCGGGCCCCGTCCCCCTCTGTACGGCTGCATTTTCAGTGGCGCACGGGCTGCAGGGGGGGCCCTGAGGGGGTGCGGGCCTTGGCCCGCTTGCACCCCCTTCTCCCCCAGTAGTTCCACCACTGCCCCTATTCCTGATATTCTCAGATTCGCTTTCATCTGGTATGGTACCTATGGAGTGGAGAAAAGCTGATGTCATTCCAATATTTAAAAAGGGATTATTATCTCAGCCTATGCCATTTAGTTTGACATCTGTGGTGGGCAAATTATTTGAAGGCTTGTGAAAAGATCAGCCTAGATATTCAGAAGGGGTTTTTGACAGTGAGAACTGTGAAGATGTGGAATTCTCTCCCTGAATCAGTTGTACTGGCTGATACATTAGACAGATAGCTTTTTAGCAAGTCAGAGAATACAGGGTTGTGGAAGATAGCTCATAGTACAAGTTGATCCAGGGACTAGTCCGATTGCCATTTTGGAGTCAGGAAGGATTTTTTTCTTCCTCTGAGGCAAATTGGAGAGGCTTCAGATGGGTTTTTTGCGTTCCTCTGGAGATAGAAGGTTGAACTTGATGGGCACGTGTCTTAGTTCAACCTAACTTACTATGTTACTATGTATAGCTGCTTGCGAGTTTACATTGTTGCCAATCTGAATGTTTAGTATGCATAATTTGGGATCACGGGTTAGATTAACCCCAGTTATCTTGGACACCAGTGCTTTATTCCATTAAATTTGTATCTATGGGCAACGCCAGAGGGTATGTAATAATGTCCCTCCTCATGTTTACATCTTAGGCACAGTGGTGAAAGATTGGGAAACATTTTATGTAATCTGCCCCTCGTGTAATAGGCCCTGTGGTGTATATAGAACTGAATTGTTCTATGCCTTGTGTTTATGGATACCTGACAAGGAGCCTTGAGAGCAGCCGACCACTGTGCATCAGTAAAATCCCCCAGGTCTTTTTCCCATTGCAGTCTGCACCTTAGTGGTCTTACCGTGTTACATAGTTACATAGTTAAATCGGGTTGAAAAAAGACAAAAGCCCATCAAGTTCAACCCCTCCAAATGAAAAACCAGCATCCATACACACAACCCTCCATACTTTCCCATAAATTATATATACCCATACCTATACTAACTATAGTATCACAATAGCCTTTAATATTAAATATGTCCAAAAAATCATCCAAGCCATTGTGGCATTAACTGAGTCAGCCTTCACAACATCAGATCTACAAATCTTTGTTCATTAGGGTTTAAGGAAACCTTATTTTCTTGAACTAGTTATTTCCTGTTCAAACTGCTTTTGTTTACACACATGCTGTTCCATGTAAGGGTTAAAGTAGACTGTCACCCAGACACAAAAATCTGTATAATAAAAGTCTTTTTCGTATTAAACGTGAAATCCAATTTCTATTTTTTATTAAAGCGTTCATAGCTCATTTAAAAATCTTAGCTGTCAAACAGTGTCTGCCCCTCTTCCTTAGGCATAGAGGCTGGGCAGACAATTACTTTCACTTTCCATTCAGCACTTCCTAGATGTCACTGCTCTCCCCACATTCCCCCGTTCTCTTCACCATGTAATTGTGTAGCCAGTACATGGGGATGGACATTGGGTCTCCCATTCTGGTGCACAAACAAGATTCTGACATGATGCAAGGCTTGCCTTAATAATAGTGTCCACAAAATGGCTCCTGCCTGCTTGCTATAATTATAAATTCCCAAACTGAAGGAAACAAGATTCAAATAATTTATATAGTGTAATTAAAGTTCAACGTGCTTGACTAATGTGATGACATTTAAGTTGTGCTGGGGAGTTGTGCCTACTGTGTGGTCTCTTTGAAGCCGATCCAAGCTCGGATCAAGTATTGTGTTGTAATCCCTTATTGTTATAGCAGTAGCATATGGATATTGTGCAATAAATTGTACTAGTTGAACTATACAGTCATCTTTGAAGCGTTATGTACATGGAGGCTATAACAACCTCTTGCGATTGAAGATATCCGTGTATGAAAATAAATCTGCCCTCCTTGTCAGTCTTAACTGACTCAAATCTAACGGGTACACTTTTATGTATCAGTATGGCCACTCCTCAGGAATGCATAGAGAATGGGGCCTGATAGAACCAACCCACCCAGGGGAGTTTCATGGCCAGTGCCTTAGCTCCCACCAAATGTGTTTCTTGCAGCAGGATGACCTTGGCATTAGATTTTTTGAGGTAGTCTAAGGTTAATCTGCGCTGAATGGCATTATTGAGGCCCCTTACATAACATCTGATAACTTTAAGGGACATTTATGTTTGAGCTACCAATTTGTACTGGATAGTACTTCTGCACATACTTAAAAAACAAATAACTGAAGATTAAGGTGTATACATAACTACAACAATAAAGTGTCTGTGCACGCGTGCAAAGTGGCGCAGTTTGTGCATGGTGGTCCGAGCAAAGCCTTCATGCTCGGTGCGTCACAGTAGGGGGGTGGGGGGGCCGGAGGGGGGCCCTGAGCCCCCCAGTCCGACCCTGGTTCATATAACGATTTTTCGGCCGACATTGGTCAGAGAATTGATCGGCCAGGTTAAAAAAAGTTTTTTAAACAATGGTTTCAAGATAAGATTGGTCTAACGATAACAAAATCTTCAAAAATCTATGGCCAGCTTTACATTTCCCAACAATAAAACAAATTCCGCCTCCCTTTCTGCACATAGCCCCAACTTCTGGCAGAATTTCTCCCTAAATGACATAACTTATCAAGGGCGCAAACTTATGCTGGGCCACGTGTGGCCGTGAATTATCCAACAGTAACTCAGTTAGTAGGTAAAGTGAGGAATGAGAGGGACACTGTCCCTAAGGAATGGGTTCATATTGACCCTCCATTTGTTAGGGTTCTGGTTGCAGTAGATAGTGGGTGAGCATATACTACCTCCTACCCCAAAGCTCACAGGTGAGTGTTATATAACATGACAGATTAATTACAAATTGCTTGTTGGTTAGAGTAATGTAAAAGTAGGGGCAGTAATATTGCAGGTCACGTGGCTTTGACATTACTCATGGAGGTGTACCGATTAGGTCAGGTGGAGATTATCACGAGATGGTTGCATGCGTCATGCATCATGTATTATGTTCAACAATCCTCATGGGGCTAGGCCTGGATATTCTATGTATCCAACCAGTTGCTGAGCTCCTGTGGGTTCATGAAGAAGTGCCCATCTGCGACTACTAGTCTAGCTGGGTACAGCTTTGTGTAAGGAAGATTGAGGTCCCGGAGTCTTCCTTTCCTATTTAGAAATTTCACTCTTCATCGCTGGACTTCAGCAGAGAAATCGCCAAATATCGATATGCTTGGTGCCTGGTACATAAGAGCCTCCCTGCCTGCGACAGGACTGTGTCATGGTCCCTAGCATTCAATAAGCAGGCTATTAGGGGGCAAGGAGGTGCCCCTGGGATTGCTGATTTGGTGGGGATCCTGTGGGCTCGCAGAGAATGAGCTTCTGTCAAACTGTTCAGTTAGCCAGGTTTCAATAAAGACCTCCAATTTCCTCTGGGAAGCCAATGAATCTTAAGTTGTTCCGCCTCAGCCTATTCTCAAGATCATCTGATTTAGAGTTGCATGCAGCTACAGCTTGGTTCAGGTGCAGGACCCGCTCTGGTAGGGGATGGCAGATGTCTTCAATGTCTTCCAGGGCTGCGGCCCTTTCTCACACCTTTTGCAGATCTTGCTTAATAATTGATAATTCAACTTTTTTTCCCCCGTTTTTAAGAATATCAGGCTGGTGCATGATTCTTTAGAGGAGCGTATTTCAGCCAGCAGGCTGGACATGGTTGGCTCTTAAGATTTAGGTAATCTAGGTCTTTGGTCATCACTCATAGCAGGGCCTGGGAAAAGGCCTCCGGTGCCATTTTGATCAGCCTGGGACTCCCGTGCATACTTTTCCAGTCTCGATGCAGCCTCGGAGGCTCTCTTTTGAGCTTTATTTTGGCCCATAAGTAATCTCTGGGGTAAGGCCTCACAGGGCACTTCCCACATATCCATTTTTTAGCTGTGTTTTCAGGGTAAAAGCAAGATAATATGAGACCGAATGACGGAGCTCTTCTAAGCAGCGTCCTTTCACATGTAGCTTCAAGCCACGCCCAAAAACAGTAATATTTACTTAAATATATATATAAGTTTGGTAAGATTCTTTAATATGTCACTTAATTGGATATAATTGGATATAAGATATCTGTTGCTTAAGTATTTATTTTGGGGTTATAGTTTTCCTTTAAGACATTTTGTGCCTTGAGCTACTAAAAATGCCCTCTCCTTTAAGGGTCTGGCCACATGGGATTCTGATTCTGGGAGATTAGTAGTCAGAAAACAAACTCTTCTTCTTTGCGGCGACTAATCTCCCGGATCTGTCTTCCCCTGCCTTCCGACAGCTAAAATGAAAATCACCTGGGGGCAGGCACTCAGAGCGATTTGTTTTTCTGAAATCGCCTGAAGTTTGCTCGTGAGGCAATTACAGGCAACTTCGGAAAACGAAGAGCTCCAAGTGCCTGCCCCCAGGCGATTCTCATTTTAGCTGGTGGAAGGCAGGGGAAGGCAGATCGTGGAGATTAGTCGCCGAGAAGAAGAGGAGATTTGTCGCATGGCGACTAATTTACCCGAATCTGCCCATGTGGCCAGACTTTAAACAAAACAGGGATGGTTGTCCAAGTATTTAAAAAGGGATTTTGTGCTCAAACTAAAGGTTTTGTGCCAGTGGTTTAGTAGGGAAGATTTTGGGGTAGTAAGGGACAAGATACTTATGCAAATCACTAAACTATAAATTTGTTGGACAAGATCTGTTATGCACAACACGCTAGTGCAAATTTAATTACCTTCTAGGAGGAGGTGAATAGAAGCATAGACACTGGGATGACTGGATGTGATCTACTAAAGCATTTAATGTACTGCACAGAAAATTACTGATAAAATTTAGGAAATTTGGAAATGAACCTAACATTTGACAGTGTTCTAAATGGAGTGCAGATGGGGTACTTGTGTTGAGGATCTCCTTAATTAAGAATAAGTTTTTGGGAGAACAATCTGTCACTGTTGGGGTTATTTGCAAGGGGACTTGATTACTCTTTATAAGTACTTCATAAGTACTTCATAGGCCATTATAGTCAGAGAGTATGAACCAGAGGCCACCCCTTTCTACTATATTCGCAGCAGCATAGTTGATTTTTCACAGTAAGGGGAGTGAAGATGTAATGGCAGATTCTATAGAAACCCAGTGAGGTCCAAAAAATACTATTATTTTAGAAAATCATAATGTGAGAAATTTGTCTTGGATAACTGCACACATTATCAGAGGGAAACTGTATAGTGAAGGCATCCCATAAATTATTCCTACCTGTATGGTTCACAGAGCCTGAGAATGAAATAGAGTGTATTAGATCTGCAAAATATCTAATGATATTCCCTTACGAAGTGCTATAGCTGCTCTGGACCTCTTCACAGGGGAAAGGTCAGGAGTATATAAGTGGGGTTCTTATCCAACATCATCTTAGTGGGCACCAGTACATTTATTTGCAGTAAAACGTTTTTCCTAATAAAAAATAATGTAGCCATCTCACCTGTTTCAGTTTCCAACTGAATTCTGCTGGTTTGTAGATCATATCCTCTGAAACCAACTGGCGGAGGAAAAAAACTAGCTTGCAGTTGTGTATGTAGAGAGAATAGTGATGCTGATTTGTTTCTACTTAAAAGAAGAACAACAAAAAAATCTCAAGGAATAACCAGTAAAATAAGGTTACATCACCCAAATAAAAAAAAAAAACATCATTACATATGTTGCAGGTACACACATCTAGTGAAAATATATAATAAATACATTGGTACATTGGTCACTACAAATGGAAATTAATAAATTAAAACAGCCTCTATAGTAGATGGATGTTTCTGGATATCCTAATTTACTTTCTAGGTCATATTATTACCAATATTTTCTGAGCCTTTAGGTGAACACACATGTTTGACAGAATAATACAATTTTTTCTATATTTAGTTACCATTCTTAATATACAAAGAGCTTCCCCTATGTATGTGGCTAAGAGGCTCTATAAAAAGCACGAACTGGCAAGAATCTTTTAAGGGGACCTGTAAACCAGATATAAAAAGCATAGTAAAAGTCCATTTCATATTAAACATGAAACATATTTTTTTTAAATTAATATATATATATCTATCTATATATATATCTCTATTTATCTATATATATACCCATTATAAAGGCAACTAAATATTTTGCCAGTGAGGCGTTCTGAAAAGTTCAGACATGTAGGAGAAAAAATTGCTTTGGTATGCTCAAACGTTGCATCCTGCCAGAGGGAATTTTGTGGAAAAAAAAAATAAGTTAAAGGATAGCCAGCATCCCGTCCAAATGCAAGTACTGGTTAACCTAGACAATTAAACTTTGAAGGTATCAAATAATATACTGAAAAACAGTCCATATTTAAAAAAATGTTTCATGTAAATAAAGCATTTAAAATATTTATACATATATAAGATCTATTGTTCAGAATTCTCTGGATACCAGATACCTGTCCTTAATTTGAATCACCATGCCTTAAGTCTTCTAAAATCATTTAAATATTAAACAAACCCAATAGGAATGTTTTGCCACAAATATGGATTTATGCAGTTTAGTAAGGCTAAAGTACACGATATTGGTTTTCTATGGACTCTATGGAAGATGGTCTTACTGTAATTCAAAGGTTTCTGTATAATGGGTTTCTAGATAAGTGATTCCAACTGGTATTTTCCTAATAGTATGTGCTTAGATAACACATATGGAAATACTGCCATTTAAAGTACTAAAGTTGGCTCCTATATGCTCACACATAAACGTAGGTTACATCCGCCAGTGAATGGACAGAGCTGTCTTACTCTCACACTTCTTTATGTAATAAAACCTCCCTTTCTCCAGGTCCAGTAAATAAGCACAAAGAACACCGCAAAATGGTGTCTCAGAGTGTAATATTTACTGTTGTGCATTTGCAAATTAGGTAAGATTCTTTAATATGCCACTCTATTAGGATATACATAGTAACATAGTAAGTTAGGTTAAAAAAAGACACACGTCCATCAAGTTCAACCTTTGAACTCTATTTTAACCTGCCTAACTGCTAGTTATCTGTGGGAAGCTCTAATTATAACTTATTTATGGGCAGTACAGTGGCTCAGCAGCATTGTTAAAAGATTGATTCTAAGGGGGTACATACTCCCTGAGTGGGTTTGCTCTGGGTAATGAGATTTCCTCCCACACTTGCATTATGCATTAAGCCTGCTTGAGGTAAGTTTCAAGAGGGAAAAAAGCAAAATAAAAATTTTCTTACAGAGTAATTTTATAGTTGTTTAAAAAGAAATGTTAAAAGAAGTATAATATAATATAAATGCAGGTATAAATGCAACTGTAAAACAGAAATAACCAAAATACCTGTTTTGTCAGAATAGCACAAAATTGATTCCTTCTCTCTGCCTCCAGTTCTATGTCGCATCCAAACAGAAATCACAAAGGGCTCATCCAGGTTCAAAGTCACAAAATCATCTGGAATCTTTACTGCCTGAGTGCCATTGAATTCAAACACCTGGTCACTCTCATGCCCATTATCTGTGGGAAGCCCTAAGGTCCAGTTTGTGGTAATGCTGGGAGTTGGAAGCAGTTCTACTACATCAGATGAAGACCCTGCATACAAAATTACAATATGCAACAAATTATTTTCCATATTATTATCCTGAATTTCTTCTGTCTAAAAATTGCAAGTATTTTGTAATGTAGTGCCAGACCTAGGTATTCTGGTATCCATGGCAATCTATGAATGTGTTTATAATGGGTTGAGTGCAGAGGACCTCTTGTATTTGTCTATAAGTATTTTGTGGTCATAGCCTCATTGCACCCCCGCCTAATGTTTTTAAGAATTAGTGGTGAGCATAACTTTCCCTTGTTTGTTATAGTTATACAGGAGCAGTGACCAACTTCTTGTTGTAGCTCCCACCCTTCCCAGCTATAGTCAGGTGATCCCACTGGTGTCTAATAAAAGGGCAGCCACGTTTGGGAGTTTTACTTTGAAAGCAGCTATTAAGTTGCAGGTAAAACGTAGTCCCTTTGTAAAATGTATAATTAAGCAATTGAATTCTTAATGAATCAGATGAAAATTGGGCGTGGGACTGGCCAGATATGGGATGGCTTTGACGTGGTTGGCCAGCTTGGATATGTTGCAATATATGGACAAACAATCCTTGTTTTGTTTAAAGGGTAAGGCATTTTTTAGTAGCAGTATGCACGGAATGTCTGTCTTGAATGTGTTGATAATGGGTTGAGTGCAGAGGACCTCATTCATATATATATATATATATATATATATAGGTACAATCAGGAGCACTCACGGTTGTAATGAAAAAGGTATATCTTTTATTGGAGCATTACAAACTACCCCACATCAACGCGTTTCGGTTCTCTCAGAACCGTCGTCAGGATGCACCCAGTGGTCGTCACATGATGTATAAATACAAACATCCACCAATCAGTGTGAAGTGTCAATTAAAAATTCATGTCAGTGAACAAGCTCATCATTTAAATGTTAATCACAATTACAATACTCATTGAAAACATATACATAAGTGATAAAATCGTATACAAAGTGTAAAAATGTGTTCCTAAAATTGTCATAAAAAAGCACGTGCTGGTGAACCAACCAAGCCTCATCAACATATGGGCATGTGTGTTAAAAATTATTTTATATAACTAGAGGTATTTAATAAACTGGGTTGCCGTGGATGCCATGGAGGTATAGCCACAATCTGGGGTAACAAATTATCAAAAAGTTAACATTTGGAAAAATAGTGTCGGTAAAGGCTTAATTAACAACAATGTTGCATAAAAAGCCCAGCCAACCAACAAATATCCATTTACCTTAGAATGTACATCACTGCCAAAATGTCAATCAAGTGGGTTTGCATCTATATTTATACTGCATACAAGATGCCACAAACCAATATTCATAACGAACTTTTACTTTGATCCAAACTTCTAATGGTTATTTAGAGAGACATTTTGCTTGGATAGGCCAATTCCTGCGGTCATCCCCGCATATATATATATATATATTTTTTTTTTTAGACATTTTGTTCTCTTTCACTTTAAGGGCCTTTCCTGGGGCGGTCTTTTAGTTTACCCAGTAAAACAATATATTGTTTTTTTTTCAGGACAACCTGAACTTTAAAAATATTCAAGAATTTTGGTGTAATTCTACTTCTGTAAAAAAAATATAGGCTTCTAAGTGTCTAATAAAATGAAAAAAAAAATATGTTTCACAAAGAACATATATCAGAAACATAATTTATTTGGAAAGGTCTATGTCTCCTGAACGAGGCAATACCAAATATATATAGTTTAATGGAGACTTCTCACTTGTATAGATCAAAATCTCTAAGCAGTACACTACCAAAGTTCCAAAGCACCGCTCCCCAAACGGCATACTTCTGATTTCAAGGCCAAAAATTCCACTAACAGTAGGTGTACCCAAGAAAACTATCCATTAGTATAAAGAACAGATTCTGGTGAATCAAAAATGGGTAAATATATCTTTGTACTCCAAACTACCAAGTTGCAATTGTTTCCTAAAGTTATGTTTTATAGAAATTGGTGAATTTCTTTAAAAATTACCTCAAAGCTTCCACTCTACAGCATCATATCTCCCACACATCATTAGGTAGCTGTAAGAGACATACCTGGTGGTCTGGTGGTCTAGTGGTGGGACGCCCGCCGTGTCGTGCTGGTTCAGTTAGGCCGCAGGCGCCGGATCGCGTGGGCGCACGTTAGGCCACAGGCGCCGAATCTCTAGGGGTATTTAAAGGCGCAGGCGTGCTGACGTATGACGTCAGCGCACAAAGGCGCGAAATTTAAATATATTTAAAGCCCAGTCTGTCTGTTGGTAATTGCCCGTGATAGAACTTGTTTCTAGTGGTTCCTGAGCCTTGCGCATCCGATCTGTATCTAGTCTGTTTGATTACACGTGTTTGACCCAGCCTGTTCCTGACTATTCTGCATTCTGTATCCTGACCCTTGCTTGCCTACAACAACTCTTCCTGCTTAACCCCTTGATTGACAACCCGGTTTGACCCTAGCCTGCCTGACGATTCTTGTTATCTGCCTGCCTCGACCCAGCCTGTCTGACGATTCTCTTGCCTGCTGCATTTGTATTGTGACCTTCGGCCCAAAAGACTCTGCTAACAGCCGTGCCCCTTTGCCAGCCAGAACATCTCGCCTTGCACCTCTCGTTAAGTCCAGGTAGTACCCAAGTAAGCTGAGGGCTCCTCCCGAAGCCCAACGGTGGTCACACTACTGGTGAAGCCGAGCCGAGACCAGGGTGCTTGGAACTTGTTCTGGTATTGGGTGCCGGTCGTGACAGTAGCAATGTAAAACACCCCAAATATGAAAGCCTGGGGTCCACTGAACAGTTTGATGCCCAATATGTATTGATTTACCTAAACATGTGGTATATAGGGGCCCTAAAATGTAGACACCCCATTTGAGCCATCAGTTCTGTAATTCCAGATACTGCAAAATCAACACATTTACATAGATTGGGGGGGGGGGCAAAGTTAGAAAAAAATAAGTTTACCCCAGAAAACCATATCTTTTCGAAAAGTACACATTCCCCCGAATCCAAATTGGGTACGCAAGTCTTTCTACTCCAAAGCACCAAGCTGCAAAACTTTCCTACGTTTGGCAATTTTAGGGACATTTTCAAAAATCACCTCAAAACGTCCACCCTGCCGCATCGTATGTCCCACATACTAATGAGTATCAAGATAAATCACCCTAAATATGAAAGCCTGGGGTCCTCTGAACAGTTTGATGCCCAATATGTATAGGTGTACCTAAGCACGTGGCATATAGGGGCCCCAAAATGAAGACCCCCCATATGGTCTGTCATTTCAGGTGCTGCAAAATCAACACATTTACATAGTTTTGGGGGCGGCAAAGGTAGAAAAAAGTACGTTCACCCCAGAAAACCATATATTTTCGGAAAGTACACATTCCCACAAATCCAAATTGGGTATGCATGTCTTTCTACTCCAAAGCACCAAGCTGCAAAACGTTCCTAAATTGGGCAATTTTGATGACATTTCCAAAAATCACCTCAAATTTTCCACCCTGCAGCATCGTATTTCCCACATACTTATAGGTATCAAGAGAAATCACCCGAAATATAAAAGCCTAGGATCCTCTGAACAGTTTGATGTCCAATATGTATATATGTACCTAAGCACGTGGCATATAGGGGCCCCAAAACGAAGACCCCTCATATAGTCTGTCATTTCAGGTGCTGCAAAATAAACACATTTACATTGTTTTGGGGGGGGGGACAAAGGTAGAAAAAAGTATGTTCACCACAGAAAACCATATATTTTCGGAATAACTCTCTTTTGGACCTTGTAATAACTAACAATACTGAACTCATCTCTAACATTTGTGTGGGTGAGCATTTAGGGAATAGTGATCATAACATGGTCTCCTTGAGATTCTGTTGCAGAAGCAATTCTATAAGGGAGTAACTAAAACACTAAATTTCAGACGTGCAAACTTTGACAGTATAAGGGCATCTCTGCAACATATTAAGTGGGAAATGCTTTTCACAGGGTTAAACACAGAACAAAAATGGGAAGTCTTTAAAATGCTGCTTGATAAATATACTTGTCAGTATATTCCACTTGTAAGCAAGGAACATCGTTGCAAAGCAAAACCTTTTTGGTTCAATAGAAGCGTTGGTGATGAGGTGGGTAAGAAAAGACGTGCTTTTAAAGGAGAACTAAAGTCAAAATACAAATACAGCTCAAAGTACTGGCCAGTATGTTAAGATCTGCTTACCAGAAGCGTATCTCCAACTTACTTTCCTTGTGAAATTAATCTGAAATTGAATTCCAAATTATTGCCAAGTAGATTGAAAGTATATCACGACAGTCTCTTAATAAAAATCCCCATCTCAGGGCATGCACATGCGCACAACCATGCCTCCATGCCCTGGGCATACGCAGATAAATTTCCATGTGCAAGAAGCTATACAAGTCACATGACACCCAAACGACATTACTATCTATGCTTGGTCCGTTCTAACAGCCTATTTAAACGTTGTGCTTGTAAAATCGTTGGTTAAACACACAAATAAATGAAATACTGATTACAGAACTCAGTCAGACAAAACACGCAGCCTTTCAACCTTTCCTCCCCTGTTTGCAACACTTGTACGCTGAGCGAGAGAGCTTCTGTAACCATAGAGACGCAATGCCGTTCTAAACTCCCGCTCCGCTTACAAGATAGTTTTGCGAACAGGGGAGGAAGGGGGAGGAAAGGCTGCGTGTTTTGTCTGACTGAGGTCTGTAATCAGTATTTCATTTATTTGTGTGTTTAACCAACGATGTTACAAGCACAGGGAAGGCAGTGAGGATATAAGTTTAATGGGGAAGTGACGTATAGGGTTAAGAACATGGCGCCCTCAAAGTTATTGAAATGTTGATAAGTTTGGAATGTGAACAGAGCATTTAAAAGACACACAGACATAAGCTAACCCAGCGTTTCAGGACAGGGGGTAATTGGCAACATTTTGGGATAGTTTTCTAATTTTACCTTTCCTTCTCCTTTAAGGCTTTCAAGTTAGCTGGTACAGCCGAAACATTTATAAGGTACAAGAAGGCCAATAAATCATGCAAAGAAGCTATAAGGCAAGCTAAAATTGCTATAGAAAAGGATATTGCAGCAAGCAGTAAAAAAAATCCAAAATTATTTTTTAAATATGTTAATAGTAAAAAAATGAAGCAGGAAGGGGTGGGACCCTTACTATCAGAGGGGGGTCAGCTGGTTGATGAAAACAAAATAAAAGCGCAGATTCTGAACTCATATTTTTCATCTGTCTACACAAATGAGGAACCAGTAAGTGAAGGTTTCCTTCTTAACAGTCCCAATTCTAGTAATACAACTAATGATGCATGGGTTCACACATGAAGAAATTCAAAAGAGACTAGAACATGTTAATATTAACAAAGGTCCAGGGCCAGATGCTATTCATCCCAGGGTAATTAGCGAGCTTAGCTCTGTGATTGCCAAACCTCTTTACTTAATTTTTCAGGATTCACTGAGATCTGGCATAGTGCCAAGTGACTGGCGAATTGCTAATGTGGTGCCTCTATTCAAAAAAGGATCCCTTTCTCAGCCTCAAAACAATAGGCCAGTTAGTCTGATGTCAGTGGTAGGAAAGCTTTTAGAAGGGTTAATAAAGGATACGATACTGGACTTCATAGCAAATCATAATACTATGAGTTTGTGCCAGCATGGTTTTATGCGTAATAGATCTTGCCAGACTAACTTAATTTCTTTTTATGAGAATGTAAGCAATTGGCTGCATTTATCTCACCCAATTTCTTACATACAATTGTAAAACACCATAAATATTGATGCCAAGGGTCTACTTTACAGTTTGATGCCCAATATATATAGATATACCAAGGCAGCTGGCATCTACAGACCCCAAATAAAAATAGTGAATATGAGTTTTCTCCGCTGCCGATTCGCCTCCTGTGAACATAGACCCTTGTCTTCATATTATGTGCCTCAAGACCCGCCTAACAGCAAAGACCCCCAAAACTATATATTTTTGGAAAGTACACATTCTGCCGATTCCAGCAAAGATAACGACGTCTTTCTACACAAAACTATCAAACTGCAAAAGCTTTTCTAAACGAATAGGTGTTTACAACATTTCTGAAAATCTCCTAAAAATGTTGCAGTTTGCCTAGTTTATCACACACAATGTTTTACGTACAAAGAAATATCACTCTAAATATGGACGTCAGAAGGCTAATGAATAGTTTGATGCCCAATATGCATAGATTTACCAAAGTATGTGTTGTGTATGTACCCCAAGTGCATATGTATTTTCACGCTAGCCAACTAAGCTGCAGAAAAGAGAACCCTAACTGTGCGTTACGTGCCGTAAGCCCCCCAAACTGTAAAAAGACCCCCATTAACCCATATATTTTTGGAAAGCACATATTCTGGCGGATCAAACTAAGTAAAATCTATCTTTCTATACCAAAGCACCAAACAGCAAAACTATACTAAAGATACATAAGGAACAATAATGCATTTATAAAATTGCAATAAAACCACAAAAATAGCATAAATCAATGCAATAATTGTTCTGACAGCATAATTAATTAATGCGGTGACTTATTAGCCCAGATGAATTGCATGAGGAGCCTGTTAGCTTACTGTAATCTGACAGCCAAAAACGATTATCCAATAGTCACGCTGCCAAAATAACACGTTTTTAGGCAAAAAAACCAAAAGATAACAGTACAATGAATACATAAAAAAAAAAAAACACCTGTTTGTCTATACATATTTGTGCACTAATAAAAGTTGCAAGAGTGTGCAAATACATGTAACTAAGTGTAAATAACTGTACAAAAGGGACCAAGTGTGCTAAAATAAAAAAAAATACCAATCTTTACCAAAATGTATGTGTAAGTGTATAAATGTACTGTAAGTATGTGTAAGTGCCGGTCAGTGTGTAAAAGAACGCTTGTTGCCTAGTGGGGCTGTCTTCTCTCCCCACTCTCTGTGGAGGCGACAAAAGCCGCCGAAGCAGAGAGAGGGCTCAGCTGCTAAAGAACATACCATGTACGTTCTTGGCAGCCTGAGCATTTGCCTGCCAGCACGTACGCCGTACGTGCTTGGCAGGCAAAGGGTTAAAAGGCATTAACTGAATCAGCCATCACAACATCATCCAGCAGGGCATTCCACAACCTCACTGTCCTCACTGTAAAGAACTACCTACATTACTTCAAATGAAAGTTATTTTTTTACTAGTCTAAAAACTAGTCTACTACTAGACAAGTAGTATTTAATGGGGGAAACATATCCTGGTACAATGCCCTCTTATGTGCTTATAAAAACATGTTGCCTCACAAGAGTCTTTTTTCCAGAAAGAACAACGCCAACCTTGACAGTCTACCCTCATAATTTAAACCTTCCATCCCATTAGTTAATTTGCCTGTCTCTGCACTCTAGATCATTAATATCCTTCTTAAAAGAGATTGAACACCTTTAAACACCTTTTCAGTTCAGTTGGTTTCAGATTGTTCACCAGAAATAAAGACTTTTTGTGATTACTTTTCATTTTCCATTTGTGACCATTTTTCTAATATTGAAGAGTAAAGTTTAATTTTTCACCTTCTAAAGCAGCTCTGTGAGGGGCGGTCGCCGGCTCTTTAATGGTTTTAAATTAGTAATGAAAAAAGTTTACCCTGGTGGTCCAGTGGTTCTCCCTGGTGGGCTAGCACCCACCGCATGCGCTGGTTCTCCTATGGCGTTTATGTTCTCCTATGGTGCTAGTTCCTAGGTGCTTTATTTCTACTAATTCCTGTCTGATCTTCTGGTTATTGACCCTTGCTTTGCTTGACTATTCTGAACTCTGCATCTGACCCTTGCCTGCCTGTTTTTTCTGAACTCTCCAATCTGACCATTGCCTGCCTGATTATTGTGATTTCTCCAAATTCATGCCAAAATTGATACATTTAGTTGATACTTTTGTGATCTTTGTCTCTGCTGAGCAGAATCCCTTAGTTTAATTAAAGGCAGCTGTTAGAATTGATACAATAGTTGCTAATATTCCACAGCTGCTGCTGAGAAATATATCAATTACTTGTATTAACTAAATGTAGCAATTTATATCAGTTCAGATGCTCCTGGATCACTGAGCTGCCAGACTGAAACACTAGAGACATGAACATTAAGCTTTAAGCTTCAATTTTGGGAAAACTATAACAAATAAAAGATGGAAAGCATTTGAAAAATGTCGTTGTTTATGGTGAACAACTGAACTGAAAAAGTGTTTGGAAGTTAAACAACCCCTTTAAGGACTGGAGCCAAAACTGCACTGCTTACCAAGGACCTATAAAGAGGCAAAATGATGTTTTTATCCCTTGAGTTAATGCCCTTTTTTATGGAAGACAGTACTTTATTTGCTTTGGTTGCCACAGAATGACACTGCCTGGAATTAGACAACTTGTTATCTACAAAATTCCAGAGATCCTTCTCAATTAAGGAAACCCTCAATACATTGCCAGTGTAGAAATCACATTTATATTATTTCTGCCAAAGTGCATAAACTGTATCAAAAGCTTTGGTAAAGTTCAAGTAGATTACACCCACTGCCATCCTAGGGTGGAGGTTCCTGCTCACAGTAACCTGTTGTTTCCAATGAAGTCAAGTATCTTATCCCTTAATATCACTGATGTCAAACTAACCGGCCTATAGATTTGAGGCTGAGAACAGGAACCCTATTTGAATAGCAGCAACACAATAGCAATTGGCCAGTCTCTTGGCACCATGCCGGACCTCAATGAATCCTGAAAAATTAAGTAAATAGGTTTGGTGATCACAGAGCTAAGTTTGTTTAGAACCCTGGTTTCTCAGTTGTGTAAACAAACGAAAAATAGCAGTTCAGAATCTCTGCTTTTTCTCTGTTCCAATCGACCAACTGCCCACACCCCTGATATTAAAGGTTCCATCCCTTCGTGTTTCTTTTTTTACTATTTACATATTTAAAAAATCATTTTGGATTAATTTTACGCCTTAATGCAATACCCTTTTCCATCTCAATTTTAGCTTCTCTGACTGCTTTTTTTTGTGTTCCCCTTGACTGCTTTCACGTGGCAATTTTACAATCAATGCACTCAGTTGTACATAATACTTAATGTTTTCTCTTAAACAATAAAAGTGTTACAAATTAACTTTTCTTTATTCAGTTTTGTCAAGGGTATCCAAACCAATAAAAAAGATAAAGGTGGATCAGTGCATCACAATCTATCGTACCATAATAACATAGCAATCTATCTACTAGCTCGTAGTGCAAGGAATTTACTGTTTTAATTGTTTAATTTAGTGTTTTAATTGTTTCATTCTACCCTTCCCACCAGAATACATCATATAGCAGCTAAAAAACGGGTATAATCTGGTGTTGATTTGAATAAGACCCAGGACGTCCAGGCTTTTATATATTGATAAGGGGATTTATTTGTGCATGAGAGTAGCTCTTCCATTTGTTGTAACTGATTTATTTCTGTTACTCTCTCACCCACTGTAGATGGTCTAGAACATTTCCACTGTCTGGGAATTACAGTTCTGGCTGCTGCAATTGCAAAGGCTACAAAGGTACGATTTTCAACGGTGCGTTAGGAGATGGTATCGTTAGTAACGCTAAAGAGGGGTCTGGTGGAATATCTATCCCCGTGACTTAATTGAAAGAGATTGTCTAAGAGATTAACTGAAAGACTGAAACCCAGAAGGTTTGTATTAACTAGCAATCCCACCAAATGTATTTCATATCTCCTTTTTCCATGTTGCAGCGCCAGCATATATCTGAAACCCCAGGGTAAATAGTATGCAGGGTGTAGTTAGTGTCTTGTGCTTTGCATGCAGTTGCCAATTTGTGGGTAAGGACAAAGGACTGTTCCCAGTCCTTGACACTAAAAAAAGTATTGAGGTCCCTTTCCCATTGTGCTTTAAATTTAAGTTCTTGTGTACCTTTCAAGTCCAAGAGTAGGGAACACGCCTGCGCCAAAGTATGAGTAGGTTTCATTTTAGCCAAACAGAGTTCATCAAATGCTTTCTGCTAACAAAATTTTCTCTGGGTTTGCTCGAAACCAATGGATTAATTGATGTACATAAACTTCTGAGCAAAAGAATGCGTGGGGGTCTCTAAGATGTTTTCTAGAGGGGCCACTCCTGTTGTGCCTCTCATCCCATGCCAGTAATATATTGTGTGTTGTTATGGGTAACGTTGAAGTGTCTTGTCTGTCTTTGGGGTTTATCCAAGGTAGCGAAGCAAGTGGCTGCTTCACCTGAAACTGCTCTATCTGAATCCATTCTTTTTGGTCCTAATGATGGAAACAGTCTATCAATCTAGTGCAGGTTGCTGCTTGCCAGTAAATGTAATGTCAGGTAATCCTGCTCCCCCGTTCTGTTCGCACCTATGTAGGGTTGTCATTTTAATTTGCGGTGACTTATTATCCCAGATGAATTGCATGACGAGCCTGTTAGCTTTCTGTAAGATACTCATTTTAGGTGGCATGGGGAGGGTTTGGAAGAGGTATAAGAATTTTGGGAGGACTTTCATTTTTATAAAGTTAATACTCCCAAACCAAGTGAGCTTTGAATGGTCTATCTTTTGCAAGTCTGCTTTAACTTGGCTGAGCAATTTAGAATAAAGAGTGTCGCGGCTATGGAGCTGTCTTGTGGGACCAGAATCCCTAGGTATTTAAGGGAGTTAGACTGCCATGCAGACGGGAAATTTTGCTCCAATTTGGTCTTATTAATTTTGAAATTACTATAAAGGCCGAATCTCTCTAATTCTTGCATGAGTGGTAGGATTGATAGAAATGGGAATTTCACATAGACCAATAGTTCATCTGCAAATGCATCTGTTTTAACCACTGGGTCACCTATTTTCACACCCTGTATTAAGTTATTATTCCTGATTGCAGTTATTAATTTTTCCCATTGTCAATATATATAAAGCAGGGGGGACAAAGGGCACCCTTGGCGTGTTCCATTTGTAAGAGAGAAGGCTTCTGACAAAGTCCCATTTATCCTAACCCTGGCCTTTGGAACCATGTTTAGTGCCATCATTTTAGATATAAATATTTGCCCTAGCCCAGCCTGTAGGAGGGATTCCCTGAGGAATTTCCAGCTTACCCGATCAAAGGACTTTTCCATATGGAGGACGGAGAGGTCTTGATCATGCTGTCCCTTGCCTCCCGTCCCGGGACAAACCCCACTTGGTCAGTATGTATAAGCGTGTTTAATAGAGTTTTCAGCCTATTGGCCAACATCTTGGCATACAATTTTGTGTCGACATTCAACAGGGAAATGGGTCGGTAACTTGCACAGTTTGTCGGGTCTTTACCCAGCTTGGGTATTACTGTTATGGTCACTTCCAGAAAGGACTGGGAAGGTGGCTATTTGTCAGTGATTGCATTGAATGCTGGGATGATAAATGATGCCAGGGGGTCCCCTAAATGTTTATACAGCCCTCTGGAGAAGCAGTCCAGCCCTGGGCACTTCCCCTGTGGAGTTGTGGAGATGGCAAATTTGAGTTACTCCTGGAGGAAATGCTGATTCAGTGCTTCATGTATGTCTGGATCTAGCATTCACGTATATGTGTAGTTTCCGCTATGTAGTCCTTTAACTGTTGCTCATCAGGGGGTGAGGCTGCCTGTAGGTTATATAGTTTGGAGTAGTATTGTTTAAAAGTCAGGGCAATCTTATTGGTATGGTGGGTGATTTGTCCCTCGGCCGCTTGAATGTTCTGGATATAATTTATGTTTTGCTGTTGTTGTACAATGCAATTTCGCCAATAGCTTACCGCATTTATTGCCCCAAGCATAAAATTTCCCCTTGCCTCGCTCAACATATTTTTGGTATTGAAGCTGGGTCATTTCCCTTAGCTCCTGTCTAGCTCTTTGGAGTTTGCCATATGTATCCACATTGAGGTCGGCTTTATGTGTGGTTTCCAGTGAATCGATTTGTTGAAGTAATTGGTTATACCTCAATATCCTGGCTTTTTTGAGTCTAGAGCCGTTCTTGATAAGAGTTCCCCATAGCACTCCCATCTCGTCAGTGGGGCAGTATCATCCCCTTCGTGGTCTCTTTTAACCCTTTCCCTGCCAGCCGTTTTGTCCTAGATGTGACATCTACTGCCAAGCAGTTTTTAGATATTTTGCACTTTTTCACTTTAAGGGCCTTTCCTGGGGCAGCCTTTTACTTTACCCAGGAAAACAATATATTGCTTTTTTCAGGACAAAATATGCAGGAAATTTGGTGTAATTCTACTTCTGTAAAAAAAATATAGCTTCTAAGTGTCTACTAAAATGAAAAAATCATGTTTCACAAAGAACAATCACATATATCAGAAACATCATTTATTTTATGTACGAGAACACAGCCGATTTGGAAAGGTCTATGTCTCCTGAACGCGGCAATACCAAATATATATAGTTTTATGGAGATTTCTCACTTGTATAGATCAAAATCTACATGCAGTACACTGCCAAATTTCCAAATCACCGCTCCCCAAACGGCATACTTCTGATTTCAAGGTCAAACATTCCACTAACAGTAGGTTTACCCTAGAAAACTAAGTGGTGATTGCTCACTCACACCTGTCTGTGGAGGTAATTCCAGATTCCCTTGGTGCACCGTGATAGAGGTAATCGGCAACCTCAAATCTGATAATAAGAAAAGGCACACTGGCACACAAGTTGTGGATGCAGGTGAACACCTTGCAAAATTTTTAATTACCGGAAGTGCAATGTTTCGGGGCAAGCTTGAAAAGTTGCACTTCCGGTAATTAAAAATTTTGCAAGGTGTTCACCTGCATCCACAACTTGTGCGCCAGTGTGCCTTTTCTTATTACCCTAGAAAACTACCCATTATTAGAAAGAACTGATTCTGGTGAATCAAAAATGGGTAAATATATCTTTGTACTCCAAACTACCAAGTTGCAATTGTTTCCTAAAGTTATAATGTTTTATAGAAATTGGTGAATTTTTTGAAAAATGACCTCAAAGCTTCCACTCTACAGCATCATATCTCCCACACATCATTAGGTATCAATGTAAAACACCCCAAATATGAAAGCCTGAGGTCCACTGAACAGTTTGATGCCCAATATGTATAGGTGTACCCAAGCATGTGGTATATAGGGGTCCTAAAATGACACCTCATTTGAGTTATCAGTTCTGTAATTCCAGATACTGCAAAATCAACACATTTACATAGTTTGGGGGGGGGGGCAAAAGTAGAAAAAGGTAAGTTCACCCCAGAAAACCATATATTTTCAGAAAGTACACATTCCCGCGAATCTAAATTGGGTATGCATGTCTTTGTACTACAAAGTACCAAGCCGCAATTCATTCCTAAATTTGGTGATTTTGGTGACATTTCCAAAAATCACCTCAAAATTTCTACCCTGCAGCATCGTATTACCCACATACTTTTAGGTATCAATAGAAATCACCCCAAATATGAAAGCTTAGGGTCCTCTGAACAGTTTGATGCCCAATATGTATAGGTTTACCCAAGCACGTGGCATATAGGGGCCCCAAAACGAAGGCCCCCATATGGTCTGTCATTTCACGTACTGCAAAATCAACACATTTACATCGTTTTGGGGGGGGGGGGGCAAAGGTAGAAAAAAGTAAGTTTGTCCCAGAAAACCATATATTTTCGGAAAGTACACATTGCCAAGAATCTAAATTGGGTATGCATGTCTTTGTACTACAAAGTACCAAGTCACAATCCATTCCTAAATTTGGTGATTTTGGTGACATTTCCAAAAATCATCTCAAAATTTCTAACCGGCAACATCGTATTACCCACATACTTTTAGGTATTAAGAGAAATCACCCCAAATATGAAAGCCTAGGGTCCTCTGAACAGTTTGATACACAATATGTATAGGTGTACACAAGCACGTGGCATATAAGGGCCCCAAAAGGAAGACCCCCATATGGTCTGTCATTTCAGGTACTGCAAAATCAACAAATTTACATAGTTTTGTGGGGGGGGGCAAAAGTAGAAAAGGGTAAGTTCACCCTGGAAAACCATATATTTTCGGAAAGTACACATTCCCACGAATCTAAATTGGGTATGCATTTCTTTGTACTACAAAGTACCAAGTCACAAACCATTCCTAAATTTGGTGATTTTGGCGACATTTCCAAAAATCATCTCAAAATTTCGACTCTGCGGCATTGTATAACCCACATACTTTTAGGTATCAAGAGAAATCACCCTAAATATGAAAGCTTAGGGTCCTTTGAACAGTTTGATGCCAAATATGTATAGGTGTACCCAAGCACGTGGCATTTAGGGGCCCCAAAAGGAAGGCCCCCATATGGTCTGTCATTTCAGGTACTGCAAAATCAAGACATTTACATAGTTTTGGGGGGCAAAAGTAGAAAAGGGTAAGTTCACCCCAGAAAACCATATATTTTTGGAAAGTACACATTGCTACGAATCTAAATTGGGTATGCATGTCTTTGTACTACAAAGTACCAAGCCGCAAACCATTCCTAAATTTGGTGATTTTGGCGGCATTTCCAAAAATCACCTCAAAATGTCTACCCTGCAGCATCATATTATCCACATACTTTTAGGTATCAAGAGAAATCACCCCAAATATGAAAGCCTAGGGTCCTCGGAACAGTTTGATACACAATATGTAGAGGTGTACCCAAGCACGTGGCATACAGGGGCCCCAAAAGGAAGACCCCCAATATGGTCTGTCATTTCAGATACTGCAAAATCAACACATTTACATCGTTTGGGGGGGGGCATAAGTAGAAAAGGGTAAGTTCACCCCAGAAAACCATATATTTTCGGAAAGTACACATTCCCAGAAATCTAAATTGGGTATACATGTCTTTGTACTGCAAAGTACCAAGTCGCAAACCATTCCACATTTCCAAAAATCACCTCAAAATTTCTACCCTGCGGCATCGTATTACCCACTGTGATATGGTAAAAGAAAAATGCATGTTAATTCAGGGGTTAAGGGCCCTGGATGAAAGATATTGCAGTTGAAAAACTGCATTGTTATTCTTCTTTAGGGTATCCAGGGCTGGAATGGAGGGAAGGATCTGGGCGGGCCTTCCATTCCACTCCAGACTGACCTGGGTGTGGTGTTAGCCACCTACCCATAAATGAATCAGGTGTTTAATTCCAGTGTGTGTGAGGGGCTGAGGAGCCTGCTGTGAACTAAAGCTGAGAGTTACACAGAGATACTATTACAGATTTGCCTGTTTAAACTACAAGCCTGGAGTCATTGCTTTGCACACCAGACACTGAGGAAACTGAGCTTAATCAGTAAGTGCTGGACTGTGATACGTTTTATTTGATTTATTTCAACCTGCTGAAACCTTCTGTTTATGCTGTCTGTGTGAACGGCTTCAAATAAAGCAGCCCAGGCGGAATCAAGGCTCTGTGTGTTGATTCTGTGCTACAAAAGTGCCGTGGTCAAGATTCATGCTACCTGAAACTGAGCAGTTTGATGCCCGATATGCATAGATATACCAAGGCAGCTGGTATGTGCGGACCCCAAATAAAAATAGTGCATATGAGTTTTCTCCGCTGCCGATTCGCCTTCTGTGAACATATTAGGTGCCTCAAGACCCTCCTAACAACAAAGACCCCCCAAAACCATATATTTTTGGAAAGAACACATTCTGACGAATCCAACAAAAATAAAGACTTCTTTCTACACCAAACTACCAAACTGCAAATCTTTTCTAAACTTAAGAGGTTTTTACAACATTTCTGAAAATCGCCTAAAAATACTGGTTTGCCGCATTTTTCTCACACAATGTTTTACGTACAAAGAAAAATCACCCTAAATATGGACGTCAGAAGTCTAATGAATAGTTTGATGCCCAATATGCATAGATTTGCCAAAGTATGTGTTGTGTACGAACCCCAAATGAAAAACATGCATATGAATTTTCACGCTAGCCAACTCAGCTGCTGAAAACAGTAACCCAACTTTGTTGTAAGCCCAAACTGTAAAAAGCCCCCAGAACACCATATATTTTTGGAAAGTACATATTCTGACGGATCAAATGAAGTAAAATATTTCTTTCTATACCAAAGCAACAAACAGAAAAACTATACTTAAGATACATAAGGAAAAATAATGCAGGGATAAAATTGCAATAAAACCACAAAAATTGTGTAAATCAATGAAATAACAAAATGACTGATCCAACAGCATAATTAGTGGCTAAAATCGATTACCCAATAGTCATGCTGCCAAAACAAATGGTTTTTAGGGGTAAAAAAACACAAATTTGTGAGTTTTTTGTGTATACATGTGTATAGACTTCTAAAAGTGGGGTGACAGTGTGTATATAAGTGTGAAATAAGTGCAAATAAGTGTACATAACTTTACAAAAAAAAAGGAAAAAAAAAATCTTTACTAAAATGAGTAATTGTATAACTGTATAGATCTATACAAGTGTAGTGTGTATTGTATAAAATAAAAAAATAAAGACCACTTACCATTGCTGGAGCAGGAGGGATAGTCTGATGCTCTAGAAACTTTCAGCAGCATGTGTGCTGATGAGTCACTGCAGCCAGGAAGTGCGTGGGCGTCACCAGAGAAGAAGGAAGACGGAGGAGCCGGTAAGTAGCTTCTTTCGGCGATTTTAGGTTGGCCCTGCGCCAATCCTGTTGCAGGACCGACATGACAGCCCCCCAGCCTTGTTGCCCAGGGGGCTGTCAGCACTGCTAAGTCTCTGCAGAGGCGGCTAAAGCCGCTGATGCAGAGATCAGCACTTATTTCTGCCAGAACGTACTAGGTACGTTCTTGGCAGTTAAAGCCCTTGCCTGCCAGAACGTACAGCGTACGTGCTTGGAAGGCAAAGGGTTAAAGTTTGTTATTGTTTGTTTCAGGTCGGACATGCAATCCTGATCCCTCAGTAGGGATTCATTGAGATGCAACGTCCACTGCCGAGATGGGAGGTCTGGGATCTTTAGGTCTACAAATATGGGGTTGTGGTCGGAATTAGTTTGCGGTCTGATGTCTGACAAGGAGACCCAGTCTAGAATGTGATACAAAAATATAATCGATTCTGCTATATTGATTGAAAAGGGGGTGAGTAATATGTGTAGTCTTTGACAGATGGGTGTGAAATTCTCCAAGGGTCTATTAGCTGGTGCTTTTAGCATGCCTTAAGCATTGGAATGAAATACTAGATTTTCCAGTCGAGGTGTCCATGTGGGGGTTTAAAGCCATGTTAAAGTCTCCTCCCACGATGAGCTGACCTTCTATGAACCCCTCTAGAAACGACAATATTTGTTCCAGGAACTGTGTCTGCCCTGAGTTCTGGGCGTAACAATTGATTACTGTTAAAATAGTTCTCTGAATTTCTATTTTGATGGCTTGTACTCGCCCAGTGCGATCTATTTTTTTTTAAGGTATCGCTATAGCTGTACCCTTAGATTTAGCGTCTGGGTTGTCATTGCAAAACCAGTTTGGGAAGTATTTGTTGCCTATATTGGGTCTGTGGCCTACCTTAAAATGAGTTTCCTGCATTAGGAGTATATCTGTCCTATCTTTATGCATCTCATATAATATTTGAGATCGCTTCTCGGGTGTATTTAGGCCTCTACAATTTACAGATGTTATCTGCAGTCCCGCCATGAGGACATACTTTGAGAATAATGACCGACGAGGTCCAATACACCTGTATCTAACTGTATTTCTGTGTAGGTTGTGGTCTGATCCGGGAGAAAGGGAGAAGAAAGGGAGGTACAGTTTGAGAAAACACGTATCAAAAAGACAAACAATTCTAACTGTAACATTATTCTTGTAATCATGGGTACCTGACCCACGCGTATCCTAGTTGGGGGGTGGTGGTCCTTCACCTGACCATAAGGCCACATTGCAAGCTCAAGTGTCATTGGGGGGGTCTTTTGTTTCTAGACTTCAGTTTAACGGGTGCCTATTAAGAACATGGGTTTGGAGACACAGAGAACAGTGGTATGTATGTTCCATGGGGTGTGTAGAGGGCCTTTGCCAGGCACGAAGTTCAGCTACTGTTAGCTACAACCAATTCTGAGTTTCAGTCAACAGCATATTAATCTTAAGGCAATGCGCTTCACGTTTACCCAGAAAAGCATATGGCTTTGTGTTTATAGTACTGAAACCACATCTTATGAACAAAACTGTTATAGTTTGTACTATGTATTATGTATAGTAGATTCATCAATATCACGCTCTGCGTTTCTGGGTTCGATCCATGCTAACAGTGTCTCATTATCATATTCATGTGCCCTGATTAAGCTCAGCTAGTCTGACACCTCCTTTTTGTCATCTAGAGATAACATTTTCACATTGGAAACCTATTAGAAAATATATTGCTATACCACTTTAGACTTTTACCTTTAAGCAAATACCTTGCGGTGAGATAAATGGTGTATGAAACCTCTAGTCCCATCAACCAGTTGAGCAGGCCTGCTCCATAATAGTGTTGTTAGTATTTCCATACATTACCACGGGAACTGGGTGTAGTAATTTTCATAAACATGTAACTGTAGAGGTATAACTGTTCAAACCAAACTTATACTGTGGGGGTCTTTGGATAGCTTCCATGTCCCTCTTGATTCTCAGTCAGGGCGTCCTTCTCTGATCCATGGCATATTATGCATGCTGCAATAAATACTTAGCAAGGTATAACCTGCTTGCATTACCTGTGTGCCGGTGAATTCTTGTTGCCATTGGATCGTGAGGTTGCCATTTCCTCATTTTGCTGTGCACCAAGGATCTCTATCGTTTGGGAGGGCCAGGGTGTGCGAGTACTCACTGGATTGTTGAACTTGTAACAAAGGCCTCAGCGCACTTCTTTGGGCCATTGTGGTTCTTGATAAATCTGGAAAAAAATTGAGCTTTGCTCCATCAAAGTCAAAGTCTCTGGATAAGTTAGCCTTTGTCATTACACCCAGTAGGTGATTAAAAATGCTTTGCACTGATCTTCCGGTCCCGTGGCCTCTGGGAGCACCTTAATACGGATGTTATTACGCAGTCCCCTATTTTCCTGAACATCTAGGTGTTGTTGCAAGAAATATATCTTGCGTGGCTTGCATATTCACTGTTTTTTTTGGAGGGCCCCAATATGATCTGACTGTGTAGATTGGGTTTCCTCTAGTGCCGTGACTCTATTGCTCATATGTTGAAAGTTCTTATTGAGGTCGGCTAGTTCCGATCGCTGGGTACTCTCAAGTTTGTACACCACCTGTGTCAGGTCTGCTTTGGTAGGTAGACCAGTTAGTGACGCCCTGATCGCTTTTAAGTCCGCCATGAGTGATGCTTGGTCTGTGCTATTTGGACAGACAGCTTCCAATTCACTGCCTTGTTGTAGCGGCTGCACCACCTGAAGCTACATAGTTACATAGTTACATAGTTAAATTGGGTTGAAAAAAGACAAAGTCCATCAAGTTCAACCCCTCCAAATGAAAACCCATCATCCATACACACACCCCTCCCTACTTTTAATTAAAATTCTTTATACCCATACCTATACTAACTATAGAGTTTAGTATCACAATAGCCTTGGATATTATGTCTGTCCAAAAAATCATCCAAGCCATTCTTAAAGGCATTAACTGAATCAGCCATCACAACATCACCCGGCAGTGCATTCCACAACCTCACTGTCCTGACTGTGAAGAACCCTCTACGTTGCTTCAAATGAAAGTTCTTTTCTTCTAGTCTAAAGGGGTGGCCTCTGGTACGGTGATCCACTTTATGGGTAAAAAGGTCCCCTGCCATTTGTCTATAATGTCCTCTAATGTACTTGTAAAGTGTAATCATGTCCCCTCGCAAGCGCCTTTTTTCCAGAGAAAACAACCCCAACCTTGACAGTCTACCCTCATAATTTAAGTCTTCCGTCCCTCTAACCAATTTAGTTGCACGTCTCTGCACTCTCTCCAGCTCATTTATATCCCTCTTAAGGACTGGAGTCCAAAACTGAACTGCATACTCCAGATGAGGCCTCACCAAGGACCTATAAAGAGGCATAATTATGTTTTCATCCCTTGAGTTAATGCCCTTTTTTATGCAAGACAGAACTTTATTTGCTTTAGTAGCCACAGAATGACACTGCCCAGAATTAGACAACGTGTTATCTACAAAGACCCCTAGATCCTTTTCATTTAAGGAAACTCCCAACACACTGCCATTTAGTGTATAACTTGCATTTATATTATTTTTGCCAAAGTGCATAACTTTGCATTTATCAACGTTGAACCTCATTTTCCAGTTTGCTGCCCAGTTTTCCAGTTTAGACAGATCACTTTGCAAAGTGGCAGCATCCTGCATGGAACCTATAGTTCTGCACAATTTAGTATCATCTGCAAAAATAGAAACAGTACTTTCAATGCCCACCTCCAGGTCATTAATAAACAAGTTGAAAAGCAAGGGACCTAGTACAGAGCCCTGCGGTACTCCACTAACAACACTGGTCCAATTAGAAAATGTTCCATTTACCACCACTCTTTGTAGTCTATCTTTTAGCCAGTTCTCTATCCAGGTACAAATACTATGTTCCAGGCCAACATTCCTTAATTTAACCAGTAACCTTTTGTGTGGCACTGTATCAAATGCTTTAGCAAAGTCTAAGTAAATCACATACACTGCCATCCCAGAATCGAGGTCTCTACTTACATTCTCGTAAAAAGAAATTAAGTTAGTCTGGCAAGATCTATTACGCATAAAACCATGCTGGCACAAACTCATAGTATTATGATTTGCTATGAAGTCCAGTATCTTATCCTTTATTAACCCTTCGAAAAGCTTTCCTAATACTGACGTCAGACTAACTGGCCTATAGTTTTGAGGCTGAGAACGGGATCCTTTTTTGAATAGAGGCACCACATTAGCAATTCGCCAGTCTCTCGGCACAATGCCAGATCTCAATGAATCCTGAAAAATTAAGTAAAGAGGTTTGGCAATCACAGAGCTAAGCTCGCTAATTACCCTGGGATGAATACCATCTGGCCCTGGACCTTTGTTAATCTTAACATGTTCAAGTCTCTTTTGAATTTCTTCATGTGTGAACCATGCATCATTAGTTGTATTACTATAATTGGGAGTGTTAAGAAGGAAACCTTCACTTACTGGTTCTTCATTTGTGTACACAGATGAAAAATACGAGTTCAGAATCTGCGCTTTTATTTTGTTTTCATCAACCAGCTGACCCCCCTCTGATAGTAAGGGTCCCACCCCTTCCTGCTTCATTTTTTTACTATTAACATATTTAAAAAATAATTTTGTATTTTTTTTACTGCTTGCTGCAATATCCTTTTCTATAGCAATTTTAGCTTGCCTTATAGCTTCTTTGCATGATTTATTGGCCTCCTTGTACCTTATAAATGTTTCGGCTGTACCAGCTAACTTGAAAGCCTTAAAAGCACGTCTTTTCTTACCCACCTCAACACCAACGCTTCTATTGAACCAAAAAGGTTTTGCTTTGCAATGACGTTCCTTGCTTACAAGTGGAATATACTGACAAGTATATTTATTAAGCAGCATTTTAAAGACTTCCCATTTTTGTTCTGTGTTTAACCCTGTGAAAAGCATTTCCCACTTAATATGTTGCAGAGATGCCCTTATACTGTCAAAGTTTGCACGTCTGAAATTTAGCAACCCAGTACGCATGTTTATGGGGGTTGTAGTCCCAGTAGCCTGTGTTTTACATCGGCTATCCGGCCATGGTGGAATTGTGAATGCGAGGCTAGGTTTACATCGGCTATCCGGCCATGGTGGAATTGTGAATGCGGGGCTAGGTATGACCTCATTATTTTTATCGCAGGGGGTGCAAGTTATTGGACTGCCAGTTACTGTAACTTTAGTAGCGTCAGTGACGGAGTCTCCCTTTAGATCTTTGGGTGCTCCTTCACGGCTGTACCTGGCTTGCCAGTCTGCTCCGTCCCCTGAGCTCTACACAGATGAACCGCTTTCCGGTGTGTCGCGCGGAGCGTCCGCCTGTTCACAATGTATTTGTGCTTGGATAGTCATCTGTCGCCTTTTGCTTTCCGGCAGTGGGGAAGGTACAGGTGTGGTTACAATGGCCTCCTCATTTATTTGCCCCTCTCTGGCTGCTTCGTCATCTAGGACACTGGTCCCAGATGGTTGCCACATGCCTGGTGAAAGATCTGTGCAGATGTCCTTTGCGTGAAAGAAGGATCCGATGTTACCCCTTGGAGAGTTCCCTTCAGGTTTCAGCTTCATCTCCTCTGCTTAGTCATCGCAGCTCAGGTACCCTGAATTAAGATTAATGAGACCCCTTTATGCGGAGCTCCTGCTACATGCGTGCTACTTGGTTCTGCGCTAGGCCACGTCCCCTTATTGTCCTCCTTTGTAACTAATAAACATTTCAGATGTCCCAGCTAACTTCAATGCCTTAAAAGTGCATCTTTTATTACCAACTTCAATACCAACCACAAAGGTTTTATTTTGCGACGACGTTCCTTGCTAACAAGGTGAATATACTGACGTGTATTTATTAAGCAGCATTTTAAAGACATCCCATCTGTCTTCTGTGTTTAACCCTATGAAAAAGCCTTTCAATGTTAATATTGTTCAGGGATGCTATTATACTGGAAAAGTTTACAAGTCTAAAATTTTGTGTTTTAGTTACCTTATTGAGTTGCCTCTGTAACATAATATCAAAGGAGACCATGTTATTATCACTATTCCCTAAATGCTCACCCACAAAAATGTTTGAGATGAGTTCAGTATAATTAGTTATTATAAGGTCCAAAAGAAAGTTATTCCTGGTAGGTTACTGAAGTAGCGGAAAATTTATATGTATTAAGAAAAATAGAGTGACCTTTGTAAATCCTTGAGTCTTCTTTAATATACTTCTTTTCCATTATTCTCTAAACTACTTAGCTGCTACCCCATCCTTCCATCTTCCCAAATGCAAAAGTTTATCTTTCACACTACCTCCAGATTTTGTGCCAACTGCAAGCCTTTTTCCCTCAATATGTTTTCCCAAGGTGACAATCTCTTCTCCTCTAATGCCATCCTTTCATAGCTATACTTTTTGTTTTCCTGGGTCACACTCTACAATGCTTCACCCTACATGGCTATGTTCAACATATTTATCTTAAGTCATTTATAAAAATTATATGAATGAACAAATACAGTCAAGTCACTTCACAAGTTAAAGTTTACAAGTAAAATGAATTCAGAGCAGTCTTTAAAGGCATTATGTTTATCAAATATATATGAATAATTAAGGAGAAAAGAAAGAAAAACTAATTTTATGAGGGCAGTAGGAACCGACAGCTAATACCATGTGCAAATGTTATTTTTATACAATCTCCCTTACATTCAAGCAGGAGGGTTTATTTCAGCAAGTTTCTAAATCAGATGTTGTCCCTGATGAAGTGCTAAATATCAGCTGAGAAACAAAGATGCTTTCCATTAAGTACCAGATAAGGATCTTGCATTCAGCAATTGGGTTGAAAGCTGTGTGGGTATTCCATATTATCACAACTCTTTAAATATGAAGATTTATTCCCTTTTGAAGTTTTATATCTAATGCTTTCCAATATATATTTTCTATGCCATTACAAAGTTATGGGTAGTTTTGTCCTTTCTACACAAGGAGGTAAGGCCAGGGCCAGTAATAAAACCTAAAGGATCTTTAAGACTTCTAACAGGTGTTATTTGTGTCATTTTATTTTTTTTTCAATAAATGATTGTAGAAAGAAAACACAGTTTGGTTGGCTCTTTGCACACAGAGGAATGATTCTCAGGCAACAGGGAAGAAATTTCCTGAAGCCTCATAACAGACAATATTCAAACTGTTGCTGACTCGGAAAATTGCAGGTGTGGACATACCCTTGGTCCTAGCCTATTTCTAATCTTTATGCTAATTTAGCACACCTACTCCTGTGGTATTGTAAGTCCATGGAGAACTCCTGCTTAAAGAAGTGTATTTAAAGCAGGGAAGGTAAATATTGAACACATCAATATTTTTCTCAGTCAATAGATTATTTCTAATGGGGCTATTGACATGAAATTTACACCACATGTCGGTAATAACACAAACAATCCACACATACAAACAAACAAGTCCATACATTAAGTTATGTGTAGTAAAGTGCAATGAAACAGGGAATAAGTATTGAATACATGATCCATCATGAGAAGCATCTTGTGATGGATAAAAGCACTCTCTCAAGACCTTCGCAAAAACCTTAATGTTGAAAAACATACAGATGGCATTGGTTACAGATGCATTTCTAAGCTTCCTAGTGAAGGTTGTTTAACATTTTATGCACAACATTTGGACAATGCAATGGAATTCTTGGAGAATATAGTCTGGTCAGATGAGACCAAATTTTAACTTTTTGGACAGCATAGCACCATGTTTGGAAGAGAAATGGCACTGCACATCACCCCAAAATCCACCATACCAACAGTGAAGTTAGGAGGTGGGAACATCACCTTCAAGATTTGAAGACAGTTTGTGTGGAAGAATCAGCCAAAATCACACCTGAACAATATATGCAACAAGTTTCTCCATACATGAGGCATCTTAAAGCAGTAATTACCAACAAAGGCTTTTCTAAGTATTAAATTAAATTTCATCATGCATATTCAATACTTATTCCCTGTGTTATTCCACTTTACTACACATATCTTAATTTATGGACTTATTTGTTTTAAATTCTTTGTATGTGTGGATTACTTGGGTTGTTACCAACATCTGGTGTCAAATTCATGTCAACAGCCCCATTAGAAATATATTTACTGAGAAAAACTGACATGTTCAATGCTCACCTTCCCTGCTGTATATATGTTTACTGGAGGGTTACTGGTATGGATATCCTGTAAGCTGGTAAACATGAAAGTCTAAAATCCATTAAAATATGATTGCCCTCAATAAATTGGCAAATCAGCCAGCTAATTATGTGCCACAGCTAAAAGCTATTAGGACCTTGAATGGAGATTTCCAACCTGTTGAATCATGGTCTCTGGTAAGGTACATGTGCATTTTGTTGCTACATTTTTATGTTTAATGTCAGAGGTCCAGGTTCCAACAGAGATGTAAAACAGACCCTGGCAGTTCAAGTACACAGACGCCCAATAAATACAGACTCTGTGGCAGCTTATAGCAGCCCTTCTGGCATTTGCAAGAATCTACAGATTGCCAGTTTTGTTTGCATCTTTTTGAAATTATTATTTCATCTCTGTGTGGACACTGGGAGCCAGTTACAGTAGGTGCATCATGGACATGCTGGTGTTTACAATAGTGAATCAATATCTTCCTCTTCCCACTCTGCTAGTTTTTCTGCATTAAAGGGGTTATCCACCTCTATATTAGAGTATGATGTATAGAGTGATATTCTGAAATAATTTGCAATTGACTTCAATTTTTTATTACTGTATTAGTATTTTGAGTTATTTATCTTTGTATTCAGCAGCTCACAAGTTTGCACTTTCAGCAATCTGGTTGCTAGAGTCCAAATTAACCTTGCAACCATGCACTAATAAAAAGATAATAAGAGACTGGAATATTAATATGAGAGGCCTGAATAGAAAGATGAGTAATAAAAAGTAGCAATAACACATTAACACATTTGTAGCCTTAAAAATGGAATATGTTTTAGATGGAGTCCGTGACCCCCATTGAAAGCTGAAAAGAGTCAGAAGAAGGCAAAAAGCTCAAAAAATAAAAAACAATTGAAAGGTGCCTTAGAATTGGCCATTTTATAACATACTTAATATAGAGGTGAAGCACCCCTTTAAGAATAACGGCTAAGCTGCACGGGAGATTTTGTAGGATGAAGTTGTAGGATGAGATAGATCTCATCCTACAAGTCGGATATAGTTGCATCGTCAAAATATCATGGGACATTTACAAAAATCTGATGTTGCCCTGATCAACATACAGTAATCTGTTTATTATATCCAGTATGGCGTCAAGAGACTGTGGATGTAAGGTGTTGATTGTATTAGTATAATTGGAGGTATAAGGTATTATTAAACCATCCAGGAAGTCCACAGCGGACCACAACCTCAAGTTTACACATGAAAATAGGCAAGATAATACCAGTGAAGGAGGAAGGTAGGTACTTGAAACTCCAATATGTAGCCTGGGTGTCTGAAAAACTTAAGGTGGCCATAGACACACAGATCCTATCCTACGAATCAAGGATTCATACGATTTTCGGATCGTGTGTGGTGTGTGCCGACGTCTTTCGTCCGGCGGAGATCAGTCGTTTGGTCAGGTTTGATTTTGACCTGACCGATCCCGCTGGAGCCCATGGTACACCGTAATCGGATTAATCGGCCGAACAATCAGATTACCCCCGATATAGCCATGCTTGTTAATGGCATATTGGGGAAAGATCCGCTTGTTTGGCGATGTTGCCAAACGAGCGGATCTTTGTGTCTATGGCCACCTTTAGAAGCATCTTTAATAAACACTGCATCCTAGTCTGCTTTAAACCCAGCAACACACTGAAGCAGTAACTTGTTCACCCAAAAGACCCAATACCAAAGCATTAAAAGAGCAACATCAAGTGTTCAGTGCAGTGAGGAGTGCTCTTTACTTCTATGTGGGAGAAGCCAAACAGTTACACAGATGTATGGTGCAACACAGAAGAGCCAGCTTCTCTGGTCACAACTTACCTACATCTAAAGGTAAAGGGACACCTGTTTGAAGACTGGCAAGTTCACATTCTGGACAGGGAGGAGAACTAGTTCAAAAGAAGGGTAAAAAGCCATATATATGAAAACTAAAAAACTAGTTTGAATAGAGGTGTGTGTGTGTGTGGGGGGTTATGCGACATATATTGTCTGCCGCATACAATAATGTTTTGACACCTCTCCTGTGGACAGTTTAATAACACCTCATAGCTCTAATGATTGTTAATACAGAGAGTTAAGACACGTAGTGTGATGGCCGTGCAGTAGGGGAGCTCCGCTGACACGGGAGCAAATTAAGCGGCGCAAACTTTTAAAACTAAGCCGGGTATTCATCCACAGGATAGCGGACATACGGTAAAACATGGGGAAGACACGTAAGAAGGCCTCCCCGGTGAAAATGACAGTTTTCTACCCTAAGGCGGTGTCACTCCCAGGCGCGCAGACCCTGTCCCAAAATGGTGGCCACTCTGCTGGTGGCAGTTCAACGCATCGGGCGCAATGTACAGGGAGGATGCAGCGCACAGAGGAGCCACCATTACATGCAGAGGACACACACTCACAGTTCACAGTGTCCTTGCTTAAGGAACTGCTGGCGATCTTGAGAACGGAGCTTCAGGGAGATTTCCGGTCAGCCATAGCATCTTTACGCACAGATCTCCACCAGGTGGGTGAACGCACTTAGAGAGTAAAACGGCAGAAAATGTTGCGGCCCACAATGAACTTATAAACGCCAACAGTGCATTAGAAGAGAAGTCCATAGCTTAACTGCTAAACTGGCTGATATGGAGGACAGAAGTAGGAGCAATAACGTCAGGCTAAGGGGCATCCCACAGTCCATCTTAACATCAGACTTAAATACATATGTTTGCACTTTGATGGGGGATTTATTGCCAGATATACCACAAGAACAGATTCCCCGAGCCAAAACTGCTCCGCCGGGAGCCCCCAGGGATACCATTATGCGTATCCACTATTTCCATGTGAAAGATAAATTGCAACAGTGCTTCCAGAACAAGTAAGTTCTCTCCAAATATAATCATTTGCAATGCTATGCAGACCTCTCTAGCTACAACCAGCGGAAAAGAAAGGACTTCAGTACTGTTACGGCTATATTGAGGGCAAATAATATACCATATCGGTGGTTTTACCCCGTGAGACTGTGGGTTAATAAAGATGATGCCCCAGTTATAATGAATACACCACAGCACAGGAAACAACTCGTGGAGCAATGGGGCCTTCTCTCAGAAGTATTAGGCCTCAGAAGAGGACAAGGCTTCAACCGGAATGGGACACAGACGAGACAGACTAGGAAAAGCCACAAAACCCAATGGAAGAAGTGGACTCCGACATTCAATGAGACGTCAGACCCGCTAGACCAGTTTGCGCATCCACTAAAGATGGCTTGAGAAGCTATGTTCATTTATTTTTTTTTTAACTCCCGAGGTCGTTTGGAGCCCCCTATGACATGGTTGCCATCCCACAAATTTTTTCCCCTTACGAGACATTTTTAGTCCCATCCCGTTGGATTGGTTTTAACTTGAACTATACAACCCATTTCCCTTATTAGGATACCATTTGTATTGTTGTCAACTAGATTTGAACATATTGTTGTGCTTAACATGTATGATTTTCTTACTTTTCTAGTTTTTCTTTTTTTTTTTTCCTATTCCCTCTACTCTCACGACCAGATCCACCCAGAGAGAGGAAAGCTTCCCATCTGTTGACCGGTAGATGATAAACCAATCTCCAATCCTTATCAAGCCATTAGAGACAGCTATCCATAGTAGCATCACTTTGAATCTGAGTAAGTCCATTTTAATCAATAATTGCATTGTTATTTAAACATGGGGATCCATATAATATCGCAAAATGTAAATGGGCTAAATAGTCCACAAAAAAGAACAAAGTTGGCACATTGGCGTAAGCAACAGAATGGAGATATTCTTCTCCTACAAGAAACGCATTTAACTGAGCAACAACCAACAAGGCTTAATTCCAGATATTTTCCTACCCAGATATATGCCTCAAATACGGTTAAAAAAAATGGAGTAGCAATCTGGATTAATCTGGATTAATTACTAACCCACTTTGCAGACCCTTTAGGTAGATACCTTATTAATATATACGAATAAATCTATACCATCACGTCTATTTACAGTCCTAATAGACACCAGGCAAAATTCTATAATATGCTGTTTAGGAAAATTGATAAGGTACAGAGTGGGTTCCTTATTATTGGGGGAGATTTTAATATCCCATTGCAATATCACATGGACACTAGCGGACCAGAAAAGACTAGGAGACCTAGAGATTCTAAGCAACACAAAACTCTCAGAAAACACCTACTTCATAGAGCACTGTATGATGTATTGAGAGTTCAGCATGCTACAGAAAGGGATTATACTTTCTTCTCTCATGCTCATACCAAATATTCTCATATAGATTATTTCCTAGTCGATAAAATCTTACTACAATCGGTTAAAAAAAATCGGAAATTGGGACCAGTACATGGGCACACTACACTCCCCGATATTCATATTGAAAATAATTGGAACTTGAGGCCGCAATCCCAGTGGAGCCTTAATGAATCCCTTTTAAATAATCAATTAAATCAAACAATGTAAGCAAACCTTGAGACTATTTTCAAATAAATGCAGTTCTCTCTATAACTCAAACAACATTGTGGTGTGCACACAAAGCGGTGATTAGGGGGCAATTTATAAAATTAGCTTCCAATAAATATGAAGAAAAATAATGACGCTATCAAGAATCAACTACTACAACAATTGAATGTCCTAGAAGGGCAAAATATGGAACATTCAACTAGAAAGAGAATAAAACAGATACAAGAGCTGAGGCACCAACTACAGAGTTTAGAAAATAAACAAGTGGAATGGCAATTACGATGATTAAATCTTAATAAATACACTAAAGGCAATAGGGTGACCAAGTTACTGGCGAACATAGTCAAATAAAGACAAGCTGCCCAAGCAATAACGCGGATAATAACATCTGGTCAGCCAATTACTAATCCGAAGGTTATAGCAAACCGGTTTGCAGAATACTATTCTTCCCTGTATAATCTTAGCCTACCAGAAAGGCTATTAGCAACTTTTTGACAGCAGCGAACATACCACAACTCCACCCGCAACAACTTTCAAAGATTCTGATATTACTATGGAAGAAATAAGAGCGGCCATAAAGATATTACCACAAGGGAAGGCCCCGGGCTCGGATGGGTTAACCATCATTTATTATAAAAAGTTCCAGGATATATTGCTCCCACATCTTATTACACTTTTCAATCAGGTGCTACATGGAGGAGCATTTCCTACAGAAATGCTAGCGGCAACCATAACCACGATTCCGAAACCAGGGAAAAGCCAGACGTAGTGTGCCAACTACAGACCCATTTCATTATTAAACATCGATTTGAAACTTTATGCTAAAGTACTTGTTACTAGATTGATGACCATTTTGCCCTCAATGCTACATTTAGATCAAGTAGGTTTTGTGAAAGGACGACAAAGCCCGGATATCACCAGGAAAATTCTGGCATTAATAGAGGTCACTAAGAGAAGGAAAGATCCCACCATTTTGCTTAGTCTCTATGCTGAGAAAGCCTTTGACAGGGTTGAGTGGACCTATATAGATCTCACATTGCAATCGTTTGGCCTATGGGGTCCTATTAAACATGCTATACTATTGCTTTATTCTACTCCCACTGCTAGAGTTAATAACAGGCCCGGACTGGCAATCTGGATCAGTACAAAGGGCGAGGGAAGGGGACATGCTCGGGCAGTAAATCAGGAGTGTCCCCTTGTCTGTGCGCAACGTGATCTGAACTGCACCAGCTAAAAATACTCAGCAGCCTTCAGCCCGTGCAAAGCCGCCTCCTCCTCCTCCTGCAGGAGCTGCCAAGCAGTAATCAAATACCTCATTATGTGCGAGCCCAGACTGTAGCCCACAGAGGAGGAACAATTAACAACATGGGCGGCCACTAAGCTAGCAGCAGTCTACAACCGCAGTAAGGGGGAAGATATTCCTGAAACACGGGGGGGGTGATAGATTTACAGTGTGACAGCGGTGGAGATTATGGGGCAAGCGCAGTGATACCGGTGTCAGACAGGGAGGACTGGACCATCAGTGAAACACCTGTTCCCTCTCACTAATGTCACCTGTGCGGGGAGGGGGCCAGTTTATGTTGGTACAGCTTCTGGCTTATCCCCCATTAGCTCATAAACAGCTGTATATATTGTGCCCCCCCCCATGCCAGTAACATTTGTGACAGGGTGTCCCAATGTTTAGCAGAGAAAGTGCTGGATGGTGTATACATTGCACCAGGATTCCGGCACTTCATGTGTTAAAAGGCTCCAGGAATGTTTTGGGTTTTACCTGTCTGTGTGCTGATCAAACAGGTGGAGTATTTAGGTCAGCGGGCCTGACACAGAGTTCCCTTCCTATATGCAGGCTGCCTGAAAGCTGGAAGGAAAGGAGCTCTGTGAGTGATTTTCAAATGCCATGAAAACTATGAAACTAAGTTGCTCTGTTTTTACCAGTGACTGTGATCATTATATTTGCGTTGCTAGTATAGATAGGGCCACTGAGTGAGATAGGCAGGAGCCAGACGGCTATGTTTTATTTTCGTTTTGTTTGTTATTTTGAGCAACTTACAAATAAAGCCTGAGCGGCTGAACAGCTTTATGACACAAACTTGTCTGCACTCCTATTTCTGCACGACTGACCCCTGCAAAAGTGTGTAACCAGTCACAATTGGTGGAGGATGTGGGCATGTTGATTCCCTGCCAGGCGCAATTCAATTAGCAAGTTTGATTGCGTTGCTTCACATCTGCGGTTTGGAAAAACAATGGAAGATCTCGTGTTACGCTTGGCTCAACTTAGTGCAGCCCAGCAAGAAGCAAATGTACTTCAGCGAGAGACTAATGCACAGCAGGCTGCCCAGCAAGAGGCGCAGCAGGAAATTGTATGTCTGTTGAGTGCTCAGGTAACAGCCCTGGCTGAGGCAGCAGAGAGAGATAGGCAAATGCAAGCTGAAGCTGCCAAGAAAAATAGAGAAACCCTTGTAGAGGTTCTGCAGCAGCTGAACTTGCACCAGGAACAATCTGGCATTGCCACTGCTAACAGTGGGTTGGTTAAAGCAAGCCATTTTCTCCAAAAGATGACCCCACATGATGATGTGGAAGCATTTCTGAATACATTTGAGCGTACAGCAGAACAAGAGGCGTGGTCTAAGACCCAGTGGGCAGGGTTGGTTGCTCCGTTTCTAACGGGCGATTCTCAGAAAGCATATTTTGATTTGTCCACTGAGGATGCTCAGGACTATGAGAAATTGAAGTTAGAAATTCTCCGCCGTTTGGGTGTCACTCCAGCTGTGCGAGCCCAACGAGTGCACCGTTGGAATTACCGGCCCAATAAGTCTCCCAGGTCACAGATGCATGATCTGATTTATCTCGTGCAGAAATGGTTACAACCTGAGAGACTCATTGCACCCCAGATTGTAGAAAGGGTCACAATGGATCGGTTCTTGACAGCTCTGCCGCATGAATTAAGAAAGTGGGTTAGTCATGCTGATCCAAAGTCCGCAGATGAGTTGGTCGAGATGGTGGAACGCTACCTCGCCGCAGAAGGGTTTTTGGCAGGTATGTCACCTCCAGAGAACTTACCTACAAAGCGGCGTCTGCCAGCAGGGCCAGGAAGAGGCACATCAGCTTCAAGTTCTCCTGGTGGTTCTAAACCGTGGGTGAAGACCAATATGGATGCCAGGTCTTTGAAAGATACTCTACCAGGCTCCAATATCCAAATGCTGGCGGTGTCAAACCTGGGGGCATGTGGCTGCCAAGTGTCCTACAGTCACAGAACCTATGGAGTGTGAAGCAGCACGGCGCTTATCCTTCTTTGCCCACCCAGCATGTCTGACATCTGCTGTGGCTCACATGGCGCTGGTCAAAGTCGGTGGAAGGAGTGTCCAGGCCTTACTGGATTCTGGGAGCCTGGCCACGCTTATACATTCAGATCTGGTAACACCGGACCAGATGGAAAAACGGTACATTGGTGTTTTGTGCATACATGGCGACGCAAAGAGTTACTGTACTGCTGTGGTCCCAATTGAAACCCAATTTGGTGTGACATTCCATGAGGTTGGAGTATCCAAATCGTTGATGCATAGTCTTATACTAGGACGTGACTTTCCCTTGTTTTGGGATCTCTGGAAGGTCGAGTTCCCACCTCCGACTTCCTTAACTTTGGGAGCTGAATGTCCGGTTGGTTTGCCAGAAATTGGGGACTCAAGTTCTGAAGTTTCAGCTGTAAGACTGGCCCCAGTTGAGCCTGACCAGTTCCCTCTCTCTGTGTTACATGGGGACACTGAAGGGCCTCGGGAGTCTGGGGAAGAGTCACCCATGCCAGAACTAGACTGTTCTCAGGATAACTTTGGCACATCCCAATTAAGGGATCCAACGTTAACTCATGCTTGGGAAAATGTTGCTATGATTAATGGAGTGTCTCAAAGTACAGGTTTGGAGAATGTGTATCCTCACTTTGTTGTCAACCACAATCTCCTTTATCGTGTTGATGATATAAGGGGTGAAGTGGTGGAACAACTGGTTGTTCCTAGTTCACACAGAAAGGTTGTACTTGACCTGGCTCATAAAAACCCAATGGGAGGACACTTGGCAGCTGAGAAGACTCAGCAACGAGTTCTCCAAAGATTTTTTTGGCCTGGGGTGTTTGTAGAAATCAAACGTTATTGTGAGTCTTGCCCAGAATGTCAGTTGACGTCCCCTGCTCCTCATTACCGGGGCCCCTTGTAACACTACCCATCATTGAGGTACCTTTTCACCGGATTGCGATGATCTGGTGGGGCCCCTGGTGAAGTCTGCAAAGGGACATCAATACATTCTGGTGGTTTTAGACTATGCCACAAGATATCCAGAGGCGGTTCCCTTGCGGAACACATCAGCTAAAACAATTGCCCGGGAACTGTTTTACATGTTTGCTAGAACAGGCATTCCTAAAGAGATCCTGACAGATCAGGGAACACCCTTTATGTCTAGGGTAATGAAAGATTTGTGTAAATTACTGGGTATAAAACAGTTAAGGACATCAGTCTACCACCCTCAAACTGATGGCTTGGTAGAGCGATTCAATAAGACTCTCAAAAGAATGTTAAAAAGGGTGGTTGAGGCAGACGGGAGAGACTGGGATTGCCTACTTCCTTACTTGATGTTTGCACTTCGTGAGGTACCTCAGTCATCTACTAGGTTTTCCCCATTTGAGCTTTTGTATGGGCGACACCCCCGGGGACTTCTAGATGTTGCGAAAGAGTCGTGGGAAGAGGAGCCTTCTCCTCACCGCTCAGTTGTAGAACATGTTTTACAGATGCAGGACCGCATCACAGCAGTAATGCCCATTGTTCAGGAACATATGAGGCAGGCTCAAGAAGCACAGAGTCGCATATATAATCGGGGAGCCAGACTCGGTTTTTCAGCCAGGTGATCGGGTCCTGGTTCTGATTCCCACAGCAGAAAGTAAATTCCTAGCAAAGTGGCAAGGTCCCTACAAAATTATGGGAAAAGTAGGGGGTGTGAATTATAAAGTACACCAACCCAACAAACGAAAAAAAAATGCAGATCTATCATGTCAATTTAATCAAGGCTTGGAAGGACCCTTTAGTCTCAAAGGCAGCCGAGCGTCTCAGTCCTTCACTCCAGGGGGGAGTTCCTAAGGTGAAGGTCTCAGTGGCTTTGTCAAGGCCTCAAGCCCAAGAAGTAAAAGAATTCCTCCTTAGAAATGTTACATTACCACCCTAGATCTAACCAGAGGGTACTGGCAGATTCCACTTACTCTAGCCACTAGAGAGAAGACAGCATTTGCTACCCCACAGGGTTTATTCCAATATGTGTGAATGCCATTTGGGCTTCATGGGGCCCCAGCCACCTTCCAGAGGCTGATGGATGAGATCCTCAGGCCACACCAGCACTTTGCGTCGGCGTACCTTGATGATGTCGTGATATTCAGCTCGGACTGGGAAAGTCATCTTCCCAAAGTTCAAGCTGTGATAAACTCCATTCGGCAGGCTGGTCTGACTGCGAATCCAAAGAAATGTGCCCTGGGCCTCGAAGAAGCACGATACCTAGGGTACATTATTGGAAAAGGCCTTATCAAACCCCAGGGAAAAAAGCTACAAGCAATCAAGGATTGGCCTCAACCTTGCACAAAAAAACAGGTCAGGACGTTTCTGGGCAGAGGTTTGTCCCAGATTTTGCCACCATAGCTGCCCCACTTACAGACCTAATCAAAGGCAAAAGCTCGGGGGGAGTTACTTGGAAAGAAGATGCTGAGGTTGCATTCTGTAAACTCAAGGAAGTGTTATGCAGTGGGCCGGTTTTGATTGCTCCTGATTTCAAAAAAAAGTTTCTGGTTTTCTGCTTCCAATGTGGGCCTAGGGGCTGTGTTGTCACAGGTGGTGCATGGACAGGAGCATCCAGTGGTATATTTGAGTAGAAAGTTAACCCCAGCTGAGAGAAACTATAGTATTGTGGAGCAGGAGTGTCTGGCCATCAGGTCATCAAGTGGGCCTTAGAAGCTCTACCGTACTATTTACTTGGCCATCGGTTTCTTTTGGTGACTGATCACTCTCCCCTTACCTGGATGGCACAAGCAAAAGGTCAGAATGCGAGAGTGACTCGCTGGTTCCTGTCTCTACAGGACTATAACTTCTCAGTGGAGCACAGAGCAGGAAAGCTGCAGGCCAATGCGGATGCTCTATCCCGGACTTATTGTATATTTATGAAAAGTGTCCGTACCCACGGGGTCGAACAGAGGGGGGAGGTATGTGGCAGGGTGTCCCAATGTTTAGCAGAGAAAGTGCTGGATGGTGTATACATTGCACCAGGATTCCGGCACTTCATGTGTTAAAAGGCTCCAGGAATGTTTTGGGTTTTACCTGTCTGTGTGCTGATCACACAGGTGGAATATTTAGGTCAGCGGGCCTGACACAGAGTTCTCTTCCTATATGCAGGCTGCCTGAAAGCTGGAAGTAAAGGAGCTCTGTGAGTGATTTTCAAATGCCCTGAAAACTATGAAACCGTAAGTTGCTCTGTTTTTACCAGTGACTGTGATCATTATATTTGCGTTGCTAGTATAGATACGGCCACTGAGTGAGATAGGCAGGAGCCAGACGGCTATGTTTTATTTTCGTTTTGTTTGTTATTTTGAGCAACTTACAATAAAGCCTGAGCGGCTGAACAGCTTTATGACACAAACTTGTCTGCACTCCTATTTCTGCAGGACTGACCTCTGCAAGAGTGTGTAACCAGTCACACATTCCACTCACCTTCACCCTGCCTAAATTAGTGTACTCACCCCACCACCATCACAGAAAAAGGCCTAAAACCAACAAAACATCAAATAGGTGAGAAGGGGAGGGATCGCGTTATTAGAGGCATGGCCAACACACACCTGAGAAATAGATGGTATAGAAATAAACCCCAAGGACTATGATGAAATTGGAGAGTAGGAGACTTGACTGGTCACTGCATTTCGGGTTAACAATATGACTGCTGTCTATTTATGATGGATACCTATAGTAACAGTAGGATAATAGTCTCTGGGAAGGGAGTGTGACTGTGGGATAGCAGGTATAGTAGGGAGATACGGTGCCTATAGCAACAGTGGGATAATAGTCTCTGGGAAGGGAGTGTCACTGTGGGATAGCAGGTATAGTAGGGAGAGATGCTGCCTATAGTAACAGTGGGATAATAGTCTCTGGGAAGGGAGTGTGGGATAGCAGGTATAGTAGGGAGAGATGGTGTCTATAGTAACAGTGGGATAATAGTCTCTGGAAAGGGAGTGTGACTGTGGGATAGCAGGTATAGTAGGGAGAGATGGTGTCTATAGTAACAGTGGGATAATAGTCTCTGGGAAGGGAGTGTGGCTGTGGGATAGCAGGTATAGTAGGGAGAGATGGTGCCTATAGTAACAGTGGGATAATAGTCTCTGGGAAGGGACATGTGGGCTGCTTTGAATTTTTTGCCTGGGCTGCTTTTTACCCCCAGTCTGGCCCTGGTTAATAATATGGGTTTCATGTCAGAACCCTTCCAGATTTTCCAATCGCTCCTGGCGGTCACAAAGATCATCCATAACTTTAGCAGTGTGACTTATTACAAGCTAAATGAAGTAAAATCACAGATTCTTCCACTTGAGACTCTGTAAACAGTTTAAAAACGAAACATGCATTCCAATGGCAAAAACACAAACTATCACCTATCTGTGAGTAGAATTGGGTAGTTCCATTTCCAAAACCTTTGATGCTAACTACCCTAAATTTCTAACTAGCATACAGGAACTTTTGAATGGATGGGCACCATTATATATATCATGGTAAGCCAGAATTGCCACTATCAAAATGATGGTATTACCTATATTTTTCGTACTTTGCCATTGACAGTCCCGCATTCCTATTTCTGTAGAGCACAAAGGATGATCCAAAACTATATATGGAGCAATCAGAAACCAAGAATTAAACAGAAATACTTGCAGAGGATGAAAGAGTAGGCTTTGGGGTTCCCAACTTAGAAACATACAATCAAGCCACGATTAAAGGAAAACGATACCCCCTCAAACAATGTAGGTCTCTATAAAAAGATATTGCATAGAACAGCTCATATGTAAAATCCTGCTTCATGTAAATAAATCATTTTCATAATAATATACTTTTCTAGTAGTATGTGCCATTGGGTAATCATAAATAGAAAATTGCCATGTTAAAAAATAAGGGCCGCCCCCTGGGATCGTAGGATTCACTGTACTCACAAAAAAAAAACATACATGTTAGGTCACATGAGCCAATTAACAGACAGAGTTGTCTTTTGCTTCCACACTTCTTCCTGTTACAGTTAGAGTTGTAGTATTTCTGGTCAGGTGATCTCTGAGACAGCACAGGGACCATCACGAAATGGTGGCTCAAGGCAAGAGATGTAAAAGGGCAATATTTACTTAAATATATATTCCAGTTTGGTAAGAGTCTTTAATATGCCACTTAAAGGAAAACTATACCCCCAAAATGAACACTTAAGCAACAGATAGTTTATATCATATTAAGTGGCATATTAAAGAATCTTACCAAACTGGAATATATATTTAATTAAATATTGCCCTTTTACATCTCTTGCCTTGAGCCACCATTTCGTGATGGTCTGTGTGCTGTCTCAGAGATCACCTGACCAGAAATACTACAACTCTAACTGTAACAGGAAGAAGTGTGGAAGCAAAAGACACAACTCTGTCTGTTAATTGGCTCATGTGACCTAACATGTATGGTTTGTTGGTATATTTGTGAGTACAGTGAATCCTACGATCCCCTTATTTTTTAAAATGGCAATTTTCTATTTATGATTACCCAATGGCACATACTACAAGAAAAGTATATTATTATGAAAATGGTTTATTTGCATGAAGCAGGATTTTACATATAAGCTGTTTTATGCAATATCTTTTTATAGAGACCTACATTGTTTGGGGGGTATAGTTTTCCTTTAATATGATATGAACTATCTGTTGCTTAAGTGTTCATTTTGGGGGTATAGCTTTCTTTAAAGACCAAATGAGAGCCTGGAACCTGCCGCCCTCGTCCTTGCATTGGCTACAACTGGAACAAGATTCTATCCAACCGCTGCACCTAAGAGGCTTAATGTGGGTGCACTCGCCAGTCCGGTTTAGCCATGACTCAAAAGCTCACCATACGACGGTCACAGCTATTAACCTATGGACTAAAATCACTGCAAAAATACGGTTAATAGACTTCCCAGCACGAACCGCAAATCTGGAAGTATTAGAAGTCTCTATTCCCCATTTTAACTTATCGAAATGGTGTAACAATCACCTAACGACCCATAGGTCAACTTTACGAGAATACATTCTTGAAACCTTTTGACCAACTAATGCGGGAATACAATCTACCAAAACAAGACTTTTATAAATATTTACAAATAAAACATAATTTTGGGCAGTAAATGGGATACGCAACTATTACAACTTACTAAATTTGAGACATTAGTCTCACAAACCCAAGTAGCCCTAAAGGGATTTCAACAATATACAAACTGATATTAGACGAAGATACTACAGAGAAACCGACTCATATACTAAAATGGGAACAGGAGCTGAATATCGACCTGGACCTCCATCAATGGATAAAGTTGTCAAACCTGTCCTATAAGCACTCAAAGTGTACAAACCATATAGAGAACGCTAGAAAATTGTTCTACAGGTGGTATAAAACACCTAATATCTTACATGGCAAGAACTACCCAAGTGTGTCTGCACTGTGCTGGAGAGATTGTTATCTTGTTGGGGATTTATGCCACATATGGTGGCATTGCCCGAAAATTAAAACACTGTGGAGACACACTGAAGTTATCTTAACTCAAACCACTCACCTTCCAATAAAGCTAAATTTGTCTCTAGCACTATTGAAGGATGGCTTGGAAGACTACCCGAAAACATTATACCATTCCTCATTTTGACAGCATCTAGACTCTTGATTCCACGATATTGGAAATCAACTCAAATTCCTAACAAACAAGAGCTAATTCTATTAATTGACTCTAATCTAATGTTTGAACAAATGTCGATAGGTTCACAAAAACTAGGTAGAAATAGCCAACACTCTATGAGATACTATCTACCCGAGTAGGAGTCTAGACTGTACTCAAGAGCCCGAAGAGCACGTTGGAGGGGCAACGCTGGTCTTGCATATATGGAAAGAGAGTAGAGGGAACTTATTTTTATCTTTACTACATATAATTCTTCCCCCCCTTTTTTTTTTCCTTTCTTTTTCTTTGTATACTATTTACTTTTTTCCTTTGTAGGGCGCTTTTCCAATATATATACTTCGATGTATTTGGAAATTGATGTTATAGATATGTGAATGTCTATTTAAAGATACGTAAAAAAAACCTAAAAATTAAAATAGCACTTGCTTCCCATAATAACACTGGCACTAGCCCCCTACAATAACAAAGTGCCTGGTTTTTGAGTCACTGTGGGCATCTATGCTTGCTTGCTTTGACATGGCACCTGGCTTTTGTGCCAGTTTCTTTGTTCAATGGCTCACTTTTGGTGCTTTTCTGTCTGAATAAACATTGCCATTTTTTGCTTTTCTTGTTTCTTTTCTACCAGTGTCTACATACGTTATACTACATTGCTTACTTTTTGTGCCAGTCTGCATGAGTAATGCCTGGCTTTCTGCACAAATATCTGCATGCATGATGATGTATTTTTGCACCTGTGTCTGCAGGAGCAGTGCCTGGCATTTTGCAACAGGACCAGTTTGCCAGATGCCATGCTATTTGCTTGAGTATCTGCATGTATGATGCCTGCAATCATGGTAAAATACAGTTATTGCCTGTTATTTTCTGTCAGTGTCCACATATGAGGTGTTCTTGTTGCTTGAGTATCTGCATACCTGATGATGGGCTTTTTGCACCAGTGTCTGTGTGCACAATGCCTGTTATTTGCAAACACTCTCTGCAAGCCTAATGCCAAGCTTTTTGCCACAGTGTCTGCCGTTGGTTATAAGTTTCAGAATGCATGCCTATGTCACTTTTGCAGCAGAATCATAATCAAGGCACATATATCTGTAGTTCCTGAATTTTTTGTGACCCAAACTTTATTTTCTGCTTACTTCAAAAGATCACCTATGTCTGTATGCTAAAATGCAAAATAAGTCGTCTATCTAGGATGCTTTGAAGAATATTTCATCAAGCAGAAAATTAGGTTTGCCTGTCATATAAGCTGATAATACAGGGCTGCTTATTAAATGCTAATTGTGCTGGTTTCTGGGTTGCCATGTACCAATAATCAGATTTACAGCCTTATATTGTGACATTTATATTATATTTATTCTACATATTTAGTGTTGGTTCCTAAGCTCAGTAACTGACAGCAGCACAGAGCATTTGTAGGGAATCATAAGAAAATAATATGGGGAACTACAGATGAATCTTTGGAGGCACAGATCTTGTTGCCCTACTTCTTTAGTTAAGCTTTAGTTCTCCTTTTATGATTAGGATTTTTAAACTCCTATGGGCCTGTGGTCTTTTTAGTCCAGGAACAGACCATTTATTCATTGCCTGGGTTTCAGAGAATAATTTTATTCAGGACTACCAGTATACAGTTTGACTGTGAAACATCGTGCATTATGCCAAAGTTTTCTGAGTGTTTGGATTGAAAGTTACACTAAAAAAACATTTAGGGAATGTTGAGATTTCAGATTACATTATCTGTAATTTTCCAATTTTATATTGATCACCTTTCTCTTAAAGAATAAGGATAACACTATCATTTACCATTTCGCTTTGACATTTAGTCAGATTGCTCTGCAAAGTTTTAACATCCTCTAAGGAAGGAACAATGACACCCACGCAGGGCCGGAACTAGGGGTAGGCAGAAGAGGCAGCTGCCTAGGGCTCAACGATTGGGGGGCGCTGGGCAGCTACCTCTTCTGCCTACCCCTAGACCATACTCACCTGGCATCCAACTCCAGCGAAGGTGCTCGACGTAACTGCACATGCGCAAATGCACTCGATGTCATTGTGCATATTTGAATGCGTGCAGCGTCACTGCGCATGTGTGCGCCATCACCTGCGCATGTGCAAGCACCGGGAGAAGTGGGGGTGAGCTGGCTATCTGGGTTGCCTAGAGTGCCCAGCTGACATGGCACGCCTGTGTGTCAACACATCACTCAAACACTATTGTGAAATTTGCTGATGACACAGTAGTGTTGGACTTCATCACAAATGATGAGATGGCCTACATGAAAAAAGTGGATAACCTGACACTATGGTGTCAGGAAAACTGGCTCCAGCTGAATGTCAGCAAGACCGAAGAGCTGGTGGTGGACTTTAGTAGGAAACAGCAGTGCAACTTCAAACATCAGTGGGACCCTAGTGGATAGGCTAAGCTGTTTTATATACCTCGGAGTCCAAGTAACCATCACATCCCAGTAATGGACTGTTTTACATACTTAAATCAGGGTTTTGCAGTATTCTGGCCAGAACTGAGAGACTTAAAAGGAGTTTCTATCCTCAGGCCATTTGACTGCTGAACCAGGACATGCCACCTTACTCATAATCTCCCATATCCCCCCCCTCTTCTTTTTTTCACCTATTTGATCTACGTGACACACTACGTCACCACAATACAGTATTGCACAGCTGTTTTTTATACTGTCATATACTGCTGTTTTTTATATTTCTATATTTATTATACAATCTTCACTCACTGTTACTTATGTAAATAAAATGGTTCATGTCACCTTACCCATAATCTCCCACCCCTTCTTTTCATCACTTGCACCTACTTGACCTGCGACACACTACGTCACCACAATACAATACTATACTCATCTATTGTTACTGCACCTTTTTTTTGTTTTTTTTTTCTCATACAGAGAGTTTTTTTTTTGCAATGTATGGTATAACTTTCAGGAAATACATGATGCAGAGATACCTTTCCTAGATGTGTTTTTTTATATTGTGGAGGATCAGGTACAGACCACCTTATATCGTAAGCCCATCACCCAACACATTATTAAATGTGAATAGTGGACACCATAAATCTTGCATTCGTGGCATCCCCATTGGCCAATTCATACATCTTAGACAGATCTGCTCTACATTGGGATGATTTTCAATGTAAAGCCATGGAATTGTGGGATAGGTTTATTGAACGTGGATATGATACCATGGGTATTAAGGAAGCCTTTGAAAGGGCAGTTGCCTCTAATAGGGATACCATGTTGCCAAGACCTACAGGGATAGGAAATGTCCACGATTAACCAGTGGTAGGGATGAGGATTTGGAGGTAAGGACTAGTGGTGGTCCAATCTGTGTGAAAAGGATGGCCTCAACTTCAAGGGGCAGATTTATCAAAGGTCGAAGTGAGTTTCAAGCTAATTCTTCTGTACTTCGACTAGGGAATATTTAGAAAAAAAATGTAGAAATTCAAATTTTAAATTTATCATGTACTGTCTCTTTAAAAAATTGACGTCAACCATTTACCATCTAAAACCTGGCAATTTGCTGTTTTAGCCTATGGGGGACCTCCTAGAACATATTTGGAGTCAATTGGTGGACTTTGAAAAATCAAAGGTTTTTTTTGGGGGGGGAAACACTGGAAGATTTTATTGTGGAGCCCAATATGTGGGGCAGACCATGTGCCCAGTATGGGTGAGGAATTTCGAACACCTTTCAGCCGATGGGAGAGGGGATATGAAATCAGCGATAGCCAATCACATACAAATGGAACATTGTTATTTGAACAAGCTTCGTTTTCAGATTATAGATAAACCCTAATCGGAGATCAGGAGGGGAGATGTGAGTAGAAGATTGTCAGCTAGAGAGGTGTATTGGATATATAAAAAAAATTTCAAAAGGCGGCACTCCGGTTAAAAGAAAAAGGTGGTTTATTACAACAGGTCACAGACCGACATCACCTGACACGTTTCGGGAGCAACTCCCTTAATCATAGGCTTACAGGTATACTTTTGTCACTTCCTCACTTCCAGTACAACAGTGGCCTCTATAGGAGATACAAAAGAATGCAATGTAGAGAGCATATGTGTTATCTTTCAAGTGCGTCTTGTTGAATTAACCATATAAATACCTAATAAAATAACTCTCTTTATTATTCCATTAAAACCAATAATCCTGATTAAAATGGCCACAATACACTCCGAAAGAAGCTAATGTGGCAGATAGCTGGGGCATGTGTCTAACTTGATAAATTTTAAGTTTTAAATTAAAAGTTTTAAATTACTTTTGGGTCGAGCATAGGGGTTGTATGTTACATAAGGGTTGTACAAAACGAGCAGGTGCTTATAGACTTCAGTAAATCAGTTGTTATTTTTTATTTTGTTATATATATGTATTTTATTTAACTCCATTGCCAGTCGTTATTTTATTCAAAGTTAGGAATTCAATTTTACATTTTAAATTTGTAATGGTTTTAAAGGGGATCAAAGTAAGAACATACAGTCTCTTAAGTTAACATACGGTAGATACATAAGATCGTGTCTTGCATTCAAGCCTATTGGTATTCTGGTATCCATTTCCAGAATCCAACAAGCTTCCCTCAAATTCAGGGGGCGTAGGATATCCCATCCTCTCAGGGGAGTTTTCACCTGTTCTATAACCTTTACGCCTATGTCTTGTATACCTCTAGAGGAGCATGATAGGAAATGTTTACCTATGGGTGACTTGTCATCTTTCTTTTCAATTGTCCTAATGTGCTCCCTTATTCTATCTTTCAGACATCAAATGGATCGACCCACATACTGTTTCTTACAACACTTACATTCCAATAAATATACTATCCGTTTGGAATTACAGTTATAAAATCCTTTATTTTGATAGGTTCGTCCCGTAGCGTTCGATGTAAAGTTACTAGTTATTTCAATTACCCTACAGGTTTTACATCTCGTGGATCCACATCTGAAGTGGCCTTTTGAGGAAAGCCAGTCCCCCCTCTGTTTTGGTGTAGATGAAGAAACTATACTGGGTGCTAATATGCTGCCCAGTGTTTGTGCTTTTTTAGATACAAATTTAATTTCATTAGAGGATAGTATTTCATGTAATTTTTCAGCGCCACCTAAAATCGGGAGCTATCTTTTTACTACTTTGCAAATCCGGTTGTATTCTTCACTGTATTCAGTTATAAGACTAGATACTCTCGTTTTTGCCATGTAATGTGCCCTTATTTTCATCCGTGTATTTTTAGTCTTTGGGACAATTCCCTTGACTGTTCGCGGAAGGAGCTAGTCTGGCTACAATTGCTACGATAGTGAACAAATTGGCTATATGGTATGCTCCGTAGAGTGTGTTGTCGGTGACCGCTATTGGCTTTCAAAAATTATTTTATAGCCTTCACTCCCATATAGTGTGGTATGGAAGAATATAAGGACTTGATGTCCATAGAAATCCGGTGGTAACTTCTAGCCAGGTAATTTCTTTTACTTTATCTAATAGGTGGCCTGAATATCTTAAGTATGAATGTAGGCATAGGACTAGGGGTTTGAGGCTAAAATCCACCCAATTGGAAAGGCCTTCATTGGCTGAGCCAATGCTGGCCACGATGGGTCTCCCTTCTGGTGAAATAAGGGACTTGTGGATTTTGGGAAGGTGGTGGAATACTGGGACTACTGGAGAGGATTGTACTAAATCCTCTTTATCCCCGGAATCTACTAATCCCAAGGAAATACCATAAGAGACCAATTGGTCTAGTTCTGCCGATAACTTCTCTTGTGGGTTGGAGGATCATTTTTCATACACTTCCATATCTCCTAACTGTCGCTTCAGCTAAATAGTACTCCGTGTTCATTACTACTACACCCCTGCCTGCCGAATCATAATATTATCTCGTAGAGCCTTCATTTCTTCTCTCCTCTATAGATATATTATCGTGAGTCACTTTCCCATGCTTGCCCAAATATAATTTTTTAAGGTCAGTCCATGGATGGACATCTGGACTGTAATGGGTAAAAATCGGAAAGTGGCTTCTTTGGCAGGTTGATATGCCGCACTAGACCCTCTTCACTAAAATTATTGTTCCCCATCAACTCTCTTCCTTCTTGTGTTAGTGTTCACATTTATATCCATGGTTTTGCCAATATGTGGATTGCCAAATTCTGTGCCTCTGCCTCCCCTTTTGAAATGTCTTCTCAGGGTACAAATTTATTGACATCCAACAGGGTATGGAGTAGGTTGAAATGGTGGGAGGGGGCAAAAAATAGACCATTACTTAAGATTTCTCTGCAGACGCTGCATGCTGCGTCTGCATCCAACAGTTGGATTGCGTCGGATCAACGATGCGACACCATGCGACAATTCTATCTCTAGCCTTATTTTTGTCGCTGGCGACAATTTGCATGCGTTTTGTCGCATCGTGACAAAATCACTAGTGGAGTCCTACCCGAATGGTTCTTTGCATTACAGGTGATGTTTTGTATTGATTTTAATGGCTAAAAAAAGTATTGGATTTTTTATATCTGACTCTACGTGGTACTCCGTGCGACACACAAGTATATTTTTTTTACAATCTTCACTCACTGTCAATTATGTAATTAACATGGTTCATGTCACTTTACCCATAATCTCTCACTATATCAAATGATTGAGCAAAGTCTAAGTAGATCAAGAGGAAGGCTGGAGAGGAAGAGGTTCAGCTCTTTTAGCAAATAGAAAGATTTCAATTACTCAGATACTGACTTGATTTAACAGTACTGCCAGGAATATAGACACGTTTATGAACTTGTTACATGATAATGTTATGTCACAAATTGTTGAGAAGCCAACACAACTTCATGCTATACTGGGTCTACAGATCTTTATCAACATAGAATGTATAGCAAATGTGCAAGTACTTGGGTAATAGTGACCATACACTTATCTCATTTAATATTTGTTGCAAAAAGGAAACGTACAGTGGGGAAACAAAGACTACATTTCATGAAAGTGAAGTTTAAAATCTACTCAGTACTTCTAGGTGTGTCCAATAACCCCCCCCCCACATGGCTTTTAGTGTTACACTATTCTATATGTCAACTTGTATTGCCTGACTTCATGTAATGCATATGGGCTGTTTTGTTGTATTTTGCTTATTTTATATGTTTAAAATAATAAAACTTGCATTTAAAAAAACTTAGTACTTCAGTGTATTATTATAACAGACAGAGATTTAGGGAGCACCTCCCACCAGTAAAAGGTTCCAAGAGATGGTGTGCAGGGCCAGGTGAATAAATCATATAATCAAGAAAAAAAGAAAATAACATTCATATGCCTGCACCCTCCCACCCATCACATCCAACAACTCACATGTGGTTTAGTTAATAAAACCTAACTTTTATAAAATTAACATTAAAAACTAAGTGTCCAGTGTGTATCAATAAGATTAAAATGAGGGTAAAGGCAGGAGAACTGACCAACAGAAGACAGTGGGTTGGACTAATGCATCTATGGTTAAAATCAACCAATTATGCAATGTTGCAAATAGTAACCCAATGCGGTAATAAGATACCTGTCCGGTATAATCACTCATACAGCCACCTTATAGGCACCAACCCTTTCTCCCAGAGAATTCCCTCCCATATGGCAGTATGGTTGATGCTTCCAGTCTATGATGTACCACATACTGTCTTTTGGCTGAAATGTGCCTCAGGCACTGGTACCAGCTGAATCGCTGTCTCATAAAATGTGCCTCAGGCACCAAACTGTCCGCCGACTAGGATGTGCCTCAGGCACCGGCCGGTAGCTGCTTCTAGAGAGTAATGCTAGCTGGCTCAAAAAGTCCTGGATCTGCAGAAGCCACCAACCCCTTCACCCGCAGCGAGTCCCCTCCCAATCTGCGAATCCATGACTGCCCTTAAGACCAGTATCTTGGTGTGGACCCCTGCCTAACCAAGACTAAAAAGTTGCGCCTGGAGTGCGTTTCAGCCCGCTGCAGGCTTTATCAAAGGCGTTAGTATTGGTGCCTGAAAAACATTTTAGTCGATAGACAGTCAGCGAGTACCAGTGGCTGGAACATCATAGACTGGAAGCATCAACCATACCACCATATGGGAGGGAAGAAAGGGTTGGTGCCTATAATGTGGCTGTATGAGTGATTATACCGGACAAATATCTTATTACCGCATTAGGTTACTATTTGCAACATTGCATACTTTTGATTTGCAATCCGATTGGACATTAACCATAGATTCATTAGTCCGACCCACTGCCTTCTGTTGGTCTGTTCTCCTGCCTTAACTCTCATTTTAATCTTCTTGATACGTACTGGGCACTTAGTTTTAAAGGTTAACAATTTAATAAAAGTTAAGTTTTATTAACTAAACCACATGTAAGTTATTAGATGTGATGGATGGGAGGGTGCAGACTTATGGGTCAGTTCTTTTCTTTTTTTCTTGATTATATACTACAGTGTATAGATTGGGTCTCTAAAACCACAACATCAGAAATGGTTTTCATTTAACATATAAAATCTTGCTGTTCATTGATTTTTTTTCCAGTGAGGGCTACAGACAGTTAAGTTGATCCAGCTGCTGTCTTTGGATGAGAAGTTGTTTTCAGCAGTTTAGCCAATATTTATCATCACAGTATTGTGTGTGTAATCATAATGATAGCTGAAAATACACAGATTGCCCTTATCACATGGATACAATCATTGAATGTTTGGGATGATAATATATACTAAAGTTGATACATACAGATCCTCTAAGTGAATTGGTAGATTTTAATCCAGAAATGAAACGGATACCATAATAGTTAGAAATGCCACAAATTACACCATTTTTATAAATTAATTCCCGCCCATGGTATCGATTAAAGGTGCAAGCTATGTAGTAAAGATTTGAAAAGTTTTAACATTGATAACCACAGGATGAAGGTTTGAAGAATGATATTTCTTGACATTCTTATCATTGAGACAATGGGTGTGATCAGCTGCACCTGCATTTGCCAATGTATGTGTACATATGTGCAAAGATATTAAGTCCACATCACATTACATATAATATGATGATATCTATGATGGTAGTTCTAGGATACATCTAGGATATCATGATGATACATCTAGGATGATATCCTAGTGATAAGGCAAGGAGAAACAGGAATTTTATAGTAGTAAAAAAAAGTAAATAAAGTTACCCTACCATTATATTTACAACAGAAGGGACACAACATTTTTGATTGTCCAAATAACAAATCCAAGACAAAAAATTGCACCAATCTGTACTTAAGTCATATAGAAATAACTTTTTGAATGCAACCAGCTTCCATAAACCCCACACTGCATTAAACTATTCCAAAAGGCCAGTTACTTAGGGCAAGAACTTGATGAAGTAAAATATCATGAGGAAGCAGTAGATCTGATCGAAAGATTTACTAAAAATAGGTTATGTACAGCTAATGCAATTGGCTGAACCCCAAAATCCCAAAATAAATCTAGGCCAGGGTAGGCTTAATAAACCATAGGGATTTGTTTATTTACAGCTCTACTGAATACCACAGCTCTACTGAATATAGATTAAAACATAGATTACAATAATACACTCAACTGAAAAAAATCCATACTTACCACACAGTTTGTGAATTGACTTTTCAGAGTATGTATCCCTGTCACATCCTTTGCCAATATGACTTGTTTCTAATTGTACATGTGCTTTAATAGAGGTAATAGGTTCATCGCAAATTTCCAGGTGTATCCCAGGGAACAGTGATAAAGAACCAGAACCAGGTTCATATTCTATTCTTTTATTCCATCCTGTATGATATAATCAATAATCAAAAAACTGATAATGGGAAAAAAATTAAGAATGAGAATAACAGTGATAAAAAAGTAAACAAATAACGTTATTAAGTAAATTGCTCACCTTGCCAATTGACTTTGCATGTTGGTTTAATTGTTACTTTTACTAGTACGTCTTCTGCTGCCCTTTTCTTCCCACAGTCATAGGCAGTAATAGCAAGTTTATATTGATGTTCCTTTTCATAAATCAATTTCTCAGTGTTCTTAATATAACCTGATTGTTTTACGCAAAGTAAGAAAATCAAATTAGAGTGAGGGTGAGAGTACCGTTAAATAAACAAACAAAATACTGCCACTGCAAATCAACAACGTCAACATTCCAGCAATGAAGATAAAAAGTAGGCTTTTCAACTAACCATTTAGACTTAGTGGTATATTTATTAACAGGGAATTAACGTGAAAATGAAAATTTAATATAAGCTTCCACATACTCACATAGGAAACTCTTTAAATACAATCAATTAAAAATTCTGTGCTGTTTTTAAAATAAGCAAGTTTATTGTCACCATTCGTCTCTAAGCATGTGTTTCTCCTCATTCTGTCTTCATTCAGGAGTTGGGTGTCAGATGAATATATATATATAATCCAATATATATTATAGGGGGGCTCCTTTTGCCTAGAAGTTGTGTTAGAGCTTTCTCTATTAAAATCACCAGACATCATGTCTCTACATGCAGAATTTGTGCAAAAGGCAGTTATTTTGTTAGATTTTGTTTGTACTGGAATCAGTTATTTGAGTTCTAATACATCTGCTAGGAAATGGAGCACCCCCATAAGATATATTGGATCATTCATCTGAACCCAACTGCTGCATGAAGACAGAATGAAGAAAGACAGAGAGGAATAGTGAATATAAACTTGATTATTTCAGAAAATATGCAGAATTTTTAATTGATTGCATTTAGAAAGTTTCTTACTTCAGTATGATGAATATTATTCCTTATATTAAATTTTCATGTTCGCTATAGTTCCTCTTTCAAGCTTGAATTTTGCTGGTAGAGTTTCACTGGTTGAGTTTTAAAACAGAATTTTTAGAGAGAAAAAACAGTAAACTTGTCGAGATTTGTTTGTGAAGGTTCTCATTCATCCAGGTCATGTTATAGCTATACTAATAAGTCAAATCAGCTGAACATGCTGTATTTTGGCATTATGAGCAGTTATCAGCATGGTTTTATGAAGGATAGTTTGTGTCAGACAAATTTGTCTATGAAGATTCTCATTTATCCAGCCACTAGGACCCTAGTTACAAGAAAAATGTTATAGACTGCTTGCAAAAGCTTGAGAACAACAAGGCCATCAATCCAGCGTCATATCGTCGCCTCTACCCAGGTGAAGCCACTCCATGCCTATATGGACCAAAAATACACAAGGAAGGAGCCCCTCTGAGGCCAATTGTCAGCAGCATTAACTTTCTGACTTACAACATCACAAAATATGTGGCCAACATCTTAGCTCCCTTAGTTGGCAGCACTGTACATCACATTCAGAACTCCATGGACTTTGTCAACAAAGTGCACATGGTTAAAGACTATGATGCCTTATGAAGTTACATCTCTATTCAAATGCATACCCACATCCAAGACAAATGGAACAGTGAGGGAACAGCAGATACAATACACCACCCTCAGCAGCAGAACAAAACTGAGCCCAGAACAAATTTGTTCCTTACTGGACCTATGCTTTTATACCAATTATTTCAAGCACAAGGAAGTCTTTTATAGACAAAAAGATGGCTATAATAATCTCTCTCCTTTATTTAAACCTTTTTGGTTAAATAGAATTTTTGGGGTTGAGGTATAAGAAAAGGCGTTTTTTTAAGGCTTTCAAGTTAGCTGGGACAGCCAAATCATTTATAAGGTACAAGGAGGCCAATAAATCATGCAAAAAAGCTATAAGCCAAACTAAAATTGATATGGAAAAGGATATTGCAGCTAGCAGTAAAAAGAATTCAAAATTATTTTTTAAATATGTTAATAGTAAAAAAATGAAGCAGTAAGGGGTGGGACCTTTAATATCAGAGGGAGGTCAGCTGGTTGATGAAAAAAGCGCAGATTTTGAACTCATATTTTTTGTCTGTCTACACAAATGAGGATCCAGTTAATGAAGGTTTCCTACTTGATAGTCCCAATTCTAGTAATATAACTAATGATGCATGGTTCACACATGAGGACATGTTAAGATAAGCAAAGGTATTCATCCCAGGGTACTTAGCGAGTTTAGCTCTGTGATTGCCAAACCTCTTTACTTAATTTTTCATAGTGCCGAGAGCCTGACGAATTGCTAATGTGCTGCCGCTATTCAAAAAGGGTTCCCGTTCTCAGCCAGTTAGTCTGACATCAGAGGTAGGAAAGGTTTTTGAAGGGTTAATAAAGGATAAGATACTGGACTTCATAGCAAATCATAATACTATGAGTTTGTGCCAGCATGGTTTTATGCGTAATAGATCTTGCCAGACTAACTTAATTTCTTTTTATTAGAAGGTAAGTAGGGACATCGATTCTGGGATGGCAGTGGATGTGATTTACTTAGACTTTGCTAAAGCAATATTGATGAAACAGTGCACAGCCTCCCACCACACGTAGCGAATTTGTCAATCCTTTACCTATGGATGCACCGTCATCCCAAATATCAGCTTTTGATGAGAAGAAGGAGAGCACTCTAATGCAGATTAACTGCTTGTGATTTTCATTTACTGCAGACTGCTATACACAACATGTTTCGGGCCTTCAAGCCCTTTCTCATGTGTAAAACACTTGAGAAAGGGCTTTGAAGGCCCGAAACATGTTGTGTTTATAGCAGTCCAAAATAAATGAAAATCACAAGCAGTTAATCTGCATTAGAGTGCTCTCCTTTTTCTCATCATAAGCTTAGACTTTGCTAAAGCATTTGATACAGTGCCACACAGAAGGTTACTGGTTAAATTAAGGAATCTTGGCCTGGAACATAGTATTTGTACCTGGATAGAGAACTGGCTAAAAGATAGACTACAAAGAGTGGTGGTAAATGGAACATTTTCTAACTGGACCAGTGTTGTTAGCGGAGTACCACAGGGCTCTGTACTAGGTCCCTTGCTTTTCAACTTGTTTTTAATGAATGACCTGGAGATGGGCATTGAAAGTAATGTTTCTGTTTTTGCAGATGATACTAAACTGTGCAGAACTATAGGTTCCATGCAGGATACTGCCACTTTGCAGAAGATTGTAGGGAAACTGGGCAGCAAACTGGAAAATGAGGTGTTGATAATGTTGATAAATGCAAGGTTATGCACTTTGGCAAAAATAATATAAATGCAAGTTATACACTAAATGGCAGTGTGTTGGGAGTTTCCTTAAATAAGAAGGGTTTTTGTAGATAAGTTGTCTAATTCTGGGCACTGTCATTCTGTGGCTACTAAAGCAAATAAAGTTCTGCCTTGCTTAAAAACGGGCATTAACTTAAGGGATGAAAACATAATTATGCCTTTTTATAGGTCCCTGGTAAGGCCTCATCTGGAGTATGCAGTGCAGTTTTGGACTCCAGTCCTTAAGAGGGATATAAATGAGCAGGAGAGAGTGCAGAGATGTGCAACTAAACTGGTTAGAGGGATGAAAGACTTAAATTATGTGGGTAGATTGTCATGGTTGGGGTTTTCTCTGGAAAAAAGGCACTTGCGAGGGGACATGATTACACTTTACAAGTACATTAGAGGACATTATAGACAAATAGCAGGGGACCTTTTTACCCATAAAGAGGATCACCGTACCAGAGGCCATCCCTTCAGACTAGAAGAAAAGAACTTTCATTTGAAGCAACATAGTTGTTACAGTGAGGTCAGTGTGGTTGTGGAATGTGAAATTGTGATGGCTGATTCTGTTAATGCCTTTAAGAGGTGTTTGGATGATTTCTTGGATAGACATAATATCAAAGGTTATTGTGATACTAAATTCTATAGTTAGTATAGATATGGGTATATATAATTTATGTGAAAGTAGGGAGGGATGTATGTATGGATGTGGTTTTTCAAATGGAGGGGTTGAACTTGATGGGCTGTTTTTTCAATTCGATTTAACTATGTAACTATATTTTAAATTCATCAGAAGGTGTACTTTACAAAAATGTATGTTTTTTTTTTTAAAGGTATTTATTTATTTACATTTTAAACATAACATACAACACACAAGTATTTGTCAGGTAACATAAGCAGTGATCATGATACATCGAGGTCTCGCAGGACTCCTGCAGTGCAGCTTGGCAAAGAACACTCCATACAGTTGGCAGTTTATCCCAGCATGAGACAATCATACATGTAAACAACAAGATCCCCATTCGGTCACACAGGGCCAGAGCACACCACCCCCCAGACGAACAATATGATAGGGCAGAACGAGATCCACAAAACAGAAGGCATCCCTAAGGAGTTACATCATAAGACCACTTCATCGTGGGCCTCTAGCAATGGTCCCCAAATTTTATCAAATTTTTGGGGGCAGTGCCTAGCTAAGTTCGTTAGCTTTATAACTGGAAGCCGATCATTAACCAGTTTTTGCCATTGCTTGACTGTCGGGGGTAGGGGGCACATCCATTTGATGGCAATCTGTTTTTTGGCATAGAATAGAAGGGTGCGCAGCAAGCATCTGGTTTTGACGAGGGGCGCTAGGTCTTCTACTATTCCTAAGAGACAAACCTCTGGTGCAAGTACCCCAGGAAGCAGGACCACATCGGAGAGGTGAGAGACCACCCTTGCCCAGTAGCTGTTGATCAAGGGGCAAGACCATAATAAGTGAAAGAAGTCTGCATCCGGTCGTCCACATTTGGGACAGTCAGCATCAGGGTTTCTACCCATGGCCTTAAGTCTAAGCGGCGTAATATAAGTGCAGTGCATTATCCTAAATTGTACCATTTTATCTTTAGTGGAAATCAGAAAACTGTAGATCACGCTAGTTGCCTCCTCCCACGCATCATCCTCCAAATTGGGGATAAGCGTGTCCCACTTAGTTCTGGCTTTGGCAAAGGGGCTACCCGTGGAAGTTACTAATATTCGATACAGGCTAGATACTAGTTTCTGGGGGTTCGGATCCCACAACCTGTCTTCATGTGGTATAGTGGCCGTGGGAATAGTTAGAGAGCCAAACTGCACAGTAACAGCATGTCGGAGTTGAAAGTACCTATGCCAGTCAATGTGTTGATGCCCTAAGTTAGCGGTAAGTTGGGTCAGGGTCAGGAGGGTATCATCTGCTAAGAGGTCATATAAATGCTTCACTCCCAGCTTGGGCCAATAGACAAAGTCTTGGAGTTGTCGCAGGTGCGGGAAATTAGAGTTTCTCCATAAGGGAGCGCGTGGGGAGGGCGAAGAGGTTGGGCTTGCCAGCATTCTATTAGTAAGCGCCCAAGCCCTTTCTGGGCAGTTCAGTGTGGGTGGGAGCTCTGGCGTGTCCTTTACTCTCCTATATGGAGCATTACGAATAGCCTCAAGCGAACCTGCCAGGGTGGCATGCAATGCGGTCAATGGGTTTTCAGGGTCAGGGTTGAACCAATTGTGAATGAAAGACAATTGGCTCGCAAGGTAATACAGCCTTAGGTGGGGGAGGGCCAGTCCTCCTTTATCTATTGGGACCAGAAGAGTCAACTTATTGACCCTGGGAGGTTTATGTGCCCAGATAAAGGAGAAAAGAACGGTGTCAATTCGCTTAAAAACCTGTTGGGGGATCCATATCGGGGCATTTTGTAGCAAATAAAGGAATTTCGGCAAGTATATCATTTTAAAAAGATTCACCCTACCCCACACTGTTAATGGGAGATTTATCCATTGAGCGACTACACTTTTGAATTTGGTTAGCACCGGGTCAATATTCTTGGCCACATAATCTAGTGCATTTTTGGAAACCTGAACACCCAAATACTTGAACTGGGACACCCAACACAGTCCCTGAATGTCACCCTCCCTCTGGTCAGTTTCCAATGTGAAGAGGATAGATCTGCTTTTATTTATGACCAGGCCACTGTAGACACCAAATCGATCTGCCAAGTCAAGAGTGTGCCTAAGAGAGTCCTGCGGGTCGGCCAGGAACAGGAGGAGGTCATCCGCATACAATGCGATTTTTTCTTCCACTCTCCCACATTGAAAGCCCACGATCCCCTCAGATTGCCGGATCATTAAAGCATAAGGTTCTACTGCCAAGGCGAACAATAGGGGGGAAGTGGGCAACCTTGTCTAGTCCCTCGGAACAAGGAGAATTTCCTGGAGAGAGTGTTATTGACCCAGACCTGTACGACTGGAGCTAAATAGAGTAGCTGGAGCCATCCTATAAAGTTCTGCCCTATACCAAATTTCTCCAGTACATTCCAGAGATATGGCCACTCAACCGAATCAAACGCTTTAGTGGCATCAAGTGCAGCCACAAGTCTAGAGCCCCGATTCGTATGAGAGGTTTGTAGATGAGAGAATAGCCTGCGTAGGTTCATAGAGGTGCTCTTATTGGGCATAAAGCCGGTTTAATCCGGGTGTACAATCGAGGATATTACTTTATTGAGGCGTCTAGATAGGATTTTTGTGAGTATTTTTACATCGGTATTTATTAGAGAAATAGGACGATACGAGTCGCACAGGTCCGGGTCTTTCCCCTCCTTTAATATAAGAACAATTAGAGCTGAGTAAAAGGAATGGGGAAGAGAACCTACTTCAGTCGCTCCTAGGAGCGTGGCATGTAGGTGAGGAGCGAGTTGGTCTCTAAGTAGCCGGTACCAAGCGACTGGTAGACCATCCAAGCCTGGGGTTTTCCCAGAAGGGAGACTACCAATGGCTTCTGTAACCTCCTCAAAGGTAATTGGTCCATCTAAGTAAAGGGCTTCCTCCCTGGTAAGTCTTGGAAAGGGAATGTGTTGCAGGAATTGTTTCAAGTCTAAATCTGAGTATTGCACCTGCGAGGAGTATAGTTCCTCAAAGTAATTAGAGAAGGTGTTTGCTATTTCGGTCGGGTCTGTTACATAGGTACCCGCCGGGGTTTTAATTCTGGGGATCAGCGTAGACGACTGGGCTGCTTTAGCTAGGTATGCTAGGGTCCTACCATTCCTATCCCCTTGGTCAAAGATTCTTTGTGCTGCATGGAGTAGTTTTTTCCTGGTCATAGCTACCTGTGCAAGTTCTAGATTCCTCTGCGCTGCAATTAGCAATCGGTGAGTAGCATCGTCATTTAACTCACAATAAGCTTTCTCAGCCGTTTGGACCATGCCCTCAGCCTCAACCATAGTTTGTTTGGCTAGGGTGCGTACTTTGGAGATGGCTGAGATAAGTGTGCCTCTGGTGGAGGCCTTAGATGCCTCCCAGACTATGTTCGAGTTGCTGGTGCCTGCGTTAACGTCCCAATAAAGGTCATATTCCAAACTACATGCTTCTGCCACTTCTGCATTATCAAGTCACATAGGAGAAAGTCTCCAAGTGGAATGCCTTTGCTTGGGGGCGAAGTGGAGTTCAAACAGGAGGGGGGCGTGATCAGAAAGGCCTCTGGGAAGAAAATCAATGCTGAGCATCCCTTGCATGAAATCCGGGGAGGCAATAGCCATATCAATCCGGGATAGGGAATGAGCCCCGGCTGAATGGCAGGAGAACTGCCTATCGTGGGGATGTGCGTGCCTCCATGCATCCACTAGCCCTAGGGCTTCTATCCATTGTTTCAAGGGCCCAGTTCTTTGAGTCGTGAAAGGAATTCTATCTAGCTGCGGGTCTAACACTGTATTGAAATCCCCAATAAAGCAGATCGGGCAAGGAAGGTATGCGGAGGCCTTAGCGAATACCAGGTCCAGTAATTCTTTATCAAAGGGGGGTGGGACATATAAATTGACTATTATCATATCCTGGTTATCTATCCTACAATGAAGGACTATATAGCGCCCGTTATGGTCAGTGGATAAGTCAAGGTGTTCGAAGCGTAAACTCTTACGGACCAGGATGGACACACCCCTCGAGTGGGTAGAATAAGAAGAGTGATATGTGTGCCCAACCCATCTTTTCCTGAGGGACAGGAGCTTTTGGCCAACCAGATGGGTCTCTTGCAAAAGGAGAAGATCCGGTTTATATCTGTTGACATAATCAAAGAACAGAGCCCGTTTGAATTCAGAGTTTAAGCCTCGAACGTTCCATGAAAGTAGTTTCACATTACCCCCTTCCATTTTGTGTGATGGCTAATAATGCAGCGTTGAGGAAGTAGTGGCCCTCTGGTCCATGCATACCATGTTGCTATGGAGCGCCTCTGAGTTACCTGCCCATGTACCTTGAATGACAATACCATATTGCAAACCCAACAAAACCCCAATTTGGTTGTTACCCCTTCCCTCCCTGCACATCTAGACAATATAGATGGCCTAAACCCAGAACAAGTATAACAGGAGAAGTGACAAGGTTATGCGATGAGTATACTCACAGTCCACGTGAAAAAACCTCTGAGTTTGCACCTTAACAGGCAGAATAACCATTGAAACAAATTATAACTCTTAACAGTAGGCAATGCGTGCACTAAACTGTGGCAGAAAAAGTGAGGTTGCCAGCAATAGGGAGAGGGGGCATAGAGGACAAAGTCTCGATCTTCAGCCAGTACTGCAGCGTAATGGCCCTTATCACTATCAAGCGATCCCTGGGTTACAGTTGCAACCATGTCCCGCCCCGAAGTGTATGCTGATTCCGTCGCAGAGTACTCTTGTTCCCATGACAGATTCAGTAGTGATACAGTTAAAGTAGAGGAGCACCCACCTCTTGTCAGGGAGAGGCTCTAACACTGAAGTAAATAACTTGCAAGACCAACATTGTCATAAGATGCAGATGCCCAGGTGGTTGACCCATGCGGCAGTGAGGGCCCAAAGAGGGTGCAGGTGCAGATTCCATGACCCCCGCATTAGGGTTGCAGCACTAGAACACAATTTCCGTCCCAACATTTTCTGGGCCTTACAGTTGTAGTCTAATGACGCCGCTCGGGGAGGATAGTGGCCCATTACAGACATCCACATGAGAGTCCAGAAAAATACGATGGGCCTCTGTGCAAGTACAAACGAGGGCCAGGGCAAAGTGTAGGAACAAGCCAATAAGTAATAATAATAAAAGTTCCAAGCAGAAAAGTCACAGAATAGGCAACATAATGGCCATCATACTCACTATCAGGTCGGCAGAACTATTCTTGGCGGCACGGGCTGTTCTGTGGGCCCACTTGCCGCCCACGCGTGTTTATCCAGTGATCCGCATCTTGTGGCGACTGAAAAAAGTGGGTCGCGCCTCCATCTATCACCCTTAGAGCAGAGCATCGAGTAGAACATGCCCGCATCTCTAAGCCGCTTCTTGATGCCTTGATAGGACGCCCTCAGCTTCTGCACTGCTGGCGAGTAGTCGGGGTATAGAGAAATGGAGCATCCTTCCCAAGAGATCAGGCCTTTCTTTCGCGCCATGGTCAAGGCAGTGTCTCTATCGCGGTAATTGAGAAACCGCATGATGAAAGGCCGGGGGTTCGAGCCAGGCGGCAAAGGCCGTGTTGGTATGCGGTGGGCGCGCTCAATCACCAGAAAAGCCGAGAATGCCTCTGCTCCCAATACATCCTTTAGCCAGCGTTCCGCGAAAGTCTCCGGAGAGGCACCTTCGGCCCTTGCGCGGTAGTGGAAGCATGCGTTCCTTTGATGGCCGCCAGAATTTCTGCGTTAGACGGCTCAGGAGCAGAGGCCACCGGCGCCTCGTGGTCCGACACTGGTGATGGCGGCTCCTCTTCCGGGGCCTGGTCTGGGCCTTGGGATGGCTGCAAATAGCGATCTAGCCGATTTTCTGACCTGGACAAAAATGTATGTTTTTTAAAGGTCTTTGAACTGTTAGGGGGTCTTATAGCACATAATACGCACTCAGGAAGTTTGTTCACAGAAGGCGAATTGGCAGCTGAGAAAATTCACCTGCTTCAATATATCTATGCATATTAGGCATCAGACTGTTCAGTAGATCCTTGGCGTTCATATTTAGGGTGGTTTACCATCATATGTAAGAAACTGTGAGAGATAAATCCTGCAAATTGCAATATTTTTAGGCGATTTCCATAAATGTCATAAAAACAGCTGCCTTTATCATAGTTTTACAGTATCATAACTTGCTTGGAGTGTCTTCATTCTGGGGCCCCTATATGCCACATTCTTCTGTAAATCTATGCTTTTTGGGCATCAAGCTGTTCAGTGGACCCCAGAAGTTCATGTTATGGGTGTTTTACCTTGGTACCTAATGATATATGGGAGATCAGATGCTTCAAATTAGAAGTTTTGAGGTGATTTTTGGAAATGTTACCAAAATCTCCAAATTTAAGAAAGCTTTGTGTTTAGCCTTGAAATAAAAAAGTATGCAGTTTTGTGGAGCAGTGCTTTGGAAATTTAGTAGTGTACTGCTTGACCTATGCAAGTGAGAAATCTCCATAAAACTATATATATTTGGTATTGATGTGTTCAGGAGACAGAATTTTCCAAATCTGCTGTATTCTCGTGCATAAAATAATTTTTCTAATATGTGTTTGTGTTGTGAGAAACATGATTTTTTTCCTCTTTTGACACTTAGAAGTCTATATTTTTTTACAGAAGTGGAATTACACGAAAATGAGCATATTAGTTTAGGTTGTCATGAAAAAAACAATATATTCTTTTCCTAGTTAAACTAAAAGATCCCCCCAGGAAAGGCCCTTAAATTGAAAGAGCGCAAAATGTAAAAGTACCAAATCAACCAAATGGGCTGGCAGTGAAAGGTTTTAAAGGGAAATTAAACTTTATTTTAACTTTTAATATGTTATAGAATGGCCTATGCTGAGCAACTTTTTAATTGGTCTTTTATTTTTTTTTTATAGTATTTCAATTATTTGCCTTCTTCTTCCAGTTTTCCTTTGCCAATTTGCCTTTCCAGTTTTCAAATGGGGTTCACTGACCCCCATCTAAAAAAATTATAGGCTACAAATGTACTGTTACTATTGTTTCTGCTACTTTTTATTACTCGTCTTTCTATTCAGGCCCTCTCCTATTCGTATTTGGACCCTAACAAACAGATTGCTGAAACTGCAAACTGGATAGATGCTGAATAAACGCTAAATAAATCAAAACCCACAAAAAAATATGAAACCAATTGCATCTACATCATACGAGGAGGAGACCAACACCCTTTAACCCTTTCCCTGCCAAGAACGTAGCTCCTACGTTATTTTAAAAAAAGCTGCAAGTGCCAAGAACGTAGGAGCTACGTTCTTTCTTTAATCAGCTGCCTCTCTGCACTCCTGCAAAAATCAAAGTGCAGAGAGGTTCTCCTGGTCCCTCCACCCCCTAAACAACTAGCCTAGGGGGCTGCCAGTCGGGTCCTGTGCTGCGATTGTCGCAGGACCCGACTTCTTACCTGATCCTGTGTGCTGAATGCTGCTCTCACTGTGCTGCTTCTTCCTGGATCGACCTCGTGTGAAGCTCCGCCCACGCACTTCCTGCTGTTGATCTCTGCGATCCTGGAGTGTGCAGATCTGCTTCTGATCCCTTCTTCTCCAAAAAACTGTAAGTGCCCTTCTATTTACACAGTTACACACACACATACATGCAATCACACATACATACATGCATTTACACATACACAGCACACATATAACTAAAGGTAGATTTTTTTTTGAATTTACTGGCTTTTTATGTATTTTACAGAGTCACATACAGATATACACACACTTATACACTTGTCAGAGCTGTACACACATGTATACACAAACACACACATGTATACACAGACACACACTTATAGGATCTTTGTTAGTTTTTTTTTTTTTTTTAGTTCTTCAGTTTACCAGTTTCCTTCTTGTTATTCCCTAAAAAACTGTTGCTTTACCAGTGTGACTAGTGGATCAAGCATTTTGACCACTAACCACACCGTTGGATCAGTTATTTTGTTATTTTATTGATTTGCCTAATTGTATTTGATTTTTGGGATTTTTATGCTTTCATTGTTGTTCCTTACATTTTTTTTAGCGTCATTTGCTCTTTGATCATTTGGAGTACAAACACATTTTTAGCAAATTTGGGTTAGTCAGAATGTGTACTTTCCAAATATATATGGTTTTGGGGGTCCATGTGCCGTTAGGAGGGTCTTGTGGCACACAATGTGCAGTCAAAGGTCTTTGTTCACAGAAGGCGAATCGGCAGCCGAGAAAATTCATATGCACTATTTGTATTTGGGGTCCGCACATGCCAGCTGCTTTGGTATATTTATGCATATTGGGCATCAAACTGTTCAGTAGACCATTGGCATCAATATTTAGGGTGTTTTACAATTGTATGTAAGAAATTGGGTGAGAAAAATGCAGCCAATTACAATATTTTTAGGTGATTTTTTAGAAATGTCATAAAAACCACAGCATTTAGCGTAGCTTTGCAGTATGGTACTTTGGAGTACAAAGACGTGCATACCCAATTTGTATTCGGGGGAATGTGTACTTTCCGAAAAATATGGTGTTCTGGGGTGAAATTACTCTTTTCTAACTTTGCCCCTCTCAAAATGATGTAAATGGGTAGCTTTTGCGGTACCTGAAATGACAGACCATATGGGGGGTCTTTGTTTTGGGGCCCCTGTATGCCACGTGCTTGGGTACACCTATACATATTGGGCATCAAACTATTCAGAGGACCCCATGCTTTCATATTCGGGGTGATTTCTCTTGATACCTAAAAGTATGTGGGTAATACGATGCTGCAAGGTAGAAATTTTGAGGTGATTTTTGGAAATGTCAGCAAAATCACCAAATTTAGGAATGGTTTGCGGCTTGGTACTTTGGAGTACAAAGATATGCATACCCAATTTAGATTCGTGGGAATGTGTACTTTCCGAAAATATATGGTTTTCTGGGATGAACCTACTTTTTTCTACTTTGGGCCCCCCGAAACAATATAAATGTGTTGATTTTGCAGTACCTGAAATGACAGACCATATGGGGGTCTTCTTTTTGGGGCCCCTGTATGCCACGTGCTTGTGTACACCTATACATATTGGACACCAAACTGTTCAGAGGACCCTAGGCTTTCATATATGGGGTGATTTCTCTTGATACCTAAAAGTATGTGGGTTATATGATGCTGCAGGTTAGAAATTTTGAGGTGATTTTTGGAAATGTCACCAAAATCACCAAATTTAGGAATGGTTTGCGGCTTGGTACTTTGGAGTACAAAGATATGCATACCCAATTTAGATTTGTGAGAATGTGTACTTTCCGAAAATATATGGTTTTCTGGGGTGAACCTACTTTTTTCTACTTTTGCCCCCCCCCCCAAAACAATGTAAATGTGTTGATTTTGCAGTATCTGGATTGACAGACCATATGGGGGTCTTCCTTTTGGGGCCCCTGTATGCCGCGTGCTTGGGTACACCTATACATATTGGGCATCAAACTGTTCAGAGAACCCTAGGCTTTCATATTTGGGGTGATTTCTCTTGATACCTAAAAGTATGTGTGTAATACGATGCTGCAGGGTAGAAATTTTGAGGTGATTTTTGGAAATGTCACCAAAATCACCAAATTTAGGAATGGTTTGCGGCTTGGTACTTTGGAGTACAAAGACATGCAAACCCAATTTAGATTCATGGTAATGTGTACTTTCCGAAAATATATGGTTTTCTGGGGTGAACTTACTTTTTTCTACATTTGCCCCCCTCAAAACAATGTAAATGTGTTGATTTTGCAGTACCTGAATTGACAGACCATATGGGGGTCTTCGTTTTGGGGCCCCTATACGCCACGTGCTTGGGTACACCTATACATATTGGGCATCAAACTGTTCAGAGGACCCCAGGCTTTCATATTTGGGGTGATTTGTCTTGATACCTAAAAGTATGTGGGTAATACAATGCTGCAGGGTCGAAATTTTGAAGTCATTTTTGGAAATGTCCCCAAAATCACCAAATTTAGGAATGATTTGCGGCTGGGTACTTTGGCGTAGAAAGACATGCATACCCAATTTGGATTCGTTGGAATGTGTACTTTACGAAAATATATGGTTTTCTGGGGTGAACTTAATTTTTTCTACATTTGCCCCCCTCAAAACAATGTAAATGTGTTGATTTTGCAGTACCTGAAATGACAGACCATATGGGGGTCTTCGTTTTGGGGCCCCTATACGCCACGTGCTTGGGTACACCTATACATATTGGGCATCAAACTGTTCAAAGGACCCCAGGCTTTCATATTTGGGGTGATTTGTCTTGATACCTAAAAGTATGTGGGTAATACGATGCTGCAGGGTCGAAATTTTGAAGTCATTTTTGGAAATGTCCCCAAAATCACCAAATTTAGGAATGGTTTGCGGCTTGGTACTTTGGAGTAAAAAGACATGCATACCCAATTTGGATCCGTGGGAATGTGTACTTTCTGAAAATATATGGTTTTCTGGGGTGAACTTACTTTTTTCTACATTTGCCCCCCTCAAAACAATGTAAATGTGTTGATTTTGCAGTACCTGAAATGACAGACCATATGGGGGTCTTCGTTTTGGGGCCCCTATACGCCACGTGCTTGGGTACACCTATACATATTGGGCATCAAACTGTTCAGAGGACCCCAGGCTTTCATATTTGGGGTGATTTGTCTTGATACCTAAAAGTATGTGGGTAATACAATGCTGCAGGGTCGAAATTTTGAAGTCATTTTTGGAAATGTCCCCAAAATCACCAAATTTAGGAATGGTTTGCGGCTTGGTACTTTGGAGTAAAAAGACATGCATACCCAATTTAGATCCGTGGGAATGTGTACTTTCCGAAAATATATGGTTTTCTGGGGTGAACTTACTTTTTTCTACATTTGCCCCCCTCAAAACAATGTAAATGTGTTGATTTTGCAGTACCTGAAATGACAGACCATATGGGGGTCTTCGTTTTGGGGCCCCTATACGCCACGTGCTTGGGTACACCTATACATATTGGGCATCAAACTGTTCAGAGGACCCCAGGCTTTCATATTTGGGGTGATTTGTCTTGATACCTAAAAGTATGTGGGTAATACAATGCTGCAGGGTCGAAATTTTGAAGTCATTTTTGGAAATGTCCCCAAAATCACCAAATATAGGAATGGTTTGCGGCTTGGTACTTTGGAGTAAAAAGACATGCATACCCAATTTAGATCCGTGGGAATGTGTACTTTCCGAAAATATATGGTTTTCTGGGGTGAACTTACTTTTTTCTACATTTGCCCCCCTCAAAACAATGTAAATGTGTTGATTTTGCAGTACCTGAAATGACAGACCATATGGGGGTCTTCGTTTTGGGGCCCCTATACGCCACGTGCTTGGGTACACCTATACATATTGGGCATCAAACTGTTCAGAGGACCCCAGGCTTTCATATTTGGGGTGATTTGTCTTGATACCTAAAAGTATGTGGGTAATACGATGCTGCAGGGTCGAAATTTTGAAGTCATTTTTGGAGATGACCCCAAAATCACCAAATTAGGAATGGTTTGCGGCTTGGTACTTTGTAGTAGAAAGACATGCATACCCAATTTAGATTTGTGGGAATGTGTACTTTCCGAAAATATATGGTTTTCTGGGGTGAACTTACTTTTTTCTACCTTTGCCCCCCCCAAAACGATGTAAATGTGTTGATTTTGCAGTACCTGAAATGACAGAACATACAAGGGGGGTCTTCATTTTAGGGCCTCTATATGCCACGTGCTTGGGTACACCTATACATATTGGGCATCAAACTGTTCAGAGGACCCTAGGCTTTCATATTTGGGGTGATTTCTCTTGATACCTAAAAGTATGTGGGTAATACGATGCTGCAGGGTAGATATTTTGAGGTGATTTTTGGAAATGTCACCTAAATCACCAAATTTAGGAATGATTTGCGGCTTGGTACTTTGGTGTAGAAAGACATGCATACCCAATTTGAATTCGTGGGAATGTGTACTTTCCGAAAATATATGGTTTTCTGGGGTGAACTTACTGTTTTCTACTTTTGCCCCCCCAAAACAATGTAAATGTGTTGATTTTGCAGTACCTGAAATGTCAGACTATATGGGGGTCTTCCTTTTAGGGCCCCTATATGCCACATGCTTGGGTACACCTATACATATTGGGCATCAAACTGTTCAGAGGACCCTAGGCTTTCATATTTGGGGTGATTTGTCTTGATACCTAAAAGTATGTGGGTAATACGATGCTGCAGGGTAGATATTTTGAGGTGATTTTTGATAATGTCACCTAAATCACCAAATTTAGGAATGATTTGCGGCTTGGTACTTTGGCGTAGAAAGACATGCATACCCAATTTGGATTCGTTGGAATGTGTACTTTCCGAAAATATATGGTTTTCTGGGGTGAACTTACTGTTGTCTACTTTTGCCCCCCCCAAAACGATGTAAATGTGTTGATTTTGCAGTACCTGAAATGACAGACTATATGGGGGTCTTCCTTTTGGGGCCCCTGTATGCCACGTGCTTGGGTACACCTATACATATCGGGCATCAAACTGTTCAGAGGACCCTAGGCTTTCATATTTGGGGTGATTTGTCTTGATACCTAAAAGTATGTGGGTAATACGATGCTGCAGGGTAGATATTTTGAGGTGATTTTTGGAAATGTCACCTAAATCACCAAATTTAGGAATGATTTGCGGCTTGGTACTTTGGCGTAGAAAGACATGCATACCCAATTTGAATTCGTGGGAATGTGTACTTTCCGAAAATATATGGTTTTCTGGGGTGAACTTACTGTTTTCTACTTTTGCCCCCCCAAAACAATGTAAATGTGTTGATTTTGCAGTACCTGAAATGTCAGACTATATGGGGGTCTTCCTTTTAGGGCCCCTATATGCCCCATGCTTGGGTACACCTATACATATTGGGCATCAAACTGTTCAGAGGACCCTAGGCTTTCATATTTGGGGTGATTTGTCTTGATACCTAAAAGTATGTGGGTAATACGATGCTGCAGGGTAGATATTTTGAGGTGATTTTTGATAATGTCACCTAAATCACCAAATTTAGGAATGATTTGCGGCTTGGTACTTTGGCGTAGAAAGACATGCATACCCAATTTGGATTCGTTGGAATGTGTACTTTCCGAAAATATATGGTTTTCTGGGGTGAACTTACTGTTGTCTACTTTTGCCCCCCCCCAAAACGATGTAAATGTGTTGATTTTGCAGTACCTGAAATGACAGACTATATGGGGGTCTTCCTTTTAGGGCCCCTATATGCCACATGCTTGGGTACACCTATACATATTGGGCATCAAACTGTTCAGAGGACCCTAGGCTTTCATATTTGGGGTGATTTGTCTTGATACCTAAAAGTATGTGGGTAATACGATGCTGCAGGGTAGATATTTTGAGGTGATTTTTGATAATGTCACCTAAATCACCAAATTTAGGAATGATTTGCGGCTTGGTACTTTGGCGTAGAAAGACATGCATACCCAATTTGGATTCGTTGGAATGTGTACTTTCCGAAAATATATGGTTTTCTGGGGTGAACTTACTGTTGTCTACTTTTGCCCCCCCCCAAAACGATGTAAATGTGTTGATTTTGCAGTACCTGAAATGACAGACTATATGGGGGTCTTCCTTTTTGGGCCCCTGTATGCCACGTGCTTGGGTACACCTATACATATCGGGCATCAAACTGTTCAGAGGACCCTAGGCTTTCATATTTGGGGTGATTTGTCTTGATACCTAAAAGTATGTGGGTAATACGATGCTGCAGGGTAGATATTTTGAGGTGATTTTTGGAAATGTCACCTAAATCACCAAATTTAGGAATGATTTGCGGCTTGGTACTTTGGCGTAGAAAGACATGCATACCCAATTTGAATTCGTGGGAATGTGTACTTTCCGAAAATATATGGTTTTCTGGGGTGAACTTACTGTTTTCTACTTTTGCCCCCCCAAAACAATGTAAATGTGTTGATTTTGCAGTACCTGAAATGTCAGACTATATGGGGGTCTTCCTTTTAGGGCCCCTATATGCCACATGCTTGGATACACCTATACATATTGGGCATCAAACTGTTCAGAGGACCCTAGGCTTTCATATTTGGGGTGATTTGTCTTGATACCTAAAAGTATGTGGGTAATACGATGCTGCAGGGTAGATATTTTGAGGTGATTTTTGATAATGTCACCTAAATCACCAAATTTAGGAATGATTTGCGGCTTGGTACTTTGGCGTAGAAAGACATGCATACCCAATTTGGATTCGTTGGAATGTGTACTTTCCGAAAATATATGGTTTTCTGGGGTGAACTTACTGTTGTCTACTTTTGCCCCCCCCCAAAACGATGTAAATGTGTTGATTTTGCAGTACCTGAAATGACCGACTATATGGGGGTCTTCCTTTTGGGGCCCCTGTATGCCACGTGCTTGGGTACACCTATACATATCGGGCATCAAACTGTTCAGAGGACCCTAGGCTTTCATATTTGGGGTGATTTCTCTTGATACCTAAAAGTATGTGGGTAATACGATGCTGCAGGGTAGATATTATGAGGTGATTTTTGGAAATGTCACCAAAATCACCAAATTTAGGAATGATTTGCGGCTTGGTACTTTGGCGTAGAAAGACATGCATACCCAATTTGAATTCGTGGGAATGTGTACTTTCCGAAAATATATGGTTTTCTGGGGTGAACTTACTGTTTTCTACTTTTGCCCCCCCAAAACAATGTAAATGTGTTGATTTTGCAGTACCTGAAATGTCAGACTATATGGGGGTCTTCCTTTTAGGGCCCCTATATGCCACATGCTTGGGTACACCTATACATATTGGGCATCAAACTGTTCAGAGGACCATAGGCTTTCATATTTGGGGTGATTTGTCTTGATACCTAAAAGTATGTGGGTAATACGATGCTGCAGGGTAGATATTTTGAGGTGATTTTTGGAAATGTCACCTAAATCACCAAATTTAGGAATGATTTGCGGCTGGGTACTTTGGCGTAGAAAGACATGCATACCCAATTTGGATTCGTTGGAATGTGTACTTTCCGAAAATATATGGTTTTCTGGGGTGAACTTACTGTTTTCTACTTTTGCCCCCCCAAAACAATGTAAATGTGTTGATTTTGCAGTACCTGAAATGTCAGACTATATGGGGGTCTTCCTTTTAGGGCCCCTATATGCCACATGCTTGGGTACACCTATACATATTGGGCATCAAACTGTTCAGAGGACCCTAGGCTTTCATATTTGGGGTGATTTGTCTTGATACCTAAAAGTATGTGGGTAATACGATGCTGCAGGGTAGATATTTTGAGGTGATTTTTGGAAATGTCACCTAAATCACCAAATTTAGGAATGATTTGCGGCTTGGTACTTTGGCGTAGAAAGACATGCATACCCAATTTGGATTCGTTGGAATGTGTACTTTCCGAAAATATATGGTTTTCTGGGGTGAACTTACTGTTTTCTACTTTTGCCCCCCCCCCCAAAACGATGTAAATGTGTTGATTTTGCAGTACCTGAAATGACAGACTATATGGGGGTCTTCCTTTTGGGGCCCCTGTATGCCACGTGCTTGGGTACACCTATACATATCGGGCATCAAACTGTTCAGAGGACCCTAGGCTTTCATATTTGGGGTGATTTCTCTTGATACCTAAAAGTATGTGGGTAATATGATGCTGCAGGGTAGATATTTTGAGGTGATTTTTGGAAATGTCACCTAAATCACCAAATTTAGGAATGATTTGCGGCTTGGTACTTTGGCGTAGAAAGACATGCATACCCAATTTGGATTCGTTGGAATGTGTACTTTCCGAAAATATATGGTTTTCTGGGGTGAACTTACTGTTTTCTACTTTTGCCCCCCCCCAAAACGATGTAAATGTGTTGATTTTGCAGTACCTGAAATGACAGACTATATGGGGGTCTTCCTTTTGGGGCCTCTGTATGCCACGTGCTTGGGTACACCTATACATATCGGGCATCAAACTGTTCAGAGGACCCTAGGCTTTCATATTTGGGGTGATTTCTCTTGATACCTAAAAGTATGTGGGAAATACAATGCTGCAGGTTAGAAATTTTTAGGTGATTTTTGGAAATGTCGCCAAAATCACCAAATTTAGGAATGGTTTGCCGCTTGGTACTTTGGTGTAGAAAGACATGCATACCCAATTTGGATTCAGGGGAATGTGTACTTTCCGAAAATATATGGTTTTTTGGGGTGAACGTACTTTTTTCTACCTTTGCCGCCCCCCAAAACGATGTAAATGTGTTGATTTTGCAGTATCTGAAATGACAGAACAAACGGGGGGTCTTCCTTTTGGGGCCTCCTATGCCACGTGCTTGGGTACATCTATTCATATTGGGCATCAAACTGTTCAGTGGACCCAGGATTTTATATTTGGGGTGTTTTACATTGATACCTAATGATGTGTGGGAGATATGTTGCTGTAGAGTGGAAGCTTTGAGGTAATTTTTCAAAAAATTCACCAATTTCTATAAAACATTATAACTTTAGGAAACAATTGCAACTTGGTGGTTTGGAGTACAAAGATATTTCTACCCATTTTGGATTCACCAGAATCTGTTCTTTCTAGTAATGGGTAGTTTTCTAGGGTAAACCTACTGTTAGCGGAATGTTTGGCCTTGAAATCAAAAGTATGCCGTTTGGGGAGTGTTGCTTTGGAAATTTGGTTGTGTACTGCTTGTAGATTTTGAGCTATACAAGTGAGAAATCTCCATAAAACTATATATATTTGGTATTGTCGCGTTCAGGAGACATAGACCTTTCTAAATCGGCTGTGTTCTCATACATAAAATGAAAGATGTTTCTGATATATGTGATTGTTCTTCGTGCAACATGATTTTTTTCATTTTATTTGACACTTAGAATCCAATATTTTTTTACAGAAGTAGAATTACACCAAAATTCTTGCATATTGTGAAAGTTCAGGTTGTCCTGAAAAAAACAATATATTGTTTTCCTGGGTTAACTAAAAGACCACCCCAGGAAAGGCCCTTAAAGTGAAAGAGTGCAAAATATCTGAAAACTGCTTGGCAGTAGATGTTCGCATCTAGGACAAAACGGCTGGCAGGGAAAGGGTTAAAAAGAGCTTGTTAAAAAATAATAAAAAAAACAACAACAAAAGGACCTTATGTGTATACTGTATATCTATTTAAAAGGAAAGTTGCCCAGTCAAGACAGTTGCCTATGGGAATCTAAAATATGATCATTGTATTGTGCCTGTGTCACTTCACCACAAAACAATATATATTTTCACAAAAATATAAATCTATAGGGCATTATAGATTATTATGTGATTTAGAGTTTGATGGATTTTTCCAATAATGAATGATAAAGTACTGAAACTGTATTGAGGTTAAAGGGTTAACACTGGATTATGCAATATGACTATGAAGATTTTCATTCATCCAGGTCATGGTATATCTAGTATAGGTAGATCTAAAAACAATTGGACTTGCTGAGTAATCAATGAAGACGTTTCACTACTCATCCGAGCAGCTTCTTCAGTTCAACTGACTGGTGTGGGAAGTTCTCGGCATATAAACTCTTACACTAATCCAATCACAATGGCACATTGTAACTCTTCAAAGAGGTGACATCTGAAGAAATTCACAGAGGTGTAGATTCTGTGTAGTTACTGTGATAGGATTATCCAATATGTCATGCAACTCCTAGAAAGAGGTGTTACTTGTGAGAGTTGCATGAATGGATGTGTGAAGTGTTCTGAAACCGCCGGGGAACAGATGTTAGAACAGCATTGTATGCAGCAGACAGGTGGTGTCGAAGGCCCCCACCTCTGTTCAGGAATGGTTTCTCCACCTTGACATGAATCGCCTCTTTCACACCTCGTTCAAACCAGCGGTCTTCTTTGTCCAATATTTGGACCTTGCTATCTTCAAAGGAGTGTCCCTTGTCTTTTAAGTGTAGAAAGAAAGCTGAGTTTTGCCCTGTAGAGTTCGCCCTCCTATGCTGAGCCATTCGCTTGGTGAGCAGTTGTTTTGTCTCCCCAATGTATAGATCTGTGCACTCCTCGCTACACTGGACTCCGTATACCACATTGCTTTGTTTTCTTTAGGGGTTGGATCCTATGGGTCTAGATTGCACTGGGACCGACAAAGATTTTTTGACCTGGCCGATCAATTTCCCGACAGATGTCGGCCGAAAAATCGTAAGATGTACGATCGTTCGAATACCACTAACCGCACGATAATTTCGAAGGATTGGTCGGGCTTCCCTAAAATCGGTCGTTCGGCAAGAAGAATCGTCGCGTGTATGGGGAGCTTAATAGCTGATCCAGAGGAAGGCAAAAAACTAATTTGAAGCCTCTCCATTTTGCCTCAGAGGGGGCAAAAAATTCCTTCCTGGCTCCAAAATGGCAATTGGACTAGTCCCTGGATTAACTTGTACTATGAGCTATCTTCCATAACTCTGTATGTATGGTTTTAAAGACAGAATAGTTGCAATACTTTTCCAAACACAGTGGATTTTACAAATTTAAAATAAAACACAACACATGTATGGATGATGGGTTTTCATTTGGAGGGGTTGAACTTGATGGACTTTGTCTTTTTTCAACCCAATTTAACTATGTAACCATGTAACATACAGCATTATCTAAGAATTATCGTATCCAATTTGCCAGGGTACAGTTCACCAAACTGCTGAAAGATCTGTGTTTTTTGCATTCAAGCATATTGAAAGCCTTTTCAACTGGCATTTATATTATCAGATACATGTTGATTATAGTACAGCTACATTAAAGGGGTTGTTCACCTTTTAATAAACTTTAAGTATGATGTAGAGAGTGATATTCTGAGACAATTTGCAATTAGGTTTATTTTTTTATTATTTGTGGTTTTTGAGTTATTTCGTCCTTATTACCCTACCAACTAGGGATGCACCGAATCCACTTTTTTGGTTTCGGCCGAACCCCGAATCCGTCGTGAAAGATTCGGCCGAATACCAAACCGAATATGAATCCTAATTTCCATATGCATATGCAAATTAGGGGTGGGGAAGGGGAAAACATTTTTTACTTCCTTGTTTTGTGACAAAATGTCACGCAATTTCCCTCCCACACCTAATTTGCATATGCAAATTAGGATTCGGATTTGGTTCGGCCGGGCAGAAGGATTCGGCCGAATCCTGCTAAAAAAGGCCGAATCCTGCCCGAATCCCGAACCGAATCCTGGATTCGGTGCATTCTTACTAGCAACCATGCACAGATTTGAATAAGAGACTGGAATATGAATAGGAGAGGTCCTAAACAGAAGGGCAAGTAATAAAAAGCAATTATAATAAATCTGTAGCATTACAGAGCATTTCTTTTTAGATGGGGGACAGCGACCTCAATTTGAAAGCTGAAAATAGTCAGAAGAAAAAGGCAAATAATTTAAAAAACTATAAAAAAAATAATGAAGACCAATTGAAAAGTTTCTTAGAATGAGCCATTCTATAACATACTAACAGTTAACGTAAAGGTGAACCAACTGTTTAAACCCATTTGGAATGTGAACAATGTATCCAAATTAATTATTTTTTTAACTATTTACCATGCACACATCTTCTGGAAGCATGTTTAAGGTTCAAACTAATCCAGCATGCCTTGAGAGTGTATATCAGTTTATAAGTGTGCATCAAGCAGGGAAAAATGGCATTTATATTTACATCCATTTCCTGTTTAGAGTTACCACCAGGGACAGATAACTTATGGGGTGTATATTTGCCAATGATGAAATGTTACATGCACTAAGATTTAGGGGAAATGTGTGGTATTGTAGCTGGTTTTTGCCGTCTTAAGAAAGCTGGATAATGGGAAAGTAGTGTGGGCCCTCCATTCCAAAGGCCATGCAGAGTTTCGCAGCTGATCAGCCAAGAAGCTGCTTGATGAGCATGCAGCTGTGCATGCAGCTGTGCAGAAAGGCCTGATCCCTGGTAACAAGGACTTCATTAAGGTTACAAACTATGTTACAAACTAAATAGTTGCATATATATTATTGTCCGCAGATACATTTATTCCCAGCAAAAACATGTTAGCTATCATAGTAATATGACCAAATGAACATTTCTTATGCCTTAGCGTTATTACTTTCATCAAAAAAGGTTTGTGTATTGTGGATATAGTAATAAGAAGAAACGAGATAAGAAGATAAGAAAGTAAAGAGGGGTGCAGCAGGGTGATGTATAGCTCGCTCTTCCTATTCTTCCTATTGATAAGCTTTGTACGCATCTGTTTCTTTAAACATAAGCCATCTCGTCCAGACTGCAGAAAATTTAGCAAACTGATCCGCATTGTAAGACGACATTTCTTCAAACCTGTAAATTTCCGAGATTTTATTGAGCCAATCTTTTATATTAGGAATGTAAGTAGTTTTCCAGTGTAACGGTATTAAGAGTTTTGCTGCATTCAGCAATTGTGGCTCTAGGCTAGAATTAAAAGAAGCCACTGGTTGTGTATTATGGAACAACAAGACTTGAGAGGGGTCTGCCGAAATGGCCTCCCTGAGGATCTTACTAGTCAATGAGCAGACCTCTTCCCAGAATGGTCTTAGAAGATCACAGGACCAGAAAATATGGTACATGGTGCCTTTTTCTCTGGAACAGCGAAAACAAATTTTAAATATGTTTTTAATGATCAATGGTATGAATTAACTGTTTTATTTCCCCCTATTTAATGTCTTTTATTTTTCAACTTTTCAGTTCAGAGTTCATAACGTTATTTCATTTTGCAGTGGACTTGTGGCCCACAATATACGGCATAGTAAACTTGCAAAACCCCAATAAAAAATTATTAACCCAAACAACATCCCCACTCCCAAAAAAAGAAAGTGCAAGTCCTCTTCTCCGTATTGTGTTGGGAACAAGTCTGTCTCTCCACCAATTCGGGTGGTCCCTCTAAGGTGTTCCCTTATAAGGTGTGCGTTTAAGTGCGTGAACACAAATTTTGAGCCCAGTGCACACAAATTTTGAGCCCAGTGCACAACAATTAAGGTGAGCAAAAAGAATTTTGCGTGCAAACACAAAATGTTGTATTCTGACCTAATCCGTTTTAAAAAAACACGCCCACCATTTAAAAATATGCGCACTCTGTCCTATATATAGCCCAGTCCTCCTCACAGTCATTGCTTGAGCATTAGCTACTGTTGAAGTACTGTGGCCTAGACCCTAGCTGCTGCTTCTGTGCTCTCGCCCCTCCTGTTCCTTTTTTCTAGTCCTGTCTGGTCTTGCTCCTTGTTTCCAGTTGTGTCTAGTCTTGCTTCTCCTGTGTGTTCCATTCTCCAGTCCTTATATAGATTCTTCCTCTGGGCCTTCCTCTCACTCCAGCCTGTCCTTGACTCTATTCCCACTCCGTCCCACTCCAGCCTGTTCTTCAGTCTTCAACTGTTCTGTCCCACTCCAGCCTGTCCTTGACTTTGGGCCCGCTCCGTCACAATCCTGGTACAGTTCTCCAGCCTTTCCTTTTTCTGTTTCGGTGGGTCTTTAACAGCCCCTGCCTTAAAGAGATACTGACACCTGAAATTAAAACCGTCTCTGTGAAATATGTACTAACATTGTCTTTGTACAAGCTTTATAATTTTTTCATAGAAGTTCTTCCTGATCTCCCAAGTTCCTAGGCAACCTTGTCGGATATGCCTGCCCCCCCCCCCGTGTGTGCGCATGCGCCATAATAGAGGTGCAAGCATGTGCCATATTAGAAGCAAAGGGAGAGAGGGGAGAGCAATGGAGAGAAAGGGGAGAGTACGGAGGGGAGGAGTAGAGGAGGGAGGGAGGTAGGGGGCAATGACGGTAGTAGGGAGGGAGTGGCAGAGGGAGGCAGGGGGGAGGAGGAAGATGAAAGCAGCAGGGGAACGAACCCGGACTAGGGGTAGGCAGAAGACCTGTGACTAGGCTACCTGCCCAGCACCCCCACATCGTTGCACGTTAGGCAGGTGTCTCTTCTGCCTACCTCTAGTTATGGCCATGGAGGGTGCTGCCATATTTGCACAGCAGTAATCGGTTAGCATTAGATATTCTGACAGGTTGAGAATGGACAGTTTGGATGGCAAAACAGAACCTTTTAGTAACAATTACATACAAAAGTAGACCTAACAGTGAATTATCAACATGACTCATATGTAACTTTTAATGTACATTAATATATTGAAAAGTATTTTTTTCTTGTCACTAAGGACTCCCTCCTTTCTCTATTAATGCCTGACAATTGGGTGCTAACTTTACTGGTCCTTTCTCCATCCTGGATATTATCAATCCATTATGTCTCCAACTTCCCCCAGAGGTGTGCATCTCTAATGTGCTTTATGTGATGTTTACATGTGATTTCAAACCAATTCTCTTCTGGCAACCATCTCCCTCTCCTACCATCAAGATGGCCAACAAGAATATGAAACTAAGAAACTTGTGGAAAGGTTTTGGTTCAGAAACACTCTCCACAGTTGATATGGAAATACTACAAACAGTTTTCTCAAAAATCTGGTCATATTGGTCATGTGCCCCCCCCCGGGGAGGGGGGTAATGTTAATTCAAGATGGTCGCACCTGTAGCAGCAATGTCACTGGCATGTTGTGCCGTGTGATGTCATTGAAATTTAAAGTGGACCTGTCACCTACAAGTCACCTCAAATCCTTTGCAAATTTAACATGAAACACAATTTTTTATCATTAAAACATCCATACCTGTTATAAAGGTGTTTAAATATCTGAGCTGTCAATCAAATGTATGCCCCGCCTCTATCCCGGAGGCCTATGCTAGTCAGTTACTTTCACTTTCCATTCAGCACTTCATACATGTCACTGCACTTCTCACATGTAGGGCACTGCGCATGGGCATTAGGTTCTCCATTCTGGTGCATACACAAGATTTTGGGGCACAAGCACACATTTATATTACAAAATGACGCCAAAATATTAATTTTGTTATAAACACTCAGACTTAAGGCTGTAATTGTTGGCAGAGGTGCATATACTAAATGATGACCCAAAGGGGGTGTTTACTTACGCAATCCATTATTTGTATTTTATATTGAAATTCATTTAAATTACTTTGCAGAGATTTGAGATTCCATGTGGTGAATACTTTTTATAGGCACTGTAAGTGGTACATACATAAAGACAACATTCATTTTCATGCTACATTTTCCATTTTTATTGGACTAAAAAAACCTTCACTTGAAAAACCTATTTCACTTGGCGGGGGGGTACTAAAATATAAATCCATTTGCCAAGTCTGAGAGAAACTGCAACACAGCATGGCCATCTTAATGTATTCTTAGATGTCCTTGGTTTGCATTTGGGTACTCTGTAGGGGAGTCTAAGAGAGGTAAGTGGTTGTGTGGCCCTTTGTTTTTTTTCCCCAGATGGTGTGTATTTTTTACAATGCAATTTTACAGTGCAAGAAGCAGCAGCCCATGAAAAAACAGTTATTGAAGTTACTGTGTATGTGCCTAACATTTTGTCAGGGAATCTACCTTTCCTTGTATTTTAAACACACACTAAAATTCTAATTCAGTATTTAAAATAATATTGGGATGATATAGTACTACACTTTTTTTTTTTAGTTCTCATAAAGACGGTTTGGAGGACAAAAATGTGGGTAAAATTATATCTAAGGTGAACTGTTGCAACAGAGAAATTACTTTATATATGACAGCTTACCATCCTTATCAACGGTGAAAGGCACATCGGGTGTAACAATCTCATAGCTGCATATCTGACTGAACTGAGGAGAACAGTCTGCATCTATAGCTTCCACCCTTAATATATTATCATACTTTTTCCCTTCTCTGACAGTGACTTTGTAGGATTTTTCCTTGAAGATTGGTGCATACTCATTCACATCATTCACTTGTATATGTACTGATGCCCTGTAATAAACAAATAATTCAACTGAATTTATTATAAAATAATAAAGGAAAGAAAACAATTCTGATAATTTTTAATAAATTAGTATCACTGTTCATAGATTAAGCTAAAATTTAAAATACAGTTAGTGGGCTTCATCTGCCTCACATAGATGTTTTGTCTCAATTACTTTATTAGCATTTTTAGAGATTATAACAGCATGAATAAAATAATCTTAGCCATAAACTTATGTTATGATTTATTGAAAAATGTAACTGACTGATTAGATCATGATTTCAAAATAAAATCTGCATATCAGGAAAAAATGAAAATACATTGGGGAGGCACACTAACAGCTGTTTACATTTTATAAACTGAAAAAGAAACTAATAAAAGCAGTATGACATCCTGACTGGATAAATGAACAGGAGCATGAAAATTAGTATGCAGTACCCCAACACTTCTGCTTTAAGCTGGCCACAGACACAAAAATCTGATCGTACGAATCATTGGACTTTCCCATCTCCTTGACCTGTCACTAACCATTCCAATCAAATAAAGTAGAAATTAACAGATCAGCCGATGTTCTGCCCCTGACAGCAATCATACGAAAGTTATATCCGACAAAAGCTAGTGACAGTCTCCCACTGAAAATCGTACGATCGACAATACATGCAGAGATATTATCGGCAGCCGACAAAAATCTTTTAACCTGTCTGATCGGCCGGACGAAAAATGTCAGGACTCTCCACACACGGTCCGAAAATAATACGAATTGGATCAGATCTTTGCGTCTATGGGCAGCTTTATATGAACAGATAGCTAGGTTCCGGATTTACTGCTTTGTTATCCTTGCACTTTTTAGTAGGCAGAATATGATTAGCCGTCATCTTGCCACAGCTGCTCTGAGTTTCTTATCAAATTCCCTACATAATCCTCATCTTTGCGTTCATTCACTGCCCACTAGGTAAAGACTGATTGGGTGCACTGTTTCCTGAGTCTTGTATTTTTATTCTTTGTTTCTGTCCTTCTCCCTTATCTAGAATTGCCTGGTTTTGACCTCAGACTGTTCCCTTCAGGGCAGCTCTTGCTATGAGGCAAAGTGAGAACCCTGCTTCAGACGGCAGCGAGCAGCCAGTTACAAGGGGCAGCAAAGAGGTGCCTTTTGTGGCTTTAAGAGAGTTTGAGGCATTTGTGCTTTTTATAAGTAAAAGGGCAGAATTCACTTCCCCTGAGGTTTGCTTTATGTGACATCTGAAAAATAATTAACATACGTTATGAGTAGGATTCATGTAAAATTAAAGTAAAGGTATATTGTACCTACTTTTATGAAACAAATACTAACTTAATTTTTTAATAACAGCTTCCATTTATATGCCTAAAAGTGGAGTGTACAAAATGAATTTAATCATGAATGTTTTTTTAGACAACAATGTAAGTCTTAAAACATATCAGAGAATTCCAAAAAAAAATGATTTTATCATATAATAATTGTTGTTCCAAAATACTTTTGCTTACACTTGCAAAAGTTAAATTAGAGAAACTGTCAATAAACATTTCTGCCAGTACCAAAATCAAATACCTAACAGGCATCTCTTCACTAAGGTCTGGATTCCAGACTCTGGAATCATCTATGTGTAAAGGGGTGACAGCTTGTGATGCCCTATTCCAAGCCCTGGCTGATAATAAACTGATAAGAGCTATACCATGTGGGGGAGTGAAAGCCCATGGAGAGGGGACTTAGCGTTCACAACAATACCCCTCATAGGTGATGTGAAGTTCTTAATATAAGGTAACGCAAACACATTTATCACATCACAGAGCCCATACCTTTTGGCTTTCAAAAGAGTCCAAACATAACTAGGTTTGGCATTCGGTTTATCAGATGGCAATATATGGGCAGGAAAGGTCACACATTATTGATGTTCAATGAATATAATATCATTTCTCCACTATGTTATTGGAGTTATGGTCATTAAATTCTTGGTCCTACTCATAAAAAACTCATTCTGTATCCAGCTATGCCATGCCACCTTGCATTCCAGTGGGAGGAAGGAGTGTCTAGTTACTGGATGCCCCTGCAAACAGTCAAATTGATTTGATTAAAAATTGGATTTACTTTGGAGGAACCATTTCTATGGGAGTTTATCTCATTTGCTTTTCCTTGCCTCCAAGACCAGGAAATTATTTGTTATATTTTAATGTATGTCCTTTTACTAACATATTTTGTACAAAAATGCACTGTTATAGCTTTTATATATTAAATATAAAATCTATAAAATATAAAAGTTTATCTTTGATGTTCTAAATGCCCCTCACCAGGTGCAACTAAAGGTGGCCATACAGAGAGATCCGCTAGTTTGGCGATGTCGCCAAAGAGCGGATCTCTCCCCGATATGCCCACCTTGAGGTGGGCAATATTGGGTTGATCCGATCGTGAGCCCAACAATTGGATCCTAACGAATAGTAATGGGCGGTCGGATCGCGGGACTGCATCAACGAACAAATGCGGCCGCGATCACATGGGATTTTTAGTCCCATCCGATCGAGATCTGGCCAGATCTCGATTGGGGAAGCCCGTCCGGGAGGCCCCATACATGGGCCAAGACTCGGTCTGTCGGCAGCTTTTATCAGCCCGTGTATGGCCACCTTAAAATACTTTGTAACAATTTTGCGATAAGCAAATAAGTAATTGTAACAATTTAGAAAGGGAAGTCCCTTGGGAAAAGTTAGACTCACAGCTTAAAGGGCAATTCACCTTCATTAGTAAAACTGTAATAACTGGAAAAAAACACAGAAATATGTTCAAACTTTCAAAACCTGACAAATTTTGTAAAATGAACATGAAAATTAGGGGGTGTGGCCACAAAAATGGGCATGGTCAAATTTTTTTGTCCCTCTATTTTCAAAATGTTGGAAGGTATGGTTAACTCTTTAGTGGCTATGGACATGTATTGTATAAGTCCTGAGTCGTGGCAGAGTGTGCAAACCTGCGTGCAAGGTGCGTGAGTAATTGAGTTAGTAACCCGATAGCCACACCACATGTGCAGCTGAAAGTGCCATAATCTAACAAATATAATAGAAAAAATAGAGTTTTCACTTATTTCAAAACCTTGAAAAGACTTGCATGATCCTACCAGCTATCAACATCTCCCTAATTAAAAGACATATTAAATTACTAGCTGCAATTACAGTCATATGAAAAAATTAATTGGCTGAGCTTTCAAAGTAGCAACTTCCTTGTAATATATAACATAGCCATATGGAATCAGTAGTATTTCAGCAGTGACAAAGTTTATTGGATTAACAGAAAATATGCAATATGCATCTTAGACAGATGCATAAATTTGGGCACCCCGACAGAGATATTACATCAATAACTTGATGCTTGAACATTATCTTGAAGAATTTGTTGATATTGGGTTGAATTCATCTGACCCTCAACTTTAACAACGGCCCCAGTACCGGAACTAGCCACACAGCCTGCAGCATGATGGAACCTCCACCAAATTGGACAGTAGGTAGCAGGTGTTTTTCTTGGAATGTGGTGTTCTTCTTCCGTGAAAACTAATACCGGATAAATGCAGGTGCTACCAACTTAATTAATTATTGCATTCATTCTTAATCATTTAAGTTTTACATTTATGTATTAGCAGTTTAGACACTCACCAAGTTTAGGATGCGGTTCGGGTACAACTGCCCTGAACCGGTTGCTTACTTTATTTATACGCAATCTTAAAAGCCAGGGTCACTCACCGCTCTCTGTGCCCCAAACCTGTAGCTTGGGAAAACACTTTACTTCATCATTCTACTTTGGACACGCACGAAATGTGTAAGGTGTTACTTGATGTGAAATAAAGCTTTTTCTTTGATCGTATACCGCGTCCTATGAGTTCCTGGAGTGGGTGTCCAAAGTGAAATGATGAAGTAAGGTGTTCTTCTTTAGACATGCAAAGCGCTTTTTGTTAAGAACAAATAACTACATTTTTGTCTCATTGTTCCAAAATGATTGTGGCTTGTCTAAATGAGCTTTTGCATACAAAAAGTGACTCTGTTTGTGGCATGAGTGCAGAAAGGGCTTCTTTCAAATCACCCTGCCATACAGTTGTTCTTTGTGCAAATTGCGCTGAATTGTAGAACGATGTACAGATACATCATCTGCAGCAAGATGTTCTTGCAGGTCTTTCGATGTTTTTGAATAGTTGTCTGTAACCATTCTCACAATTTTACACATATGCCGCTCCTGTATTTTTCTCGGCCTGCCAGACCTGGGTTTTACAGCAACTGTGCCTGTGGTCTTACATTTCCTGATTACATTCCTTACAGTTGAAGCTGACTATTTAAACCTCTGAGATAGCTTTTTGTAGCCTTCCCCTAAACCACAATACAGAACAATCTTTGTTTTCAGATCTTTTGAGAGTTGCTTTGAGGATCCCATACTGTCACTCTTCAGAGGAGAGTCAAACAGAAGCACAGCTTGCAATTGGTTACATTAAATACATTTTCTCATGATTGGACACACCAGCCTATGAAGTTCAAGGTTTAATGAGCTAATCCAACCAATGTGGTGTTGCCAGTAATAAGTATTGAGCAGTTACATGCATTCGAACTAGCAAAATTACAAGGGTACAATTTTTGCACAGCCAGTTTTTCACATTTGATTTAATTTCAAACAACTGAATACTTCTTCACTAAAAATCTTTGTTCAGAAAACACCCCAGTACTGTAAAAGAAAACCGATCCGCACACACACCGATTAGTGCAGTCGGGGATTATCCCCTTTTATTCAGCCACCAAACATCATGTTTGGTGGCTGAATAAAAGGGGATAATCCCCGACTGCACTAATCGGTGTATGTGCGGATCCGTTTTCTTTTACACATTGGTTGCTAAGGGACCTGGCCGGGTCAACGGAAGGAACGCACCACCAGCTTGCAGGAGTGGTGAACTACAGGTGTGCGGTAGGAGAATTACATTGTAATCAACCTGGGAAATGAAAGACATACCACTGTTATATTTATTTTTTGTTGAAAGTGGAGTAAATTATCATGCGGGCTGAGAGGGGTTCCCAAACGTTTTCATATGACTATATACAATATGACCTATATAATATGGATGATCTGGGGGGCAGAGATAATATGAAAAGTCTTCTCAACATATTATATCTTATTGAAAAACAGACTTTAATCTTTTATCCTTTCAGCAGATGTTGATAAAGTCTTTGATTGGGAGAGTTGGCCCTTTATGATGACCTAAAAACTAGGTCATTGGCCCCAATATTTTGAAATGGATTAACTCTTTATATACAGGTATAGGATTTACTATCTGGAATAGTGACAAAATAGTCACAAAATGTTCAATCTTACAGTGCCCGCTTCTCTATGCGCGCCTTTTTATACGCTCATGTCTGTATGCCCCACCCCTTTTGTGACATCAGAGTGGGGCAGGTGCTTGTCTATAAATAGGGAGGTGCACCGGTTATGGCGCGGGTGCTGAGGGGCCTGGAGTGGGTCAAACTTTTGTTGACCCTAACATCACTACAAGGTACTGTTTTATTAAAAAAAATGTAATTATTTTTTTTTAAAAAGGGCTCTATGGGAGATGGCCTTCCCTTAATTTGGGATTTTCAGGATAATAGGTTTCTAGACAAGAGATCCCAAAAACTGTATTTCCTCCAAAGCAAACCCAATCAATGGAAACTTTAAGTGATAGCGGGACAAACTCAAACATTGAAGAAATCAATTGAAAGGAGTGCTGTCAATAAATCCTTCAACCCACTGAAAAAAAACCCCACTTTTTTATAAAAGAAATCAGCAGAATTTTATTAGAAAATGTTAGTGTGACTAAATTTTGAATCAGTCTACCAGGCAAGCACCATGCATTTAAGTTAAAGGCATGTAAACTTTCACACTTCAAAACATTTTAAAGCTCCTCTTGGTGCTCAACATTTAGTCAGGCATCCCAGACCATCACATAGTTACAAACACAAAAATGGGGCCAGACAGATGTACTCAAATCTGAATTGAGGGATCCTATCCCAGCAGTATATTTTGCTTCTTTTTAAGTAACTAACAACTTTCCTTAAAGTCAGGAAAGTATATAATGGGTTTATCAAAGCAGATAAATGTGTCACATCATCTTTGCATCACATCACTGCTTTGAACATCATTCTGTTATAATGGGGCAGAGACATGGCTCATCCAAGCCCTCAATGTTGTGCTCTGAACAGCAGGAGACACAAGTGCTTGTTAAGTAAATACTAAGAAGCATGCACTTGAGCGCTGGGAACTGTTAATGATCCATATAGTCTGATTTTCTTTTCACTGCTCACTATGGGGTAAATTTACTAAGCGGCGAAAATTCACCAGCGACAGCTTCACAGCCAGCGCAACACTTCAGGGAACCTTAATAAAGAAAATAGAGTTGTTATAATGCCCTAGACATGAGCCCACTGTATAGTTTATGTTCCATATGTTAGAAAATGTATGGGGGAACCCGGCTACCCAAAAAAAATTTAAGGACTTTTGAAGGCTATCACTCTGAAAAAAGGAAAAGATGCCAGCGTTTTTTGAAACTTTTTCCACTAAAAAATATGATGCAAGTAACAGAAGAAAGAGGAAGATCTATGACTCCATTGCACTTCGCCTGATCTTAGCTGGTGAAGGCAAATCTGGTGAAAGAGGTAACGTTTAGTAAAATCTACATTTTAGTGAATTTGCGGAGTAGCATCCATGAGTGCAAATGAGTGTTAGCATCTGTCTTTTTCGCTAGCGAAGTTATGCCTGTGCCCGCCAACGTTCCCTCTAATTCCTTCTTGGTTATGTGCACAAAAAATTTATTTCATGCGCACAACTTGTAAGTGCATTTTTAAAAACTGTGCTGAAGTCACAATAGGTGCAAAATGTTATGTTTTCACACAAAATTCTTTGAGCACACCACAATTTGTTGTGCGCACAAGCACTCAGCTTTGAGGGGACATTGCTCCCATCCTCTTCCCCACACTAGTAACAAACTGCATTCAGTTCTCTCTACTAGCTTCTCCAGCCAGAGGGCAAAGTGCTTATTAAAAAAGCCGCTTGTGAAGTTTTCAGTATCTAGCATGTATGCATCCCACACTCCCAAAATTGGACTGTCTCAACACTGTAAGGGTCACTGGGCTGGGACTGGCTGCTCAAATGGGTCCTGAAGTAGAAGTGCCAACTTCTCTGTAACCAAATGTCAGCACAAGAGCTATTTGGGTGAGCAGAGGTAAATATATCTAAAATCAGTATATGCAATGTCAAGCATCAGCTGAAGTGGTGTAAAGTTAAATTACACTGGGCTGAATACCTGTGGAATTAACTGAAATGCAGTCTGAGCGCCATTCCTGATCCATTGCACTATGCTTAACCTCACTACAAACCTTGTGGCAAAATCAGCAATTCTCACCAACAATCTTCCCAGAGGAGCACAGACTGTTATAGCAGAAAAAGGAGGACTAACAAATTAATACACTCAGTTTGAGAATGAGTTGTTGGACAGGTATACATATTTTGTAAAATTAGTCATCACACTAAAATTCTACACTGGATTCAAGCAAACAATAGCAATATGGAATTAAATTTTTTTTAAAAATCAATAATATAAAATCAAAATAATTACATAAGCTCAGGCTTCTCTGTTTTATAATTTTTCATTTAATTTGAAAGACTAAACAAACAGAAAATTTATCAATTCTGCATTAAATATACCAACACCTCTGTTTCATTTCAATGGAAATCAAATATTGTATTTCCTTTCTGCTCGGAAAAATATGTTAGTGGGATGGCACAGGCAGTGATGGCACCATATTGTGATGGCACCATATTTTGACAGGTTGATACCATTAACTTCAACGACAAGCAGCCTCAAGATGTTATGGGCCTTAGAAAAGTTTAGCAATAATCTTTATTTATGACTCTTACTTGTGAGATTTCTTTACAGCAGAGCTATCAGGTCCTTTGCCACAGTCATAGGCTTGAATCGAGAAGGTGTAGTCCTTCTGTAACTCACAGTCCAGTTTCTTGGTAGAACGAATTAGACCTTCCCCAGTGGATCTGTCAACCACAACTGCCTCAAATGGGACATCCGGGTCATGAATTTTAAAACCACAAATTGCTCCTAAAGGGATCACAAATATGTTAATAAGTAAGTGTTGTATCATATCCCTTTTACTATCAGGGAGGCCTATATGAAAGGTTAACTATAAAGAATATATATTGATGCCAAAAGAAAGATTTGTAAGCACTGATTGATAAACACAATTACACAGTAAGTTGGGTTGAAAAAGGCTATAGTGATACTAAATTCTATAGTTAGTATGGGTATATATAATTTATGTGATGGTATGGAGGGGTGTGTGTATGGATGCTGGGTTTCATTTGGAGGGGTTGAACTTGATGGACTTTGTCTTTTTAAACTGATTTAACTATGTAACTATATAAGTTAATCTTCAGTATCTCACGCTCAGCAACCTGTCACCATTGCTCTCTTCAACCAGAGGTCTGGGTCAGGTAGGTCCAATAAGTCTTTTAGGGGGGCTCCCTTTCCTAATACCGTACCCGAGTATAAGCCGAGTTTTTCAGCATCCAAAATGTGCTGAAAAAGTCTACCTGGGCTTATACTCGGGTCAGCGGTACCCCACCCGAGTAGCTGAGATTGCAGTCACTTTTAATCATTCCTATACCAACAGTACACTTGGGGAGAGACTGCAATATCCCACAATGCCCTCTGTTGGTTATATGAAAGAATAACAGTGCGCCCTCTGTTGGTTATATGAAAGAATAACAGTGACTGCAATATCACACAGCGCCATCTGTTGGTTGTATGAAAGAATAACAGTGACTGCAATATCACACAGCGCCATCTGTTGGTTGTATGAAAGAATAACAGTGACTGTAATATCACACAGCACCCTCTGTTGGTTATACGAAAGATTAACAGTGACTGCAACATCACACAGCGCCATCTGTTGGTTGTATGAAAGAATAACAGTGTGCCCTCTGTTGGTTATATTAATGAATAACAGTGACTGCAATATCACACAGCACCCTCTGTTGGTTATATGAAAGAATAACAGTGCGCCCTCTGTTGGTTATATAAAAGAATAACAGTGACTGCAATATCACACAGCACCCTCTGTTGGTTATATGAAAGAATAACAGTGACTGCAATATCACACAGTGCTATCTGTTATTCTTCCATATAACCAACAGATATCACACAGCGATATCTGTTGGTTATATGGAAGAAAACAGTGACTGCAATATCACACAGTGCCCTCTGTTGGTTATATGAAAGATTAACAGTGACTACAATATCACACAGCACCCTCTGTTGGTTATATGAAAGAATAACAGTGACTGCAATATCACACAGCGCCCTCTGTTGGTTATACAAAAGATTAACAGTGATGGCAATATCAAACAGCACCCTCTGCACATGGTAGTGGGACAGTGGGACAATGCACACAGTAATCTGTTTGGCAATTCTCTGTCACCATGAACTTTGCAAAGAAGTCCGGTTGATCGCTGGGGGGTCGCTTTGGCAGAATGTGCGCTGCTGGGAGACAGGGCTGTAGTTGTGTCTAGGCTTATACTAGAGTCAATAAGTTTTCCCAGTTTTCGTAGGTAAAATTAGGTACCTCGGCTTATACTCGGGTCGGCTTATACTCGAGTATATACAGTAGATGTTTTAGAGGTAACTCAAACCCTGCACAAACAAAAGGTAACAAAATAACTGACTCTGGCAAAAAAGGATTTCCATCAGTTTAAAATATTGAGCTCTTATACATATTCTAGTCAATGGGAGCAAACCCCCAAAGTATGTATTAGACCTGTGAAACAAAAACTGACTCCACCTACTAAAGAGAAAAGAAAGCAGTGCCGGGCCTCGCTAGCCAGGCACCCAAGGCAACCTGGCCGGCAGCTGCGCTAAATAGCCACATACTTGCACACCAGCAAATGCAGACACGGGTGCGCACCAGCACTTAAAGACACGCATGCGAACCAGCGCCAGTAGACGTGTGTGCGCACCGGCGGGGATAGATGTGCATGCGCACCAACGTGGATAGATGACCATGCGCACCAGCGCAGATAGATGCACGTGAACACCAGCGCAAATAGACGTGCTCACAGTCGGCAAAAGGGCAGAAAGGGGACCGGACTAGTAAGAGAAGGCAGAGAAGGTACGTCCTTAGGCACATGCCTACTCTGCCTACCCCTAGTTCCTCCCTGAAAGAAAGTGACTGGCTGCTGATTATGTGACAATGAAGAGAAACTTGGCTATTTCATAAACTGTACAGAATGTTTTATTTGCTTATACTTCGATTATATTTATTTCATGATGAAGTTTATATTACATTTTAATTTTTGTGACACACCCAGTGTTCAACTAGGCTTTTGGACCCTTGCAATATGAATTACCCTATGGATTTGCTTTTGCCTTACTATTCTGCAACTATAGACTGTCAATACACCTAAGTTAAACAGGACTCAAATACCCAGTGATTAATATGAACATGTGTTTTGCCTATTCTTCTGAAAAAAGTACTCTTTCTCTTGGTGTTTTATGGATTGTTGATATGTTCATACCTCCAACCTACCTCTAGATTTAGGATAGGTTTGGTGGAATGTAAATAACTACATGAACAGAGCAAATAATCCACAATGCAAAGATTTTTCAGGTGCACATACTAAATTTACAATACTCAAATCCAGCTAAATGCAGTCAAATTGATTGGGAGGCGTTTCATAATGACCCAAAACATACAGCCAAAGCAACACAGGAGTTTATTAAAGCAAAGAAGTGGAATAAGTCAGTCACCTGATCTGAACCCAATTAAGCATGCTTTTCACTAGCCTAAACTTCAGACAGAAAGGTCCACAAACAGCAACTGAAAGTCTGAAAAATCCGCCTAAATCGGAAATTCGATATTCAAATATAGCTTGCTGCACTAGTGATGCGCCCCCCCCCCTCGACCTGCTCCGACGCTAGAAGCACGGAGTGGGGGGTGCCATCGGGCTGCTGCCGCCTCTGGCTTTGATTCTGCATCGGCTTGGTTTTATCTGTTTCATACAACATTAATGTCAATGTATGTAAAGCCAGGGCTGAATTTGTGGGAGACCACAAAGGCACAAGCCAATGGCGGCACCCCATCTGTTCACAAATTCCTGCCCGCACTGAGAACTGGATATGTTGGAGATTTTAATAGTTGTTTAAATCTCCAACACACAAATTCCCTAGTATCGTATATGCCAATGAAATGAAGAAAAGTGCATGTGCATTTGAGGGGGGCAGGGGACGGGGCAGACACATTCAGTCTAGGGGTGCCAGATATACAGATGAAGCCACTTGGATTTGTGAGTTAAATGCGTCATGACTCAGGGGTAATTGAAGAAACTGTGTTATCTTAAGTCATCTTAACTCATTTAATGCATTTAACCTTTTCATTAGCATACCAAAGCTCCATTGTTCACAATGGTGAATGCTTTAATTAGATGTGATGTTGTGACACAGTTTTCTGTGTTAAATGAGATAAATGGGATATCTGTGTTTAGTTATTCTGTGTCAAACAGACAAACCAAAGTGGCTGCATCTGTAGGAGTACGTCCCTATGTACATCTGAAAGTCATATTATACATAGTAACATAGTATGTTAGGTTGAAAAAAAGACACACATCCATCAAGTTCAACCTTTGAGCTGTATTTTAACCTGCCTAACTGCTAGTTAATAAATCTGAAGCCTCTCCAATTTGCCTCAGAGGGGGAAAAAGTTCCTTCCTGACTCCAAAATGGCAATCGGACTAGTCCCTGGATCATCTTGTACTATGAGCTATCTTCCATAACCCTGTATTTCCTAACTTGCTAAAAAGCCATCCAACCCCTTTTTAAAGCTATCTCAATGTATCAGCCTATATGACTGATTCAGGGAGAGAATTCCACATCTTCATAGCTCTCACTGTAAAAAACCTCTTCCGAATATTTTCTTCTAATCAGAATAGGTGACCTGGCGTCAGCTGGAAAGACCTACTGGTAAATAAAGCATTTTGCATTATAGAGATTATTACATGATCGCCTTATATATTTATACATAGTTATCATATCACCCCTTAAGCGCCTCTTCTCCAGCATGAACATCCCCAATTAGGCCAGTCATTTCTCATAGCAAAGATTTTCCATACATTTTATCAATTTAGTTGCACTTCTCTGGACCCTCTCTAATTCAAATTTGTCTGACATGACCTATCCTTCATAAAGTCATGCTAATTGCTGCTCATAATGCCCTTCACTAGGACAACATTTTGAATATGATCCTTTAACCAGGCTTCAAATAATTTGTCCACCACAGATGTCAAATTTACTGGCCTATAATTGCCAGGCTGAGATTGTAATCCCTTTCTAAATATTGAAATTACATCAGCTTTTCTTCAATAGGTACCATAGGTACCATACCAGATGAAAGTGAATCTGAGAAAATCAGAAATAAGGGCCGGTCTAAAACTGAACTAAGTTCTCTTAAAATCCGGGGGTGTATGCCATCAGGCCCTGGAGCCGTGTTTACATTAATTTTTATTAAAGCTTAATGAACCATATCCTGAGTAAGCCACTGACTATATTGAGCTGAGCCATCGTTGCAGCTATGAAGTGAGCCTGTGAACTCAGACTCCTCTAATGAATAAACTCAAGAAAAGAACTGATTTAGCACATTTGCCTTTTCTGTATCTGTTACATCCATACTGGTACCATTATTCAAAAAAGCAACACTCTCAAACCGTATCTTTTTACTATTAATATACGTAAAAAACTTTTTTGGGTTAGTCTTAGCCTCCGCTAATGCATTCCATGATTACGCATCTTTCAATTGTCTTCCTTATTATCAGATTGCTGTAATCATGGTTCCCATACTCCAACTCAGTTTGCATTGATAAAAGGCATACAAAGGTTTATATAGTGGTTAAACCATACTTCAAAATTAAGAATATAAAAATACAAAAATAAAAAAGGAAAAGTAGAAACCATTACTCGGCAGCATTCTAATACCGCATATGTGGTGGTTTCCATGGTTACATCATTTTTAGATCTCTGTAATCGTAGGTCTTAGACATATATTAGCAGATTATTTCAATTTGGCATAAAAATAAATAAAAAAAATATAGCGATATATATATATATATATATGTATATATATATATTTTTTTTTTTGAAGTAGAAATTTTTCATATTTCGCCATATGGCCGCCACCGATGCGGGATAAGCATCTTTACAACCGACCTTTGCACAATCGCTCGATCATTCTGATTCCCATCTGATTTGTGTTCATCAGGCATGACTGCAGCATGCCGGGTGTGGCGCCGGTTGGGATTGAGGAATACGGTCCATTGAACAAGGTGTACTTTTACAAGCGCGAATCAGCGGACTGCCGCGCGTTCTCATGAGAACGTGCGTAAGTATCAGTACAAGCCATGCTAAGATCGCTGTGTCTATGTGTATGTATATTACCGGGGGGAAGTGCCTTTTGTCCTGGTGTCTTTTGTTTGCCTAGGGAAGTCTACCTCCCTCCCCCCTCTTCTATGGACTTGTGTCAGTGTGCTGGTTCCACCAATTGGTTCATAGCATAACATGCTCATTGATTGGATATATTGTAAGACCACCTTTTGTCTTTGTGTATAATAAACCACTGGCCATTGTGGAGAGAGGCGGAATACTGGATCCCAGCTGAGAACGACTGCTGTGACGTTATTTCCGGGGTATTGCGCAACATCACCACACGATACATCAAGGTTTCCGGATCGATTGTCCATTAAGACGAAAGATCATTTTTGTGACTATAACAGATGGCGAGCCAGGCAGGGGCCATGTCTTATTTCGGGCAGCAAAAAAGGCGGCATTGAGGTAAGACCTTTTTGTTTTGATACTCTCATATTTGAGAAAGTTTTTGCTGTCTGCAAATTGATTTGTGGTCTCTAGGCTGCTGGAATCAGGTAAAAATCTACAAAAAAAACCTTTTGGGTGTATGTGTGGTGTTTTTCGGTATTAACTGCCCTGGTACTGGTTGGGGCATATCTGCAGAACTGCTGTGGGGTTTTATTTATTTAACCATAAGGGACTGTTATTGCACCCTGCTGGAAGATCTGTGAGTGATTCAGACCAGTGGAGGGAGTTTCTGTGTATGCCGGGTGGTTGTAGGATAATCTTGTAGTGGGCAGATATGGCCAACAGTATCTAGAGGGGATTTAGAATCATTGTTTTTTTCATTTGTGTTTGTTTTTCTATCTGTCTACTAAGTGGTGTTTGTTTTAAAATTGCGACTCTATAGGTTTCATCCTTGAGAAAATCTTTTGTTTGGGAGGATTGTATTGCTTTTATTATTACAAGTTTCAATATTGGAGGTTGAATAACAATCCGACCAATCTGAATTACAAACCAGGCCCGACCCTGCTTGGCTTCAGAGATCAGACGAGATCGGGCACTTTCAGGGTGGACATGTTTTCTAGTTGGCCGGAGGCTTGGCCTGTTAAAAATGCTAATGCCGTAAAAACGGCTAAAAAGATCCTTTCCGAGGTTGTCTGTCGATGGGGAGTACCTGAAGCCATCGAATCTGACCAGGGAACTCATTTTACTGGACAGGTTTTTAAGGGAATTTGTGAGGCCCTTCACATCAACCAGGGTCTCCACACTCCATACCACCCCCAGAGCAGCGGCAAAGTAGAGAGACTAAATGGTACTCTTAAGATCAAGATCTCTAAGATATCCGCTGACACGGGTAAACCTTGGCCTGAGTGTTTGTCTATTGCCCTGTACTCTGTGCATAATGCCCCAAAACGGCTTCACGGCTGTCCCCTTATGAGATTCTGTTCGGGAGTAGGCCCAAGACAGGATTGTAATTTCCCCAGCAGCTGTCGTCTTTACATTCTCAGTTGACGGGGTATGTGCAGTCTCTTCAGCGGGAACTCCAAAAGATACATCATAGAGTTCATGAAGCTATTCCTGATCCAGAGTCTATAACCGGTTTGCATTCCATCCAACCAGGTGAATGGGTAGTCATAAAGAAACATCAGCGCCAGGGACTAGAGGCGAGATACACCGGGCTGTACCAAGTTCTTTTGACAACATCCACCTCCCTTAAGGTTGAGGAACGTGACGGGTGGATCCACGCCAGCCACTGCAAGAAGCTGCTGGACTATCAAGTGCAATTATCAGGTGCATTGTTTCTATATACACTTGTTTAATGTATTTTGGATACTGTTATGAGTCACATCCGAATTTACTGTTCAAGATGCATTTACAATTAGCAAAGACGGCAAATAGGTCCAACTTCTGGGTGTGCTCCAAACCCCCTCTGAGCCAGAGCATCCCGGCGATGGCGGCAGTACATGCCCTTTATGACATCAGGGTGGGCATGAGAAAATTTAGTCCTTCAGGTAGATCAGCGGAACGCCATCTGTCCATAGAATATAATCAGACATTCTTAGATGGTAATGTCACCTATGGTCTTGATGTCGGCCCCGAGGCTTGTACTAGACTTAGCAGACCCGTGTGGGTATCCGGTCAATTAGGCCAGCCCGGGATTTGTTTTAATATCAGCTCTGATTTTGGAGCCAAGTCCCTGGGGAGGACCGAATGCCCATCTGGGATAACCATCCAGATCGACCATAGAATCCCTGACGGTAACAACCTAACCACCAGACATGATTATGTCTGCTGGGGGGGCAGGGTGTGACATTCAGGAGGGTGCAGCAATCCCATTATCCATCCAGTTGTTGCGCAATGCCCGTAACCGTAACCCCAATGACCTTTGTGTCTCATTAACTGGGCCCTATTACTTTTTGTGCGGCCAGGCTGCCTATAGAGTCATTCCCCTGAATACTAGAGGGTCATGCTCCTTAGTCAGGTTAGTCCCTGCCTCCTACATTGCCGACGGTCACAAGGACCTGATGGTGCAGAGGAGGATGAGTATGGGAAGAAGGACCAGGAGAGAGCTGTTCTCTGCAGGGGACAGTGCACGGGCATGGTTTCCGGCATGGACCGGATGGGGTATAGAACTTGAAGCTGCTAAACAATTTTTCCATCATAATGGACGAGATGTTTAATTAAACAGTCAGAGCCATGAGAGAAATTTCTTCTGAACAACGACAGCTGAAGACCCTTATGCTTCAGGAGAAAATGGCTCTCAACTATCTTTTAGCATCAAAGGGGGGTTTCTGTGAGTTCATTGGGGAGGATTGCTGTACCTAGGTGGAAGATACTGGGGACAAGGTTCAGGCCCATCTTGACAAGGTGGAAGTGTTACAGGGACAAGCACGCACTATTGCAGAGGAGGGTTGGAACCCCTTTAAAGGTTTAGGGGGCTTGGGTGATATGTTGTTTTCTATTGGATCATGGCTTAAAGAAGTTGGAGTGTATGTCTTGATGCTGCTCTGCTTTCTTTTCCTCCTCTATGTGACGGCGAGAATGACCTGTTGTTTGGTGAACCAAGTTGCAAAGAGCCGGGCAGAGGACCATGTGATGATTCCATAAAGAGACATCGCCTGAAGCATCCGGAACCCTTTACCTCAGGAAGATCAGCACAGGAAGAACCATCACCTTTTTAACACAAACTATGGACTGTCCCTAAAAGAACTGACTTCTTCCCTTCTTGGAGACTTTTTTTTTTTTTTTGGGCTGTTCTTCTCAAAGAAGACATAACCAGAAACCTTGTTTTATAACATCACCTCCCTGAAGGCCAGTCTGGACCTCGTGATCATCAGCTGAGAACGACTGCTGTGACGTTATTTCGGGGGGATTGCGCAACATCACCACAAGATACATCAAGGTTTCCGGATTGATTGTCCATTAAGACGAAAGATCATTTTTCCGACTATTAACAATATATATATATATATATATGTATCCAACACGTGTTATGCACAGTATTAGTGATATAGTTAACTGCAGATGGTGCGTCTACCCAATAAGTGGTGAGTCAGTCCGCCAAACTTATGTATAAGTATTCCAACAGGGTCGCACTCGTGTTCAGTAAAACGTAGCATTTATTTCAAATGCAGTAAAAACATGTATAGTATATAGCCAACATATCTGTTCAGAATTCTGTTCAGAGTTGATACATAGCGACGTTTCGGGAACATCTCGTTCCCTTTCTCAAGCACGGCTCTGCCACAGGGTGCAACAAACAGAAGCGTCCATTTCTTGAATCGTGTTATCGCATAAAGACAGAAGTGACGTAGTCGGTTGCCATGGACACGCGTATCATAGGATATCACGCGTACATGGAAGCGGATACATCTACTGCCTCTTGGTAACCATGAGGATTATTACATAGCAACATCAGATCAGTTACAATAGTATAATTACAATGGCAGATGTATAGAAGTATGTTATAGCATATATATCAACAATTACAACTCACATGGGAAAACCTGTCTCTAACTTTCTGAGTGGTTTCACTAACATAGATCAATCCACACGGGCAAACCAACATATAGACCACAAAATTAGTGTTACAGGTATTGAACCCACGTATCTTATACATTTTCTTATTTTCTGTATCATTAAACTCAGAACCAACCAGTACATATTTACATTGGGCACAGGCTTTGCATCTAAACATGCCCTGTCTCTTTGGTCCCAAAAAGGTATCTTTCATATGAGGTAAACGTACATCTGCATTAACCACTTTGTTGCCTATTGTGGTTCCCCTACGGAATGACATCATTGGTATTTGTTGAAATTCCTTAATAGTGGGATAAGCCTCTCTTAAAAGGTGCCAGTGTTTGTACAGTATTGACTTACAATCATTACTATATGCATTGTATTGTGAAACAAAGGCCACTCTCTGTTGGTTTCTCTTTGTATATCTTTTTTGTCTTGTACCTTCTGTATATTTTTATATATGTAACACAACAGTCCGTTACCTGAGGGACTTTGTTACGGACTGAACACCCCAAGAAGAAAAGTTGTCTTCTTAAAAATGGACTAAAAAAGGAGAATGGACACTAAAGGGTTAATTACACTTCAGACTGTGGTGTTATGGGAAAACAAGGAGGGGCTTTGTGTTTAAAAGGTGTTTTTTGCACATTTGTGATTATCCTGATGAAGGGTGGGTAAACCCCCCCGAAACGTTGATCTTGTTGGTGGCACAATAAACTTGGGGGAATCCCCATCTGCTTGAAGATAAAGTGTGTGCGGATCCGTATTTTCACGCTTTCTTACAGTTGGGACCTTGCCTGGTCCACGGAGAACCAGCACCACTGGAAGCAGAGGAGTGAATATACAGGAGTGCGGTGGTTTTTAAAACCATTAGGCGGGGGTGCAATGAGGGTGTGGGTTTTAAAAAATAGTGGTGAGCACAACTTTCCCTTGTTTGTTATAGTTATACAGGAGCAGTGACCAGCTCCATGTTGTAGCTCCCACCCTTCCCAGCTATAGTCAGGTGATCCCACTGGTGTCTAATAAAAGGGCAGCCAAGTATGGGGGTTTACTTTGAAAGCAGCAAGTAAAGGTGGCCATACACGGATTGGCGATGTCGCCAAACGAGCGGATCTCCCTCCGATATGCCCACCTTCAAGGTGGGCAATATCGGGCAGATCCAATCGTGGGCCCTAGGGCCCAACGATCGGATCCTAGCTCTTACAAACGGGCGGTCGGATCGCGGGACCGCATCAACGAACAGATGCGGCCGCGATCCGACGGGATTTTTAACCCCATCCGATTGAGATCTGGCCGACTTTCGGCCAGATCTCGATCGGGGAAGCCCGTCGGGGGCCCCCATACACGGGCCAATAAGCTGCCGACACGGTCTGTCGGCAGCTTTTATCGGCCCGTGTATGGCCACCTTAAGTTGCAGGTAAAACCTATCCCTTTGTATAATGAAGCAATAGAATTCTTAATGAATCAGATAAAATTGAGCATAGGACTGGCCAGATATGGGATGACTTTGACGTAGTTGGCCAGCTTAAATATATTGCAATATATGGACAAACAATCCCTGTTTTGTTTAAAGGGTAAGGCATTTTTCAGTAGCAGTATGCACAAAATGTCCCTGTCTTAAATATATTGATAATGGGTTGAGTGCAGAGGACTCTTGTATTTGACTATATGTATTTTGTGGTCACACCCTCATTGCACCCCCGCCTAATGGTTTTAAAAAATAGTGGTGAGCACAACTTTCCCTTGTTTGTTATAGTTATACAGGAGCAGTGACCAGCTCCATGTTGTAGCTCCCACCCTTCTGGTGTCTAATAAAAGGGCAGCTAAGTATGGGGGTTTACTTTGAAAGCAGCAAGTAAGTTGCAGGTAAAACCTAGTCCCTTTGTATAATGAAGCAATAGAATTCTTAATGAATCAGATAAAATTGAGCATAGGACTGGCCAGATATGGGATGACTTTGACGTAGTTGGCCAGCTTAAATATATTGCAATATATGGACAAACAATCCCTGTTTTGTTTAAAGGGTAAGGCATTTTTCAGTAGCAGTATGCACAAAATGTCTCTGTCTTAAATATATTGATAATGGGTTGAGTGCAGAGGACTCTTGTATTTGACTATATGTATTTTGTGGTCACACCCTCATTGCACCCCCGCCTAATGGTTTTAAAAAATAGTGGTGAGCACAACTTTCCCTTGTTTATATATATATATATATATATATATATATATATATATATATATATATCCTATTTCTTTCCAATGTATTGTAGTCCACAAGGACACTGTAGACAGTAAATAAAATTTTTTGTTGTACATTTAATGCTATGTTTGACTTTAAACTCAACTGCGTTAACAGTTGATGAGAAAGTTTTTCTTTTGGAACCATATTTGCAGGCCTTGCATAAAGAGCAGGGATAAAATCCTGCCCAAATGGTCTCTTTTTGTACAGCTTTTGTTTTATCAATGGGGCAGTAGCTTTTTGTTAATATTTGTTTAAAGTTATTAGCACGGGGGGCGGAGCCGGATGCCGTACAGATAGGCTGCACGAGAAGGGAGCTCCGCTATCAATGATCCTGTTCAGCCCATAAACGACTCACACCGTGACCTAAAAACTACATTACCGGTTACCTCTGGCTCCTCTGTTCCTCCGGTCGGCACGGATGGGGAAACACGCGCACAAGGTACGTGCAGAAACAGCCGAGAAGCTGGGGCGGTTTGCTCACAGCGCAAAATGGCGCTGGAAGCCCCACTCCACCGCTGACGCGGGCCCCCTCTCCTGTACCAGAGATGGCCGCCCAAGAAGATCCTCCTCCGTCCACGCAGGATATACTGGCAGCGATAGCTGCCTGCCAGTCCTCTATCACCTCCACCCTCACTGCTAAGATAGACGAGGTTAAGGTGGAAATCTCCCTCCTCAAACAGGATGTGCAGGCCATCAGGGAGCGCACTGGCGCACTAGAGGAGAGGGTCAGTGGGCTGGAGGATCGCACTGCCCCAGTGCACAATGACATGGCCCAGATTACAAGACAGCTGAAACTGGTCACAGACAGGATCGAGGATATGGAGAATAGGCAGCGGAGGTCCAACATAAGGGTGGTTGGCCTTCCAGAGAGGAGTGAGGGCCAGAACCCGGAAAAATTTGCTGAGCAATGGCTGCAAGAATTGTTGGGGACAGAGACTTTTTCACCACAGTTTGTTGCTGAAAGAGCACATCGTGTCCCTACTAGACCCCTGCCACCGGGCGCACCGCCTCGCCCGTTTCTGATAAAACTCCTAAATTATTGTGATCGAGACGCAGCTCTCAGGGCTGCAAGGCAGAAAGGGAACTTACAGTATCAAGGTGCACGTGTTTCCCTGTATCCTGACTACTCGGCTGGGCCTCTGGGAGTCAAGAGGCGCCTGCGGGACAAGGGAATCAACTACAACATGATATTTCTCACCAAATTACTAGTGGTGGATGGAGACAGGATACAAATTTTTGAGCGACCTGAGGGAGCCATTCATTGGCTGGAGACAAGGCCTCCAGAACGTAGAGGATGCCCAAGTCCTGGGCAGTCTAGCCCACCCTCCTCACCATCCAGGGCCCCTCCACAATAACACAGATTCGGAGTTGCCTGCAGTCGCTACCTCAATGGTCTCCTTGCATTAGGAGGCCCACCAATGGTGCCACAGTAACCCCTGGGTCCAACGACTGGCTGAGTACACTGTTTGGTAACGGGACGGTATTTGTCAACTTCAGTGTGATCTAAATGATGCCCGCTACACCTTTCTTTATTGAGTCTACACCCTTTACAGTTTTTTTTTTTTTCCCCCCTTCTCAGCATAATGAGAGATGTCTTAGTCTCCTACAATTTAAGGAGTTGTTATAGTGTTTTACTGATGCAGATCTCCCCGGACTCTGGGCGTATTTTTTTTTTTTTTGACTTGGTATTTTCCTAGGTTGAACAGTTCTAGTTTTTGAACGCCCTGGACTTGGATGGGATTTTGCTCCCGGAGTGCTTCTTACCCCGAGTTACTTGTTCTGGGAATAATGTATCTCCAGGTTTGGGTGGGGATACCGGGTGGGGGTGTTTTGTGGGAATGTATGCTCTTATGCTTTAATCTTTGTTTCTTTTTCCCCTCTTTCTCTGTTTTCTTTTGCTGGATGGGCTCCGTATGTGAGGATATCTTGGATCCGCGGTCAGTCTGTGAGCAGTCCTTGGGTACTCTACATTATCAAAATGATTACTTGATGCATCATGGCAGGTACAAAGATTAGACTAGTATCATGGAATGTAAGAGGCCTCAATGACAGGGTTAAGCGCTCACTTGTGCTAGACCATCTTAGGAAATTGGGTGCTGACATTGTCCTCCTGCAGGAAACACATTTGATTGGCCAAAGAGTCAGAGCTCTCAGGCGTCACTGGCTCCAGCCCACCTTTCATGCAGAATACTCTACTTACTCCAGGGGGGTGGCTATCCTATTTAGAAAGACCCTACTACCTACTATAGATTCCATTATCTCTGATCAGTATGGTCGATACTTGATTCTTAAAGTGACTATTGCCCGAACCTCGCTTATACTGGTTAATGTTTACTCCCTTCCCCCAGGGGACTTGACTCTAGTGCAGTGTATACTAGGCAAAATTGCGACACTGGAGGAATGTCCTACTATATGGATGGGGCACTTTAATGCAGTGCCTAACCCTGACTTAGACCGCCTTAGATCTTATAGGGGGGATTCTGCTGCCCTTGGTGACTGGCTACTGGCGTCTAATTTGACGGATGTCTGGAGATGGTCTCATCCCGATACACAACAATTCTCCTGCTATACTGTCTCCACTGCTGCTCTGTCACGTATAGATCTTGCTCTCGCGTCTCCCGCAATCCTACCATTGGTAGACTCGGTTAGCAATCTAGCCGAGTAGACGAGCGACAATGGAGACTTCCCCCAAAATGGATCCAAAATGAGTTTGTAAAAGAAGCATTCGCCCCACAACTTCTGGGAAATAAATGTTTGAACGGTCTCAGCACAGATAGTTTGGGATGCGGCCAAGGCCTACGCAAGAGGCATGTATATCTCATTAATTAAAGAGGCTAGGCGGAAGTTAGAGGTAAAATTAAGGGATGCCAGGTCATCACTAGAGGATGCTGAAAAGGTATATGCTGGTGACCCGACTGAGGAAAGGGGGGAAGCACTTGCAGATGCCCAAAGAAATGTCAACATAGTATACACAGAAAAACACTCACAGAGGGAGATGAGCCGCTTGGCCAGTTGGTATGACAAGGGTGATAAATGTGGCAGGTTGTTGGCCATGCTCTCCAGGGAACCTAGTCAGCTAACGGCAATCCCCAGAATCATCACAGTAGAGGGGTGTGAGCTTCAGGATCCTGACCAGATCCTAAGTGAATTTTGCTCCTTTTATTCTAGCTTGTACAGTTCTAAATTTACCCGCTCCCAAGAATCGCTGGCTGAGTACCTGGATGGCATTCCAATTCACAAACTTCCCCGGGAGAGCACGGACTTCCTGAGTCGGCCCATCACTATTGATGAGGTGACTGAGGCTATTTCTGCCTTTCCAAACGGAAAGACACCTGGCCCGGATGGTCTCCCCATTGAGTGGTACAAGGCCCATGGGGACATCATTGCACCCCAACTGACTATCCTATACAACACTATCACTATTGGCGCCCAACTACCGCATACAGCTAAATTAGCCACTATCACACTAATTCTGAAGGAAGGCAAACCCCCTGAGAACTGTGGGTCGTACAGGCCAATTTCCCTCCTAAACTCGGATGTGAAAATACTGGCTAAAGTACTAGCAAATAGGCTTAAATCTGTAATAGAAAATTTGATACATCCGGACCAAACGGGCTTTATGCCCACTAAGGGCACTGACATTAATCTTAGGCGTCTCTACACCAACCTTGCTGCCAGTCACCAGAACCCGGGCGAGAGAGTGGTAGTGTCCCTGGATACTGAGAAGGCCTTCGACACTGTTGAGTGGCCCTATTTGTGGCAACTTCTATCCCGTTTTGCCCTTGGGGAGAATTTTATTACATGGGTGAAGGCACTTTATGATTCCCCTATGGCCAGATTAAGGGTAAACTCGGGTCTGTCACAGGAACTGAAGCTGGCGAGGGGTACCCGACAGGGCTGCCCACTATCTCCCCTTCTTTTCACCCTAGCGATTGAACCGATAGCCATCAAAATTAGGGGCAACGCTCGAATTAAGGGACTACAAATGCGGGGATGGGAGGAAAAAATTTCCCTGTATGCTGATGACATGCTGGTATACCTCCGAGGGACTCTCTGTCTGAGCTCTTACGGAGATAGGGCATTTTGGAGAGTTTTCAGGCCTCAGGGTGAATTGGGGGAAATCCCTTGTGTTCCCTATTGACCCGGAAACCCAAAAAGACCCCAGACATGGTCCACTCCTGCAGTGGGTGACTCGTTTCAGATATCTGGGCATAGAAATTCATAGGAATTTGTCACTATATCTTGAATTTAATCTGACTCCAATTGTCAGAACCCTTAAACTTAAGGTGCAGAACTGGGCGACTCTGCCACTCTCTCTCCCGGGGCGTATTAATCTAGTAAAAATGTTTTCTTACTCAAGTTTTTATATGCGTTTCATAATGCACCTATTATACCCCCCAAAAGGTGGTTTGCACAGGTAGATGGTATAATGCGGAGCTTTATATGGGCAGGACAACGGCCAAGGATCAAGTGGCAGACCCTACAGGCCCCAGTTGCTAGAGGCGGTTTGGCGCTCCCAAACCTTCTACTCTATTTTTATGCCAGTCAGTTAGTCTATGTCTGGTGGTGGCTAAACCCTAACCCAAATAATCAGGCGGTGGTCCTCGAGGCAGGAGTAATTTCCTCATTTGAAGCATTGGCCAATCAGCTGCATAGAGGTCTCTCCTCCATATATTCCCTTACGCCTTGTATGAAAATGGTGTGCACAGTATTCCAGAGGGCAGTGGTGTCCCCATATGGGAAAAAGAACAAGTGGTCCAGGTGGTCCCCCCTATGGGGCAATAATGCTCTCCCTCACCTTAGATTGCTACCTGATGCGGCCGCCTGGGCAGCGGCTGGGATCAAAGTCCTTGGAGATATTGTTAGGCCTGGGGAGTTCAAGCAGTTTCCCTTACTGCAGGAGGATTTTGGCTTGCCAAACCGTATGCTCTTTAGTTTTCTCAGCCTACGCCATGCACTCCTGACTCAGTTCCCCCGACAGGGCTCCAGAGGTGACAGAGTCCTCGCTTGAAAGATATCTGAGACGCCCTGACCTCCAGAAACCGCTTAGTTGGGTTTATACCCTTCTTCTCCAAGATGCCTTTGACCCACTGCAGCACTTTTGCCAGAAATAGCAGCCTGACTTCCCCCAATTGGATGAAGGCTCATGGAAAGATATTCTTAGCCAAATACCCGAGGTGAATATTTCCATCAGAGATAGGTACATTCACATTAAGTTTCTTAACCATATTTACCTGACACCTCACAGACTGGCCCGGATCTACCCTGGACTTCCAGATGTATGCCCCAAATGTAATATTGATCAGGGAAATTATATGCATGTGTTTTGGGACTGTCCTCATATTCAGAGGTTTTGGGCAGAGGTTTTGGCCTATGGTGCACTTAAGCTTGGACTTCCTAATGTTCGCTCCCCTGAGCTCTGTTTGTTGGGTATTACTGAAGGACTATCGCTGACCTCTTATGAACGGATGAGTCTGCTGCAACTGCTACACTTTGCCAAGAAAGCCATTCTGATGACCTGGAAAGCAACAGCACCCCCGACAATAGGCTTCTGGAAAAAGCTTATAAATGATGTCCTCCCTAGCCAAAAACTGACTTACATAATCAGAGGCTGCCCAGACAAATTTGGGAAGATATGGGGTGGCTGGCTAGAAAGCGACATGGATACCTAGTTGCTTATCCCCTCGGGGGGCTGGAGGGCAGCATGACATGGTTCCATTATCCGTGCCTGTGCCTAGGATGGTACTGACATACACTTTGCTTGATGTTCTGTATTGGGGAGCCCATCCCCCCCTTCTCTTTACTATCTTCTTCTTTCTTCTTCCTTCCCTTTTTTTCAATCTCTACCCCCCCCCCCCCTTCTCTTAACTCTCTTTCCTTATTGCTATGGTTGTTAAATCTCAATAAAGAAAAAAAAAAAGTTATTAGCACGTTTGAAAACTATTTTTGGTTATCCAGGAATTACTTTTCTTAAAACTTAATAGCATTGCAGTATTCCCCAATGTTTTTTGATTATCTTTCCAACATCTTTGGCTAGGGGGTTATAAGTAGTGGAAAATATGATTTCTTGATTGGCCTCTCCCTCTGCTTGTCTCTTTATGAATTCATACCAGAAAAATATTTCATTTGACGCATGAAAATCAACAACTCCTGGGGAAGGGATACAAAAGTAAAAAAAAAAAAAAAAAAGGATGGGGGGGAGAGATGTAGAAAAGCTTAAGCCCAACAATGGCTCCTATTTTACATACAACGTCATTTGTTTGTTCAATCATTGATTCACTATATAATTTGCTATGCCTTAACATATAAACTTCTCCAAATCATTTTCCTCAACATATTATCTCCTCACATTGATCCTTATTAATTTGACCCTTAATCCAGTGTCCCTAAAAATCTATGCTATGGGGACCATATCTTCCAATAAAGTAAACTTTTAATCTGATATATGTGGGTTAACTCTTCTAATTGTCTAATTTCTTCCACCTCCACCAACCAATTAATATAGGAAGGAGCTTCTCTTGATTTTCAATACTTGGGGATGAGAGCCTTTGGAGATTGGAGCAAATGGAAGGTCAATGGGTCCTCCAACAACGTAAGATTATCCCCCTTAATATTCAACATAATTAAAGCATATTTTCCACTGTAATTTTAGTTGCGGTTACCTTATAGATAGTTTCCAACACCTGATCTCAAAACTCTTTCAACGCTTAGCATGTTACACAGATATGTATATGGGTACCTTCGCTTACATAACATCTCCAGCATATATTGGCATATTGAGGGTACATCTTCTTTAACCTTACTGGTGTATAGTGCCACCTAGTTACCAATTTGAATATTGTCTCTTTTATTTTAGAGGCCCTCCTCATCCTATGCCCATATTTAAATATCTCTACCCACCCTTGGTCTGGAAGACTAATGCCCAATTCCTTTTCCCACTGCAAACTAAAAGTTGAAATTTTAAAGTGTCCGCTATTTAAGATAATCCTGTAGCATTTTGACAGTGGTTTAATTATTTCTAAATCTTCCTCTATTAGTTGTTCCCACTGAGTCAGAGTTCTATCCCAATTTTGATATCTGAGTGAATGTATGTAATGATTCACCTGATTATATCCCCATATATCTCTTGGATACTTTCCCCACCGCTTTTGTATCTTGCTTAGGGTTATCATCTTATCTCCCCTCACCAAATAGTATTAACATTTGAATGAGTTAAAGAAAGCTTGAGGCACTTCTATAGGTAACACTTGGAATACATATAGTGCCTTAGGCATAAGAATCATTTTTATGGCTTGGACTCCGAACTCCGAACCAGGATATCTTTAGATTTTTCCAATTGTCTGTTGTCTTTTGTAGGGTTACCAGTAGCGGTATATAATTGTCCTGGTAAGCTTTGTCCAAGTCTGCTTGTATTTTTACCCCAAATTATTTAATTGTAGAATTGCTCCATTTATATAGAAAATTCTCTCTTACCAAGTCTGCTATATCTTTAGAAATATTAATATGTAATACCTCTGACTTTGTATAATTTATTTTGAAGTTGGATAATTCCCCAAACTTATTCAAAAGCAGCACTACATTAGGTAGAGACACCTGAGGTTTCGTTTATATACATCAGCTAATCGTCCGGGAACGCAGCACACATATTCCTTGCCCTTTATCTCCAATCCTGAAATATCCAAGTTGTTCCTTATATGTGAAAGTAAAACTTCCATTACTAATATAAACAGGATTGGGGATAGAGGGCACCCTTGTCTCGTCCCGTTATATATCTAGATCCATGGTGATAGCGTACCATAATTTTTTATTTCGGCTCACGATCATATAGTGCTAATATCCTCTGTCTTATTTTTTTTCTCAGGCCAAAGCCTTACAAAGTTTTCTCAAAGAATACCCAAGATATTCTGTCAAATGCTTTTTCGGCATCTGTGGTAAGTATAAGAGTAGGTATTTATGTTTTTTGAGCTAACCTTATTATAGACATAGTTTTTGCCAAATTGTCTTTTGCCTCTCTCTTCGGTACAAACCCAGCTTGATCCGGATGTATCAGATCAGGTAGGAATTGTTTTATCCTCTTCCCTAGAATTTTTGTGAAATTAATGTTTTTTGGGCTAATGTTTCTTAATGTTTGTTCTAATTGTGCTATCTCCTTTAAAATCCCATTCATTTCCTCTTCTTTCTTCTTCTTCAGGTTGAACCCTAAGGGTATCAACTGTCCTCTCAAAACACATTTAAGCGTCTCCCACAGTGTAGCTGGTGAGACATTCAAAACGCTATTATTTTCTATTATTTCGGTGATCCATTTCTATATAATTTTTCAAGTGTTTTCCTTATGTAATAAAATTTTTTTAATTGCCAATTAAACTCTGGTTTTGTTGTGTTTGGTATGTTGTAATTTACTGTCACTGAGGAATGATCTGAGTGTTGATACCCCAATATACACTTGTTGAAATTGATGTACCCATTGTTGTGAAACCAAGATATAATCTATTCTTGAGTACACCTGATGTGTAGTCACCCTCCATATGTCTACTAAATGTAAATCTGAGAAAGCTTTCTTTACTCCGTTCAGGCTTTTAAAAGAAATGTTACTTTTGCCGGATGAGGAATCTGTTAATGGATTCATCATAATATTTAAGTCTCCTCCCATTCTAATTAAACCTTCCCTGAATTTTTCTAAGGCCCATAAAAACTGTTGCAGAAATATAACTTGTTTTTTATTTGGAACATAGACGTTCAGTACAGTACATATCTGGTTAGCTAATTTACCCTTTACTATCACATACCTTCCTTCCGAGTCAGTAGTATAGTCTATCAATTTCAATGGGAGATTCTATGAATCAATGTTATAACTCCTGTAGCTTTCTTATAAGGATTGTTACTCATATATATTTGTGGATAAGTCTTCAAATTCAAGACTGGTAAATGGTTTTGTCTAAAGTGAGTTTCTTGTAATATAACAATTTTTGCTGTGTCTCTTACATTCGTGGAGTACCTGTGCTCATTCATTAATCACATTTACGATAAAAGAAAGGATCTTAAATTCCATATTAAATACCTAATTAGTACTATTAAATGACATCTGAGTTAAATTTATGCCTTGTCCTTTGTTTATCTATATGGAGCATTAACCCAATGGAGCAGTCATAAACAACATCAAGCAAAACCCATAAATAAAACACCTCATAAACCAGGGAAAAAGGGAGAAGGGAAAAAGGAATAAAAAACACAAAAAAAGGAAAAATATCAAAGAAATAATACAGCTCGAGCTTTCGAGGGCTCTTACTCTGAAGATGCCAATTGTTACCAGCGGCTGGAGTGGTATAACTACCATTTTTGGGGGGGGGGGGATTTTGATGCCTAGACCGCAGAGAAATATTAGACTCCATACTTTCCAGATCCGGTAAAAAAAACAAACAACTTCTAAAATATTTTCTTAATTATGCCCAAATGTCCTCTTCTTATTCCCAAGTCCTCTTTATTCTATGGCTTGAGTTTCTCCTTCTCTATTCCCAATTGGGGAGTAGTTTTCCTCAAGGTTGAAGTGTTGCTCCACTCTTCTTGTAGATCCATCTTCAGATCTGGGGTACGCATAAAATCCAGTGGCCAGTCAGGTAAGTCTATCTCGGGGAGTTGTAATTTTTTAAGAAAGTTGACCGTGTCTTTTGAATTACGTATTATCGCCGTTATCCCCTCTTTATTTACAGTCAATGAAAAGGGGAATCCCCCATCTATAGAGGATCTTCTTTTCTCTCAGTAAATCTGTAAGAGGTTTCAATTCTTTTCTTTTAAGTAATGTTATCTTTGATAAATTCTGGAACTATTTAATTGCTTTCTCTTCATAAATGATATTGTCTACCTCTTTTGCTTTTTGTAGAATTTCTTCCTTTATGGTGAAACTTTGCAAACAGCACAGTATATTCCTTGGGGCATTAGGGGGTACCGTTTTCGGTTTCTGAACCCGATGGGCTCTCTCTATTTGTATATCCATAGGCTTTTCTTTGTTCAATATATTATTGAAGATCTGCTGCAAAAAAGCCTTTATTTCTTCCTTTTGTATTTTCTCCGGTACTCCCCTTACCCTGATATTATTCCTCCTGCTCCTGTTTTCATGATCCTCCAGCTGTCTTTGGAGATCTATGATGGTATTATCCTGCTGTTGCATCTTTAAATACAAAGCCTTCTGGTTGGTATGTAATTTTCTTACAGTACTTTCGATCTCTTCTGTGCGCTGAGCCATAGCAGCCATGTCGTTTTTAATATCCTGCACATCTTCTTTAATGGACACCGTTACTTCCCACAGCATTTCTTTAATATCTGTTTTAGATGGTAACTTTGCAATTTGTGCATATAAATAATTCTCCCCTTCATGTTCGCTATCCAATTCTGAGGACTCTCTAGTGGGGCTCTCCACCCTCTCCTCTCTTCCTCGTTGCGTTGATGCCATTTTTGCCGCTCCCTTGCGAACTTTGATTTGCTTATGGATAGTGATGGGCGACTCTGTGGCATTTCGCTTTGCTGAATAATTCTCAAATTTCCCGCAAAATTTGCAAAACAGCTAAAAATTAGCGAAACTATTTCATCGCGAGTCAAAATAATACATTGCAGTCCTGTCGCGCGTCAAAATAATTTGACACCGAGTATCTATGTTTTTCTTTGCAACGTTATTTTTTAACGTGCAATGCAATTTGATGAAGCCCATCTTCTATGGGTGTTTTGTTTGTGTCACCTTTTTTCACCTTTGGGGCAACCAATAAAACATTTTCCATTACTTTCCAGGCGTAGTGCCTGGATGCCAATTGTCCTGGGAGGGATATTGTCATATCCCTCCTGAAGCAGGTACATGATGAGGTACCTCACCACCTCCGGCCGCATCATTCCAGGTCCTACTAAAGCCATGGCTTGAAAATTTTGGAATGCTACAAGTGAAAGGGCAGGGCTTTTATATTGGTGACGCACGTACGACAGGCGCCACGTGACGGGGCATACACGCCGAGTTTGACGCGCGGCGACAGATTCCGAATTTCGCCGCAAAGGCGCCAAAAATGAATTGACTACTGTAAAACTCAAATACATTGTTTTTTTTTACATTTTAATATTAAGTCACACTATATTTGCTAACTACGCACTATTAGAAGTAACATTATTAGAATTAAAATTAGACTTTGAAGAAGAGGTAGACCCCCACCATAGTTAAATTGGGTTGAAAAAAGACAAAGTCCATCAAGTTCAACCCCTCCAAATAATTAATAATTTTTATGAGCCTTGGCAGACCCAATCCAGAAGAAATTAGACAAGCATGTGGCAAATAATTTGATGAATCTGCTATTGAATGGAGGACATTAAAAAAAAATATGGGGAAAAAAATAAAACCCAAAACTAAATCCCCACAAGGAGTGTGTAACCACAAGGAATACATACACAAGCACAGACAAAGACAGTTAACACTAAAAAGGGCTATTGGGTGGTGAGCAGGCAAGCAGAAGAGGGAAAACAGTAAACTGATATCCACAACCTTCACTTGCACTGACTCTCTACACAAACTACTCAAAACACAATTAAACATAAATCTCTCAATATCCTGCTCTCTCTAACCTCTACCAAAAATGCCACGAGTAATGGGCGCCTCTGCACCTCCTTATATAGACAGTGGGATGGCTCACATTTAATTGGCTGCCGTGGATGACGTTCCGTTTGTCGCGCATCCTTTTTTTTTTTACTTGCGCTCTTGGCGTCACGTCTTGTCGACACGTGGCAAAACGAGCCGCGAGGCCCCGATTCCTGTCTCCTCCTCAGCTGCGGCTACAGCGTTTCCTTCTGCAGCTGCCAAATGATCGTTGCTGTGCTGCTCTGAAACCGAGCCTCACAGATCGCTCTGTCAGACACGCCCCCCCACCTTTTACATTGTATTTTAGAAGTGTTTTTGATATGAATTTTTATATAAACAAGATGGTGTCAATATATTAGTGTGACTATGCCACAAAATGTTAAAAATAATATGAGTTAGAAGCAGTAATGTCAGTGTGCTTTGTATTACTATAGTATAAATGTGATTATCATTTTAATGTTTGCACAAACTAATTTTTTCCTATGTTACAACTACTTTGTGCTATTATGGCATTATCAGCAGCAATCAGCATGGCTTTATGAAGGATAGGTCATGTCAGACAAATTTAATTGCTTTTTATCATGAGGTAAGTAAGATGCTGGACAGTGGGGAGGGGGCAGTATATGTGTTTATCTAGCAATTTGTTGCTTGCTTTAGTGAATAGTTTGGTACAGATGAAGCCAGAACGGATTGTACATCTGGCGCGCTGTAACGTTAGTTAATTGCCAGCAAGTGCGATATCTTAAATTGTCCCGTCGCATTTATCGCAGTTACCTGCATGCAGTTCCAGCTATGGCCACTAGAGGGCGCCAAGCGCAAGGTATTTCTTTAGCTGCCGACCGGCTTCAGTGAGTCCCAGTGCAGAACGATCGTGACATGCTCTCAGTGAGCTACAGAAAGGGGACTCTTCAGGTGCTCACAAACAGAATAAAAATCATTTGAATAGAAGTTTGATTATGTGCACATTACTAGGAAAGAAGATCTGCAGAGTATAAGTGCTGAGGAAGTAAAAAAAAATTTTTTTAATAAATTAAAAAATAATTAAAATATATATAAATAAATAATCAAAAGTAAGTCCCAATGCCTCTTCCATCCACCCCTGAGCTTAATTTTCCCCACTATGCCCTGATTATTATTTTTTTTTTTATGTGTGAATTACATCACAGATAAAGTAAAGTCTTGAACAGGCTCTTATCAGTAGCATTGTGGTGGCGCATTTGGTTAGGTGTTTGCTTTTGCTGCCAAAGGTACTGGGTTCAATACCCATCTATACCCGAAGTCCAACAATTTTCTGTAATTGATATTTAATATTATACTGTACATTTTAAAAAACATATTAGGCTCAATCATGTATATTAAAGAAAATAAGGAATGAAAATTCTAATTAGAGAAATGAATAAAATTAAAGGCAGAAAAGGGAATTGGACTCATATGACTTCATGACCTCTTACTTTTAATGCAAACACCTAAACCATTTGGCCACCAATAATTTGGCTGATTTATAGCAGTCAAAACTATCCCTTATCTGTGATGTACTGAAAAGCAGAAGCTGCAGCATCAACTAAATATCAATATACATATGAAGGGCAAAATTGCCACAATACCTGGAAAAACTTAATCCACACGTAAATGAAGAGAAGCTTAATGTGCTGCTAATACCTGGCCAACTACAGTGTGTATGTGGAAATGCTGCTGCTGACATTTTAAAAATTACTGCTGCTACTCTTGGTGTTTTATTCCTCTATAGGGACAGGTGGCTCTGCCTTTTTTTACCGAAAATTCGCAAAACAGTGGGTAAAGCATTGCATTCTTGCAAGTGACTTTTTCCAAACTGCATGACTTTATTTACTGTATATTACAGTTTATGAACATTGTATCATGGCAAAATATTTCACCCATCGTTTTTCTCAACTACTGTTTCATAAAAAGTTTAATACACTCCACTGCGTCTGTCAGTAAACAGCAGAGCGTATGTAGACCAAGTAACATAACTAGAGGGGGGTGAGTCCTAGTCGGGCCGGGGTTGCCACCTTGCCAGTATTTTACTGGCCTGGCCGGTAAAAATGATGGTTGATCCCAATGGTATTAATAGGGAAAAAAGATAAATATATAGGAAGGCCGGTATTTTTTTCTGGAAAAGATGGCAACCCTATCCCCACCCCCCCCACCCCCCCTCCGTACGATATTTTCTGCCAGGAAATTAGCGGTGCACGAGCCGCTGGGGGGCCCTGAGGGGGTGATGGCCCTGGCCAGGCCCGGACTGGCAAACTGTGGGTTCTGGCAAATGCCAGAGGGGCTGCTATAAGATCCCATAGAAAGTCAGTATTTAGTGGGCTGGTGAGGCTGTTTGGGTCTCTATGTGGGCTGATTGAGCCTCTGTGTACCTGAAATGCCAGGGCCTATTGCACCCCCTGCTCCCCCGGTAGTTGCACCACTAGGTTGACCAAAAAACATGAAAGCAGTTATTTTCAGGCTGACATCCACTCTGCTGTATGTTTCTCTACACAAGCTGTGCAGATTAAAAGAGCTGGGGCAGGGAGCTCCATTGCTTCTCTTAGTCTGCAAACTGCAAAAAATATGCAGCCAGGAAGCAGCAGAGCTAACGCTCCAGTTAAACTCAATGTGCTAAACTCAGTGGCAGGTAATGAAAGTGTGAGACCATTCAAATGAAAATCTAGAAGGCCTCTCCACAAATCAGGGGTCTGTGTTCCCTTGCTCTTAGTGTGTTCCCATTGGCACAAAGCAGAGCAGCAGGAATGGGGCTGTTGATACTACCTGCCCAACCCCCTCTCCACTGTGTCTCAGTGTCCTGCTGGGAAGTGTAAAGTGTAATTAACATTTGTTAAAGGGGAAACATATAGTAGCTGCTGGCTTTCTGATTGTTGGGATTACCTGTGAGAGGAGTGGGGGATGGTTTAGAGCTAAGTGATCTTGTTACAGTTTCAGACAAGTATGTGAGGAGTCTCAGCAATGGAGTTCCTGTCATTTAAAGTACACAGAGGCCCAAGCAGCCCACTAAATAATAACTGTCTATGGGGAATTACAGCAGCCCCTCTGGCATTTGGCAGAACTCATAGATCGCCATTCGAGGCCGCTGGGTGATATCTGTCATTAGCCTACTACTTTTTTCAGTGTAGTGGGGGCAAATATGGGAATAATATGTTTACAGGTAAGATGGAAGGCTCCAGTGGTACTTTTGCGAGTTTCGTAAAGATTGAGTGAAAATTTGTTCTAAGTCTGTCTCAGTCTCCGGGACTCCTTGGAGGTGAATTTTGACTCTTCTAGACCTATTTTATAAGTCTTTGAAAAGACATAAAAGATTTAAGGGTTTCATGATCAGTATGCACGGCTGTCACTAATCTCTCAGTGTGGTCCTCTAGGGCACTCATCACTTATGGATCGCACATGGAGCGTTAGCTCTGCTGCTTCCTGGCTGCATATTTTTTGCAGTTTGCAAGCTAAGAGAAGCAATGGAGCTCCCTGCCCCAGCTCTTTTAATCTGCACAGCTTGTGTAGAGAAACATACAGCAGAGTGGATGTCAGCCTGAAAATAACTGCTTTCATGTTTTTTGGTCAACCTAGTGGTGCAACTACCGGGGGCAGGGCCGCCATTAGAAATCACGGTGCCCCATACAACAAAATTTTTGGGGCCCCCTGGGCCCCGCCCACACTGACGACCAAGCTCCACCCCATTTCCCGCCCACTCCACATCGCAGTTAAAAGACCACACAGACATCAGCGCTAAAAAAGTAACCCCCCCACACAAGTTGTAAAAAGCTATTGATGGTCAGGGCCCCCTTATAAAAAATTGGGACCCCAAAAAAAAAAAATTAAAAATTTTTTTTTTTAAAAAAAACATTGGTGGCAGGGGCCCCCTTATAAGTTAAAAAAAACTTGGGGCCCCAACAAAAAAAATGTAAAAAAAACTAAAAAATAAACAAACATTGGTGGCAGGGGCCCCCTTATAAGTTAAAAACAAATTGGGGCCCCAAAAAAAAATTTGAAAAAAAAAAAAATTTTTTTGAAAAAAAAAAAAACATTGGCGGCAGGGGCCCCCTTACAAGTTAAAAACAAATTGGGGCCCCAAAAAAAAATTTGAAAAAAAAAAAATTTTTTTTGAAAAAAAAAAAAACATTGGCGGCAGGGGCCCCCTTACAAGTTAAAAACAAATTGGGGCCCCAAAAAAAAATTAAAAAAAAAAAAAAAATTTTTTTGAAAAAAAAAAAACCATTGGCGGCAGGGGCCCCCTTACAAGTTAAAAACAAATTGGGGCCCCAAAAAAAATTTAAAAAAAAAAAAAATTTTTGAAAAAAAAAAAAAAAACATTGGCATCAGGGGCCCCTTACGAGTTAAAAAAAAAATTGGGGCCCCAAAAAAACATGTTTTAAAAAAAAAGATTGGTTGCAGGGGCCTATAGAATATTAAAATAATACATTGGTGGCCAGGAGATTAAAAAAAAAAAAATACACAAACTGGTGTTCAGTAGAATTGAACTCACGGCTTCAGTACTTCAACTTCACCTCCTTTCGTGACTTCGGGTCTTTGCGCTGCTTCAGGACTTCGGCTTCGGCTGTTTTCGTGACTTCGGGTCTTTGCGCTGCTTCAGGACTTCGGCTTCAGCTGTTTTCGTGACTTCTGGTCTTTTCGGCGCTTCGTGACTTCGGCTTTTTCCGTGACTTCGGGTCTTTTCGGCGCATCGGCTTCGGCTTTTCGGCACTTCCGCATTCGGCAGCACAGAGGCAAGACGTACGGCTCGGGCGCTCGTAAGGGGGGCCCGGATCTTCAAAAAATGCAGCGCTGCCGGGCCCCCCTTCATGCCCGGGCCCGGTACGCTTGTCCCCCCTGTCCCCCCCTGATGGCGGCCCTGACCGGGGGAGCAGGGGGTGCAATAGGCCCTGGCATTTCAGGTACACAGAGGCCCAATCAGCCCACATAGAGGCCCAAACAGCCTCACCAGCCCACTAAATACTGACTTTCTATGGGATCTTATAGCAGCCCCTCTGGCATTTGCCAGAACCCACAGTTTGCCAGTCCGGGCCTGGCCAGGGCCATCACCCCCTCAGGGCCCCCCAGCGGCTCGTGCACCGCTAATTTCCTGGCAGAAAATATCGTACGGAGGGGGGGTGGGGGCGGTGGCGATAGGGTTGCCATCTTTTCCAGAAAAAAATACCGGCCTTCCTATATATTTATCTTTTTTCCCTATTAATACCATTGGGATCAACCATCATTTTTACCGGCCAGGCCAGTAAAATACAGGCAAGGTGGCAACCCCGGCCCGACTAGGACTCACCCCCCTCTAGTTATGTTACTTGGTCTACCTACGCTCTGCTGTTTACTGACAGACGCAGTGGAGTGTATTAAACTTTTTATGAAACAGTAGTTGAGAAAAACGATGGGTGAAATATTTTGCCATGATACAATGTTCATAAACTGTAATATACAGTAAATAAAGTCATGCAGTTTGGAAAAAGTCACTTGCAAGAATGCAATGCTTTACCCACTGTTTTGCGAATTTTCGGTAAAAAAAGGCAGAGTCACCTGTCCCTATAGAGGAATAAAACACCAAGAGTAGCAGCAGTAATTTTTAAAATGTCAGCAGCAGCATTTCCACATACACACTGTAGTTGGCCAGGTATTAGCAGCACATTAAGCTTCTCTTCATTTACGTGTGGATTAAGTTTTTCCAGGTATTGTGGCAATTTTGCCCTTCATATGTATATTGATATTTAGTTGATGCTGCAGCTTCTGCTTTTCAGTACATCACAGATAAGGGATAGTTTTGACTGCTAAAAATTAGCCAAATTACTGGTGGCCAAATGGTTTAGGTGTTTGCATTAAGAGGGCATGAAGTCATATGAGTTCAATTCCCTTTTCTGCCTTTAATTTTATTCATTTCTCTAATTAGAATTTTCATTCCTTATTTTCTTTAATATACATGATTGAGCCTAATATGTTGTAAAATGTACAGTATAAATTTTAAATATCAATGACAGAAAATTGTTGGACTTCGGGTATAGATGGGTATTGAACCCAGTACCTTTGGCAGCAAAAGCAAACACCTAACCAAATGCGCCACCACAATGCTACTGATAACAGCCTGTTCAAGACTTTACTTTATCTGTGATGTAATTCACACATAAAAAAAAAAATAATAATCAGGGCATAGTAATGGGGAAAATTAAGCTCAGGGGTGGATGGAAGAGGCATTGGGACTTACTTTTGATTATTTATTTATATATTTTTTAATTATTTTTTAATTTATTAAAAAAAATTTTTTTACTTCCTCAGCACTTATACTCTGCAGATCTTCTTTCCTAGTAATGTGCACATAATCACACTTCTATTCAAATGATTTTTATTCTGTTTGTGAGCACCTGAAGAGCCCCCTTTCTGTAGCTCACTGAGAGCATGTCACGATCGTTCTGCACTGGGACTCACTGAAGCCGGTCGGCAGCTAAAGAAATACCTTGCGCTTAGAATGGAAAAGTTGTTCAGGCGCCACCTGGTGTTCATTACTGGAATTGCGCCTCTTTTCATTTTCACTCTGGTTTCTAAACGTCGGCACAGCGTGTTTCCCTGCACTTAACGCGACCAGCGCGTTTATCTTGATGAGCTACAGCGCGTTAGATGTACAATCCGTTCTGGCTTCATCTGTATGTCCATTTTATTGCTATTGAGGTCTGTTAGATGACCAGACTCAGAGATTCTTCTGTCTTTAACTTGTCTTAATTAATCAATTGCTGGCCCTCACCCATGTGACCCTCTTGCTTTATATCAGGACATTTATTCTAGGGGAAGCATAGCAGGGGTGAGCATGGCAGGAGAGCTATGGCAGATTTAACAACTTAAGTCCATCAAGTTAAAGTACAGAAAGTTTAAGTACAACATATAGAATTAGACAGAGTTGAACAGCAGTTGGCTCAGAGTTGGACTGGAATCTCCAAGCAAATACTGGACATCACTGCTCATCAATTCTTCTATCAACAAGATAAGCCGGATTATACTGTCTAACTATGTTTAATTTGATTGCCTTCTTTTTCTCTCTCTCCGCTATACTTCTGCATATATCCTCTGCACTCCAACATCCATCAAACTATCCTGAAATGGAAATCTCCTCTTCACTGCTCCCATCACCCTCTCTCAATCTAAGCACACTATCTTGTATTGTTAAATCTATTATCCCCTCTCATCCCATCAAACAATACAATGCTTGCACTGTTAAATCTAGGTCACACCTTGTCTCAGTCTCATTATTACTGTTACTTGCAGCTGGGGATATCTCCCCAAACCCTGGTCCATCTCACTCATTTGTACCCTCACTTATTCCTACTCTCAGGCATTCAACAAGGTCTTTTCCAGCCTCTCAGACTTTACGCACTTCTAATCTTGCAAACCTAATTCACATAAAGCCAGCACCCTCCCGGCCTTTCTCATGTGCCCTCTGCAATAAACTAACTGCAGTCCATGACCTCTTTATAGCTAAATCCCTTCACCTTCTTGCAATCAATGAAACATGGCTCTCCCCCTCAGACACCGCTTCACCTGCTGCCCTCTGCTATGGAGGCTTCTCACTTAGTCACACTCCTAGACCAGATGGCCGTCATGGCGGTGGGGTGGGATTTCTTCTCTCCCCCAAATGTAGGTTTCAAAATCTAACTACACCGACTTCTCTCTCCTTCACTTCTTTTGAAGTCCACAGCATACGGTTGTTTTCTCCAATCTCTCTGCGTGTTGCTGTCATATATCGCCCCCCTGGTCCCTACTCCACCTTCTTGGATCACAACAGCTTCATTTGGTCTCTCTCAGTGGACCGACTCACCTACCCACATCGAGGGTCATGCTCTTGACCTTATATTCTGCCACTCATGCTGCCCATCCAACTTAATTAACTCTCCCTACACTCTGTCTGACCATCACCTACTCTACTTTCAGATACTGCTTTCATCTGCACCTTCACAACCATCTCTCTCTACCCACACGTACAGAAACCTTAATGCCTTTGAACCACAACAATTATCAACAGTATCAGCACAATCTCATATTAATACTCTCTCCTGCACCTTCTACCACCCGTCACAGTCGGCCAGCTAAACCCCAACCCTGGCACACTAGTGTAACACGGTACCTCAGAAGATGTAGTAGATCAGCTGAGCGACGGTGGAGAAAGTCACAAACTGATCCTGACTTCATCCACTTCAAATTCATGCTCTCCTGCTATAACCGAGCTCTATCATTAGCCAAAGAACAATACTTCTCTTATCTAATATCTACTATGTCCTCCAAACCACAGCAGCTGTTTGCCACATTTAACTCACTCCTATGCCCCCCTCCACCCCCTCCACCTATTAATATTACCGCCCAAGACCTTGCTAATTTCTTTAATGAAAAAATTGATCTCATTAGGCTGAGCATACCATCCGACAACAATCTCAAACCAATGTGCAGTCCACTCACATCTACTTTGCACTCCTTCACCCCTGCAACTCTAGATGAAGTTAGCAAACTTATAGCCTGCTCAAAACCCACCACCTGCTCCCTTGACCCCATACCCTCTCGCCTTCTCCACCCAATCTCTGATACACTCTCTCCTGCACTTACCTACCTATTTAATATTTCACTCTCTACTGGTACCTTTCCATCATTATACAAACAAGCACTAATCACTCCTATCCTCAAAAAACCTTCCCTTGATCCCAGCTCTCCCACTATCGACCGGTCTCCCTTCTTCCATTCGCATCCAAATTACTAGAAAGGCTTGTTTACAAACGCCTGATCCAGCATCTCACTCACAACTCCCTCCTCGACCCCTTGCAATCTGGCTTCCGCCCATCACACTCGACTGAAACTGCACTCACCAAAGTAACCAATGATCTTCTATTGGCAAAGTCTAACGGTCATTATTCCATTCTAATCCTTCTAGATCACTCTGCAGCCTTTGACACAGTCGACCACACACTCCTCCTTGACATTCTACACTCAGCTGGCATTCGGGACACTGCTCTTTCATGGTTTACATCTTATCTGTCTGACCGTTCCTTTAAAGTTTCCTTCTCCAACTCTACTTCTACTACTTTCCCACTCTCTGTTGGAGTTCCTCAAGGCTCTGTTCTTGGCCCCCTGCTGTTCTCACTCTATACAACTTCACTAGGAAAACTTATTCAGTCATTTGGACTTCAATATCACCTTTATGCTGATGACACCCAACTCTACTTGTCTACTCCTGATCTTTCTAATTCTGTCCTTTCCCAAGTTACAGACTGTCTCTCTGCTGTCTCCTCCTGGATGTCACAGCGCCACCTGAAACTGAACCTTTCTAAAACAGAACTCATTATATTTCCTCGAAGATCTTCCCCTGTCCCTCAGATATCACTCACCGTAAACAACACCACCGTTCATTCCACCACACAGGCACGCTGCCTAGGAGTTATCTTAGACTCTCATCTGTCTTTTTCACCACACATTCAAACACTTGCAAAATTTTGCCGTATTTAACTGCGCAACATTGCTCGAATACGACCCTATCTCAGTTCAGAATCAACTAAAACACTGATTCAGTCTCTCATCATCTCCCGCCTTGATTACTGCAACTTACTCCTCACAGGTATTCCAACAAGTCACCTTTCACAACTCCGATCTGTTCTAAACGCGGCCGCTAGACTCATTCATCTAGCTCGCCGCTCAACATCAGCTGCTCCCATATGTATGTCCCTTCACTGGCTCCCAATCTGTTCTAGAATCAAATTCAAATTACTTATACTCACATTCAAGGCCATTAATAATGAAACCCCTCCCTATATTTCATCTCTAATCTCCAAATACACTCCTTCACGAAACCTTCTGATCTTCGCCTCACTTCTCCTCTGATCACTTCTGCCCATTCTCGTCTACAAGACTTCTCTCGGGCTTCTGTTTTTCTCTGGAACGCTTTGCCACAAGCTGTCAGACTTTCTCCTTCTTTTCAAACTTTCAAGCGCTCCTTAAAGACCCATCTGTTTAAAGAGGCTTATTCAATGTACCTTAATTAATCATTGCTGTATCAAAAATGACAAAGTGTTTATATAATCCTAATGTCTCAATCGTACCCTAACCTTTTAGTTTATAAATCTCTAGGTCCTTCTAACCCTATTGTACTCTGTAATCCTTGTTTGTTATCCACCATTTATTCCCTGTTTGCTATAACTGCAGTAAAGCACTGCGTATCTTGAGAGCGCTATATAATTAAATGATGATGATGTGATCTATTTGGATTTTGCCAAAGCATTTGATACCATGCCCAACAAACTACTGCTTTCTAAACTAAGGTCTGTTGGGCTTAATGAAGTCATTTGCACATGGATAGTAAACTGGCTACAGGGTCAGGTACAGAGTTTGGTTGTTAATGGTACATTCTCTACTTTATTAACATGTATTTATCGAGTGCTAACATATTGCACAGCGCTGAAGAGTAAGGTTCTTAGTGGGGTCCCTCAGGGCTTGGTATTGGGTCCACTTTTGTTTAACTTGTTCACTAATGATTTAGAGCAGGGTATTGTCAGTAATGTATCAGTGTTTGCAGATGACACAAAACTATCCAGCCCAATTAATTCCATCCAGGATGCAGCATCATTCCAACAGGATCTTGACAAACTGGCAATCTGGGCAGCTAAGTGGCAAATGAGATTCGATGTTGATGAATGTAAAGTCATGAACCTGGGATGTAAAAATATCCAAGCTACTTATACCCTTAACAGAACTGCACTAGGCACATCCATAATGTAAAAGGACCTTGGAGTCCTTGTAGATAATAAACTTGGCTGTAGCAGGGAATGCCAGACAGCAGCAGCAAGGGCAAATAAGGTCTTGAGCTGTATTGAAAGGGGCATTCATTCATGGGAGGTCATTCTTCCATGGTATAGAGCACTGGTAATGCTCCATCTAGAATATGCTGTACAGTCTTGGTCTCCAGTGCTCAAAAAGTACATTATTAAATTAGAGAGGGTACAGAGAAGGGTTACTAAGCTGGTAAAACCTATGAAAAATCTTAGCTATGAGAAAAATTGGGGTTGTTTACGCTGGAGAAGAGGTGCTTAAGGGGTGATATGATAACTATGTATAAATATATAAGGGGATCATATAATAATCTCATATAATGGTCATCCATTTTGATTTGAAGAAAAGAGGTTCCGCCTAAATATACGGAGGGGGCTTGTACAGTAAGGGCTGTGAAGATGTGGAATTCTTTCCCTGAACAGGCTGATAAATTAGATAGCTTAAAGAAGGGGTAGGATGGCTATTAAGCAAGTGAGGGAATACAGGGTTATAGAAGATAGCTTATATTACAAGTTGATCCAGGGACAAGTCCGATTGCCATGTTGGAGTCAGGAAGGATTTTTTCCCCCCTCTGATGTAAATTGGAGAGGCTTCAGATGGGGTTTTTTGCCTTCCTCTGGATCAACTAGCAGTTAGGCTGGTTAAAATAGTGTTAAAAGGTTGAACTTGATGGACCTGTTTCTTTTTTCAACCTAACTTACTATGTTACTATGTATTAGATTTGGTTATGTACATATTGATAAAAATAATCCTATAACATATTTGCATGTGGCAGAAGTGATTCCTTCATCATATAAATTGAAGGTGAAATTAGAATCAGGTGTAAGTGAGAGACCTGGGGATCCAGCAAAGCTTGATCGCACATACAACACATTTATGGATGTGTATCATGGCTCAAACAAAGATGATGTTAATAAAGCTGGAAAAGGTTAAAAGAGTATGTTTAAAACATTTGGACTCCACTGATCAATAGTCAGACAGATTGTGTACAAACGGAAAAGACCGTTATTACCCTACCCAGAAGTGGTCGACCATCAAAGATAACTCCAACTGCAATGTGTCTTGTAACCTTTCGGAATATTAAAGAACCCAGCACAACTTCTAAGCAACTGAAGGCCTCTCTCACATTGGTGAATATTGATTCATCATTCCACGATCAGGTCTGGAGAACACTGAACAGCAATGCTGTGATATATATATATATATATATATATATATATACCGTATATACTCGAGTATAAGCCGACCCGAGTATAAGCAGAGGTACCTAATTTTACCTACGAAAACTGGAAAAACTTATAGACTCTAGTATAAGCCTAGACACAACTACAGCCCTGTCTCCCAGCAGCGCACATTCTGCCAAAGCGATCCCCCCAGCGATCAACCGGACTTCTTTGCAAAGTTGATGGTGACAGAGAATTGCCAAACGGATTACTGTGTGCATTGTCCCACTGTCCCACTACCATGTGCAGAGGGTGCTGTTTGATATTGCCATCACTGTTAATCTTTCGTATAACCAACAGAGGGCGCTTCGTGATATTGCTGTCACTGTTAATCTTTCGTATAACCAAAAGAGGGCGCTGCGTGATATTGCAGTCACTGTTATTCTTTCATATAACCAACAGAGGGCACTGTGTGATATTGCAATCACTGTTATTCTTCCATATAACCAACAGATGGCGCTGTGTGATATTGCAGTCACTGTTATTTTTTCATATAACCAACAGAGGGTGCTTTGTGATATTGCAGTCACTGTTATTCTTTCATATAACCAACAGAGGGTGCCGTGTGATATTGCAGTCACTGTTATTCTTTCATATAACCAACAGAGGGCACACTGTTATTCTTTCATATAACCAACAGAGGGCATTGTGGGATATTGCAGTCTCTCCCCAAGTGAACTGTTGGTATAGGAATGATTAAAAGTGACTGCAATCTCAGTTACTTGGGTCGGGTACCGCTGACCCGCGTATAAGCCGAGGTAGACTTTTTCAGCACATTTTGGATGCTGAAAAACTCGGCTTATACGCGGGTATATACGGTAACAGAATCTCTCTCATGTCTGCAGGATGAACCTACCCATAAATAAAACAGAGAGTTCATTATATGACCCCTTATTAAGACTTATTACTATATATACTTATTACTATATATGATAACTATGTATAAATATACAAGGGGATCATTTAATAATCTCTCTAATGCTTTATTTACCAGTAGTTCCAGCTGACAAGTTCCCCCATTCCGATTCGAGGAAAAGAGGTTCCACCTAAATATTCGGAAGGTGTTTTTTGTTTTGTTTTTTAAAATTTTTATTGGTTTTTACAAAAACAAGCAAGATATAACATTAGTCCATTGAAGGATTATAACACAAACTTATACAGCTTAGAGAGTTAGGTGGGGTTTTTTTTTTACAGTGAGAACTGTGAAGATGTGGAATTCTCTCCCTGAACCAGTTGTACTGGCTGATAAATTAGCTTTAAGAAGGGGTTGGATGCCTTTTTTGAAGGAATACAGAGTTATGGAAGATAGCTCATAGTACAAGTTGATCCAGGGACTAGTCTGAACCTTGAAGTAAAGCATTCAGAGTTTATTATATGGTCCCCTTATACATGTATACATAGTTATCATATCTGCCCTTAAGCACCTCTTCTCTAGAATAGCCAATGCTAATTTGACCAGTCCTTATTTACAGAGATTTTCTATAACTTTTACCAGCTTACTTTTCTGTTTGGACTGTTTTCAGCACTGGAGTCTAAAACCACATTGTATAATCTAGATGGGGCCCTTACTTCATAAAGGGGAAAAATTACCCTCTCCTACATATGAACATAGTAACATAGTAATTAAGGTTGAAAAAAGACACATGTCCATCGAGTTCAACCTTTTTTCTTTTTTTTTCTTTTTATTAACTAACTATCTGCCAGTTGATCCAGAGGAAGGCAAAAAAAAACCATCTGAAGCCTCTCCAATTTGCATCAGAGAGGGAAAAATTCCTTCCTGACTCCAAAATGGCAATCGGACTAGTCCCTGGACTTGTACTATGAGCTATTTCAAATAACCATGTATTCCCTCACCTGCTAAAAAGCTATCCAACCCCTTCTTAAAGCTATCTAATGTATCAGCCCGTACAACTGATTCAGGGAGAGAATTCCACATCTTCACAGCTCATTGTAAAAAAAAAAATATTTAGGCGGAACCTCTTTTCTTCTAATCGGAATGGATCAACTGGAAAGACCTACTGGTAAATAAAGCATTAAGAGAGATTATTATATGATCCCCTTATATATTTATACATAGTTATCATATCACCCCTTAAGCGCCTCTTCTCCAGCGTGAACATCCCCAATTTGGCCAGTCTTTCCTCATAGCTAAGATTTTCAATACCTTTTACCATCTTAGTTGCCCTTCTCTGTACCCTCTCTAATACAATAATGTCCTGTTTGAGTGATGGAGACTAAAACTGTACAGCATATTCTAGATGGGGCCTTACAACTGCTCTATACAGTGGAAAAATTACCCCCTCCTCCATTGACTCTATGCCCCTTTTAATACAGCTCAAGACCTTATTTGCCCTTGATGCTGCCGACTGGCATTGATTGCTACAGCCAAGTTTATCATCTACAAGGACTCCAAGGTCCTTTTCCATAATGGATTTGCCTAGTGCAGTCCCATTAAGGGTATAAGTCGCTTGGATATTTTTACATCCCAGGTGCATGACCTTACATTTATCAACATTGAATCTCATTTGCCACTTAGCTGCCCAGATTGCCAGTTTGTCAAGATCATGTTGCAAGGATGCCACATCCTGGATGGAATTAATTGGGCTGGATAATTTTGTGTCATCTGCAAACACTGATACATTACTTACAACACCCTCCCCTAAGTCATTAATGAACAAGTTAAATAAAAGTGGACCCAATACTGAGCCCTGGGGGACCCCACTAAGAACCTTACTCCAAGTAGAGAATGTCCCATTAACAACCACCCTCTGTACCCGATCCTGTAGCCAGTTTCCTATCCACATGCAAACGACTTCATTAAGCCCAACAGACCAAGCCCAACAGACCTTAGTTTAGAAAGCAGTCGTTTGTGGGGCACAGTATCAAACGCTTTGGCAAAATCCAAATAGAGCACATCTACTGCCCCCCCCCCCACTGTCCAGAATCTTACTTACCACATCATAAAATGCAATCAAATTCGTCCGACATGACCTATCCTTCATAAAGCCATGCTGATTGTTGCTCATAATGCCATTCATTAGGACAAAATTTTGAATGTGATCCCTTAACAAGCCTTCAAATAATTTGCCCACCACAGATGTCAAGCTTACTGGCCTATAATTGCCAGGCTGAGATCGTAATCCCTTTTTTAAATATTGGAATAACATCAGCTTTTCTCCAATCCATAAGCACCATACCAGATGATAGTGAATCTGAGAAAATCAGAAATAAGGGCTGATCTAAAACTGAACTAAGCTCTCTTAGAACCCGGAGGTGTATGCCATCAGGCCCTGGAGCCTTGTTTACATTAATTTGTATTAAAGCTTTTTGAATCATATCCTGAGTCAGCCACTGACTAGATTGCGCTGAACCATTCGTGCGCTGAACCATTCGTGCAGTTATAAAGTGAGACTGTAAACCCAGACTCCTCTATTGTATACACTGAAGAAAATAACTGATTTAACACATTTGCCTTTTCTGTATCTGTTACAACCATACTGGTACCATTATTTAATGGAGCAACACTCTCAACCTACATCTTTTTACTATTAATATATTTTAAAAACTTTTTAGGGTTAGTTTTTACCTCCACCGCAATTAACTCTTCATTTCTTTTCTTAGCCTTCCGGATTGCTGATTTACAACATTTATTACAGTGTTTATATTCATTAAATGCAGCTTCTGTCCCTACAGATTTGTAGTTTTTAAATGCCTCTCTCTTATTTCCCATTAACTTCTTTACCTCTGTATTAAGCCACACAGGATGATTCTTAGAGCTTCTACGTTTAGTCCTTAAGGGAATAAATTGAGAACAGTAATGATTTAATATCATTTTAAAGGACAAACATTTCTGTTCTGTGTTTTTAGCTGAAAACTTATTGCTCCAATCAATGCTCTGTAGGGCAGCCCTCAAGGTACTAAAATTAGCTTTTCCAAAATTCATGTTTTTTGTTGCCCCAGTATATTTTTGTTTTTTGCACCAGACATTAAAAGATATAACATTATGGTCACTATTACCCAGGGGTTCAATGACTTGCACATTTGCTATAAGTTCTGGGTCATTTGAGATCACTAAATCAAGAATACCATTTTTTCTGGTAGGCTCTTCAACAACCTGTGCTAAAAAATTGTCGTGCAAGAAGTTTATAAACTTGTTCCCATTAACTGATCTAGCAGTACTGTTGCTCCAGTCAATATCTGAGTAATTAAAATCCCCCATTATCATTACTTTACCTAAACTAGCAGCCTTTTCTATTTGCATTAGGAACTTTGTCTCTTCCTCCTCACTTACACTAGGGGTCTATAGCATACACCTGCAATTAATTTGCTGGATTCTTTACAATTGGTGAAGAACTCCACCCATACGACTTCTGCCCCCTCATTTTCTAACATAACCTCCTCCTTTATATGAGCTTTTAAATCCTGCCTAACATACAGACATACCCCTCCTCCTTTTCTTTTTCGCCTCTGTCCCTCCGAAACAAAGTATAGCCACTGATATTTACTGCCCAGTCATGCGACTCATTCAGCCATGTTTCGGCCACACCAATCACATCATATTTTCCTTCCAACACCAGCAGCTCTCCCATTTTACCAGTCAGACTTCTTGCATTTGTAAACATACATTTAATACTGGTACCATATTTAACATATGACAGATCTATACCCTTGCAGCTGCAGACTACTTGCTTCAGCCAAGTTTACTATCCACAAGTACCTTCAGGACTATTATGGATTTGTAATCATATTAAGGGAATAAGGGCATATTTTTACAGGTGCACCAGGTGCATTACTTTACAACACTGAATATCATCTACTACTAATACACTTAGACTGCCAATTCTTCAAGGTCCTGCTGCAAGAATCCCACATTCTGGATGGAATTGTTTCAGTTTCATAGATTATGTCAACTGCAAAGACTAATATATTACTCAGAATTCCCTCTCAATAGTCCATAAAGTGATAGAGACATTAAAAAATAGTCCTCAAAACAATGGGTCATATTGTATCTTGCCGAAACATCTGCTTCTGTCAGTAATCTTTACCTGAACATCTAAAAACCTGATTATTTAAAAAACCTGGTAATAGGAATAAATTAACTTTCTTTATTGGCTTGTTTCCTAATTCTACAACACAAGGATTGTACACTGTATAAAATTTTTTTGAAAAAAGGGAGAGAGAGAAGAAAGAAACTTTTTAGTGGCTGAGTAATGCCTTCTATCAAAGTAAAAATCCACTTGAGAGCTGATTTGTATATTTATATTAGATAATATTCTCCTTCTGTTCAATGAATTCACCGCTTATTCCTCCATCAATGCACTGTAACCTCTACAATTGGATCATGATTTCAATTATTTTACACCTTCAATTAAATGATAATGAGTATTCCTAAACGTGTTATTGGATAAAAAACAAAGTGATTTATAGCTTAGCCATACACTTGTGCAACAATTAAATATAAAGTGCCCGTGCTTGTATAAAAAACAATAAATTCCTTTGATTCCACTGTGTGTACAAAACAACCGTATTTATACAAATTAATTATCACATTAACTCACTAAAGTGCCTGTGTTTCATAATTCATTGATTATAATCAATTAATACAATTAATTGATAAAGTGCCTGTGCTTCGTAACTAATAATAATCAACCTTTAAATCCAAGTTGGTAATTAATTAGTTGTGCTAAAAAAAATTTAATAAGTTTTCAGTGCTTATAGTTCATTGATTATTAAAAATTTAATTGATGCCTCCCAATTGGGGGTTCGCCCAGTTGCTCCTTGAGGATTAGTAGGGAAAGCAGAAAATAGAGAGTTGGTGGAGTTGCTGCCAAGATTTCTAGTTAATTGTCTAGGTCCCTTGGAGCACCACAAAGTGGGAGAAAGCAGAGACTGAAGGGCTGTGGTGGGAGGCTGTACATACGGGTCTCAGTTGCCGGCTCCACCCTCTTTACCGCCCCCTGTCCACCATGCTCAATGCACAACCACAATCTTACAATTGATGCACTTTTCTATCCTTTAGGATTCACTCATTGGCATCTAAATAGGGGATGCATATGTATTAAGGTGGCATGCAACAAAAATTTGGGTGTGAACTTAGCACAACTTTTAGAGTATATTCGGACATTTTACTCATAAGTACTACACTATATTATTTGTCAGTTTTTTCCCCCCTCAATGATTTTTACCTTGAGGTAAACAGCAATCCTATCCTACTGGGGAGACACCATTCGTTTTAGAGGATTAATTATCTGTATTTATGGGGCTAGACATATTGGCAGTTTCCCAGCTGCCCCAGTCATGTGATTTGTGCCTGCACTTTAGGATGGAACTACTTTCTGGCAGGCTGTTATTTCTCCTACTTAATGTAACTGAATCAGTCTCAGTGGGACTTGGCTTTTACTATAGTGCTGTTCTTAGATCTACCAGGCAGCTGTTATCTGGTTACCTTCCCATTGTTCTTTTGTTAGGCTACTGGGCAGGGGGGTAAGGGAGGGGGTGATATCACTCCAACTTGCAGTACAGCAGTAAAGAGTGACTAAAGTTTACCAGAGCACAAGTCACATGACTGGGGGCAGCTGGGAAACTGGCAATATGTCTAGCCCCATGTCAGATTTCAAAATTGAATATAAAAAAATCTGTTTGCTCTTTTGAAATATGGATTTCAGTGCAGAATTAGGCTGGAGCAGCACTATTAACTGATTTTGAAAAAAAAAAAAACATGTTTTCCCATGACAGTATCCCTTTAAGTTTACAGAAGGCAAAACTCTAGTATAGATAGGGGTTTCCTTCACATAACATTATGTAATTAACAACAGATCCTACTTCTTCAAGAAAGCAGAGGCCGCCCTACACACTCTGCACAATGAGGCACTTATCACACAATCCCCAACAGCCTCAGAGGACAACAGATGGCCCCAGAAAGAATGCCAAGTAGTTCTCACACCATGCTCTTCTCCTCACAATGACCAGAACACCACCTCCCCTAGGCCTCAGAGATCTCAGCCCCAGCTGCCACAAGAGGATAGAGACTCCTATAGATAAGTATTTAATGTGTTCTATATTTACGATTTAAGTTGCTGGACACAGCACCATATTCTATTAAGGGTCGGGAATAAATACTGCCCACACTACCTAGCCCTGAGACGGCTCCACAGGAAAAGTCGCCACTCGGCAAGACACTAACTCCATGATTAGGGCTTCTCCTATTGAGATGCATGCTGTTTATATCACAGTCGCTATGTTTTTCTCTGTTTATGTTTAATTTTGAGTTGGATTTTGATGTAATTCAGTGCTCCCACTAACTATGATGTTTACTTTACCACTTGGTATAATGCTAGCCCCCACTTCCACCCCCTCCAATGGCAAACCAATCTACTAGCTTTAGCCCTGAGATGGTGTACCTTGTAAAATATAGTCACTTTATACCAGCTTCTACAGTATGTCCCTGCAAAGATGGCTCTAAGGGTAATACCCATAACGCTTTAGGACTAAATTCCCCTAGAAAACAGATGTTATCTGTATACAAGAAACCCACTTTACCAAAGAATCATACCCCCGGTTCTTCCATAGACAATATTCTAAATATTTCCTAGCTTCTGCCCCGAAGAAGAAGCACAGAGGGGTGGCAATTGTATTACACAAAAACTTACCTATCATTATATCTGAAACTGACTCAGATAAGAAGGGGCAGTATGTTTCTATCAGGGGCAATCTTTATGATCAATCGATAAAGATAAAAGCCACCTATGTCCCAAATGACAATCCCAAAACCTTTTTTAACTGTTTAGTCAGCCTTTTTTAACTGTTTAGCCAAACGCCTACAAATATTAATTTATGGTGCTGTGACTAAACTAAACAACACACTTTGTAGACACCTCGAGGGAATTACACCCTAAATCATGGGGATACAACTTATATTCTGCCCCCCATAAACAGTACTCAAGAACTGATGCCATATTACTAAATAAAGCAATGATAACTAACCTAATAGAAGCATATATCAAGCACGTGGTTAGATTATGACAAACGCTAGCTTACCTGAAGATTCAGGAAATCCCCACGAAAAGCCGGTGACACCTCAATGAAAGTCTATGGAGTGTCCTCCAAATAACAGCAAATGAGCTAAAAACTACACTTGCCAATTACTGTAAGGAGAATATCACACCAGATGTAAAACCAGATATAGTGTGGGCAGCCCATAAATCTACCATACGGGAGTACCTTATACAGCACGTGGCATTACGCAGAAAGCAGGAAAGTGAGAAGCAACCGGCTAGAAAATTCTCTACAGACATTAGAGAAGCTAAACCAAGCTGAATACTCCTCTCACACTTCCGCAATCAAACGGGACCTAAATGCCCTACAAATGGAGAGAGTGGACAAAGCTATATGATGGATACCTAAAGCTGGCCATTGATGTTGATATTTTTAAAAGATCCGATCGTCATGGGGAGACCACGATTTTCTCGGAACGATCGTACGAATTGTCTATCAACTAAAAAGACCAATTTGCCAGGAAAACAAAGGGTAGCTGCCTGCTTGGCCCTGCAAACATAGATAGATTGCACTGGGACCAATAAAGATTTTTTAACCTGGCCGATCAATTTCCTAACAGATGTCAGCCGAAAAATCACAAGATGTTTGATCATTCGAATCCCACTAACCGGACGATAATTGTGAAGGACTGGTCGGACTTCATTAAAAACAGTCGTTTGGCAAGAGAAATCTTTGCATCTTTGGGGACCTTTATACAGTAAATATTATAAATACTGCAATAAGCCAGACACATTCTTAGCAAAACTCCTGAAGGCTAAATCGCAAACAAATCAAAAAATCACTCGCATAAAGACACCTCAGGGCACTATCACTTCTAAAGCGAAGGAGATCAGAGACACATTCCTGAAGTTCTATAGTAAACTTTATAAGTAAACTTTACATGCAAAAAGCAGCTAGTCGCAAATTACAGAACTTTGTGTCCAAACTCCCATTACCTCCATAATCACAATATGAACTTGATAAACTAAATGTAGATATATCAGTTATATTAGGGCAAACATTCAGAAACACTTATACCACATCTGAAATCCGTATTTGATTATATAACCACAGATGAGCACATCCTCAAAGAGCTACTAGCAGCACATATCACCCTAATCCCACAAGCCAAACAAGGATCCCTTACACCCAAAACATTACCATCCCACCTCTTTACTAAATATAGATCTTAAATTTTAACTACCATTCTAGCCTGGAGACTATCTTCACTCCTAAATAACATAATTCTCAAGGATCAAGTAGGGTTCATACCCCTTAGACAAGCAGGAGACACTGTGAGAAAGGTCCTCAACATCATACATCAGGCCAACACTACCAAAACACAGCTGAGAATCTTAGCTTTGGATATTTAAATAGCATTTGATTCCCTTAATTTGGAATATCTCAAAACAGTATTGCATTCATTAGGGCAGTGATCCCCGACCAGTAGCTCGTGAGCAACATGTTGCTCTCCAGCCCCTTGGATGTTGCTCCCGGTGGCCTAAAAACAGGAGCTTATTTTTGAATTCCAGGCTTGGAGGTAAGTTTTGGTTGTATAAAAACCAGGTCAACTGCCAAACAGAACCTCAATGTAGGTTGACAATCCACATAGGGGCTACCAAATGGCCAATCACAGCACTTATTTGGCACCCCAAGAACATTTTTCATGCTAGTGTTGCTCCCCATCTTCTTTCACTTCTGAATGTTGCTCATGGGTTCAAAAGGTTGGGGATCCCTGCATTAGGGATAGGGGAACCCTTCACTACAATACTCTACATACTACTTCCCACAGCTGCACAGTAAACCATAGAAATTTAAAAAGACAGGGATGCCCATGTCCCCTTAGCAATGGAGCCACTGGCTATAGTGATCAGGGAAGATCCAAACATTAGAGAATACACAATTGCTGGGACGGAACACAAGATAAGATGACCTACTGCTTACCGTCACACAACCACTAACCACACTACCTAATTTACTCAAGTAGACTCAGGAGTTTACATGGGTGTCAGGACTCAAGCTAAACCAAGATAAGGGTTAGTTCACACAAGGAGGTTCAGGGAGATTTTGTCACCTTGTCTTCTGAGCGACAATCTCCGTGAACTGCCTCCACGTGTTTTCCCATAGGCTATAATGAAGTGTATCATTCGGAAAATGCAGTGCCACGTGTGCTTTAGCGCAGGCAACTTTTCATTATAGCCTATGGGAAGACACGCTGAGGCAGTTCGGGGAGATTGTCTCCTAGAAGACGAGGGATTAGTTGCCAGGCGACGAAATCTCCCCAAATCTCCTCATGTGAACTAACCCTTAGAGAGAATTTATGATCTGTTGAATCCTGAGACATGTTACTAAGCTAATTGAGCTCAATTTCAAATAAGGTAAAAATATATATTGTATTTAGGCATTCGCCTTACTCCTACGTTAAACACTATGTATAAATGTAACAGTAGCTCCAGGAATGCTTTATTACTTTAGGACTCCCATTGCCATCCTACAAAAAGACCTACTAAACCTACTAGGTTTGTGACAGTCAAGAGGGGAAGTAGGGGACTGAAGGGTAGGGGGGCTGGTCCACAGTTTGTCCAAAACAGCAAATTCGCCGTTTTGGCTGAAGATGCTGGGGAGGAAAACTCTGAACTGGCGTGTATGGAGCAGGCTGACTCTCGGAGCACCCCCGGAGGCAGTGGCTCTAATACGGGTGGTGGGGGGAGTGCAAGGAAGGAAAGGCAGGTTCTAGTTATAGGGGATTCAATTATTAGAAAGGTGGATAGGGTAAGCTGTTGCAAGGCCCCTACATGCCGAACAGTCTGCTGCTTGCCTGGTGCTAGGGTGCGGCATGTGGTGGAATGAGTGGACAGATTATTGGGAGGGGCTGGGGAAGACCCAGCGGTCTTGGTACACATAGGTACCAATGACAAAGTTCGAGGAGGTGGAGAAGTCCTCAAAAATGATTTTAAAAAACTTGGTGCAAAGCCGAGGACTTCCAAGGTAATTTTCTCAGAGATATTACCTGAGCCACGAGCAACACTAAGGAGACAGCGGGAGCGTAGGGAGATTAATGCGTGGCTGAAAGTTTGGTGTAGGGAGGAGGGTTTTGGGTTTTTGGAGAACTGGGCTGATTTCTCAGTCGGCTACAGGCTTTGCTAGGGATAGGCTGCACCTCAATGATGATGGGGCAGCTGTTTTGGGAGAGAAGATGGCTAGAGGGTTGGAGAAGATTTTAAACTAGGTGTGGGGGGGGTTCAGTAAAAGATTCAGTGGAAGACAGGTTAGATGAGATAGTGGGCAAAGAAAGGGAAAATGGGGGAGGAGATTTGGCTGGGGGTACTGTTAAGGATAGGGAGGACCACTTGTCATATGTTCAATATGGTACCAGTATTAAATGTATGTTTACAAATGCAAGAAGTCTGACTGGTAAAATGGGAGAGCTGGAGCTGCTGGTGTTGGAAGGAAAATATGATGTGATTCGTGTGGCGAAACATGGCTGAATGAGTCGCATGACTGGGCAGTAAATATCAGTGGCTATACTTTGTTTCGGAGGGACAGAGGCAATAAAAAAGTAGGAGGGTTATGTCTGTATGTTAGGCAGGATTTAAAAGCTCATATAAAGGAGGAGGTTATGTTAGAAAATGAGGGGGCAGAAGTCGTATGGGTGGAGTTCTTCACCAATTGTAAAGAATCCAGCAAATTAATTGTAGGCGTATGCTATAGACCCCCTAATGTGAGGAGGAAGAGACAAAGCTCCTAATGCAAATAGAAAAGGCTGCTAGTTTAGGTAAAGTAATGATAATGGGGGATTTTAATTACCCAGATATTGACTGGAGCAACAGTACTGCTAGATCAGTTAATGGGAACAAGTTTATAAACTTATTGCACGACAATTTTTTTTAATGAAGTTGTTTGCACGTGGATAGGAAACTGGCTACAGGATTGGGTACAGAGGGTGGTTGTTAATGGGACATGCTCTACTTGAAGTAAGGTTCTTAGTGGGGTCCCCCAGGGCTCAGTATTGGGTCCACTTTTATTTAACTTGTTCATTAATGACTTAGGGGAGGGTGTTGTAAGTAATGTATCAGTGTTTGCAGATGACACAAAATTATCCAGCCCAATTAATTCCATCCAGGATGTGGCATCCTTGCAACAGGATCTTGACAAACTTGCAATCTGAGCAGCTAAGTGGCAAATGAGATTCAATGTTGATAAATGTAAGGTCATGCACCTGGGATGTAAAAATATCCAAGCGACTTATACCCTTAATGGGACTGCACTAGGCAAATCCATTATGGAAAAGGACCTTGGAGTCCTTGTAGATGATAAACTTGGCTGTAGCAAGCAATGCCAGTCGGCAGCATCAAGTGCAAATAAGGTCTTGAGCTGTATTAAAAGGGGCATAGAGTCAAGGAAGGAGGAGGTCATTCTTCCACTGTATAGAGCACTTGTAAGGCCCCATCTAGACTATGCCGTACAGTTTTGGTCTCCATCACTCAAACAGGACATTATTGTATTAGAGAGGGTACAGAGAAGGGCAACTAAGCTGGTAAAGGTATTGAAAATCTTAGCTATGAGGAAAGACTGGCCAAATTGGGGTTGTTCACGCTGGAGAAGAGGTGCTTAAGGGGTGATATGATAACTATGTATAAATATATAAGGGGATCATATAATAATATCTCTACCAGTAGGTCTTTCCAGCTGACACAAGGTCACCCATTCTGATTAGAAGAAAAGAGGTTCCGCTTAAATATTCGGAAGGGGGTTTTTTACAGTAAGAGCTGTGAAGATGTGGAATTCTCTCCCTGAATCAGTTGTACAGGCTGATACATTAGATAGCTTTAAGAAGGGGTTGGATAGCTTTTTAGCAAGTGAGGGAATACAGGATTATGGGAAATAGCGCATAGTACAAGTTGATTCAGGGACTAGTCCGATTGCCATTTTGGAGTCAGGAAGGATTTTTTCCCTCTCTGATGCAAATTGGTGAGGCTTCAGAAAAAAAAAAAAAAAAAAAAAAAGGTTGAACTCGATGGACATGTGTCTTTTTTCAACCTTACTTACAATGTAACTATGTTACTATGCTACTAACACAGGAGCTCCAGGAATGCTTTATTACTTTATGACTCCCTTTGCCATCCTACGAAAAGACCTATTAAACTTCCAACTAATAATTATGTCTTTCATATGGGACAATAAGAGACCAAGAATTTACCAAAAAAATTATTTTCCTTCATAAAACAAAAGGCAGACGGAGAGAACCAAACCTACAACAATATTATAGAGCGGCAAGATGCACCGAAATCTCACCAATACATGGGGGAACTCTAGCCCCCCTCTGGGTGGACATAGAATCGAGCCTTGTACATCCAGTCTCGCTATCAAGCCTTCTATGGAACCCGACAATGGACATAAAAGCCCTACAAACTCACCGCCTCACTAACCTACCACATGCTCCAGTTATGGAACACTTTGAAATATAAATATTGCCTAGCATCAAGATCATCTGTGATGATCTCAATACATGGGAAACCCCTATTCCCCCCAGGCCAATCAGGTAAATGGAGCAACCAAGGGATCATGTTCGTACACCAGCTCATGGATGGATCAAGGCCATTGCAATTACCAGCGATCAAACAAAAATTTCCCCCATTATGAAAATTACCGGGCAATACAGCTAGCCCACTTTGCTCACCATTTGTGGAGAAAAGACAACATGTCACGGACATTTATGGAAGGTCTCTGTGAACTCTCCCCAATGGGCCCGAAAACATTGTCCACAATATACAACAACCTAAACCACACAGTTTTACCAGATAAACTCCGAAATATGATTGACTAGGAACAGGATCTTGGAATGACACTGTCACAAGAAATCTGTCTCAAATGCTCACAAAGGATCTTGAAGCTACATGTGGCTATCGTGGAAACCTCACTTAAGTTATTCCACAGAGCCTACTATGTACCAGAACGGATCCACCATATACAGCTACCTCACCTCTCTGTTTTAGGAACTGCCCCACGAATGGAACAACTTGGCATATATGGTGGGAGTGCACAGTTGCCAAAGAGCTATGAACAAAAGTAGCCTCCATTTTCTTGAAACGTTTCTATAAGAAGCAAGGTTACGCTCCTGGGATACAAATTAGAATGCTTAAATAATTCAGCACAGCGGCTTACATAACACATATATAATGTACCTTCTCTTCATCATAAAAGTTATGGACAAGATCAAATATTTACATGCTAACGAGTTACTTAAATATCAGCTAAACAGTCAGATAGAATTACCCACGGAATATGGGACACTTGGATACTAAATAGGGGAACCCTCCCCTCCATATGACTACTAACTAGGTAATGGGCAGAGTTACCTCTCCCTTATCAATATAGGTCACTGTATTGCTCATTCTTTGGTACAGTAAATTTACAATTAAAGAGATGATCTATAGACTGAGGAGGTCTGCTATGTACTGGCAGGAAAATGCTCTGACTGCCAAGCACGTAGTACCTTTGTGCTGTGCAGTATGTAGTGCAATTAAAATCAAGTCCCCCAGCAAACAGTGTGACTGAGTGGTCTGACTGTAGGTCTTTAAAGGCAATCTGTGTGCTAGCAATTATTCTACTAACTAAAGGTAAGCAGAAGAGACATGTGCCTAGCGGTGCTAGTCTTGAGTGCCCACAATCCTAGGCCAGTCATTGCTCTCTCAACTTCCCCCATCTTCCCATTTGCCCACAGAGCTCCATTACCAGCTTTAGGTGTGAAATCAAATTATTTTAAAGTTGCAATCAGTGCTCGGCGAGTTCATTTGTCACATGTCAAACAAATAATTGACTCCCTATTTTAAAAAATGAGAATATTACATGTAACCTCAGAATTACAGTTAGATCGGGTTGAAAAAAGACCAAAGTCCATCAAGTTCAACCCATCCAAATGAAACCCAGCATACATACATACATACACACACTGACCCCTCCATACGCTCACATAAACTAAATATACTCATACATTAACTATAGAATTTCATATCACAATAGCCTTGGATATTATGCTTGTTCAAGAAATCATCCAAGCTCCTCTTAAAAGCCATCACAGCATCATCCAGCAGGGCTCCATCCCTCAAACCAGTTTAGCTGCGTGTCTCTGCACTCTCTCCAGCTTATTTATATCCCTCTTAAACATTGGAGCCCAAACTGAACCACATACTCCAGGTGAGGCCTTACCAGGGACCTATAAAGAGGCAAAGTTATGTTTTTACTCCTTGAGTTTATGCCCTTTTTTATGCAGGACAGTACTTTATTTGCTTTAGTGGCCATAGAATGACACGGCTCAGAATTTAAACAACTTGTTATCCACAAAAACCCATAGAGTTAAGGAAACTCCCAACACACTGCCATTTAGTGTATAATGTGCATTTATATTATTTTTGTGAATTTTTGGATTCTTTTTACTGCTTGCTGCAATACCCTTACTGAATACTGATTTTAGCTTGTCTGATATTTTTTTGTATGATTTATTGGCCTCCTTGTACCCGATAAACGTGAAGGTCAGTGCTGTCCAACTGGCGACCCCCTTGTGTGGCCCCCCACATGAAATTCTGCCTGCTGTGTCTGCTTACCATGTGTAAATTTTTAAAAGATGTCAAAGTCAAAGTAAACTTTATTGTCATCTCAGCAGTATACAAATATACAGTGAGACAAGACGACGTGGCTCCAGCTAGTACATATCACAAAAAGGCACTTAAAAATACACAATAAATATGTAAACATGAAATGTGCAATATATTGGCAGAAATTGGATATATACATGTGTAAACCTTTAGAATTGTGCAAATAAATTAACGGTTCACAAAGTTAAGTTCACAGTTGAGGTGTGTCTGGAATGTAGTGGGAGGGCAGGCAGTGAGTTGAGGAGTCTGATCGCTTGTGGAAAAGTGCTGGCACTACTGTACCAGATGGAGATGCAGCTCGTCAGGACGCTCTCTATTGTGCCCCTGTAGAACACTGTGAGGGTTGGAGGTGGAAGGCTGGCCCGTTTCAGTCGTCTTAGGAAGTGAAGACGCTGCTGAGCCTTTTTGGTAATGGAGGCGGTGTTGGGTGGTCCAGGTGAGGTCATCAGGGATGTGGACTCCCAGGTATTTGGTGTTCTTTACTGTCTCTACTGTGGAGCCGTTGATGTTGAGTGGTGTGTGAACAGGGAGAGTTCTCCTGAAGTCGACGATCATCTTTCGTTTTATCCACATTCAGTGACAGGTTGCTCTCACTGCACCAGACTGCCAGCTGCTGAACCTCATCTCTGTACGCCGACTCGTCTTTGTGGTTGATGAGCCCCACCACAGTTGTGTCATCGGCGAACTTGATGATGTGGTTCGAGCTGTGTCTCGCTATGCAGTCATGTGTCAGCAATGTCTACAACAACGGGCTGAGAACACATCCTTGAGGAGCTCCTGCGCTCAATCTGATGGTGCTGGAAACCTTGTTGCTGATACGAACAGACTGAGGCCTCTCTGACAGAAAGTCCAAGATCCAATTGCACAAAGTGGTACTCAATCCCAGCTCTCTTAGTTTCCCACTCAGCTTTTGAGGGATGATGGTATTGAATGCTGAGCTAAAGTCTATGAACAGCATTCTCACATAACTGTCTTTCTTGTCCAGATGAGTTAGTGGGAGGTGGAATGCAGAAGATATGGCATTCTCAGTTGACCTGTTTGGCCGATATGCAAATTGTAGTGGGTCCAGTGAGAGGGGAGGGTGCTCTTGATGTGTGCCATCACAAGTCTCTCGAAGCATTTCATGATGACTGGGGTTAGCGCAACAGGGCGGTAGTCATTCAGGCAGGTTACTGAAGATTTCTTTGGCACTGGAATGATGGTGGTGGACTTGAAGCGTATGGGGATGATCATCAGTACTGAGATTAACTGGCCCCTGCATTTTGTACACATGAAATCCTGTACTATTCACACATGTAATCCCCCTGAATTGCTCACACTTCACACATCTATTGTTCACACCCTAAAGCCCTGCACTGTTAACATCTGAGACCCAGACTGAAACTGCCCACATAGTTAATATATAAAAGGCTGATGGGGCACCAGCACTGTGTCACTGAATGTAGTACATCTTAGAGTGGTTTCCCTAACTCCTGCTCTGTTCTGTCAGTCATATGCTCCCTGTGTGCCATACTCTGTCTGCCATGTGCTCCCTATGTGTGCCATACCTTGCCTGCCCTATGCTCCCTGAGCGTGCCATAATCTGCCTGCCATACTCTGCCTGCCCTATGCTCCCTATGTGTGCAATACTCTGCCTGTCCTATGCTCCGTTTGTGCCATACTCTGCCTGCCCTGTGCTCCCTATGTGTGCCATACCTTGCCTGCCCTATGCTCCCTGTGTGTGCCATACTATGCATGTGTATGCCCTGCTCTGCCTGTGGAACATAAACCTGGTAGGGGTTTGTTAGCATTTTTAAGTTGTTGTTAGGGGCCCCTAAGGTATCATAGATATCATGTGCTGGTGTGTTCTGTTATCCACAGGGGAGAATGAGGCATATAGATTTAAGGGTGTATCTTAATATGACAACTTTTTCACTTTTTTTGAGTGATATCCCTGCAGTGAGCACCAACTGTTTGGATTTTTAGTGTGCTACCACCATTAATGTGAACATGGTCTTGTGGTAACATGGGTGTGGTTTAAAGTAGGTGTGGTTTAAAAACAGGCTTCCATTATCTCCCCTCCACTATCTAGACCAGAACAATTCTGGCCCTCGATACCACAGAAGTTGGACAGCACTGATCTAGGTAATGGCAATAACACAGGCAGCAGCAAAATTCCAGAAAATTTCTTACCACACTCAAATTGCGTAATCAAGCAAAAATGCCCGTGCATATTTTTATGCCATTATGCTGAGTGTTTACCTGCATAACACTGCATGTATCATTGCCCTAACACAGTAATATGTTAATACTTTATAAAATTCATTGATTTGATCAGCTTTTTTGTAATTGTCTTTGCACTATAGGACCAATAGGGCAATAGAGTTGTTAATTTGGGTTGAAAAAAGAGAAATGTCCAACAAGTGTGTTGAAATGGTAGGTAAGTAAGTTCATTATGCAGAGAATAAACAGGGACACAAAATGCCAAAAAAGGAATATACCTTCACATTATTCCACTCATAAACACATGAACAGTGGACTTTACGTCACACGACAGCACAAATATATAACAGTCTTTCACTGCTGAAATTGTGGTCTTCCTGATCACCCCATGGTCATTCCCAGACAGTGAACCAACACTAAGTTTTCACCATTAGAGATCAACTTCAAGCCACACAGGATTTAAGCTGGCCATAGACACAAAGATAAAGTTGTACTAATCGAGGGTTCGTATGATTTTCGGAATGTGTATTGGTCGTCCCAACATTTTTTGACCATGTCATCGGTTGTTTTGTCAATTGGACAGGTTAGAAGATTTGTTGGCTAACAATGATATCTCAATGTATTGCCTGACGATATCAATGGATGACTGTCACTACTATTCGTCGAACATCAACTTTCGCATGATTGCTGTCATGACCAGAACATCGTCAGATTTGTTCTTTTACTACTTTATTTAATCTGAATGGGTGGAACCCTATTTCTATATGTTAAAATCACTGGGAAACTCTGAAAACCAAACTGGCTTGGGAGAGTGGAAACACAAATTTAGCAGTGTAAATAGCATATCTTTACAAAGAAATTTTCAAAAAGCAACATTAATCACCGTTATTGAAATTAAGGATGCTTTACATACCTGCATACTGGAGAGGAGAGTCTTTATCCAATGCAATTAGTGGAGGGTCCAACAAAACAGCATTATCATTTTCTGTCACAATACCATGGTAAGCGGTTTCTATCCATGGTTTATGTTTGTTTACTAAAAAGAAACAGAAGATAAACACTAATTTGTCAAAAGGGTTTTTGAAACATGGCAACATATAGGGCAGATTTATCAAAGTGTGAAATTAGAGCTCACCACAGAAAAACACACGCACTTTTTATTCATCCTTATAAATTTTTTTAGAAGCATATTTATCTAATGGTGAACTCATTGATAAATGTGCTTCTAAATATCTCATAGGAATAATACACGTGTGGGGGGGTTATTCTGTGGTGAGCTCTAATTTTACACTGCTAAATCTTCCCCATTATGATATTATTTCACAAACACTGGCTATTCCAAGGAAATGGCAACTGCAATGTGGTAAGCTATAGTGATGCTTGAAAGTTTGTGAAACCTTTTAAATTTTATTTTTGCATTAATATGACGTAAAATGTGATCTGACGTAAAACAAATTAATCTAGAACATATACTTATTTATCAATGAAAATGATCCATACATATGTGTCTAGCAAAAGCATGCAAAACATAAGATTTTCACTTCATTTGGAAGGGTTATTAAAGTTAGGCGTTTATATTGATGGGATGATAATCAGATGTGAGAGGCCTTACCATACCTATAGAAAAGAGTTGTCACTATCGGAAATCTTCTTTAGTTCTTAAGAAGTATATTGAGTTGGAGTGAGTGGACAGACATGCAGCTAGACAGGTAAAAGGATGGAAGAAACTATGAAGAAAGACTGTGAAATTTGGGGTTCTTTTTTCCTGAAGAAAAAGCACTTGTCAGGGTAAATTATTTTTCTTTTTGCAAATACATTAGAGCACTATAGCGGGTGATATTTTCTCCAATGGTAAAGATACATTAATTATAAGCCACTCCCTTAGACGAGAAAATTACTTCTGTTTTTTTCTGCATTTCATGTGGACAGCATTATAGTTCTGGGTGCTTTTTGACAGCAAAGCTCAGGAGCTTTTTTGTAGACTCTCATACTGTAATACATGAGAGTCTATTTGAAAAGAGAAGGGCAAATACATGCTATATCTCTTGAGCAGTGTAAGGTGCACCAGGGGACCAACATACCCTTCTTACCTTCTGTATATGCATTAGCTTGCATCCTGATGTATGCATGTAATCTTTCATGGCTGCGCAATGGTGTTACAGCATTCAAGCTGTATCATGAATTCACTTTTACACCAAATTTGAAATTTAAAGGCACCTTCTGTTAGTAAGACTATGATTCGGGTTAAACCCTTGCCTGTACTACACTTCTGATCCAACCAAGTTCTAGGGCCCCAGTGAAGACCGGTGTCGGCATGTCTCTCCTGCTCACTAAGGGATACGATCTCCCAAGCAGCCTCAAGTTTCCTAACTCATAGTTGTGATAGTCAGAAACAAAGGTGACATGAAGTAGCAGAACCCACTTTTGTGAAATCCACCCCAATGGAGAAAAGGTATATTTACCACAAAATGTTCTATTATGTAAAGCAAGTTTTACTGTATGTAAAGAGGGTAGTCAGATTAGAGAAAGGAAGAAAGGTTTCATTGCATTATTCCAGTTCAAGTGCATGGTTTGTCCTTACCTGAAAATGAAAGTGTATAATCTATCTGAAATAGCCCTCTCTGTTAGAGGGGAGTGGTGTCTCTGAACTGAACTTAGAGAGCTACAGTGTAAAGCATATTGAAGGTACAACTTTCATTTGGTTACCTTTGCCTGTAAGGAAGGCATCTGTATACAGAGAGCAAACTCTAAGTAAACTTCTGGTGACAAATTTTCAAATATAGGAAGTGCTCGAAGGGAAAATGCAGAAACCACTAATGAAGGTAATTAAAACCTGTCTGGTGAGAAAATACATACCGTATATACCCGCGTATAAGCAGAGTTTTTCAGCATCCAAAATGTGCTGAAAAAGTCTACCTCGGCTTATACGCGGGTCAGCGGTACCCGACCCGAGTAGCTGAGATTGCAGTCACTTTTAATCATTCCTATACCAACAGTTCACTTGGGGAGAGACTGCAATCTCCCACAATGCCCTCTGTTGGTTATATGAAAGAATAACAGTGCACCCTCTGTTGGTTATATGAAAGATTAACAGTGACTGCAATATCACACAGCGCCATCTGTTGGTTGTATGAAAGAATAACAGGGACTGCAATATCACACAGTGCCATCTGTTGGTTGTATGAAAGAATAACAGACTGCAATATCACACAGCACCATCTGTTGGTTGTATGAAAGAATAACAGGGACTGCAATATCACACAGTGCCATCTGTTGGTTGTATAAAAGAATAACCGGGACTGCAATATCACACAGCGCCCTCTGTTGGTTATATGAAAGAATAACAGTGCGCCCTCTGTTGGTTATATGAAAGAATAACAGTGACTGCAATATCACACAGCGCCCACTGTTGGTTATACAAAAGATTAACAGTGATGGCAATATCAAACAGCACCCTCTGCACATGGTAGTGGGACAGTGGGACAATGCACACAGTAATCCGTTTGGCAATTCTCTGTCACCATCAGCTTTGCAAAGAAGTCCGGTTGATCGGTGGGGGGGTTGCTTTGGCAGAATGTGCGCTGCTGGGAGACAAGGCTGTAGTTGTGTCTAGGCTTATACGCGAGTCAATAAGTTTTCCCAGTTTTTGTAGGTAAAATTAGGTACCTCGGCTTATACACGGGTCGGCTTATACACGAGTATATACGGTACTCATCAGATTTAAAGCTGACTTGTCACCTACACATGAAAACAGGGCTGGATTTACATAGCGGGCACCCCTAGGCACGCTGCCATTCGTCTCCCCGCCCCCCCCTTTTTTATTCAAGCAGATTTTCATCAGGACTGAAGCAATGGGGATTGGTGCACAAGAAATGTATAAAACTATTGTATTTCCTGTGCATTCCTAGTGTTTCTGAATCAATGTGGATATGGTTGGGCAGCATTCTACCCCCCTAAAATCCTGCTGCCCTAGGCCCGGGCCTTGGTGGCCTTTCCACATATCCAATCCTGCATGAAAAGCTGTATAATGAAATTCCTTTGCAAACTAACCATGGGACCTAAATAATTTTTTTCATCCATATATTTTATTAAGCTGTTAAAATATCACCTGCCCCGCCTCTAAGCCTGAGGCATAGAGATGGGGCAGTCAATTACTTTCACTTTCCATTGAGCAATTCTTAGATGTCACTGCTCTCTTTACATTCCCCCTTCCTCCTCAGGCTCTGTAATTGTGTAGGGCACTGGGCATCAGCATTAGGTCCCAAATTCTGGTGCATATACAAGATTTTGGGGTGAAACCTTAAACTTGTGAAGGCAAAGCGAGTGTGGGAGCTGCTAAGCAAGTGTTGCATGTGATCTAAGTGTTGCATGTGAATTAAGTGATAAGCAGCGTTAAAAACCTTAAGGCGTTGGTGTTTGCTGTGCATGCTGGGAGTGCTGGGTGCAAGGAAGGAGTAAGTGAAAATAACTGACTGCTGTGTGTTCTGTGAGTTATCTGACTGAGATTCTCTTTGGGGTAAACTAGTTGATACATTAAGTGCATTTATTTTCTTTTTGTGTTTTAGCTTTAGAGGTATAAGGGGAACATTTAAAAAAAAAAAAAAAGTTAAGGGTTTTTATTTACTGCTGGTAGCAAATAGCATTTTTTTTTCTCCTTTCCCTCTTTCTTCTAATTAAGGGGGAGGGGTTAATCAGGTAAATTCTGAACAGGCTTTGTGTGCTCTGGTTGAAACCTTAAACTTGTGAGGGCAAAGCGTATGTGGGAGCTGCAAAGCTAGTGTTGCATGTGAATTAAGTGTTAAGCAGCGTTAAAAACCTTAAGGCGTTTAAAAGTGAAAAGGTGTTGGTAAGGAATTACATTTGGGAGACTGTAAGTACCCAGTGTAAATATGAGTGGGTTTGCTGGTATTACTCAGTGTGTGTCTTGTCACATGTATGTGGTGTTGGAGCAGCAGTTCCATGCAGAATTTACATGTGAGAGATGTCGGTGGGTTTTCATCTTGGAATCTGAGCTGCAGACTCTAAGGGGTGAACTTGCAGCACTGAGAGCATCGGCAAACGAGGGGAATGACAGGAGGCTTGCAAAGCAACCACTGGCAGGGGCTAGTGGAGTGGGGGGTGGAGAAGGGGCAGTGGAGGCTAATGAGGGAGGAAGGTTTGTGACAGTCAAGAGGGGAAGTAGGGGACAGAAGAGTAGGGGGGCTGGTCCACAGTTTGTCCAAAACAGCAAATTCGCCGTTTTGGCTGAAGATGCTGGGGAGGAAATCTCCAAACTGGCGTATATAGAGCAGGCTGACTCTCGGAGCACCCCGGGAGGCAGTGGCTCTAATACGGGTGGTGGGGGAGTGCAAGGAAGGAAAGGCAGGTTCTAGTTATAGGGGATTCAATTATTAGAAAGGTGGATAGTGTAATCTGTCGCAAGGCCCCTACATGCCGAACAGTCTGCTGCTTGCCTGGTGCTAAGGTTCGGCATGTGGTGGAACGAGTGGACAGATTATTGGGAGGGGCTGGGGAAGACCCAGCGGTCTTGGTACACATAGGTACCAATGACAAAGTTCGAGGAGGTGGTGAAGTCCTCAAAAATGATTTTAAAAAACTAGGTGCAAAGCTGAGGGCGAGGACTTCCAAAGTAATTTTCTCAGAGATATTACCTGAGCCACGAGCAACACTAAGGAGACAGTAGGAGCGTAGGGAGATTAATGCGTGGCTGAAAGATTGGTGTAGGGAGGAGGGTTTTGGGTTTTTGGAGAACTGGGCTGATTTTTCAGTCAGCTACAAGCTCTTTGCTAGGGATGGGCTGCACCTCAATGATGATGGGGCAGCTGTTTTGGGAGAGAAGATGGCTAGAGGGTTGGAGGAGATTTTAAACTAGGTGTGGGGGGGAGGGTTCAGTAAAAGATTCAGTGGTAGACAGGTTAGATGAGATAGTGGGCAAAGAAAGGGAAAATGGGGGAGGAGATTTGGCTGGGGATACTGTTAAAGGGGACATTTCATGTAATCTTTATATTCAGATATAGTAGTCACCCAACCCCCAAATGTGTAATGATGCAGAAAAAAAAGTGTTTTGATAGCAATTCACCTCTTAAAACTGTCACTATATCAGAGCTGCAGAGAGATCCTTACTGCTCAGAGTCTAAGCTGAAATGAGGTGTGGGCGTGTCTGTTCATTCTCTCACAGGAAATGTTCACATCACTGACTGACAGGCTGAAATCTGCTTCAGCTCGGAGAACCCCTCCCCTCCCACTGCCTGTGTCTGTTCCCAGCTGCACATAGCTGTCTTTGCTGCTGCCTGATCTAGTTACAGAAAGAAATCCCCAGCAGTTGTGCTGAAATAAGTGGAATGAAGTTGTTACTAAAAAATGTGGAATTCCACTACTTGATACCAACATAGAAAGACAAAATGGTTGCAGAGGGTTGATAAAAAAATTAAGTGGTGTTTAGATATGCTATCTGTGGCTGCACTACCAATATACATTTTTTTTATTGCAGGGTGTCATTTTTATTGCCAAATGTATCTTCTTCCCTCTCTGACTCTCCCTCCCTTACCTGCTCTCATTACTTCTCCCTTACCACCTCTCTCCCCTCTCCCTTAGCAGCTTTCTCCCACCCTGGCTCTCAATCCCTCTTGTTACCGGCTTTTGCTCCCTCTCCCTTAGCAGCTTTCTCCCTGCCTGGCTCTCGCTTCCCCTCCCTCACAGTTCTCTCACTCCCCAGCTCGCAAATTCCACAGCACAGATAACAAGATAGCAGAAACGCTTGATTTTTGTTGCCGGTCTGTCTGCTTCAAAAGGCTCTCCCCCTTACACACAGACGCATGCACGCACACAGAAAGGAGAAACAACAAAAATCAAGACCTGTCAAGCATTTCTGTTATCTGTGCTGTAAGGAGAAGGGGGAGCCTTAGAATGAGCGAGCTGGGGAGTGAGAGCCAGGCAGGGTGAAAGCTGATAAGAGAGAGGAAGCAAGAGCCGGTAACTGAGAGGAGCGATACCCAGAGAGGGAGAGCTGGTAAGGGAAGATCCGGAATCTGCAGACAAATGGATTCTGTTTTTTTTTTTCTCAAGGGAGGGGTATACATCCAAAGCAGGGTGGGGAGAATAGCAGTACTGTGAAGGACCCTAATGTGACGAGCCGTCAAGATGACGTCAGCAAATAGCCCCGCCCATGCCTGCACGCCCTGTCCTTCTCAGTGGCTGTGGATAGCTGGGGAAAGCAAGAGACGGCCGACAGCCGCACAAAGTCTGTATGGATCTCAGCACAGGAAGTCTTGAGAGAGGGAGGGGCGACTTCAGTTTTCAAGCAATTAACCCCTTAAGTTGAACCTAAAGGTACATAGTATAACATGTTCCCTTCAATTTTATGGTTTGAGGAATGGATTAATGAGGAGTCAAAAATTATGGTATATGTCCCCTTTAAGGATAGGGAGGACCACATGTCATATGTTCAATATGGTGCCAGTATTAAATGTATGTTTACAAATGCAAGAAGTCTGACTGGTAAAATGGGAGAGCTGGAGCTGCTGGTGTGGGAAGGAAAATATGATGTGATTGGTGTGGCCGAAACATGGTTGAATGAGTCGCATGACTGGGCAGTAAATATCAGTGGCTATACTTTGTTTCGGAGGGACAGAGGCAATAGAAAAGGAGGAGGGGTATGTCTGTATGTTAGGCAGGATTTAAAAGCTCATATAAAGGAGGAGGTTATGTTAGAAAATTAGGGGGCAGAAGTTGTTGGGTGGAGTTCTTCACCAATTGTAAAGAATCCAGCAAATTAATTGTAGGAGTATGCTATAGACCCCCTAATGTAAGTGAGGAGGAAGAGACAAAGCTCCTAATGCAAATAGAAAAGGCTGCTAGTTTAGGTAAAGTAATGATAATGGGGGATTTTAATTACCCAGATATTGACTGGAGCAACGGTACTGCTAGATCAGTTAGTGGGAACAAGTTTATAAACTTATTGCACAACAATTTTTTAGCACAGGTTGTTGAGGAGCCTACCAGAAAAAATGCTATTCTTGATTTAGTGATCTCAAATGACCCAAAACTTATAGCAAATGTGCAAGTCATTGAACCCCTGGGTAATAGTGACCATAATGCTATATCTTGTAATGTCTGGTGCAAAAAACAAAAATATACTGGGGCAACAAAAACCATGAATTTTGGAAAAGCTAATTTTAGTGCCTTGAGAGCTGCCCTACAGAGCATTGATTAGGTTTTCAGCTAATGTTAAATGTTATTAAATCATTACTGTTCTCAATTTATTCCCTTAAGGACTAAACGTAGAAGCTCTTAGAATCATCCTGTGTGGCTTAATACAGCAGTAAAGAAGTTAATGGGAAAGAAGAGAAAGGCATTTAAAAACCATAAATCTGTAGGGACAGAAGCTGCATTTAATGAATATAAACACTGTAATAAATGTTGTAATTCAGCAATCCGGAAGGCTAAGAAAAGAAATGAAGAGTTAATTGCGGTGGAGGTGAAAACTAACCCTAAAAAGTTTTTTAAATATATTAATAGTAAAAAGATGCAGGTTGAGAGTGTTGCTCCATTAAATAATGGTACCAGTAGGGTTGTAACAGATACGGATAAGGCAAATGTGTTAAATCAGTTCTTTTCTTCAGCGTATACAATAGAGGAGTCTGGGTTCACAGGCTCACTTAATAATTGCACGAATGGTTCAGCTCAATCTAGTCAGTGGCTGACTCAGGATATGATTCAAAAAGCTTTAATACAAATTAATGTAAACAAAGCTCCAGGGCCCGATGGCATATACCCCCGTGTTCTAAGAGAGCTTAGTTCAGTTTTAGACCAGCCCATATTTCTGATTTCCTCAGATTCACTGTCATCTGGTATGGTGCCTATGGATTGGAGAAAAGATGATGTTATTCCAATATTTAAAAAGGGATTATGATTGCATTTTATGATGTGGTAAGTAAGATTCTGGATAGTGGGGGGGGGGGCAGTAGATGTGATCTATTTGGATTTTGCCAAAGCGTTTGATACTGTGCCCCACAAACGACTGCTTTCTAAACTAAGGTCTGTTGGGCTTAATGAAGTCGTTTGCACGTGGATAGGAAACTGGCTACAGGATCGGGTACAGAGGGTGGTTGTTAATGGGACATTCTCTACTTGGAGTAAGGTTCTTAGTGGGGTCCCACAGGGCTCAGTATTGGGTCCACTTTTATTTAACTTGTTCATTAATGACTTAGGGGAGAGAGTTGTAAGTAATGTATCAGTGTTTGCAGATGACACAAAATTATCCAGCCCAATTAATTCCATCCAGGATGTGGCATCCTTGCAACAGGATTTTGACAAACTGGCAATCTGGGCAGCTAAGTGGCAAATGAGATTCAATGTTGATAAATGTAAAGTCATGCACCTGGGATGTAAAAATATCCAAGCCACTTATACCCTTAATGGGACTGCACTAGGCAAATCCATTATGGAAAAGGACCTTGGAGTCCTTGTAGATGATAAACTTGGCTGTAGCAATCAATGCCAGTCGGCAGCATCAAGGGCAAATAAGGTCTTGAGCTGTATTAAAAGGGGCATAGAGTCAAGGGAGGAGGGGGTAATTTTTCCACTGTATAGAGCAGTTGTAAGGCCCCATCTAGAATATGCTGTACAGTTTTAGTCTCCATCACTTAAACAGGACATTATTGTATTAGAGAGGGTACAGAGAAGGGCAACTAAGATGGTAAAAGGTATTGAAAATCTTAGCTATGAGGAAAGACTGGCCAAATTTGGGATGTTCACGCTGGAGAAGAGGCGCTTAAGGGGTGATTTGATAACTATGTATAAATATATATGGGGATCATATAATAATCTCTCTCAATGCTTTATTTACCAGTAGGTCTTTCCAGTTGACCCATTCCGATTAGAAGAAAAGAGGTTCCGCCTAAATATTCAGAAGGGGTTTTTTACAATGAGCTGTGAAGATGTGGAATTCTCTCCCTGAATCAGTTGTACAGGCTGATACATTAGATAGCTTTAAGAAGAGGTTGGATAGCTTTTTAGCAAGTAAGGGAATACAGTGTTATGGGAAATAGCTCATAGTCCAAGTTGATCCAGGGACTAGTCCGATTGCCATTTTGGAGTCAGGAAGGAATTTTTTCCCCCTCTAAGGCAAATTGGAGAGGCTTCAGATGGGGTTTTTGCCTTCCTCTTGATCAACTGGCAGATAGGTAGTTAATAAAAAAAAAAAAAAGGTTGAACTCGATGGACATGTGTCTTTTTTTCAACCTTACTTACTATGATACAGAGTGTCCACAAAATGGCTCCTGCATGCTTGCTGTGATTGTGTAATTTCGAGACTGAAGGAAACAAAATTTAAATAATAAATATACCGGTAGTGCAAATAAAGTTTATGTTGCTCAACTAACATGACAGAAAAGAATCTGGAGTTATGTCTTAGGGTGACAGGTCCCCTTTAAAAGGTATATAGGCCTGTTCCATAACTTAGTTAAAAAGCACGATAACGCCTCACACAGGGCAATTGTTTCCTTTGACACAGAAAAGGCATTAGACACGGTCAAATGGCCATACCCAGTTGAAGTTCTGACAAAATTTGGCTTTGGTCGCAAATTCATTGCATTGGTAAAAATAGTGTATGACCTCTGTCCTAGTAAATGGACTCCTCTCAAAACCCTTTCAACTCACTAGAGGTACCAGGCATGTCCCCTATCTCCTCTGTTATTTGCCATAGCAGCTGAGCCCCTAGCAGCCACAATTAGAACTAACTCTGATATTAAAGGTTTGCAGATCGGCAATAGAGAAGAAAAAATTTCACTTTATGCCAACAACACTCTGGTTTACTTAGCAGACACCAACCACTACCTAGACGAGCTGCTACAGCTGGTAAAGCAGTTTGGGCAATACTCAGGTCTACAGGTTAACTGGAATAAATCCAGTATCCTCCCCATTGATAACAATCCATATCCCAGAGTGGACCGTCCCTTGAAGTGGGAGACAGAAATAAAATACCTTGGTATTGTAGTCTCACCAGACAAGCCAAGCTTCCTACATTTGAACTTACAACCTATTTTAACATCATTCAGAGCTAAAACCCCAGCATGGGCAGCATTACCACTCTCTCTAGTTATTATATGTACTAGCTCATGCACTTATTTATATCCCAAATAAGTGGTTCAATGACATGGACTGTTTCATAATCTCCTATGGCCTACCTCCAGACCAAGACTGGCAAGAACAACCATGCAAGCCCCCTGGAGTAAAGGTGGCCTAGCTCTCCCTAACTTTAGAAATTATTACTTGGCTGCACAATTTGGTAATCTGCAACAATGGTGGCACCCCAACTTGAACAAAAGAGCAGTTACACTGGAAATGCACACCCTGGAATCAGAGGAAAAACTGTAGACCCTAGCGTTCACTTGACTACAACCGGGCAGTTGCCTTCCAACAACAATGTCCACATACAAATTCTGGCTGATTGTGGCTAAAAAAGCTTACATTAGTTCAAACCAATGGTCCCCGGCTATGCCATTATGGAACAACAGGCAGACTGAGCACCTGTCTCTAATACTGGATCCCAGCATCTGGATTAACAAAGGTATCACTGAGCTCCGGTACATTCTACATGGAAGCGCCCTTAAAGCCTTTGATAAGCTTAAAAATGACTACAGCCTACCAAACAATTCACTGCACAATTCCCAAGCCAAACCGTGTAACTCAAGGAACACTTGTTGGAAAAGCTTCTCAAGACTGCAGGATTACACCACGTAACATCCATCCTCTATTATGGTCTAATGGATCTAACAACGGAGTAAAGCCAAAGCCCAATGGAGCCAGGAGCTGGGGAATATTGAGGAGATGTGGAAAGAGGTACTGAGCCAAATAAAGGACATAGCTATCCCTGCTAAGGACAGGCTTATACAAATCAAAATTTTCAACCGCATTTATTACACGTCAGAAAGACTAAGAAAGGCAAAATTTTACCTAAACACGAGGGACACATGCTTTAGAGGTTGCCCAGAGAAAGGCACGTTCTATCATGTGTTCTGGCAATGTGCTCACATCCAGGTACTTTGGAAAGATATTTGGAACTTCATGCACATACGTTTGGACCTTCCACATATAGCTAGGCATTACCTCTAAAAAGGCCCAAAAGACTGCTGCTCCTCCAATTATTATTTTTTGCTAAAAAAATAATCCTGCTAAACTGGAAGGACATCCAGGCCCCAACAGTTGGTGACTGGAAGCAACATGTGAAGTCTAATTTAATTCATATAAAAGCAATTTTCATCTCTAGAAATTGCCCTAATGAATTTGAAACAATCTGGGGAAAATAAACAGCCCTAAATACCCAGTTTTGCAGGCTTGTACCAGGAAATAGTAGGGGATGTGTAGTAGGTTGTGTGTGACTGAGAAATCCCACCTAGCTGTCTGGCGGAAGGTCTAACCCCCCCCAGGACTGACACTGACTTAATAATCACAGCATTCTGCCTATTAGTTGGTAGCGGTACCCCCCCAGGACTGACACTGACTAAATAATCAAAGCATTCTGCCTATTTGATGGACGTGGTTAACAGTAACTTGTGAAATGCATTGTACTTTATTTTCTTTTTTTTTAGGTTTTATTGTTGTAAAAGGAAAAAACACAAATAAAAAGAAATTGAAAAAAAAGGTATATAGGCCAATCATAATTAATTCAATCTTTATAACCTTGGATAAAACTAAGATGCGAATGCCATGTTAATAAAAGGAGGGCATAATTTGTGGGAAGGCCACATAAACTCGGGCCTTGGACAGTGTCAGGAGCTCCCGATGGAGCATCTCCTCTTCCTGGCGACGAATCCAAGATGGTGGCGCCCATTGCCACCACGTGGTTATCAGAGGCACCAGCGTCAGGACTCCAGAGCCATGACGTCACGCAAGCTGCCGCCAAATTCAAAATAAAGAGACGCCCGGGACGCTGGTTCAATGCCCGAGTATAGGATCTGTTTCGTGCATTCCTGGGTGTTTGATAATTTGTTTAACATTTATTCCTGGACTTTGACACTGCCTGAACTTGACCATGCTACCTTTCTGCCTGCCTATTGATCTCTGCCTAGATTTTGACTTCACTATTGTTCCTGAACCCTTATCTGTACCGTGAACTTGGACTTTTCCCCTAAGCTTCCTCCTTGGTCCGGACTACTCCCGCTGAGTAGGCCCCCTGACATTATACTCGGGCCATGGACCCTACTGAGGAAGCTACGTTGGATGTCGGAAGGTCCCTCGGGGGGCTGGCATCCCGCGTGGAAGCTTATGAGTCCGCATTGGGCAAGTACTTGATACGCTTCTTTCCCGGACGTCTCCCGCTCCTGCTGCAGTGGCAAATCCTCCCGCTACGGTCACTGCTTCGGTAGCAGTCCCATCGGCCGGCAAGCCGCATATCCCTCCTCCATCTCGTTAGGACCCGCAAGCCTGCAGAGTAAATAATGTCTTATTTAGTTTGAATTTCAACCTTCATAATACACTACGGAGTGGGCTAAAGTGGGGTATGTGATGTTTCGTCTGAAGGGCAAACCACTGGATTGGGCAACACCTCTACTGTGTTTGGTGCTCCGGGTCGTGTCGCTTATGCCTCATCCTGGCTCCTGCAAATCCGGCAGGGAAGTCACAGTGCTAGTGAGTATGCTATTGACTTTAGAACTTTAATGGCAGAAACCAATTGGAATCATGAGGCATACAGGGCTGTCTTCTACCAAGGTCTGTCTACCCGACTGAAGGATGATTTTGTATCCAGAGAAATTCCTGAAGTGCTGGAAGATTTAATTGCTCTCTCCAAGATAGACACCAGACTTAGAGAGCATCAAGTTACCAAGGAGCACAACAAGAAATTCCAACCTATACTTGCTCCCCGCTTCCAAAGGCCTCTTCTACCTGCCTCTTCCCAGCAACTCACCTCTCTGGAGGAACCTATGTAGATCGGGAAGGCACGTCTCTCTGAGCAGGAGAAACTCCGGAGATTCTCTGCGGGTCTGTGCCTATACAGTGGCGGTCAAGCCCATGTTGCCAATTCCTGCCCTGTGAAGACAAAAGGTAAACCAGGGATATCACATGTGGATGGCATTACACCAAATCTCCAAGTGAATTCTCATCAGTTTCGCCTTCCTCTGCAGATTCGCCTGCCCGCTCCAAGTCTCAGCATTCCTCGATTCTGGAGCTGCTGGAAACTTCATGGACGCTGCCATTGCCAAGCAAGCTGGTGTTCACCTGTATTCCATGGGTCTGCTATTGACAACAGACCCCTAGCGTCTGACATTATCTCCATGACAATGGGGGAATTACCTTTGCAGATTGGGACTTTGCACGCTGAGAAATTGGCATTCCTCATCATTTCCTGTCCCTCCTCTCCAGTGGTGTTGGGATTACCGTTTTTACGTCTGCACAATCCCTCCATAGATTGGTCCTCCAATCAGATTTCTTGCTGGAGTCCATTTTGTCAAGAACATAGTCTACCCGCTTCTCCCCTCCATCTGGTGTCCATCTCTTCAACGGATCTTCAGTCCCTGCCGACAGTCTACAGAGAGTTCACTGATGTCTTTTGTAAAAAGTCTGCGGAATTCCTCCCTCCTCATCGTCACTACGACTGTCCCGTCGCTCTTCTTCCAGGAACCATGCCCCCTAGAGGTCTTACTTATCCCCTCTCTCCTTCCGCCATGAAAGGCTATATCCAAGAAAATCTCCTACAGGGATTTATTTGTCCCTCTACCTCTAAGACAGGGGCCGGTTTCTTGTGGAGAAGAAGGATGGTGGTCTGCGTCCCTGTATTGACTACCGTGGACTTAATAAAATTACAGTTAAAAACTGATACCCCTTGCCTCTCTTGGCAGTTTGACCAACTGAAAGGGGCTAAAGTTTTCACCATGTTGGATCCAGTTGGGCATACAAACGTATACGCATCAGTGAAGGGGGCGAACGGAAGACGGCATTCAACACTCGGGATGGGCATTTTGAATACCTTCAGTCTCTGCAATGCCCCCGCCGTCTTCCAGGAGTTCGTGAACGACATCTTCCAGGACCTCTTGGGGAAATCCCTGGTCGTATACCTTGATCTTCTCCAAGGACTTGGAAAGTCATCGCTCCCAGGTGAAAGTGGTGCTCTCTCGTCTGAGGAAGAACTCTCTCTTTGACAAGTTGGCGAAATGCGTCTTTGAGATGGCCAAGATGCCTTTTCTCAGCTACATCATCTCCCCAGAAGGTTTTGAGATGGACTCTGCCAAAGTTTCTGCGATCCAGAAGTGGCCCCTTCCATTGAGCACCAAGGCCATCCAAAGATTCATCAGGTTTGTGAACTACCACCTACAGTTCATCAAGGGGTTCTCCTCCTGTACTGCCCCCATTCTTGCTCTTATCAGAAAAGGAGGTAAACCTAACTCATGGCCTCCTCCAGCCATGGAAGCATTCCAATCCCTTAAGGATGCTTTCTCCTCTGCTTCAGTCCTTCGACATCCTGATCCACTATTACCCTTCTTCATTGAGGTGGACGCTACCGAGGTTGGGGTCGGTGCTATTCTTTCCCAAAGACTCCCTGCTGATTGAAAATTACATCCATGTGCATACTTTTCCAAGTAATTCTCTCCTGCGGAGCAGAACTATGCTGTTGGGAACCGTGAACTCCTGGCGGTAAAGCTCGCTCTGAGGTGCCACCTTTTAGAGGGGGCCTAAAACGATCTATACTGACCATAAAAACTTGGAATTCATACAAACTCTCAAGAGACTGAATCCCCACCAAGCAAGGTGGTCCCTTTTCTTTTCCCGTTTCAACTTCGTTTTGATCTACCACCCTGGCTCCAAGAATCGGAAAGCGGATGCACTGTCCCAAAGTTTCGCTCCGGTGGATCGTCTTCTTGAAGAGCAAGATCCTATTATTCCCCCAGCCAGAATTATTGCCTCCCTCTTTCACAATTTGCCAAACAAATCCTGTCTGGTCAATCCTCTGCTCCGTCTGAGACTCTTATTGGGATGGTGTTCGTACCCTCTGAACTTCGCCTGCCCATTTTGCAACAGACTCATTGTTCGAAGCAAGCTGGACATCCTGGTCCTGAAAAGACAGCTTTTACGACATATAGTCTGGTGGCCGACCATGCGAAAAGATGTCAAAAGACTTTGTTGCTGCATGTACCATTTGTGCCACCTCCAAGACTAGCCGTACTCGTCCCTACGGTCTATTGCAACCTCTATCCATTCCCTCTCACCTTGCTATGGACTTTATTGTAGAGCTACCCCCCTCTGGTGGGAACACTTATTTGGGTAGTTATAGATCGCCTCAGTAAGGCACACTTTATTCCTCTGTGAAAACTCCCTTCAGTAGTAGAACTGTCCCAACTGTTCATTAAATTAATTTTTCAGTTGCATGGTTTCCCGGCGGAAATAGTCTCCGACAGAGGATCTCAGTTCACATTCTGGTGTTCACTATGCAAATCCCTGGGGGTCGCTCTTCAATTTTTCTCTGCCTACTATCCCCAAACCAATGGAGCAGCAGAGCGTGTAAACCAAGCATTAGAACAGTTCCTGAGAAATCATACATCCCTCTGTGAGGAATATTGGTCCAACCGCCTCCCATAGGCGGAGTTTGTGCATAACAATGCATGCCACACTTCCACTGGAAGGTCTCCTTTTATGACAGTTTACGGACAGCACCCTCAAGCCTTTCCACAAGACTTTGCCTTGTTAGATGTCCCTGCCGCAGACTATCAAGTAGGGATGCACCGAATCCAGGATTCGGTTCGGGATTCGGCCAGGATTCGGCCTTTTTCAGCAGGATTCGGATTCGGCCGAATCCTTCTGCCCGGCCGAACCGAATCCGAATCCTAATTTGCATATGCAAATTAGGGGCAGGGAGGGAAATTGCGTGACTTTTTGTCAGAAAACAAGGAAGTAAAAAATGTTTTCCCCTTCCCACCCCTAATTTGCATATGCAAATGAGGGTTCGGATTCGGTTCGGTATTCGGCCGAATCCTTTGTGAAGGATTCGGGGGTTCGGCCGAATCCAAAAAAGTGGATTCGGTGCATCCCTACTATCAAGCAGCCCCATATGTCTGCCATTTGGGCCACGACCAAAGCAAATTTGGAGAAGAGTGCTCTGGTGCATAAGACTTTCGCTGATCGTCTCCCCTATACAAGGTTGGAGACAAGGTATGATTGTCCACTAGGAACATTCATCTAAAAGTTCCCTCACCTAAGTTGGGTCCAAGGTTTGTTGGTCCTTTTTCCATTTCTGAGATAGTTAACCCTGTGGCAGTCCGACTAGCTCTTTCTCCGGAGATGAGATTTCCTAATGTTTTTCATGTCTCTCTGGTTAAACCAGCAAATGCCAATTGCTTCTCTTCAGACCAGTCTCCTCCTACTTCCATCTCTGTGGACGCTCAACAGGAGTACGAGGTGGAAAAAATCTTGGTTTCCAGATTCTCCAGGAATTCTCTCCAGTTTCTCATTAAGTGGAAGGGCTTTGGCCCTGGAGAATGCTTTTGGGAGAAACACTCCGATGTACATGCTTCTTGGTTGGTAAGAGATTTTTACAATAAATTTCCCCAGAAGTCTAGGCTTGGTGGTCCAGGGGCACCATGTGAGGGAATGGGGTACTGTCAGGAACTCCCGACGGAGCGCCACTTGAGAGGGGACAGAAGACAGGTCATACATATGCTGGCCTAGGGGGTGCCAGAAATAGCCTGCAGTACTAAAGATATTGTGATCAGTCACCATATCAACCAATAAGAATGGGACAACATATCTAAGATTTCAATCTCACAATATAAGAATATATATAGTGCTAATAAATATATAAATCATGCTGTACAGAGAAGGGCAACTAAGATAGCCACAGATGTAGGTGGGGCTTGGGAGATCTTTTTGAAGGGACTGTAGAAATTTGCCAAAGCTCACATGCTGCAGATTTCACCCCACTCCCACAGGTTCTAAGGTACTATACTGTTTACCTTCTAAAAGATGCCTCACTTGCTGGAATTAAACTTTTGTCACCTAGCATCAGTAATATTAAAACATTGCTTTGTGGGGTTTTTTTCTGTTTTTACACTTGACATTTTTTTCTCACTTTTGTCATTGTTTTGTTCATTTTCATACCTCCCAACTTTCTGATAACCGAAAGAGGGACAAAAAGATTTGGCGCGCATAGCGCAACAAAAATGTGTTGACCATGCCCATTTTAGCCACGCCCCCTAATTAGCATGCCCATTTTACACCATTTGTCAGGTTATGAAAGTTTGAACACATTTCTATGGTTTTTATGTCATTACAGTTTTGTTAATGAAGGTGAATTACCCTTTAAAGTGATACTAACACCCAGAATTCTACTTCTCAAAATAAGACTCTACATTGAAAAATTACCTATAGGTCATGTTCCCACTCCACTGACTCCCTCTGCTCCCCCCTACTCTACACTATCTCTCTCTGGGTCTCTCCCACTCCTTCAGCTTCCCCACTTCATCTGATCCCTCCTCTCCTCCAGCTCTCACCAGCCTCTTCTGCTTCCTGTGCTTCTCCTCTGTCACTCCGAGCCCCCCCCCCCGCTGCCTGTGCTTCTTTCTTACAGCAGCTCCCCACGATTCTCCTCACACCCACACCTCTAGCTCCCCAGCTCCTAGTCTCCCTCCTTGGTTTTTTAACTATGAGCAGGTGGGTTCTGCACAGCGCTGGTGCTGTTATAAATCTCTCACTATGCAAGTGTCTGTGCTGTTTTCACTTACTGTCAAAGCTGCACTAAGGAAACGTGTACCAGACCATCATCCCTGTGAGTGCCCTTCCACTTCCCCAAGTTTGTGGACCAGGTGAAAGTTGTTTCTGGAGCAAAACACTTTTACACAGTAATAAATGCTGTGTGCGTTTATCAACTGAGCTCCTGCAGAATTCTCCAGCATCGAATCTACTAGGTCTAACTTGCTTTTTCAGAATCCGTTTGTAAACAGCTTCTTATAGTTCCTACTCTTTCACTGAAAGCACTGAAATAAAGTTTTGTCATAAAAAAAAAAGAAAAAAAAAAAAAGAAAGAAAATAGCGATGCCATGGCTTTTACTATTGAGTGCTTTTGGGAAGTAATACACTGCTATAGTTGCCAACGATGGTTATTGGCTAGCAGTAGCACGTGATCCAACGAGCTGATGTCAGAGGAACCTGAGGCAGAAAGGGCAGCAAGAGTCCCATTGCAGAGCGGATTGGCGGCTTTTTCTTCTTTTTTTTTTTTTTTTGAGTCCGTTCAGTGCAGCACATCAAGAAAAATGCTGTAAATAACGGTACATATCCGGGACTGCGGGTTGAGCTACCAAAAGCGGGACTGTCCCACTCAAAACGTGACAGTTGGGAGGTATGCATTTTTGGTTAGTTAAGGCAGGGTTGTCATGAAACTGCATGGTTGGAATATAAACCTATGTTGTTTCAGTGTAGTGTGACAGTGTGTTTGGGGGCATCTGAATGTCAGGCATCAGTACCCATTTTATATATGTCTGGGGAGCCAGTACCTACTGATTTTCACTGTATAAAATGTGCTTGTTTTGTAAATATAGACTGCATCTCACTGCATATAATGTATGGGGTGTCACTGTCCACTGCATCTCACTGCATATGTTCCTAGGGTGTCAGTACCCACTGTCTTCCACTCACATTTAAGCTAACTTACCTAGGACAAAATGCTTTAATGTTCCAACAGTTTATATTTTTTTTAGCCCTTGGGTTGAAAATATAGTAATTGTAGTGTTTGATTTAGGTTTGATTTAGGTTAAGAACCCATACAAACCAACCAGATTTCAGTCTACAGCACATTTTCAATTTAGAAAATGTGAAGAATAAAACTCCAACTTAACATTCCACAAAACAAAGAATTAAGGGTAATGTCTAAATGTAGATGGATGGATAACCCCTCTTATGTGACCGCCGTTAGAATCTCATAGAAGTGTCTGTGTGAGTACTTTTACATCCTGAGCATTTTAGGGTGAAAAGCACTACCATCTGCACGGTTTTCCTGAAAGTTAGTAGACACTGCTAGAAGTAGTTGGGGGGGGGGGAATAATTTTTACGCCAGCAGATCAAAGTCTGAGATTAGCTTTAGGCCCATATTAAGCCTCCCCAAACAAAGTATTCACCCTCCACCTATGCCAAGGGGCTGTCTCATGCCTAAATAAAATATCCATTTGGTTTCTACTTTTAAAAGCTCTGAATAAATATTCCCACCAGATGGACAGATATGATGAAAATAATAATATTCTCAAATATATTTCTTTACCAAAAATGCTTAGTTTTTAAAATAATAGAACTAATATTGCATACTATTAGGAGCCTTTCTATGAGAGCCAGTTCAAGCAATGAGTGGTAGTGGCAACACCTGGATGTGATGTCACAAAAGAATAGCAAAGTCCCGCCCTTCCCTACACTGCATTCAAACCATCTTTCCAATAACTGTTTGCCCTGGAACCTCCTTCTAACTAAAGTTCTCACTGTAGCAGTCAGCTATGGAGATACAAGTTATCACTTGTATATGTCAAAACTACCAGCAGTACACTTTCAAATTACCACACCAGAAATCTGCATACTTCTGATTTAAAAGTCAAAAATTCACAACAGTAGGCTTACCTTCAAAAATGATATAGTTTTGTAAAGTACACATTCTGACAAATGTAAAATAGGTCAGGATATGTTTCTACTCCAAATGACCAATTTGAAAAGCTTTGCTTATTTTAGCTGTTTTTATAACACTCTAAAATTATTGCAGTTTGCCTCAATTATCTCACCAAATTTCTTACATACAATGATAAAGATAAAACATCCTAAATATGTTCACTAGTGGTTTGATTCCCAGTAAACATAGATTTTCTTGGTTGCAAATTCACCTTATTCAAACAAAGCCTTCTATATGTTTATTATATATTGTGCACCGAATCCACACGATTTACCTCCCTGACCCTCATTTGCATATGCAAATTAGGATTCGGTTCATCCGGGTAGAAGGATTCGGCCAAATCCGAAACCTGCTGAAAAAGACCAAATCCTGGCCGAATCCCAAACCGAATCCTGGATTCAGTGCATCCCTGCAATTAACCCTTTCCCTGACAGCCGAGTTGTCCTAAATGCGAACATCTACTGCCAAGCAGTTTTTAGACATTTTGTACTCTCTCAATTTAAGGGCCTTTCCTGGGGGGGTCTTTTAGTTTACCCAGGAAAACAATATATTGTCTTTTTTCGGACAACTTGAGCTTTCAAAATATGCTATAATTTAAGTGTAATTCCACTTCTGTAAAAAGATATAGGCTTCTAAGTGCCTAATAAAATAAAAAAAATGTTTCACATAGTACAATCACATAGATCAGAAACACGGCAATACCAAATATATATCTTTTTGTGGAGATTTTACACTTATAGATCAAATTTCTATACAAATTTCCAAAGCACCACTCCACAAAACTGTATACTTCTGATTTCAAGGTCAAACACTCCACTAACAGTAGGTTTACTACTAAAACTACGCATAATTAGAAAGAGCAGATTCTGGCAAATCAAAAATGGGTAAATATATCTATGTACTCCAAACTAACTAGTTGCAATTCTTTCCTAAAGTTATCATTTTTTATACAAATTGGTGAATTTTTTGAAAAATTACCTCAAAACTTCCACCCTGCAGCATCTTATTTCCAACATACTATTAGGTATCAAGACAAATCACCCCAAATATGAAAGCCTGGGGTCCGCTGAACAGTTTGATGCCCAATGTACATAGGATTAAAGAAGTACATGGCATGTAAAGACCACAGAATCTACCTTTTATATATTTATTTGATGGCTTACACATTTACACTAATTTATAAACACTGCCAGTTTTAGGTGGGATAAAAGGTACAAACAATTATGGTGACCCCTGAAAACCATATATCTTTGGAAAGTACACATTCTGACAAATTCAATATGGTTAATTATGTCTTATTATTCCAAACTACCCCGCTGCAAAGCTACGCTGACAGCAGCGGTTTTTATGACATTTCTGAAAATTGCCTAAAATATTGCAATTGCCCGCATTTATCTCACCATATTTATTACACACAATTGTAAAACATCGTAAATATTGACGCCAAGGGTCTACTAAATAGTTTAGTGCCCAATATGCATAGATTTAACAAAGTATGTGGTATGTACGGACCCCAAATGAAAAACGTGCATATGAATTGTCATATACAGCATATTTGCTTGGCAGGCAAAGGGTTAAAGGCCAAAATATCTTATCCAATAGTCACACTGCAAAATTAAGTTTTAAGTGAAAAACATAATACATACATTTTTTAGAAAAAGTTTGTGTGGGTCACTTGCCGTTTTATGTAGCAGAGGGGGCTGCTGGAGGGTCTTTGCAGCAGGGAGAGTGGGGACAGACCCATGGACTTAAGCCTGCTTTCTCCTGTCAACCCCCCCCCCAAGCATTGGTAGCTCAGTGGCTTCAAAGGCTCAGTTGTTAGTGTTAGGGTAGTTAGGGTTGGACTGGGCCGGCAGGGCAGGGGAAAAGACCCGGTGGGCCAGACACGCTCCCTATGCCGATCTCAAAACCTCCCTCCGTGACCCACCGTCACTGCCCCGGCCCGTTCACTGCAGTTAAGGATATAGGAATATAAGCGCAGCAGGGGCCAAGGGAGGGATGCGACTTGGATGGTGACGTGGAAATTTTTCATATTTCGCCATATGGCCGCCACCGATGTGGGATAAGCGTCTTAACGACCGACATTTGCACAGTCGCCCGATCATTCCGATTCCCATCCGATTTGTGTTCATCAGGCATGACTGCAGCATGCCGGGTGTGGCGCCGGTTGGGATTGAGGAATACGGACCACTGAACAAAGGTGTACTTTTACAAGATCAGTACAAGCCATGCTAAGATCACTGTGTCTGTGTATATGTATATTACCGGGGGAAGTGCCTTTTGTCCTGGTGTCTTTTGTTTGCCTAGGGAAGTCTACCTTTCCCCCCCTCTTCTATGGACATGTGTCTGTGTGCTGGTTCCACCAATTGATTCATAGCATAACATGCTCATTGATTGGATATATTGTAAGACCACCTTTTGTCTTGGTGTATAATAAACCACTGGCCATTGTAGAAGGAGGCAGAATACTGGACCCCAGCTAAGAACGACTGCTGTGACGTTATTTCCGGGGGATTGCGCAACATCACCACACGATACATCAAGGTTTCCGGATCGATCAGGAGGTTCAATTTTTCCCTTAATTTCAGCAGAATTAAAAGGAGCCAGCATTGAGGTAAGACCTTTTTGTTTTGATACTCTCATATTTGAGAAAGTTTTTGCTGTCTGCAAATTGATTTGTGGTCTCTAGGCTGCTGGAATCAGGTAAAAATCTACCAAAAGAACCTTTTGGGTGTATGTGTGGTGTTTTTCAGTATTAACTGCACAGGTACTGGTTGGAGCATATCTGCATAACTGCTGTGGGGTTTTATTCATGTATTTATTTATTTTTTTAACCATAAGGGACTATGATTGCACCCTGCTGGAGGATCTGTGAGTGATTCAGACCAGTGGAGGGAGTTTCTGTGTATGCCGGGTGGTTGTAGGATAATCTTGTAGCAGGCAGATATGGCCAACAGTATCTAGAGGGGATTTAGAATCATTGTTTTTTTCATTTGTGGTGTTTGTTTTAAAATTGCGACTCTATAGGTTTCATCCTTGAGAAAATCTTTTGTTTGGGAGGATTGTATTGCTTTTATTATTACAAGTTTCAATATTGGAGGTTGGGTAACAATCCGACCAATCTGAATTACAAACCAAGTTTCTAGCTCTTGCTGAGCGCTGAACAGGGGGAGCCTACGCCATTTTGAAATAGCACATGTGCCAGTGGACATTTTGTCTTTAAGCACATGTGCCAGCGGCCGTTTTGTCTTTTGAATAGGTATATTGGGCTATTGGTGGGAGGCACATCCCCTGCATATAACCCTAACAGTTGTTCTATTGTATATAATAGATTTTCATCTTTACATTTCATAACAGCAAAGTTCTCTTTGAACTTTTTGGAACATTTTTTACATTTTTGTTATACCACTCTGCTGTTCCCTGCAGTCTATTGACTCCTACTTCCTCCGGGATAGGGGGGTTTTCCTAAAGAAGAGACCATCACATGGTGTTGTAATTGTAATTGTCCTTTTGTGTGAGTGAAGGAAGAGTGTTGCATGGTTTACAACATATGGCTATTTGTTAACTAGCTGTTTCTCTTTTTATACTCCTTGTTTTCCTGCTCTCTCTCTTTATTTTCCTCTCTTTATCCTTCCTTCAGTCCTTTATTATCCCCATCTCTCTCACTTTTCTCCATTTCTCTCTTTTAAAACACTTTTGCTTACCCTCTCTCTCTCTCTGTCTATAACTACCACACTAACTCTTTGCCTTGCTTTTGGCTAGCCCTCTTTTCTGTTTTAATCTATTCTCAAACCAACACATTCTCTGTAGGTTTGGTTGGAAGACATCTTTTCTGTCATTGGAAGTCTGGTAGTGTAAGATAGCTGCTGTCTGCTTATGAAAGTTGCTGTTGGGAAAGAAATTCCTGTTAGTTACGACCATAAGGGCTGTGCTGCGAAGTCGGACTGTATAGGGTGAAAAAACAGTGAACTGGTTAGCTTTTTGTGAGGAGAAAAAGTGGGCCAAGCCTACTCGGGTTCATCAATTGTCGCGTGAGCTTTGTTCTCTTTTCTCTTCCCCTCGAGGTCCATCTTAAGGGTGGAAGGTGTCCGTGGTTCGTACCAAAGCCCGGGGGTGGAGTTTGTGGGGAAATTATTGAGGACTGTTCCCTTTCTTGTTCGCTTGGCTTGACTTTTCGACACTGAGTGACCAGGTGTCCGCGGTTCATACCGGAAGCTTGGGGGACGGAACTTGGGGAGGTGAACTGGGGAGGGGTTTCTCTGTTTCTATCTGTTTTTCTAGCCACTTTCTCTCAAAACCTATTGGCCTGACTGGGGTGACCAGGTGTCCGTGGTTCGTACCGGAATCCCTAGGAAGGTTCAACTATATCTCCCTTGTTCTCACTTCCTGTTGCTCCCTCTCACTTGCTGTCAACACTCCAGGCATTGGGGACTCTTATCCTGCAGTCAGGGCACTGTTTTGAGCCAATTTAGCACAAGGGATAAGGAAGGTGTCCGTGGTTCGTACCTGTCCGGATCCCTCGGCCGCTGATCCTTCTCTCTGAGTGGGCTACGGTGGATAATGTCCGTGGTTCGTATTTCAAGCCCTAGTGCTACTCAGAGGACGAACAGGTAAGGATCGACGGCGGTCTGCGCGGTGGACGTAGACACTGTAGGTGGACGCATCTACTTAGAAAAAGCTAGAGTCTCAAGTATAGGTGTAGGGAAATCTAGGGAACAGAAGGGTACCACTTCTGAGTTCAGGACGGCTCAGCGGCACATGAAATCCACGTATGGAGGAGGGACTGTTAAGCCCCTCAAAGATTGGCACAAATGGTCTTCAGGTTTAGAATGGTCCATCCCTAATGAGGGGACGTTTGAGGTCTGGATCTGGGAAAAGTTTGTCCGTGAGTTCCACTCCAGACTCCAAACACATGGGTCTTTAGAGAAGGCCAATTTGTGGTTACAGGAATCTACCAAGCTTCAGCAGCAGGGCATTCAAAAGTCTCAGACAGTAAGGTCAAACATAATCATGTACTCCCGTCCAGCCAGAACTGCAGAAAGCAATAATGATAAGGACGAGACAGAGCTGCAAACAGGTTTAAATTTGCTAGCAACACAGGTCATCTCAACAGCCTCAGCTCATCTGTCTCCATCACCATCCCCACATCCGGAATCTGCAAAAGATGCCTCTGACAAAACAGATTACTGCCGCCTTGGAAAATCCGATTTGGTCACCTTATGTGAAGCCAGAGGTATCTCTATAATAGACAAATCCAAATTAAAATGCATAGAGGCCTTGGAAAGGGATAACTTCCAACAGGGCCCTGAGGGGGATTACAGGCGCTACGGGGGGGGGCAGCTGAGGGATAAACTTCGGGACGTCTACGGGTTGGGTTTGATGGAAGCCGGAGTCAGCTCATTACCAAACTTTGGCAACTAGACGCCAGTTTGAAAGGGCAGGCTCCATCTATGGAACCGGCACCTGTGGCCTTGGGGTCTAGGCCTGCGGCCAGCCCTCAGAGGGTGGAGCCCCTATATCTGTCCCGGGCAACCCTGGAGGAAATTTTGACAGTGGCAGGTCCTCTCCAATCCCCTATGAGTCCTTACACTAATTTACCACCATTCCAGAGGGCCCCCGCCGAGGCTGGTCCACCCTCCGGGGTGTTTCCAGTCCAAGAACAGGAATGTGAGGGACCCCCTGGACAAAACGCCACGAGCCATATCACCTGGCACGTGCCTTTTACTGCAGGGGAGATCAGGGAGATTTTAAATGACTTCCCGGATCACAGGACGAACCCGCGTGGGTTCGCTAAGAAAATGGGAGTCAATCAGCTAAGCTATGGGATGAGCGGAGCAGATTGTGCGCGAATCCTCAGAGCCGCAGTAGGCGAAGATGTGGCTGATGACATAATTTCCAGGTGTGCAATAACTACACATGAGCAGCTCACAATGGGGGGCAAGGAATTCTGTAAGCAACTGACAGACAAAATGCCCACTATGTATAGTGTTGTGTCCCCATTCCAGTTTATGACAGCGATCCAGGGCCCAGATGAGGACGCCTCGGTCTATTGGCGGAGGTTAAAACAAGGGGTAACAGATGCAGGGTTTGAGCCAGATACCCCAGATAAGACCCAGCCAGTATCGCCCATCCACCTAATGTTAAAGGCTAAATTTCTGGCTGGATTGGTGCCTAAGCTAAGAGATAGGCTAATGGTTGCACGACCAGAGGCCCATTTGATGAGTTTCCACTCCCTTATGGCAACAATCCAGGCCATAGAACTGGACCTGCATGCCAGGAAAGAGGCCAAGCCGGCCAAAATCATGGCAGCTCTTGAGCTAATAGCCCAGGACCACCATCCATATCCTAGGAAAAAGAAACTCCCCAAACTTTCTAATATAACTTGTTTTAATTGCGATCAAAAAGGACATTTAGCGCGCCACTGTCCAGAAAATGAGGACAAGAAAGAACAAAATTCTCCTAGTCCTTATAAAGTTGTTCCTGACCGGCCTCACACACATAACCCAAACCCGGGGAAATCTTACCGTAGTACGGAGGGCCCCCCGGGAACCTACCATTTCATACCAGACCCTGAAACAGTTAAAACCATCGGAGCTGCTACACAGTCCCATAGCTTCGCCCACTAGGGGAAAGGCAAACCGGTGTTGGCCCATGTCAATCTATTCCTTGAGGAATTGCCATATCCTCTGTCCTGCCTCATCGACACCGGTGCAGCCAGGACTGTTCTAAAAACACAAGATCTAAAAGGCAGGATTCCACTCTCTGGCAACACAACCCCCACCATTGGGCTTACAGGTCATCCAGTGACTCTTAGGGAGACTAAACCATTGTACTGCAGGTTAGGTCAACACACCGAAGCAGTCAGATCTCTATTAGTTTCAGATGATGTCCCTATCAACCTATTGGGAGCAGACATTCTGTCGGAGATTCAGGCCAACATCACTTATACCCCAGAGGGTGTTGTGGTAACTAGTGCACTCACAGACGAGTTGCTGTGTGCAGTGGTGACAGTCCCATATACTGGAGAACCTGGTACACATTTGTCCCTGGATGTACTAGCTGAGATAGACCCTAAGGTTTGGGCAAAAAACTAATAGATCGTCCACATATTGTAACAGTGCGACCTCCGGATCCTCTGGCACCCACTGGTCTAATACCACCTTTAGCTTGCAACTATATTCCAGGGTAGACAGCTGACGTGGACCCGGTTACCACAGGGGTCCATGACTAGCCCATCGGAATATAGTTGCAAGCTAAAGGTGGTATTAGACCAGTGGGTGCCAGAGAATCCGGAGGTCGCACTGTTACAATATGTGGACGATCTATTAGTTTGTTGCCCGGACAAGGATTCATGCTACAGACACACTATCTCACTACTGAACCATCTGGCATCCACTGGGAATAAGGCTAGCAAGGAAAAATTGCAGTTTTGTAAGGAGGTGGTTATTTTTCTAGGCCACTGTATCTCAAAAGGGACCTGACAACACAACAGATACAGACTCTCAAAGGCTTCACCCGACCTCGTAATGCCCGACAGTTGAGAGCCCTTCTAGGTCTGATCAATTACAGCAGAGATTGGATCCCTAATATTTCATTCAAAATGGGCCCTCTCTATACTTTATCCTCTCAGACACCATTTCAATTAACTGACGAACACTGGTCAACCCTCCAGGATCTGATCCAGGAACTCTCCAGGGCCCCGGCACTAGGTCTTCCCAGCTATGACCTACCCTTTTATCTCTTTTGTCACGAAAGCAAAGGGCATGCCACTGGGGTACTGACCCAATTACATGGATCCAGGTATAGACCCATAATATACATTTCCACTGAATTGGATCCAGTCATCAAAGGTTCACCTGGGTGCATCCGAGCTACCGCCGCCTGTGCGGTGTTATTACAGAAAGTTGGTGACAGTTTTAGATTCCCCTCTAACCCTTCTCACCCCACACTCTGTCCATGAGATTCTCAACCAGGTCCAGACCAAACATCTCTCAGCAGCACGTCTGACCAAATATGAAGTGGCTCTCCTCAACCCTACTAACCTCACACTGAGACGATATACAATCCTCAATCCCACCCATTCTGACTCTAACCCAACCATGGCAGAACCAACAGACAATCACAACTGTCTTGAACTCATGGAACTCGAGACAGAAGCAGTTAGCCCTGTCAAGAGAGCTCCCCTTCCGGAAGCAATAGACCTTTTTGTAGACTATTCCAGGTATTACACATCAGATGGTAAACCTCACACAGGATACGCTGTAACAACAGTTGACAAAGTAGTAGAAAGAGGCTCTCTTAGCAGCCACATGTCGGCCCAGGAGGCTGAATTACATGCATTGGCCAGAGCCTGTGAAAAACATGAAGGCTTAAGGATCAATGTACACACAGACTCGAGGTATGCTTTGGGTATAGCTCATGATTTTGGCCCAATCTGAAAAGCTAGAGGATTCCTTACTATCTCGGGGAAACCTGTAAAACATACCGAAACGATCAATAGATTGTTCATAGCTTTCTCTCTTCCTTTAGAAGTGGCTATCTTAAAGGTCAAAGCTCACACCATAGAGACCACCATGGAAGCCAAGGGCAATGCAATGGCAGATCTGGCTGCTAAAGAAGGAGCCCTTGATCCCCCTCCCCTGTCTCTAATGCTAGCTAAACCCACTAATGTGTCTCTCAAGGAATTTGAGACGTTGCAGGCTCAAGCGGAGAGTACAGAGAAGCGGAAATGGGCAACGTTGGGGGCAACAGAAGGGGCTGATAAGATCTGGAGTCTCGATGGTAAGTGGTGCTTGCCGAAAGCATTATATCCGATGATGGCCCATGTAACCCACTACCCTAGTCACCAGTCCAAAACTGTCATATGTGCCCAAGTAGAAGAGTACTGGATAGCTCCAGGATTCTCTACCACAGCCACCAAGCTCACTAGTGCTTGCCTGGTCTGTGCCTAACACAACCCTGGACGACCGGCTGTAGCCCCAAGGAAACATTCTCCAAAACCTGAATACCCCTTCCAGAGAATCCAAATAGATTATATCAAAATGCCTAAGAGTGGGCCCCACGAGTATGCTTTGGTCTGTGTGGACATGTTTTCTAGTTGGCCGGAGGCTTGGTCTGTTAAAAATGCTAATGCCGTAACAACTGCTAAAAAGATCCTTTCTGAGGTTGTCTGTCGATGAGGAGTACCTGAAGCCATCTAATCTGACCAGGGGACTCATTTTACCGGACAGGTTTCTAAGGAAATTTGTGAGGCCCTTCACATCAACCAGGGTCTCCACACTCCATACCACCCCCAGAGCAGCGGCAAGGTAGAGAGACTAAATGATACTCTTAAGAACAAGATCTCTAAGATATCCACTGACACGGGCAAACCTTGGCCTGAGTGTTTGTCTATTGCCCTGTACTCTGTGTGTAATGCCCCAAGACGGCCTCACGGGCTGTCCCCTTATGAGATTCTGTTCGGGAGTAGGCCCAAGACGGGATAGTACTTTCCCCAGCAGCTGTCGTCTTTACATTCTCAGTTGACGGGGTATGTGCAGTCTCTTCAGCGGGAACTCCAAAAGATACATCAAAGAGTTCATGAATCTATTCCTGATCCAGAGTCTATAACCGGTTTGCATTCTATCCAACCAGGTGACTGGGTAGTCATAAAGAAACATCAGCGCCAGGGACTAGAGGCGAGATACACCGGGCCGTACCAGGTTCGTTTGACAACATCCACCTCCCTGAAGGTTGAGGAACGTGACGGGTGGATCCACGCCAGCCACTGCAAGAAGCTGCTGGACTATCAAGTGCAATGATCAGGTGCATTGTTTCTATACACACTTGTTGTTTAATGTATTTTGGATACTGTTATGAGGAGTCACATCCGAATTTACTGTTCAAGATGCATTTACAATTAGCAAAGACAGCACATAGGTCCAACTGCTGGGTGTGCTCCAAACCCCCTCCGAGCCAGAGCATCCCGGTGATGGCGGCAGTACATGCCCTTTATGACATCAGGGTGGGCATGAGAAAGTTTAGTCCTTCAGGTAGATCAGCGGAACGCCATCTGTCCATAGAATTTAATCAGACATTCTTAGATGGTAATGTCACCTATGGTCTTGATGTCAGCCCCGAGGCTTGTACTAGACTTAGCAGAACCGTGTGGGTATCCGGTCAATTAGGCCAGCCCGGGATTTGTTTTAATATCAGCTCTGGGTTTGGAGCCTAGTCCCTGGGGAGGACCGAATGCCCATCTGGGATAATCATCCAGATCGACCATAAAATCCCTGATGGTAATAACCTAACCACCAGACATGATTATGTCTGCTGGGGGGAGGGTGTGACATTCAGGAGGGTGCAGCAATCCCATTATCCATCCAGTTGTTGCGCAATGCCCGTAACCGTAACTTCAATGACCTTTGTGTCTCATTAACTGGGCCCTATTACTTTTTGTGCGGCCAGGCTGCCTATAGAGTCGTTCCACCGAATACTAGAGGGTCATGCTCCATAGTCAGGTTAGTCCCTGCCTCCTACATCGCCGACGGTCACAAGGACCTGATGGTGCAGAGGAGGGTAAGTGTGGGAAGAAGGACCAGGAGAGAGCAATTCTCCGCAGGGGACCGTGCATGGGCATGGTTTCCGGCATGGACCGGATGGGGTATAGAACTTATGAAGTGGCTAAATAATTTTTCCATCATAATGGACGAGATGTTTAATGAGACAGTCGAAGCCATGAGAGAAATTTCTTCTGAACAACGACAGCTGAAGACCCTTATGCTTCAGGAGAAAATGGCTCTCGACTATCTTTTAGCATCAAAGGGGGGTTTCTGTGAGTTCATCGGGGAGGATTGCTGTACCTGGGTGGAAGATACTGGGGACAAGGTTCAGGCCCATCTTGACAAGGTGAAAGAGTTACAGGGACAAGCACGCGCTATTGCAGAGGAGGGTTGGAACCCCTTTAAAGGTTTAGGGGGCTTCGGTGATATGTTGTTTTCTATTGGATCATGGCTTAAAGAAGTTGGAGTGTATGTCCTGATGCTGCTCTGCTTTCTTTTCCTCCTCTATGTGACGGCGAGAATGACCTGTTGTTTGGTGAACCAAGTTGCAAAGAGCCGTGCAGAGGACCATGTGATGATTCCATAAAGAGCCATCGCCTGAAGAATCTGGAACACTACCTCAGGAAGATCAACACAGGAAGAACCACCACCTTTTTTTAACACAAACTATGGACTGTCCCTAAAAGAACAGACTTCTTCCCTTCTTGGAGACTTTTTTTGGGCTGTTCTTCTCAAAGAAGACATAACCAGAAACTTTGTTTGATGACATCACCTCCTTGAAGGCCAGTCTGGACCTCATGATCAAGATATAAAGAAGATCAAGAATATTAGGCCGGTTCTTCTTGTTAGTGCATTTGTAGTGTAGCATGTTCCCTTTTCTTTCTGTACCCTTTAGAAGCTTTGGTTGGAGTGATTGTAGCGTTAGGAAGCCGTTGCTGTGACGACATATGGCGAAAAAGGAGGGACTGACGTGGAAATTTTTCATATTACGCCATATGGCCGCCACCGATGCGGGATAAGCGTCTTAACGACCGACATTTGCACAGTCGCCCGATCATTCCGTTTCCCATCCGATTTGTGTTCATCAAGCATGACTGCAGCATGCCAGGTGTGGCACCGGTTGGGATTGAGGAATACGGACCACTGAACAAAGGTGTACTTTTACAAGATCAGTACAAGCCATGTTAAGATCACTATGTCTGTGTATATGTATATTACCGGGGGAAGTGCCTTTTGTCCTGGTGTCTTTTGTTTGCCTAGGGAAGTCTACCTTTCCCCCTCTCTTCTATGGACATGTGTCTGTGTGCTGGTTCCACCAATTGATTCATAGCATAACATGCTCATTGATTGGATATATTGTAAGACCACCTTTTGTCTTGGTGTATAATAAGTAATATATGTTCCTCGCTTTTCTTCTCACTGCGTTGGTGGTGCTGGTTCTCCGTTGACCCCGGCCAGGTCCCTTAGCAACAGCAAACAAGAAACGGATCCGCACACACGCTATGATCAGCAGTTGGGGGGACACCCCTCTTTATTGTATCACCTCGTGATCAACGTTTCGGGGGGATAAACCTCCCTTCATCACGAGGTGATACAATAAAGAGGGGTGTCCCCCCAACTGCTGATCATAGCGTGTGTGCGGATCCGTTTCTTGTTTGCTGTTGGTGTATAATAAACCACTGGCCATTGTAGAAGGAGGCAGAATACTGGACCCCAGCTAAGAACGACTGCTGTGACGTTATTTCCGGGGGATTGCGCACGATACATCAAGGTTTCTGGATCGATTGTCCATTAAGACAAAAGATCATTCATATACGATAACAATGGGGAGTCTGGAGGGTGCTTTGCAGCTGGAGGGCACCGAGACATGCGAGTAGTGATTGTGCTGAATGTGCTGCTGCAGTTTGTACTTCCTGCTTATCTAACACGTGTCTCGGTGCTCACATAGAAATGAATGTGGGAAGTAGATCACAGTCACCGAGTCCACCTTTAGTTTCTGGGAGGAGGGAGAAGGAGCTACAGAAAGAGAGCTTGTGTAACGTAGACCCGGAGTTGTAAAACTATCAAGGTTTTTTTTTCATGCCTGGTTTCTGGGAGGGAGGTAGGGTTGCCACCCGGCCGGTAAAATACCTGCCAAGGCTGGGGCCGGTATTACAAATTTACCAGCAATGTAGCTGCAGGTAAATTTGTAATATGATCAAAAGGAGCCCTCGGCCTGCCCCCAATCCCCTGCAACTTACCTTTTTTTTCCTCTTCTAGCGTCCGTGGGTCTCCGTCGCGTGGCCCTGCCCCTTTGACGTCACGCCCACCCCTTTTGACGTCACATCCCGCCCCTTTTGAGGCCCGCCCCCAGCAGCCGGTAAAAAAAATTATAAAAGGTGGCAACCCTAGAGTTACAGAAGGAGAGTGTGAAACAGAGAGAGAGAATGAACAGGAGTGGAGCTTTAATAACAGTTACAAAACTACCGAGGCTGGATACAGAGAAGGGTGGGGGCTGGCCATGGGGACAGAAGGAGATCAGGGTAGTAGGGCAATAACAACCACACCTTTGAAGCCAGGTTGCTGCCGATGTTTGTGCAGTTTGTGTTTGACAGCACTGACAGCTAATAGGAGTGAGGACAGAGCTGTTATGCATATTAACCCGACTCCGACGCCAGAGCTGGCCAGAAGCAGGAAGGATATATATATTTTAAATATATATATTTATATTTTAAAAACTTTAATACATTATATTTAGACATTTTAATAACTTCATGCAATGATTCTTTTTACCAATATTTAATTTCGTGATAGTTCCTCTTTAATATTAAGAATATGTTCGCTAATCCTATCTTTTAACTTGCAGCTGGTTTGACCCGCATATGGTTTCTTAAATTTTTCGCAAGTAAGAAGATAAATTAAATTTTTAATGTTTCAGTTAATGTAATGTTTAATTTCATAATTTTTGGTAGTGGTAGTTGAGGTAAAACATTTTGTTACAGAGTATTTACACGTCATGCATTTTGTCGAACCGCATTTATACCTCCCCTTTGCATGTAGCCAGGTATTAACTGGAGTGTTAGTCCTTGTTAGACTAGGGGACAATTTGTTTCCAAGTGTCTTTTTCTTTACACAAATGTATGTCCTTTGTCTAGAATTGTTTTAAGGATGGGGGTCAGTTTCTAATATTGCTTATTTTCTATTCACAATGGTTTTAATCTTATTAAATTGTGGGCTGTAGGTTAAAATACATGTTATGTTTTCTGTAGGGTTCTTTTTGCTTTTATTTATATGTGCAATAGAGTGTGCACTAGAGTCACTACCATTATTTGTGTGTACATTCTGTGTTATTTTCTATCTGTTAAATAAACTGTTTCTATCAATGTCTGCTGCTTCCTTTCCAGCGATCTAAGAGAGGAAGAAGAAAGCTTCAGGACACCGAAGTACTAACTGAGGGAAAGAAGGAAGAAAAGGTTTTGAACTTGTCTAATAGGACTCAGACTTTTTTTTTATTTTTTTTTTATTTTCAAGATCACTTTTTAATCTGCATTGTATCAGTACATCATCAGTAAGATCCTATTTTTTTTTTTTATCAACAAATTTTTCCAGTACAGTGATCACATTGCAAATAACATAAGACAATCAAGATAAGTTAGTCCAGCAGATCATACATTAATACAATACCACAGTATGATAATAGCACCCAATCTAGATCATCGATTCCAATTGTACTTATAATTATATAAGCTCTGGGATCCAACATGTGCTAAAGAAAAGTAGAACCAAAAATAAAATCATATATATATATATATATATATATATATATAGCATTCCAGAGTTACACGCACACCGTATTGAAAATGAATAAATTATTTATTAGCATATTAATGCATCCGCATCGACGTTTCGGTTCGTGGTCTTGAACCTTTCTCAAGATGCTATACCATATAAATTAACAATAAAGTTACAGAATTTAAACCAAACATAGTCCCGCCCATCCAGTGACACCACGGCAAATGATTGGTGAAATCCCACATATCAATTAGTACAAGTAAAGCAATATATTGATAAAAATACAATCAATTTAATGAAAAAAAGAAAAAAGAAAAAAACAAAAATTTGTCAAGTGGCTCAAGGGGAGTCAGATCTTATAATTTTGCAGGAATTAACGCTGGTCAAGGAAACAATGGAGTGAGCAATACTCATTAAGTCCATTGGGTGAAATAGTACCAAGAGTTTTAATCCAAAAGGATTCACATTGCAGTAATAGCCGAGATCGGTTTCCGCCCCGGCGAGGTGCCGGGACATGGTCAATTGCTAAATATTTAAAAGTGGGTAACCCGTGTCCCATCTCTAAAAAATGTTTGGCCACTGGTTTAGTGGTCTTATTGTCTCTAAAAGCAGTGTTAATTGCCGATCTATGGCCATCAATGCGTAATCTGAGCATAAGGTCTGTCTTGCCGACATATGACAATCCGCAAGGACAAGTAATCAAGTAAATAACATGTGTGGTTGTACACGTGATATGATGTCTAATCAAAAATCGATGTCCTGTTCGAGGATGTACAAAACTTGTCCCGGGTGTCATATATCGGCAAGACAGACAAGAAGGGCATTTGAAACAACCACACTTGTTTGACGGTAACCATGATGGTTCTGGTTTTGTTGGTAAGTAACTATTAATGGGATCTCCCACAACTAATAAATCCCTCAAATTTTGACCCCTGCGAAATCCAAACATAGGGGGATTGGGACTAATCTTATCTAATTTTGGATCAGCTTTGATAATCTTCCAATTTGATCGAACCACTTGTTGGATGGAAGGGGATAGGTTATTGAACTGTGTAGAGATTATTAGAGGGCGAGAATTGCTCTTCTGTTTTAATGGCAACAAAATTCTATTTCTTGCTGTGTTAAGTGCCTTGTCTAGGTCTTTCTTATGGTACCCACGCTCCAAAAAACGTGTGGTCATTTGTGTGAGTTGTGTTGCACAATTCGATGGATCAGAGTTGTTTCTCAGCACCCTACAATACTGTGATATTGGTAATGAGCGTTTCAAGGCAGGAGCATGACAACTGGAAGCATGTAAAAGGGTGTTTCGATCTGTTTTCTTGCGAAACAACGTGTATGCCAATTTCGACCCATAAATTTTTAAATTAAGGTCTAAAAATTCCAATTCTGTGCCACATTTAGATGTAAACTTAATTGAACCTGGACTTTGGTTTAGTTCTGTTATCATGCCTTCAAAGCTCTCAACCGTGCCCTTCCAAATCAATACAATATCATCGATAAACCGTTTGTACATCACTATATGGTGATGGAATTTAGGCAAAATATGTGTTTGCTCAAATTGATGCATAAATAAGTTTGCATAAGAGGGCGCCATTGGCGCCCCCATGGCTGTTCCAGAAATTTGTTGGAAAAATTTATCTTCAAACCGAAAATAATTAAAATTGAGACACATGGTTAATAATTCTATTAGAAAACCAATGGGGGGTCCCTCATAGTCAGAAAATTCTAAAAGGGATTTCTCTACCGCCATCAAACCGTCACAGTGTGGGATGCTGGTATACAAGCTGACTACATCAATAGTAGCCAGCAATAGAGTGTCATCCTCTGGAAGAATAAGATTTTTTATGCAATCTAAGAAGTGGGGAGTGTCCCTTAAATATGATTGTGTAGTTTGAACCACTGGTTGTAGCACTTGGTCAATATATATACCCAATGGATGTAATAAGCCATCCCTGGCAGACACAATGGGCCTGCCAGGTGGTGCAATAAGGCTTTTATGAATTTTAGGAAGGGCATATAAAATCGGACATATAGGAAAGTCCTGTCTTAGATATTCATATAATGTTGGGTTAATCCAACCATTATTTAAAGCTGATTGTAATAGAGTATCTATATGTGTTTTGAATACCTTGACAGGATCTCCCTTGAGCCGTTCATAAACCCTTTCATCCGACAATTGAGTAAGAATTTCCGCTCTATAATCATTATAATTAAGGATCACTATCCCCCCACCCTTATCTGCGGGGCGAATGACAATAGAAGTATCTTGACGTAAAGAGTCAATGGCTAGGGTTTCTGCCCTTGTCAGATTATTATGAATTCTATGCGGCTTGGTACAAAATTGGTCAACCTCATGATCGATTGCTTGCTTAAAAAGTTTAATAGCCACATTCTGTGTTGGTGGACAAAATGTACTCTTAAGTCTCAAGTTGTTCACTGATTCAGAGCTTTCCCGATTATCCCCACCAAAGTGATCTTTCAGATTCAAGGTCCTAATGAACCTAAAAAAATCAATATCCCATTTAAATCTGTCAAACTTGGTGGAGGGCACAAAACTTAAGCCTTTTTGTAGTAGGGATAACTCAGAGTCTGTCAGTGTATGTGCCGAGAGATTAAACACTGTCGTTGTTGTTATTGGCGCGATCGTCCTCTTCTTACCCCTCCTTGTGGGGTACCTTTTCCTCGATTTGATGAAGGGGGAATTGGTGGACGCGTTTGCAGCGTATCTGTTTCTAAAAAATTAGATGCAGGTATTTGTGTGCCCGATGCTGCCCCTTCCTGTATGACATTGGGAGGATTTCTAATATTATCATCAGGGTCAGACTCCCCAGAGCTGGAGTCGACTGTTTGTAAGGAGCGTGGGCGGTTATGGCTTCCTTAAATCGGCGCGGTGTAAATTTAAAGGGCTGTGTCTTGTCCCCAATGTTAATAGCACCCAATCTAGATCATCGATTCCAATTGTACTTATAATTATATAAGCTCTGGGATCCAACATGTGCTAAAGAAAAGTAGAACCAAAAATAAAATCATATATATAGAAAACAAAGAAAAAATAGAACACACAAAAAAAAATACACAAAAGGAAAAAGACATCTTCCTCTACATTACCATCAACTTCTATAGTCTCTTAATAGTATAGCCAGTCATCAACAAGTTTTATAATACAATGATTAAACTGTTCAATGTTCCTCCAGTTGGGAATACACCTGCCAAGAATGCCATATATCAAAAATAAATGTGTACTTCCCCAAGGATTGAGCTGTTAATTTCTTGTAAAGATACACTCTCATCAACCGTTCTTTAACTTTGTTAATTTGAAAATATGGAGACTTCCAAGCTACTGCAATCGTTTGTTTTGTTGCATTAAATATATAAGTAATTCCACACCCTCTATGGTCACTGCAGTTCAAGCTTTTCAGAAAGCCTTGAACAGGCCCGGACTGATAATGTATCAGGTCGGGCAAATGCCCGAGGGGCCGCTCTACCCTGCATTCTAGTGGGCCGCCCGCTGCCTAATTAGATGCGGTGCTCGCTGCACTTGCCAGCTAGTAATCACTCACACCAACGTACACGGCACGGTGGGACCAGCTAATTAACTTATCTTTCAGCCCCGCACCATAGACGGTAGGAGCTTTTACTTTCTTCCTCCCCCTCCCGTTTGCAGTCCTACCAGTGCCTGTGAACGTTTCGGAACTCCCTGTCATTGCTGATCTATTCATGCTCCTGACTCTGACTTCTGTTATCCAGTGAAAGAGATAGAAGCAAGCAGGCACGCAGCAGAAGTCTGACCCCGTGACCTAGGAGGAAGTGATCAGCGGTGACAGAAGAATTTGAAGCCCCCCACTAACTGAACATCCATGCTGCACTGAAGCTGAGTTATAAATTATTGTAAGAGCTGGCTGTAAACTTTATGTTTATGATGAGGGGGAGTTTATGATTTTGGAATTACTGTATATTTACAGAAAAGTAGAGGCTAACAAAGAGCAAACAGTAGTAACCCCACACTATCGGATTCTTTTATTCTAAAATGAATTTAAAATTATACAGTACCCTTGAGGTGCATCAATCAGTGTTTCGTGTTTAGTGTAATCGATTCAATACTAACTTAGCGACCAATTAATATATCGATACAAACCATCACTTAATTTATGAATTCATTAATCAATTTGTAGTTCATTAAAGTGCCTGTGCTTCAATATACAATCAATTAACTATGAATTCATTTTAGATCATCAAACAATTAAGGTGCCAGTGCTAATAAATATCAGTTTTAAAAATGTTTTTTTTTTTTTAAAATAGCTTTTAACCATTTGCAAGCAAAATAATAGAAATAAAAGAGATTGAAAAGGAAAATAGGAGAGGCTGCCAAACAGAATGCAGTGTTTAGTTTAAAGACAGAGCAGGGAAATCATAAACGTAATCAATGTGGGGCAGACAGGTGAGAAGGGACGAAAAAAAGGGAGGTGAGTGGGAGGCAAATGAAGAATAATGACAAATGCAGACATTAAACGAAGAATGGTATTTGACCTAGTGAGTATTTATATGTTTTCTTTCATTAGTATTGCTGAACAGTAGCCTAACCTACCTAATTGGTAGTTGATCCAGAGGAAGGCAAAAAACCTTCCTTATTGACTGTGAGGTGCTGACTTAGGAAACAATCATTTCAAGCTGGCAAACCACTGGTGCTGCCTTCTACTTGTCTTTTTACCTGCTGTATTGCTCTGTGGGCTTGGTAGGGTTGGGGTGGAGATTAAAGGAGAAGGAAAGGTTAAAACTAAGTAAGCCTTATCAGAAAGGTCCATCTAAATATACCAGTAAACCCCCAAAGTAATGCTGCTCTGAGTCCCCTGTCAAAAGAAATACAGCATTTCTTTCCTTCTATTGTGTATTCATGGGCTTCTGTATCAGACTTCCTGCCTTCAGCTTAAACCTCATTGCCCTGGGCAAGAGCATGCTCAGTTTGCTCCTCTTCCCCCTCCCCCTCCCTTCTCTACTGTAATCTGAGCCCAGAGCAGGGAGAGACTCAGGCAGGAAGTGATGTCACACCACGTTAATACTGCAGCTCCTATTCTAAACAAACAGAGAGTTTCTAAAGCTTTTTACTCAGGTATGGTAAAACATTCTACAGAATAAATATAGCATTCTAGCTTGCACTATTGCAGCTAATCTATTGGCAATAAAATGCCTCCGTAGCTTTCCTTCTCCTTTAAGAGCTTAGCAGAAGAAGCAACATGTAAAAGTGGGGAAATATAAAGCTTTTGGGCAAGGGTACAAAAATACACTTATGTATTATAAGGGATAATGAACCCCCTACTGTAAATAAGGATATATATATATATATATATATATATATATATATATATATATATATATATTTTTTTTTTTTTTTCTTTTTTTTTTTCAACCAACGTAGAGCCGGCACTCTCGAATAAAGTGTTAATTTGCCTGGGTGCAAAATCAATAAATTATCTCCATATTTTATATATACATATATAAAATATATTTGTGTATGTGTAAAACACCAGCATGCATTTACGTGTGGGCTGCTTTCATTTTTTTGCCTGGGCTGCTTTTTACTCCCAGTCCGGCCCTGGCCTTGAAGGTGGTACAGGGTCCATCTGAAGTTTGGTCTCCTAGGACCCCAATATGGGGCAATAATCATCTTCCCCACTTTCATGAGCTACAAGACATAGCTAGATGGGCTCAGCTGGGAGTTAAAACCTTAAGTGACATTGTGAATGGTGGTGAATGTAAAACATATGACTTACTGAGGCAGGAGATACACCCTCTCCCTAATATGTTTTTCAGGTATCTGCAGTTGCGTCATACCTTTAACATGCAATTTCCCGTTAGACCCATAAGGGTGGTTGAAACTACCCTGGAGACCTACCTACATAGACAAGACCTGACTAAACCACTCTCTTGGTTCTATACTATTTTGTTGACTGCAGGTCCTTCACCCCTGGAAAAATCTAAGACCAAATGGCAGAGAGACATTCCTGAGATGGATGATGAGAAGTGGTCTGATGCTCTCAAAATGGTCCTAAATATTTCCATCTCAATGAGAGATAGATACATCCAGATAAAGTTTTTAAACAGAGTGTACCTGACTCCGTACCGATTAGCGAAAATATACGATAATGTATCAGATATGTGCCCTAAGTGCAGGGATGAGATAGGCACCCTGTTCCATGTATTTTGGTCATGCCCGGTGATACAGAGATTCTGGAGTAAGGTGCTACATTTCTTGGATGAAAAATTAGCACTCCCACATATTCGTTCCCGGAACTCTGCTTACTAGGCCTGTCTGGTGATGTTTCACTCCGCTTCTATTCCAGACTCTGCTATTTACAACTTCTCTACTACGCCAAGAAAGCCATTCTTATGCACTGGAAGTCCTTGGACCCTCACTCATTGCAATATTGGCAAAATATGGTAAATGACTCTCTTCCAAGTCATAAATTGACATACTTAGCCAGGGGGTGCCCAGAGAAATTTGATGCCATATGGGGTACCTGGTTGAATTTACAGTAGTCTGTAGAAACGAGTGTAATTATGTATAGCCGTAATGACTGCCTCTGCCTCACATCTTTCCTATTCTTCTCTTTTTCTTTCTCTGCTTATTGTTGTTAAAACTGCAAAATAAAAACTTTAAAAAAAAAAATATATAAGTAATTAAGCACATCTCTTTTTCTGGGATACCTTCAATCTGTTTATGTAGCAACGCCTCCCACGGATTTTTGGGGGGAGTCACACCCAGAATACTATCTACCATGGCATATACTCTATACCACAATTGCCTAGCCTTGGGGAAGTCCACCAAATATGTGCCATTGTATCAGTATCCTGACACCCCCGAAAGCAATTTGCATTATAAGATGGAACCCATTTTGCAATACGTGCGGGAACTAAATACCATCTAGTCAAAACTTTTAGTGAAGTTTCCTGAATATCCGAGCTAATAGAGCAGTGATCTATATTGAGAAAAACAGTGGACCACTCTTCCTGCTCTAGAGTTAAATTTAACTTCCTTTCCCAAGCCTTGACGTATTTTAACTCTTTGGGGGAGTAGCATTAGTCCAATTATCATAAAAAAATGGATATTAGTCTCCTAGATTGAGGGGTTTTTAATACAAAATAGTTCAAATTGAGTGAAGGCATTATAAGTTGTATTCTGAGTGATTGAATATAGTGTCGAATTTGGATAAAGTGGTAATGTTCAGATTGTGGTAGCTCAAATTTTTGTTGTAGTTGGGTAATAGAGAGGAGTTTCCCTTCATAAATAAAATTATGAATACTAGTTATTCCCTTTTCAATCCACAAGTTAAAAGAATTTGGTGTAGAGCCCAGAAGAAAACCAGGATTGTCAAATAGACTAATAGCGGGGATATGTTCAGATATAAGCTTTAGTCTTTTGCAATGTTCCCAGACCCTAAGGGAGTGTGCTACAATAGGGTTCAATATTGGCGGGCGATCTCTTGGGGAAAGCCAAAGCAAATTATGTAGCGGAATGTCAGGGATAGTACATTGTTCTATAGTTGCCCATTGTGAGAAGTTAAGATCAGCATGCCACTTGAGTTGACTCACGTGCAGCTTGAAAGTATCTAGTGAAATCTGGGATTCCCAGGCCCCCTTTTGTTCTATGACGGATGCAACATTATGGGCAAGTCTAGGAGGTTTATCCGTTGAGATAAATCTTGAACATATTTTTTGAAGAAACCTAAGGAAGCCTTTGGGGGGTCTACCGGTAAAGTCTGAAATAAATACACAGCAAGGGGTAAAATTAACATTTTAACTTCATGAACCCGGCCTAACAATGAAATGGTGAAGCTTTTCCATTTCTGTAACAACGGTTTTACTCTGGAGAGCAAGGTTAGATAGTTGGCATCTGCCGCTTGGTGATATTGAGGTATAGGTTTAATCCCTAAATAATCGAAATGTGGTTGAGCCCAGTTAAAATCAAAATTAATTTGCAGTAACTTAAGTAACGGTGAGGGGAGATTGGTATTAAGTGCTTTGGATTTAACTGAGTTAACATGTAGGCCTGAAATTTTACCAAACTTCCCTAATAGATTATATAAATTTAGTAAGGATGTCATAGGTCTTGTTAAAGTTAGTATTAGATCATCCGCAAACAAGGTGCATTTATACTCTATGGCCCCAATGGAGATGCCAGATATATCTAACGAGGCCCTAATTAAAGCAGCAAGTCATTCAATAGCCATCAATAGCCAAAAGGAATAGAGTGGGGGACAACGGGCACCCCTGGCGTGTGCCCCTATGAATACTGAATGGTTGAGAGAGAAGGCCCAAGGTTCTAATTTGAGCTGTTGGAGTGTTATAGAGAGCAGTAACATAGTTCAAAAAGGTGACCGGGAAGCCCATATAATGTAAAATATAAAACAAATAGTCCCAATCTACCGAATCGAACGCCATCTGAAGATCCTAGGATAGCCGACCAAATAACATTAAACAGTTTTCTAACATTGTCGTATGTATGCTTTCCCGGAACAAAACCAGATTGGTCTATATCAATTAGTAAGTGAATAAACCTATTTATGCGTAAAACTAGAACCTTCGCTAAAAATTTTACATCCAATTTACAGTAAGTATTGTGATTGGCCTGAAATTACCACATTGAGTTATATCGTTACCCGGTATAGGCAACAAGGCTATATAAGCCATTAAAGCTTCAGGCGATAGATGTTGCCCATTAGCAAGATTGACAAAAGATGCAAGTAGCCAAGATATTCTTGAATTTCTTGAATATGCTCCAGTCCATCTGGACCAGGAGCTTTAGCCAGTTTTAAAACTTTAATTGCATCCAGAATTTCTTGGAGTGTAATAGGGTCAGACAACATTTTTTGTTGGTCAGGAGTAAATTTGGGTAGTACTATAGAGGATAACAGGGAGTCTGAATGGTTAGGAGAAAATTGTGTCTTTTTGGAATATAGCTCCCGATAGAATTTAGTAAACTCAGATATAATAGTACAGGGATTAGCAGTAAGTATATTATTTGCAACCCTGAGTTAGTATAGGGTTTTTTTAAGAAACTTATTGTTCAGTTTTCATGCTAATAGTGCATCAGCCTTGTTGCCTTTATGGTACTATTTTTGGCCCGACCATCTAAGTGACCACTCGGCTCTCTATTGAAATAAATTATGTAAAGATTCTCTCATTTTAGTAATCTCTGCATAATTGATAAGTGTCGTTGGGTTAGTTAAAGGAATGAGTCTTGCAGATTTCAGTTGCCTGGTAAGGGTATTAATAGCCAGTCTGGCTTTCTTTTTTTGGGACGCAGCTTGGATAAGAAGCCCGCTAACATAGGCCTTATGGGCATCCTAGGTAATCTGTGCAGTAACATCAGGTGTGCAATTCAGTTTAAAATATTCAATAAGATGAAAGGAGATCTGTTCCGATATCTGTGGATAAAGTAACAGAGAATTATTTAGCTTCCACTGAAATTGTTGTAAACTGTGAAAGGGAAGTTGGAGCCGAGTGATTACCATAGAATGATCAGACCAAACTGAGGAGTGAATATTAGAGGACTTCATAGATGGAATAAGGTTACGAGAAATAAACATCATATCAATACGTGAGTAAGACTTGTGCATATTGAATAAAAAGTAAAATCCTTTTTACCCACATTATCTTCTCTCCAGGAATCTATCAATGAGTGTTCTAGTACATGTTGTGATAATATACGCAAACAAACTCTAGAAACTGACTGAGCAGTCCTCTGAGAGGACATTCTATCCCAATATGTATTAATAACCACAACTGGTCAATGTCATAATGAGATTAACAAAGTCAGATGCAGACATATGCTTCTCTGCATATATATTGCTGCAGAAATAACAAAATGTGACCAAGTATACCTAAACCTGGGGAAAATCAGCCAAGAGCAAATAATTGGCAAGCCAATGTAGAGAAAAGGAAAACTAAAAACATACTAAAATCCTAAACATCAACATCAGAGAAAAGTAAACCTGTTGGTTGAAACAGGGTAAAACTTGGGTGGTTGTAGAACCATGGACCAAAATGGACATCCAATGGACACCTTGTGGGGGGGGGGATTCCCACCAGCTCAGCTATAGGCAGAGATATTGACTTTTACAGCCTTCACAGGATATGAGGTGACGCCTGTCGAGTAAATTTTTCTGCCAAATTGGAGGTGGTGGTAAATGACGCCTAGGTGGAGATGTAGATCCAGTGGCCGATGATGGATGTGGAGACACCATAGTAGCAATCTGAAGTCATGTTAACATCGCCCAACCTTCCTCAAGAGATGAGCATGAATGATGTTTTCCTTTCCAGGAAAAAAAAAGCTTAAAGGGAAAGGACCAACGATAGCAAACATTGTGAGCAATCAGTTCAGCTGTAATTGGCTTAAGTTGTCTCCTCCGTTGGATAGTAGTTGGAGAAAGATCTGTAAACAGTTGGTAGTTGAAGCCCTTGTAAGTAAGCGCATTTGTTGCTCTAGGTGCCACCATAATGGCCTCTTTAGTGGAGAAGAAATTAACCCGTGCTATAATATCTTTGGGTGGGCTTCCGCTTGCTGGCCCAGGGTCCTATGAAACCTATCCAGCTCCATTCTTTCCGATGGAATATTCGGGACCAGGAGTGAAAAGGGAGCAGGAACTTCTACATGTAGGTCCTTGATATCGTCAGGAAGTCTGCAAATCCGAATATTATTTCGGTGGCAACGATTTTCTGCGTCTTCAACTGAGGAGATTAGGTTATGGTGAGAAGTGGAAGTATCTATCAAATCATCCACCTTGTCTTAAAAAATCTTTTGATGAAGTCAAGGTTTTATTAAAAAAAAAAAAAAGTCTTACTTTTCCCCTGTAAAAATTTTTGATGTTTGATACAATTATTGATATTAACCGTTTGTACGTAAAATATTGTTGAATAAGCAATTCTATAATGAGGATGAAATAGATGAGAGGTTGAATTCAAACAATCTATTTTTTCTATGTTCAAAGAATTGCAATCAGTCACATGTTTAGAAGATTTACAAATGACTGGTAATTCAGAAACTTTCAGGGTAGGAGCTAGGACGACCAATACTGGATTTAAGCGGAAATCGACTTTCTACCCTGCTGCTATCTTAGGGACCAAGTGGTCAACCTTTTCTAAAAAAAAGTGTAGAATCTGAGCTAATCACTTTTCACAGTAACTTAGAATCTAACAGTAAAAATACACAAACAAAATGTAAACTTTAAAGAAAAACAGCCTTAAAAAAACAAAATTGACTATATAAAAGAGGCTGATAGACAATTGTCTGATAAAAATACTATATTCATTTGGATTCCAATCCCATAAAATTATACATAAAAGAGTTAGATCAACTCATTTTTGAAGCTCGAGAACAGTTATAGACAAAACAGTGGCTTCTTATTTAAAAGTAGAACATCCCAAGACTGCAATTTTTCAGCATCTTCCCAAAACTCACAAACCTACTCGCCCCCCCAAATAGGCCGCCCCATCATAGCGGGCATTGGTTCATTGGGTAAAAATCTGTGTGCCTACAAAATCTGCTTCAGCCGCTGGTATTTTGACTTCCTAGCTATTTAAAAGATAATGGTCATCTAATCTTCACTTTGAATAACTTTAAATGGAAAAGTGATTATAATTGGGCATCCATTGATGCAGTGGCTCGCTATTCCTGTACCCTCCACCATCTTGGATTACAGGTCATTAAATACCATCTCACCAGTTTTAGAACATATGATTCCAATCTCATTTCATTAATTTTACGATCTATTGAATATTTACTTACAACTTTTTTCTGTATGACAACAAATATTTTTTGCAATGTTGTGGCCAAAATGTGCCAACCTTTTTTGTAGCTTGGTGGGAGGATTGTTGTATTTTCCGAAATTCTGATTTCTCCAATCTAATACAATACTATGGGAGGTATATCGATGTACTACTGATCTGGTCGGGCACTCCTGATCAGTTCAATCGATTTATCTCTCATATGAATTGTAACACTCTAAATTTGAAATTTTTTGGATATCACCCTACATGGTGAAAATGACCTCCTTATTCAGAAAAAAAATGTTCAGCAAATACGATCCTTGATGCAAGTTCTTGTCATCCACAACATATAATATAGACAATTTTTAAGATTGAGACGCATATGCACAAAAAACACTGAAATTTGAGGACTTAAAAATTAGATTGTTTAAGAGGGGCTACAGTAGAGACAATTTGGAAACAGCAGCAGATATTGATAGAAACAGTTTATTTAAGAGATATAAAATAACAGAGAATGTCTACACAAATAATGGTAGTGATTTTAGTGCACACTCTATTGCACATATAAATAAAAGCAAAAAGAACCCTTCAGAAAATAATGTGTATTCTAACCTACAGCCCACAATTTAATAAGATTTTAAAAACATTGTGAATACAAAATTAGCTATATTAGAAACTGACCCTATACCTCCCAACTGTCCCTTTTTCGGAGGGACAGTCCCTCTTATGACAGCTCAACCCGCAGTCCCTCATTTGTACTGGAAAGTCCCTCTTTTCTCTGCACTGAACAGCCAGAAAAAGAAACAAAGTTTCTCACTTAATTGGCTTTTAGCAGAGAGCCCAGAACAACTAACAGGTGCAAATAAGATACTTTGTAACAATTTTGAGACACAAAAACACAGTTTAGATAAGGAGAAATATTTTCAAACTTTCATAACCTGCCAAATTTTGTAAAACAAACACGGTAATTAGGGGTGTGGCCACAGAAAGGGGTGTGGTCACAAAATTGCTGCGCTACGTGCGGAAAAAAAAAATTTTGCCCCTCTTTTTACTTCCAAAATGTTGGGAGGTATGCTTAAAGAAATTCTAGACAAAGGACATATATTTGTGTCAAGAAAAACTAAGACACTAAGAAACTTGTCCCCTAGTCTAATAAGGACTAACACTCCAGTTAATACCTGGCTGCATACAAAGGGGAGCTATAAATGCAGTTCAACAAAATTCATTATATGTAAATACATTTCAGTAACAACATTTTTTACCTCAACTACCACTAAATTTAATTTGTCTTCTTACTTGCAAAAAATAATATGTGGGTCAACTGAGCCGCAAGTTAAAAGATAGGATTATAGAACATATTCTTAATATTAACAACCATGAATCACATACACCCATTGCTAGGCATTTTGAGGTATGCAATAACAGGACCTCTTTCTTTTTGAAGTTTATAGGAATAGATAGTCCCCAATATAAGTGTTGGGAATATTTGTCCAGAGCTATTAAAAGTAGAAACCAAATGGATATTTTATTTAGGCACGAGACAGCCCCTTGGCCTAAATTATGATTTCAATGTCTCCGGTTATGTATAATAGTCACTCTCTCTCTTTTTTTCTTTTGTATTCCTTAAATGAGGTAATTATTGTCTTATTCAGCCTGGGGTTGTGTTAAAACATGACTATGATTGGTACATCTGGAGTTCCACCCACACATTTCCCATTGTCTCCATCTCTTTCACTGTACCCAGTGTTCAGCCTATGACTAAGTGTCCCTAGTAGACAGGAAACGCATCAAGCTTATCCTATTAATTATGGAAAATAAAATGTTAACTTTTAACATCTGGCTCCTGCTTTTCTACCTGGTGTGGTTCAGCATGTGCCTTTTTTAATTTCCTGGTGCTTGCTACCTTTGCTGAAGGTCTGGCACGTGTGCACCCAGGCCCACCGTACACAGTGGTAAGCTATCATAATGTACTCTATACGCTGGTTTTCTTTTGCAATTTAACAAAAACTGACTAAATGGAAGTTTTGGGGGGCCTGGCCACCAATTTTTAACTTAAAGTTGGCCATCAATGGCTTTTTATAACTTGCTGGGGGGGGCTGGCCACCAAATTTATTTATTTTTTGACTTTAAGGGGGTCCTGGTCACCAGTGGATTTTAATAACTTGTGGGGTCCTTGACACCAATAGTATTTTATAACTTGTGGGAGGGGGCCCAGGCCATCAATTTTTTTACTTGCAGGGGGGTACCCTGATCACCAATAGTTTTTTATAACATGTGGGGGGGGCTGGCCACCAATAGATTTTTATAGCTTAAGGGGGTTTAATGTTTTAGCTTTGATGTCTGTGCGGCCTTTTTACTGTGGGGTGGTCAAGATATGGGGTGGGGCTTGAGGGTGGGTGAGGACTAGGGGGCCCAGAAAATGTTGCCGTACAAGGCCCCCTGATTTCTGAAGACAGCCCTGCTTACAACACATGATACAAATCCATGGAATTGCATATTGAGGACCTGGAAAATCATTCTCGACATAACATATGAATCCTCAATGTCCCAGAATCATATATGGACACTCATGAAATTCTTATTCTCTAAACCCTTACCGGAATACAACCTCCTGCTCATAGATTGGGCACAGCAGTCATTATGCTGTAAACCGCTTGCAGAGGACCCCCCAAGAGATATTCTCACTTTTCTGCACAGTGCTGGGCCAAGTCAGCCAGGCGCCCTAGGCAACTCGGCCGACCATGTCGCCTCCCCACCGTTTGCGCAGATGAAGGTCGAGTATGCATGCGCTAAAGAGCCGGGCCAGCGAGTGTGCATGTGCCAAAGAACGGAATCGCGCATGCGCACACTCGTCATTCAGAGAGAACTGCTGCAGGTTAAGGACACAAGGGCCCAAACTAGGGGATAGCGTCAGAAGAGGTATATGCCTGGTGCCCCTCTGCATTTGGGCCCTAGGCACGTGCCTCTTATGCCTACCCCTAGTTCCGGCCCTGTTTCTGCATTAATTTGAGACAAAAGATGACTTGCTCTGCCAGAGACCACAGTGCAATTGAAATCGATGGATCAACAATTTAAATTGTTCAAGATCTAGCTCCAATCACCATACAAAAAAAAAACGAGATTAACATCAAGCCACTGCATCACTAAGACAAGCAGGAGTGAGATACAGATGGGACTTTCCTTTACCCTTAACAGCCCAAACATGCTAGAGAACAAAAATGCTCTATTACCAAACCTTCTGAAGGACCACTTTTATTAGCTAAACTAGGCTTACAAAATGGTGAGTTGACACAGGGACCACCAAACGAATCACATTCATCCCTCAAACCTCAATGGTTCACCACGACCAAGTCCTCTCCTAACTCCATAAGATCACCTAAATGCTGAACAACACTGACTATGGTCAGACCACTCTTATTTGGTTTCTTTTTTTTTTTTCTAACAAACTTTTTTCAGCAAATTCTTTTTTTTCTTTTTCTCTTTTCTTTTTTGAGCCTAAAGACTTCCCTATACTTACTCATGACCTAGAAACCCCATAGGGCAGGTCACCCTCGAAAGATAGGGATCCACAGCTATAGGTCCATGCAGGACCGCCATCAGAAATCGCAGGGCCCCATACGACAAAATTTCCTGGGCCCCCTGGGCTGCACCCACTGCAAGCCCCATCTACAGATCCGCCCCCCACAGGTCTGCCGCCACCACACAGTAAAAAAAACAAAAAAAATATTGGTGGCTAGGGTTCCCACATGTTAATAAAAAATAAAAGATATTGGTGGTCAGGGCCCCCCATAAAAAAACATTTGTGGCCAGGGCCCCCCCATTAAAAAACTATTGGTGGCTAGGACCGCACATGAGAAAAAAAAAATTGGTGGCCAGGGCCCCTCCCCCACATTATGAGAAAATTGGTGGCCAGGGCCCCATAAACGTCCATGCCTTCCCGAAGTCAGCAGCTCTCAGAAAGATGGGGGGGCTGGCTAATCAAGTAAGTGTGGCCTGGTCGGCCCCCCCTTGCCCTCGGGGCCCCCTACAACTCTCCCCCCTGTCCCCCCCTGATGGCTGCCCTGGGTCCATGCATCACCAAATTGTGGGCGTATGTCCGACTTTGGATGGTTACAATTTTGTGATATTTTTGTTACACTAACCCATGTTATCAGTCGTGTTAAGCTGCCGGTACTACAGGTTTTATATTGTACACAATCTACCATCAGAATTCAGAAAAGACAAAAAATGCTATTGACATAGGTATAGCAGGAGGAAACCCGACACAGGGTGCCTTATCCGCTTTGCCCTAGCTATTTCCATATACTCACAATGAGAAACTTAACAATAATCTCCAATAATGTAAAGAAACTCCTACAAAGCGATTCTCCTACAAAGCGATCCATAGCAGCCAAATATTACTGTAATCTTAAAGCAGACATCACAGCAATTCAGGAAATGCACCTTGCAGAAGGCTCTCCATTTCCATATTTCCATAAGCAACAAACCCCAAAACAACAAACAAAACAAAAAAAAAAGTATATTATACCACTTTTCAGTCCAAACGCAGGGGAGTAGCTTTCTATATTAAAACGGCTTTAGGATTTCAAGTGACAAACTGTAATGGCCTTCTTTCATTCCTTGTTCATACAGAGAGATAAATTAGCACAAGGTACGGTTATCATAATGGGTGACTTTAATATGGTTATGTCCACTACTCTAGATAAAACCTCATCAGCAACTCTTAAATCTCTTAAATCATTAGCTTTAAGCTGGCCATAGATGTAAACATTTTTAAAAGATCTTTTTGTTATCGAGAGACCTAGATTATCTTGAAACTATCGTTCAAACGTACGATTTGTCCCATCAACTTAAAAGACCATTTCAAGCGATATTGTCTAGTTGAAGTCAGGAAAAATGAGGGAAGCTGCCTGCTTGGCCCTGCAAACATACCGTATATACTCTAGTATAAGCCGACCCGAGTATAAGCTGAGGTACCTAATTTTACCTAGGAAAACTTGGAACCTGTATTGTAAGCCTATACTACACTTTTGCCTGCAGGGTCACATTTTCTTTGAGCAGAATAGTCCATGTGTGCCTTTCCCTACAACACAAATACTGTACAACTTGACCTTGCTATATATATACACACACAATCCTAACGTGATCACCGGGGAGAGGTAATTAATTTAACCCCCTCAAACAATACAATTAGTACAGCTGGGGATTCAGAGCCCCACGCCAGCCCTATTGCCATGTAAATGGTAGGAGATCAGCTGAGCGGGAGGTGTGAGCGCACATAGAGATGGTGCAGCAGTGACACCAGCACAGGGGTAAATCCCCACTAGCAGCAGTCAGGGAGGGGGCAGATGAGAGGAGCAGCCACCTTGTCCCTGTACTTGTGCCAGTGTTGTGCCTGTTGGCTGCTCTCAGATTTGCAGAATGGCCGGAGCAGCACCACGTGGGTCTGTTTGCAACTGACAAATCTCTCCCCACCCCGTGCCCTTAGTTTGCACTCTCCCCCTAGTTCGCACTTCCAGCTGCCCCTCCTGTGCTGCTGATGCTGGGGTGCACAATAGCTGGGGGATCCCCGCTCACCTACCTGCACAGCCCGCGCTCCCTGAGGTCACAATCAAGAACTGAAGATACGATCACAGAGTCTGAGCCACTTTATCTCCTGCTGCTGTGCAGGCGTGAGGGGACATTAGTGGAGGAAGAACCACAAAGCTTTTCCTGGTTCCTTCCATTGTGTAATCGGTACAAAGGCTCTTTAAGGACAGCCTGCACGTAGCGCTCTGCCAGTGACGTCAAACGCAGCTCTCCACTGATTTAAAAGTTTTTTTTAAAAAATTTCTTTCCTGGGACTCAGCGGGCCCTATAAAGGGTGCACCCCTGGTAGTTCCGCCACTGGGGGAGCTGCATAAGAAGAGCAGCTTTTTTTTAGTAATGACTCGAGTATAAGCCGAGGTAGACTTTTTCAGCACATTTTGAGTGCTGAAAAACGTGGCTTATACTCGAGTTTATACGGTATATAGATTTCACTTTGACGGATGAAAACAGATGTTGGACGAAAATTGTTAGATGCACGATTGTTTGATTCCCACTAACCTCACAATAATTGACGAATTGGTTGGATTGCACTAAAATCGGTCATTCTCCAAAGAAAAATCTCTGCGTCGATGGGGAACTGGCGCACCCTAAACCCTACTACCAGAAACTACACTTTCTTTTCAACCCACACAAAGTTTATTCCCACATTGATTACATTTACAACCCAACTTATATGCTATCACACATTAAGGATGCAACAATACATCCTATCACATGGCCCGACCACGCTGCTATAGCAATAACTTTGAAATATCAACAGAACTTAGGCCCGAGAATTAATTGGTGTTTAAATGAAGCGCTGCTAGCCATTCCAAACATTAGTAAACACATAGTTAATGAAGTAGAATGAATTAACCTTGACCTAGTTTTATTAATGAGCATCATATGGGCAGCTCATAAAGCAACTATAAGAGGCTCTTTTATAAAACTGGGATCTACACACAAAAAAATCCGCCAACAAAAAAACAACTGAATTTACTACAGAGCTTATTTGAATTGAAAATCTAAAAAAACCAAAACTCTTCCCTTACCAAAAAGCTGAAGACTATTCAATTGGTTCTTACTTGGCATTTAATGGAAGAGGCTGGTCAAGACACAAGCTCTTTATTTATAGAGACAAACCTGATACAATGCTCGCTAGGAAATTGAATAACTACTCTCAACTAACTGCAGTCCGAAACAGTCAGGGTCAGTTATCCTCCCTTCACCAAGACATTCTGCAGATATTTTATGATTTTATGATTATAGTAAATTGTACGAGGCTTCACTGGAGGGGACTGTTCATAAAATAGATCCAGAAGGGGGGGGCGCATGCGTGCGCAGTCCAAGATGGCCGTATCCTAAGACTGCTCCGCACCGACCAGCTACTTTCCGGCTTGCGTTAGCTTCATACCTGGCTTGGAGACTCTGGAATTGGCTTCCCTGGATTATTTTGGCAGTTGCCCACTTCTATGGCGAGTCAGCGGACTCGCAGAACACAGAGTACACAAAATACAGGTACACCTAAACAGACGCGGTCCGTTGCTGAGCTCCTTACCAAGTCTAAAAGAAGTGCGTCATCACCTTCGCATGTCGTAATGGATTCTCAACCGAGCATCTTTGATAACCAATCCTCGGAACAACTGACCCAGATTCACCAGACTCACTCCTCTGATGAGGTTCTCTTGGGTAAATTTAAACTTCTCCTTCAAAGTGAGTTGGAGCTAACGGCTACAAGGATCTCTACGGACCTGACGAAACAAGTCGCAGACCTGGGCCAACGGATTGCTGAGACCGAATCAAAAATGGATGACTGTATTATGGTCCTGGATTCTCACGAACAGGATATTATCACTCTGCAATCCCAACTAAAGGATATACAGGATCGGATAGAAGATTCTGACAACAGATCTAGGCGAAACAATATTCGGATTCGTGGCCTTCCAGAAAGTAATTCTGACCTGAGGGTGGCGATACTTGAACTACTACAGCCCCTGACCTACCTGTTAAGAGGCTTGAGATGGACAGAGTTCATCGGGCGCTGCGACCACGTAGACCTGATGACCCCCCTAGAGATATTATTCTCCGATTTCACTACCATCAAACCCAGGTAGCCATTCTTGCTGCGGCTAGAGCCAAGGGGTAAGCTGATTTTCCAAACATATCCCTATCAGGTCTATGCTGATTTGTCACCGACTACTCTACAATGGAGAAGGAACTTGGGCCCTCTCACGGTTATTTTACAGCAACGGAAAATTTTATACCGTTGGTTGTTTCCGTTCCGTCTGCTCTTTACCCATAATAATAGACAACACTCTATTGTCTCCCTGGAGGAAGGTCGTGATCTTTTCGTGAAGTTGGGATTTGCGGATGCTACCTTGAAGGATATTCCTAACTCCGCCAACCCTTCTTGCAAATTATCTCAGATTTGGGAAAAAGTTCGGTCACTTTTGCAGAAGTCTTCGGCCTCTTCCCTATCTGTACATAGCCTGAGATCCTCGACATGAAGTTTGCCGGCTTCTGACTGGTCTCTGTATTGTCGTTGCTGGAATATAATATTTGGAATAGGTGACCAAGGCTGACTTTTTGTACCGGGAAGGTTTTGTAACTACTCCTATTTGTTCACCAGCTGGCCTTCAGGTTCTATGTTTCCTTCTATTTAGGGGTTAGCCAAATGTATATCTATGCTTTTGAGATCTTTTATACGGTCTGTTTACCCAAGCTTGCTAGGTTTGATATGTTGTCATGCCATTTCAATAGTGCTGGTTGTTCCATGTTTCCCCCCCAGAAAGTACAGGTTCCTTATGGCCCCCCTCGAGGCTGGTTCCGAGGAGGTTCCATTGGTTTCCTTGTATACTTTTAAGAGCTGCGGATTGCAATGTACCATTATGTTTTCGATTTTTATGCTTTTGATGTTTTCTCATTTTTTTTCCTTTTTCTTTTGATTTCTACACTGCAATTTACTTGTGCGGCTGTTTTATTTGCTAGGATGATGGTTTTTTCACTTAGCCCTGTGTGGCTTGTTTATGTTTATCACCACCTGATTTTGAAACTACGGAAGCTCCTTCTCCCTTACAGCTATTATGTCCATTAAAATACTAAGTCATAATGTGCAGGGCTTTAATTCCCCGGTTAAGAGGACTAAAGCTTTTGCTCAATACTCTACTCTCCGTGCTGACATCATATGTTTACAAGAGACCCATTTCTCTCATGCTTCACATCCTAAATATTTTCATAAAAGATATCCTAAGGTTTTGTCTACTAGCCCAAATAAAACTAAGGGGGTAGCTATATGCTTTCATGCTAATCTCCCAGTAGTCATTGATAGGGTGGTTTCTGACCCGGACGGTCAATACATTATAGCTAATACGCTTATTGGTGATTTCCCTTTGACTATTGTGTCCTATTATGCTCCCAATGTACACCAGTTTGATTTTATGTTGGCACTGTTTGACCTCTGTAAGCAAAACCAGGTGGGCCAAATGGTTATTTGTGGGGATTCGAATATGGTCTGGAATCAGCGACTAGATCGGTTATCGGTTCCTGCGAAACAGGGGGTTGAGGGCCCCAATAAAGATGCCCAATGGTTTAAACATTTGTTAAGCTCCCATAGTTTTGTAGATGCTTGGAGGGAACTGAATCCTGATACCCGCCAATTCTCTCACTATTCTGCCCCTCATAAGGTATCCACCAGAATTGACTATATATTTCTCCCATCTGCCTTAGTAGCTTCACTCCGAGCCTCTAAAATAGTCAATAACTGCTGGTCTGATCACTGTCCGGTCCTGGCCACCCTATCCCACCTTTCTACGAGTCCACCGTCTCGATTCTGGAGACTTAATGATTCGCTTTTAAGCTATGCAGATATAGTTCACAAGATTAAGGGGGATCTTGATAATTATTTCAAGGAAAATCTTCCCTCGGTCTCTTCGCAGACTTTATTGTGGGAAGCCCATAACCCGTTCTGAGAGGGATCTTTATCCAGATTGGGTCCCAGCGGAAACGAACCAGACAGAAGGCCATTGATATTTTGGTTAAGGAATTGGACAGATTATCTGATATTTATATGTTTCCCTACAGAGTCCCACCTTTCTCAGCTCCAACGTACCCAAAGATCTAGATTTGCTTTTAACCACTAATGCCGAGAAAACCTTACGTTGGGCCAGACATAAACTATTCAGTTCTCTTGACAAACTGGGTAGAATGTTAGCTCGTAAACTCAATGAGAGAGATAAACCCATTTCCATCCATAGAATCCGTACCTCCCAAGGCTCATTAACTGGTAACCCTTTAAAGATGTCAGAAACATTTGCGTCTTTCTATCAGAAATTATATGCCAAACCCCCTATTACATCGGATAAAAGATTTGACAGTTTTTTTAGAGATCTTGATCTACCTAAACTTACCCCAGATCAGGCCCTTTATGTAGATGATGTTATAACACCGGAGGAGGTCTCTGCGGCCATTAAACTACTGAAATCTAATACTGCTCCTGGTCTTGATGGTCTTACGAACTTCTATTACAAAAAATTCTCTAAGGAACTGACCCCCTATTTGACCCATATGCTGAATGGCTTAAGGGACAGCAGTTCTCTTCACCCAGAATCATTGCAAGTGAAAATTTCAGCCATACCTAAACCTGAATTTGATATCTTTGATTGTAAAACTATAGGCCTATTTCGGTTTTGAATACGGATATTAAAATCTTAGGTAAAATTATAGCCACGCGCATTCACACCTTTCTCACCGATATTATCAATAAAGACCAGGTGGGGTTTGTTCCTGGGCGCCAGGCTTCTGATGCTACTAGGCGTTTGATACTTTTGATCCAGCGGGCCCAAGCAGCTGATGTTTATGATCCTCAAACTTGATATTCGTAAGGCCTTCGATTCGCTATCCTGGGACTACCTATATTATGTTCTCAGTAAATAGGGGTTTGGGTCTAAATTACTCACGTGGGTTCGGGCACTGTATAACTTTCCGTCCGCTTTGGTCAATATCTTAGGCTTTACATCTAAACCTTTTCCGATTTGTAGAGGGACTCGTCAGGGTTGCCCCTTGTCTCCTACCCTTTTTAATTTAGCAATAGAGCCTTTAGCTATTGCGATTCGTTCCAATCCCAACATCGCGGGCATTACTGTAGGTGCGGAACATCATAAAATTAGTTTATTCGCTGACGATCTAACCCTTATTATTTCTAAACCAATGACTTCACTTCCCAATTTATATAAACTTTTAGATATATTTGGTTCCATTTCGGGACTGCTGATGAATCATCAAAAAACTGAGTCCCTTAATATCAATCTTCCCCATGAGGTTGAAAAATTGCTTCAGCTTAATTTTGAATTCGCCTGGCAACCTCACTATATTTCCCTTTTGGGGATTAAATTGGCCAGGTCTTTTGACAATCTTTACAAGTATAATTATCCGCCGATGTAAAAAGGGGTAAATCTTTGGATGCCCTTTTGAAGAAATGGAGCTCTCATACTATATCCTGGGTAGGTCGTGTTAACTCTGTTAAAATGACCCTCCTCCCTAAGCTATTATACTTATTTAGGACGCTAACTATTCCGATTCCTGTCGGCAGTCTAGATAGGTTTGAATCATCTATTGTTAGGTTTGTTTGGGCTGGGAAATCCCCTAGAATTAGTAAACTAACCTTGTTTCAGCCTAAGAACAGGGGAGGGTTGGGGCTCCCTAAACTCTCCTTTTACTATAGAGCTGCCCAATTGGCACAGGTTTTAACTCTCCATTCTACAGACGATAGTCCACACTGGGTCTCTATTGAGGCCGCCTTTACACAACCAAATTCACCCACTGCTTTAATTTGGTGTTCCCCGGGGAAGACACAAGATACTTAGTAGGTGCTTTCAACACACTCTGAAACTTTGGGATACTCACCAGAAGAAACTGCATTTATGTTCTCCCTTCAGACGTGTTACTCCCATCTTTAGGGATCCACAATTTATCCGGGACTTCAGACTGCTCAATTTGTGTGGTGGACCGAACGCAATATATATACGGTTGGTCAGTTGTGTTCGCCCTCTGGTCCTCTTTCCCTGCACCAACTGATTGATAAATATTCTATCCCCTTGGGTGAAAGGTTTAGGTTACGACAAATTCTCCACTTTGTTCATTCCCAATGGTCTAGAGTTGAGCCTACGGATGTTCCATCAACCGCCTTCGAAACCTGGTGAATTCGTTCCGCAAGGCGGTTTCATATATTTATGACTTCTTTTTTGATTCCCCGCAGCCTTTGATGTTACCATATATGTTGGCATAAAGATCTTTCACGTGACCTAGATCCTAAGGATTGGGCCCGAGCATGGACTACGGCTAGGAAATCATCCAATAATGTGTCTTTGCAGGAGTCCAATTATAAAGTGCTTTTTCGCTGGTATCTCGTCCCAGCCCGTATAGCCAAATTTTCGCCTTCAGCTGACCCTGGTTGCTTCAGGGGTTGCGGTGGAATAGGTTCGATGTATCATACTTGGTGGTCTTGTTCAATGGCACGTAGGTTTTGGATCAGAGTGTTTAATATGGTTTATTCTATTTTTGACATTTCCCTACCCAGGGATCCTGCTTTAGCGTTCTTTGGGGTTAAGCCGGAGGGTTTGAACCATGCCCAATTCCGTTTGTTTACCTTTATTATGTCTGCGGCCAAAAAGACCCCAGCTCATGCTTGGAAACAGAGGTGCATCCCATTTGACCCTGTAAAAGTTAGAGTCGACTGGATTATGTCACAGGAGAAGATGACTAGCATCCTACTAGACACACATCAGAAATTTTAAGTGGTCTGGAGTCCCTGGATTGAATATAGATTTGGGCCTGGTGTTCCTAGCATCCTTTTTTCTCTATAGTAACAAGATTTTTATTTTGATGTTAGTGTAGAAATGGTTTAATTTCCTTTTTCCATTATTTTTTTATTTGATTTTATTTTCTTATTGTTTTAACGGATATTCACTATGGTGTATTTTATGGTACATTTAATTGTAGTTGTCCTACTGTTAATATCTCAATGCCAACTGTGATTTTCTGTGTTACCTTTGATATGCTCTGTATGCCTATGTGTATTAGAGATGCTTCTGAGGTAATAATGTTATGTATGACTTTTTTTGCTATTTTCAATAAAAATTTATTGCAATAAAAAAATAGATCCAGAAGCCCTTCTTTCCCCACTAAATCTCCCAAAATTGAATGAACAGGGTCTAGAATCCCTAAATGCAGAAATTATAACAAACAAGATAGAATGAACTATAAAACACATGAAAGCTAAATCAAGCCCAGGCCCTGATGGCTTCTCTTATAGCTTATTATAACAAATTTGCCACCCTACTTATACCCCACTTGACTGCAGTATATAATGAAATACTGGCAGGCCAATTCATTCCCCCAGAAATGAAGGAAGCAACAATAACATAACAATAACAACCTAATAACATTCCTCCTAACATTTTGTAAACAAAAAGATTTACAGCACGGAGCGCAGCTATTTTGTGACCATGCCCATTTTGTGACCACGTCATTAATTATCATGTCCATTTTACAAAATGTGGCAACTTATGAAAGTTTGAACAAATTTCTGTGGTTTTTATGTGTTATTACAGTTTTGCTAATGAAGGTGAACTGCCCTTTAAGATGTGAGTCTTAGGTGTATACTTATCAAAAAGTGAAGTTCCATGTCCACCCACACTCATGTTCACATCCCCTTAAGCACGTAGTGAGGGAATTTGCATAGGCGGTTGGGAACTTGCTTTGACAGTGCTTTGTGACATTCTGCATGTAAAGTTTACTGTATGTTCTTGCAACAAATACCTTGTACTTTTTATTTTTTCTGTTTATTTTTGCATATATTTTACAATAAAAGCAGATTTGAATTAAAAAAAAAAAAAAGTGAAGTTAGAGAGCGCCAAAGTCCTCTACAGTGAAATTCCGCCACTCTCCATTCATTTCTATGGGATTTTAAATGGATGAACTTTCACACATGTACTGGCAGGATATTTACAAACATCCAATTCCTTTTTCATTTTGTGTGTTTCCCCATACTAACATCCTCTTCCCCCATAAAGGTTAAATATGCTAAAATACTAAAAACATTGAATGTTCTATAATTGCATTATCCTTTGAAAACTAAGAAATAAAAGATTAAAAAAAAAAAAAAATGGATCACAAACTTTCACTTAGACCTGTATGTAGTTCCACCAGGGTCCCCACTGTGTTGATTCAATGCTGGAATTGCCATATGTTAGCATTAAGGTGGTTTTCAATTTATAAAAATGGGAGTGCTGCTGCCTTTGTGATTTTGAGAGGCAATGTATGTGATGGTGAACATATTCATTTGTGGGGCACCCCTTAAGGAAAGTTTAAAGAAAATTTGTAACAGGTGCTGGATGACTGTTGCATTTGTGCATACAAACCTATTACTTCTTTGCCACACCTGAGCAATTTTTGGACAGATTTGCTCATGTTTCAGGTCTTAACGTTAACAATTCTAAATCTAAAGCATTAAACTTTAGATTTAATTTATCATTTTATTTATCATTTATCTGCACATGATGTCAAACTTAATTTTGAGTATGCCCTTTTGGGGCCCCAGGCTTTCTGCTGTGGAAAACCAAGAAGGATGTGCGTGGCGAGAGACAAGTCAGTAGGCGAGGTACTGGCAAGAATTTCGAAGAGGCATAGTCAAAAACAGGCGAAGCGTTCAAGGCAGGTGGCAGGAATTCATAATCAAAAGTCAGACAGGAGTCAAAACCAGATAATCAATATAAATATACGCTTGAGGAACAGTAAACTGAAGCCTAGCTTGAGCACTTAAAAAATGGTGAATCAGTCTTTTATGAGGAAGTTTGGCACCAAATTTTGAATTTGGCGCTGATTAATGACGTCATGACGCCCAGAAGGTGTTTTCTGAGAAGAGGAGGCTTTCAAAAGAGACTGACTAGCTTTGGACCAGATAGTTTTGAATTCACGAACCATGGCATCTGCTCAGATTTGAAGATCTCAGGTGGAAGGGCAAAAAGATTGTAACAAAAGACAACAAAAAAAGGGAGAAACTCCCAGAGACTCATGTTGAAGATTATTATGAGCAAACTCAGCCCAAGGAAGGAGTTCAACACAATTGTCCTGATTCTGGGAAATGAAATATCGCAGCAACTGTTCCAAACTCTGATTGGTCCTCTCCCTCTGACCATTGCTATGCGGATGATATGCCGAAGAGAAGTTCAACTTAATGCCTAAATGCTTTGAGAAAGACAGAAAGACAGCCAAAATCTGGATACAAACTGCACCCCACGGTCAGACACAATAGAATGAGGCACACTATGCAAAATTCTTTGATGAATATTTGAGCCAAAACCAGCAGCAGAAGGAAGCTTCATCAGAGGAACAAAATGAGCCATTTTGGAAAATCTGTCCACTATTACCAAAGTAGTAGTCATATCAGAGGACCTAGGCAGGTCCACAAAAAAGTCCATAGCCAAATCTTGCCAGGGTTGAGTGGGATGGGGTAAAGGTTGAAGAAGGCCACAGGGTAATGAGCGAGGACTCTTTTGTTGTGCGCAGACTGTGCAGGCTGAAACAAAGGGCTTGACATCTTTAAAGGGATCCTGTCATCGGAAAACATGTTTTTTTTCAAAACGCATCAGTTAATAGTGCTACTCCAGCAGAATCCTGCACGGAAATCCATTTCTCAAAAGAGCAAACAATTTTTTTTATAATCAATTTTGAAATCTGACATGGGGCTAGACATTTTGTCAATTTCCTAGCTGCCCCTGGTCATGTGACTGCACTTTAGGAGAGAAATGCTTTCTGGCAGGCTGCTGTTTTTCCTTCTCAATGTAACTGAATGTGTCAGTGAGACATGGGTTTTTACTATTGAGTGTTTTTCTTAGATCTACCAGGCAGCGGTTATCTTGTGTTAGGGAGCGGTTATCTGGTTACCTTCCCATTGTTCTTTTGTTTGGCTGCTGGGCGGGGGGGGAGAAAGGGAAGGGGTGATATCACTCCAACTTGCAGTACAGCAGTAAAGAGTGATTGAAGTTTATCAGAGCACAAGTCACATGACTTGGGGCAGCTGGGAAATTGGCAATATGTCTAGCCCCATAAATCAGATTTCAAAATTGAATAGAAAAAAATCTGTTTGCTCTTTTGAGAAATGGATTCCAGTGCAGAATTCTGCTGGAGCAGCACTATTAACTGATTAATTTTGGAAAAAAAAAAATTCCCATGACAGTATCCCTTTAACAAGCCGAAGGCCACCACAAATACCTCGAAAGGAACTCCCGAGTCTTCCTGATGCCTGGGTGACCCGAAACCTTAGAAGAATGAGCCCATTCGAGAACATGGACCACCATTGACTGCTGTACAAATACTCTCCCAGAGGGACATTCAGAAGATTGTTCCAAGTTGGACAAACCCAAAAAGATAGAGAGGTGGGTACAACAACCAAGTCGGGAGAAATAATAGGAAATAGGTTCAGTTTACTTTCTCTCGTTGCACCATACATCTGGATAAGAGATGAAGAAATTAAACCTAGAGAATAACAAAGCCAAACAGACCTGACAAGGATTAAGTCTTCTAGTCGAGGAAATGTATTCGAGATTCTTGTGATCTGTTAAGATGGTAATAGGCTGTTCAGTTCCCTCAAGCATATGACGCCACTCCTCCAGTGCAAGCTTAACGGCCAGAAGCTCATAATTTCTCTCGGCAGAAGACAGTTTGTGAGAGAAATAGGCACAGGGATGAAGAGTCCCTTGAAATTCAGCACGCTGAGATAAGACGGCGCCAACTCCGACCTCCCTGTATAGGTTGTACCCCAAGGAAAAATCAGCCATAGTGATTATAGTTAAGGTATCAGTGTGTGATATTTAACATATAAGTGAATTAAGTTACATACTTAAGTGCATGGAATTACATATATATGTGGGGTTGTGTATGTAAGTGAACAGTGTAATAGATTTATGTGTACTTATAAAGGAAAAATATACATGAAAGTGTGTACTATAAACATATACATAAATAAGTTCACACATATAAATAATATATATATATATATATATATATATATATATATATATATATATATATATATATATATATAAATAAATGAGTTTTATATTATTTAAGAGTGGAATTATGCATTTAATCAAATCAAAGTTGTGGAAAAAAAAGTGATTGGATTGTGCATATACATGTTGCTCCTATAGAGGAGTACCAATATATATATGAATAGGTTTAGTCAGGGCTGTCCAACTGGCGGCCCGCAGGCTGCAGACCCCCTCTTCTGTGGCCCCCCAGATGCTGTGTCTGTTTACCATATGTAAGATTTTAAAGGTATCACTACAGAGATATACTGGCCCCTGTATTGTTTAAACCTCAAATTCAGACTCTAACCCCCTGTATTGTTCACACCTGTGACACCTCTATTGTTTATATCCTAAAGGCCTGTAATGTTCACACCGGAGACCCAGACAAACTGCCCACATTGTTCACCTGTTCACACCTTATTCAAAATGCTAATGGGGCACCAGCACTGTGTCACTGTATGTAGTACATATTAGAATGCTCTGTTCTGCCTTCCCTCCCTGCAGGGGCAGAACTAGGGGCAGGCAGAGTAGGCGCCCGCCTAGGGTGCAATCATGGGAGGGCACACTTTTAAGGGGAATTTCCTTTCTTTCTTTTTTAAATCCTGATTTGCTTGGCCTTTTATAGTTTTTCAACTTTATAAACCCCGTGTTCCAGAAAGAATCACTCCCCAGCTCCCTTTTGGCAGCTGCTGGCACAGGTACATATTTGTGGGCAATAGCTTGGCTGCTACTAGCACAGGTAAACAGATGATATGATGGATATTTGGCTGCTGCTGGCACAAGTACATATATGGAGGCAATAGTGTGTATATTTTGGCTGATGCTGGCACAGGTACAGATTGGGGGCAATATAAGGGATTGGCTGCTGCTGGCTCAGGTACATGGGGCAATATGGTGACTGTTGGCACAGGTACACAGATGTTTGAGGGCAATATAATGGATTTTTGGCTACTGCTGGAACAGATACAAATTGGGGAAATATGATGGATTCTAGGTACAGATTTGGAGTAAAAATATGATGGATGATTTGGCTTATGATGGCACAGGTACAGATTGGGGCCTGGGGCAATCGGGGGGATTTACTGCCATTGGCATAGGTACAAATAGAGGCAATATGATAGGTGCTGGCACAGGTACAGGGGGCTATATGACTGGTAAGGTGGGAAATGGTAATGCAGGACTGGGTGGAGGGGCAGTGATTGAAGCCCTTGTCTAGGGTGCAAAAATACCTTGGCCCGGCCCTGACTCCCTGTGTGTGCTATTCTCTGCTTGCCCAGTGCTGCTTGTGTATGCCATTCTCTGCTTGCCCAGTGCTGCTTGGGTGTGCCATTCTCTGCTTGTCCTATGCTACATTTGGAAAGTAAGCCTGTTAGGGGTTTGTTCTTGGGGTTATTAGCATTTGGAAATTGTTGTTAAGGGCCCCTAAAGTGTTTAATCATGTGTTGGGGGGGGGGGGTTGTTGTATTATCCACAGGGGAGGATGAGGCATACAGATTTAAGGGTATGTTTTTAACATGACTTCAATTTTTCACATATGAGTGATGAGCAGTGATGCCTGCAGTGAGCACCAACCATTTGTTTTTTTGGTGTGCTGCCACCGTTAATGTGGATACGATTTTAAAAGTTCTTGTGGTAATATGGGTGTGGTTTACAGTAGGTGTGGTTTAAAAGGGGGAGTGGCCAACACTGACTTCCATTATCGGCCCTCCTCAACATAGGCCAGTAAAATTTTGGCCCTCGGTACCACAGAACTTGGACAGCACTGGGTTAAGTGAATGAATTCCATATATAAGTAAATCGAACCCCATATAAAAATGAATAGAAATACATGTATATGAGATACCCTTTATCTACACATGCAAATAAGAATATTTATTAAATGGGATTATATGTGCAAGTTTAAGTAAAGTTCTCATAAGTGGAATTATACATACACATATAAGGTAAAATTAAACACACATGTCAAGACCCTGTTGCATAACATCTTTCTAAACCGTCTTATCCAGTATGGGTAAATTTACACATATTAATGCTGATGTGGCCATTAAAAAATGACCCTTAATTAAAACCAAATTTTCCCTTCCCCTACATTTTATGTGGGGAATGTATGCTCAACCTAGGGATCCGAAAAGAGGTTTGATAATTTAACAGATTACAAGCAGAATAAAACACTTAAAAGCAATTAGTCCTTGTCTTATTCACCAAACCCTTATAGGATGGGTTCCTTTATAAGCTGTTAAAAGTCTCTAGTCTCTTCACTTGGTTTTGGGTTATAAGCCCTGTGGCCATTTACCCTTTTCCATGTTATAACTCCGTTCTAACCTACCAACATTTAGATGAATATTATAGTTCCTGTAGGGCGGTGACCAGTTTTTATGTTCTTTCTCTAGGAGAGGAGGTTCTTTCCCTAGAGACTTTGGGCCTTGAAGTGTCCAATGTCCTCTTTGATGTTTGCGTCTGTCTCCTCTCCCCCTGTTGTATGAACATTAGGTCTACAGGCCAAAGATCCACTGTGAGCCATCCTGGGAGATCCATTTGAGGCAGTTGCATCTTTATGAGAATTTTTTTTGTATCCCTTGGGAATAAAATTATAGCTTGTTGCCCATCTCTGGTGGCAGTTAGAAATCCCCATCTATATTGTAGGTTCTTCTCCCTCAGGGCCTCAGTCAGTGGTCTCAATAATCTATATTTCATTAAAGTGCTTCCAGAGATATCCTCAAATAATTTTACTGTTGATTTCTCAAAAGTTATATTTTTCCTTTCTCTGGCTTTCGCTAGAATTTCTCCTTTTGATGCAAAGCTTCTTAGGCAGCATAGGATGTCCCTTGATGCATTGAGGTTTAGATTTTTGCACCCTATGTGCCCTTTCGATATATATGTCCATAGATAGACAAGTCTCTATTCAAGATGCTAATAAACAATCTAGATAGTGCTGATTTCATGTCCTCACTTTTTATAGTTTACAAAATCCCTTTTATGTTAATATTATTTATTTTCCCTCTGTTCTCTTGATCCTCTGTCTTTGCATTTCTGTAAGCATAGAGTTATGAAGGATAATAGTCATGTGCATTGATTTTTGATGAGAAATTATCTTACTTTGGCAGAATTCCAGATCCTCCATTCTGCTTGCCAGCATGGTTATGTATTTTTTTAACTCTTAATTCCTCCTTTAAAGTGGAAGTTAATTTTTGCAGCATGCCCCTTATATCCTCTTTGGAAGGCAACTTTGTAAACATGCCACAATATCCCCCATTCCTTCTGAAGACTCTTGCTGCATATCATAGTTACATAGTTACATAGTTAAATTGGGTTGAAAAAAGACAAAGTCCATCAAGTTCAACCCCTCCAAAAGAAAACCCAGCAACCATACATACACCACTCTCTACTTTTAATTAAATTCTATATACCCATATCTGTACTAACTATAGAGTTTAGTATCACAATAGCTTTTAATATTATGTCTGCCCAAAAAATCATCCAAGCCATTCTTAAAGGCATTAACTGAATCAGCCATCACAACATCACCCGGCAGTGCATTCCACAACCTCACTGTCCTGACTGTGAAGAACCCCCTACGTTGCTTCAAATGAAAGTTCTTTTCTTCTAGTCTAAAGGGGTGGCCTCTGGTACGGTGATCCACTTTATGGGTAAAAAGGTCCCCTGCCATTTGTCTATAATGTCCTCTAATGTACTTGTAAAGTGTAATCATGTCCCCTTGCAAGCGCCTTTTTTCCAGAGAAAACAACCCCAACCTTGACAGTCTACCCTCATAATTTAAGTCTTCCGCCCCTCTAACCAATTTAGTTGCACGTCTCTGCACTCTCTCCAGCTAATTTATATCCCTCTTAAGGACTGGAGTCCAAAACTGAATTGCATACTCCAGATGAGGCCTTACCAGGGACCTATAAAGAGGCATAATTATGTTTTCATCCCTTGAGTTAATGCCCTTTTTTATGCAAGACAGAACTCTATTTGCTTTAGTAGCCACAGAATGACACTGCCCAGAATTAGACAACGTGTTTTCTACAAGACCCCAAGATCCTTTTCATTTAAGGAAACTCCCAACACATTGCCATTTAGTGTATAACTTGCTTTTATATTATTTTTGCCAAAGTGCATAACCTTGCATTTATCAACATTGAACCTCATTTTCCAGTTTGCTGCCCAGTTTTCCAGTTTAGACAGATCACTTTGCAAAGTGGCAGCATCCTGCATGGAACCAATAGTTCTGCACAATTTAGTATCATCTGCAAAAATAGAAACAGTACTTTCAATGCCCACCTCCAGGTCATTAATAAACAAGTTGAAAAGCAAGGGACCTAGTACAGAGCCCTGCGGTACTCCACTAACAACACTGGTCCAATTAGAAAATGTTCCATTTACCACCACTCTTTGTAGTCTATCTTTTAGCCAGTTCTCTATCCAGGTACAAATACTATGTTCCAGGCCAACATTCCTTAATTTAACCAGTAACCTTTTGTGTGGCACTGTATCAAATGCTTTAGCAAAGTCTAAGTAAATCACATCCACTGCCATCCCAGAATCGAGGTCTCTACTTACATTCTCGTAAAAAGAAATTAAGTTAGTCTGGCAAGATCTATTACGCATAAAACCATGCTGGCACAAACTCATAGTATTATGATTTGCTATGAAGTCCAGTATCTTATCCTTTATTAACCCTTCGAAAAGCTTTCCTAATACTGACGTCAGACTAACTGGCCTATAGTTTTGAGGCTGAGAACGGGATCCTTTTTTGAATAGAGGCACCACATTAGCAATTCGCCAGTCTCTCGGCACAATGCCAGATCCCAATGAATCCTGAAAAATTAAGTAAAGAGGTTTGGCAATCACAGAGCTAAGCTCGCTAATTACCCTGGGATGAATACCATCTGGCCCTGGACCTTTGTTAATCTTAACATGTTCAAGTCTCTTTTGAATTTCTTCATGTGTGAACCATGCATCATTAGTTGTATTACTAGAATTGGGAGTGTTAAGAAGGAAACCTTCACTTACTGGTTCTTCATTTGTGTAGACAGATGAAAAATACGAGTTCAGAATCTGCGCTTTTATTTTGTTTTCATCAACCAGCTGACCCCCCTCTGATAGTAAGGGTCCCACCCCTTCCTGCTTCATTTTTTTACTATTGACATATTTAAAAAATAATTTTGGATTTTTTTTACTGCTTGCTGCAATATCCTTTTCTATAGCAATTTTAGCTTGCCTTATAGCTTCTTTGCATGATTTATTGGCCTCCTTGTACCTAATAAATGTTTCGGCTGTACCAGCTAACTTGAAAGCCTTAAAAGCACGTCTTTTCTTACCCACCTCAACACCAACGCTTCTATTGAACCAAAAAGGTTTTGCTTTGCAACGACGTTCCTTGCTTACAAGTGGAATATACTGACAAGTATATTTATTAAGCAGCATTTTAAAGACTTCCCATTTTTGTTCTGTGTTTAACCCTGTGAAAAGCATTTCCCACTTAATATGTTGCAGAGATGCCCTTATACTGTCAAAGTTTGCACGTCTGAAATTTAGTGTTTTAGTTACTCCCTTATAGAATTGCTTCTGCAACAGAATCTCAAAGGAGACCATGTTATGATCACTATTCCCTAAATGCTCACCCACCAGCGGCGATTCTGACTAAGGAGCCGCCTGAGGCGGCTCCTGCAATGCCGCCCCCCCCTCACCAACTTACGCGTCGGGAGGGGAGGCAGAAACACCATTGCGGAGAGCGCAATTGCGCTCTCTCGCAATAGTACAGCCGAATTTCCGGTTCAAAAACCAGAAATTCGGCTCTTAAAGGTGCAGGAGCGGCTTTTTGCCGCCCCTGGAATCCTTTCAGGCGCTGCCGCCTGAGGCGAGTGGCTCAGCTCGCCTCATTGGCGGCTCGCCCCTGTCACCCACACAAATGTTAGAGATGAGTTCAGTATTGTTAGTTATTACAAGGTCCAAAAGAGAGTTATTCCTAGTAGGTTCTTGAACGAGCTGGAATAAAAAGTTGTCATTCAGCATATTTACAAACCTACTAGCTTTTTCTGTCTTAGCAACCCCATTACCCCAGTCAATGTCTGGATAATTGAAGTCACCCATAGCAACAACTTGACCCAGCTGTGAAGCCGCTTGTATCTGCAAGAGTAGCTGGGCTTCATACTCGACACTTATACGAGGTGGTTTATAGCATACACCAATGATAATTCTTTTTGATACCTTTTGCCCAGTCGAAATCTCTACCCAGAGTGATTCTACACCCTCACCAGTGCCAGCTATTTTTATTTCTTTAGCGCATGGCTTTAATTCAGGCTTTACATACAAACCCACTCCTCCACCCTTTTTAATCCCTCGGTCCCTCCTAAAAAGGGTGTAACCATTTAAATTCACAATCCAGTCACATGTTTCATCCCACCAGGTCTCAGTGATACCAATTATATCATAATTTTTAGAGCATGCAATTAATTCTAGGTCTCCCATTTTACCTGACAAACTCCGTGCATTTGCCAGCATACAGCGGAGGTTACTACTTTTACTTTTGAAATGTGCATTACTTAGTGAAGAATTATACGTTAAGTTAGTATTATTCTGTTTTCCTTGTAACAGAGGGACCTCCTTAGCTGGTAAACTGTATGACCCCTCACTCCTCCCCCATGACCCCTTACTAACCCCACTGCCCCGTCTACAATAGCTTCCCCATAATGCTTTATCTCACCCACCCCCCCCTTGCCTAGTTTAAACACTCCTCCAACCTCTTAGCCATTCTTTCCCCTAGCACCGCGGACCCCCTTCCATTGAGGTGCAAACCGTCACGGCTGTATAGGTTGTACCCCAACAAAAAGTCAGCCCAGTGCTCTAGGAACCCAAACCCTTCCTTCCTGCACCAAGACTTGAGCCACGCATTAAGCTCCCTAAACTCCCGCTGTTTTCCTAAACTTGCACGTGGCACAGGCAAAATTTCAGAAAAGATGACATTGGAAGACCTTTCCTTGATCTTAGAGCCTAGATCCCTGAAATCATTCTTTAAGGTCTTCCATCTACCATTTATTTTGTCATTAGTACCGATATGCACTAAGACAGCTGGGTCGTGCCCAGCCCCACCCAATAATTTGTCTATCCGATCAACCACATGCCGAATATCAGCTGCCTCCACTGTTTGTTCCAGAGCAAACGCCATGTTGCGTTGCATCTGATCCATTTTCCCCTTTCTGAACAGCAGCACCACATTTCCTGCTCCAAAGTTACCGCTGGGCCCGGGAACAGCGGGGACACCCCCACGGAATATTGGCTCTGTGCTGGGCTGATACCGACCCCCGCTTGCACATTGCTGGCGCGTGCCCCCTCCCCTCTGCGGCCTTACCCACTTTCCTGGTCCTGGGACTTCGTGTGAAGTGACTGGCTCTACCCGCTGCGGTTTGCTCCTTGCACTACCCTGCGGCTCTCTGCCACCGCCGATGTTTCCTGGCTCCAGATACCAGGTTCCGGCTTCCCAGGTCTCCTCTCTTGTCCCGCTGTCCTCTTTTACCTGGCGGGCCCAGCTGTCTCCGCTTACACCGCGAGTACGCCAAAGTCACGTGGGTAGTCTCTTTCCCCGCTGGATATTCCGGGTCTACAGGGTCCCCAGTCGCCCACCGCCTTCTGCTTCAACGAGCTTCTTGGCTAGTTTGAGTGCGTATGTTTTTTTTTTTTTGCTCCTCTTTACTCTGATTCCTTGGCTCTTAAGCTCCTGGATAACGGAAAATCATATCATACTTACCGAGATTTTAGTTTCCTGGACTAGAACATGGCAGTGGGCACTCAAAGGGTTAATCCCCCTTGCCGTGAGGAAGGCACAGGAAACGACGACTACAAAAGGACTTTCCCCAATCATTGCGCCCATTCTATCTGACTGAGTACAATACCCCTGGGAGGGAAGCCACTGCCATGTTCCAGTCCAGGAAACAAAAATCTCGGTAAGTATGATATTATTTTCCATTTTCCTATTCCTGGAATGCCCAAAACAGGCCAAATCTTTGGAGTAAGCGTCAAACATGTAGTGCTCAGAAAAGCTACAGAATGAGGACCAGGTAGCTGCAGATTTCTTCCACAGATACCTGGGCTCAGAGTGCCCAGGATGCTGCCATCCCTCTGGTGGAGTGCGCTTTTAGTGATGGTTCAGGTGTTGCCTGTAATGAGTATGCTGTATGGATGCTCTGTTTTATCCATTTTGCGATTGTGCTTTTAGATGCTCTTTTTCCTGCACAGTTGCCTCCTATGGTTACTAGAAGGTAGTCCATCTTCCTGAAGGCCGCCACTTTTTCAAGATAAGTGTGGAGACACCTGACTACATCCAAAGTGTATAATTTTTCTTCATTCTGATTTTGTGGATCAGGATAAAAGGTAGGTAGGATCAACTCGACAATGATGAAACTTGGATGATACTTTAGGAAGAAAACCGTCAGCTGTTTTGAGAATTACTTTGTCTGAGAAAAAAGACATCTTGGAAGGTTTAATGGATAATGCATGTAGTTCACCCACACGTCTGGCAGATGTGATCACTAGGAGGAACACCGTCTTTAGGCATAAATATTTTAGTGATGCTTCTTTCAAAGGTTCGAAAGGGGCCTCCATCAATGCTCTTAAAACCAGTGATAAATCCCAAGGCGGCACTTCAGATCTGATACTTGGGTTTAATTTTTTCAACCCCTGGAAGAATCTCCTGATCAGGTGACTTGAAGCCCATTGGACCCCTGTGTGGGATGAAACTGCAGTCACTTGGCCTTTCAAGGTGGAAATGCTTAATTTGTGATCTGCTCCTGTCTGGAGGAATTCCATCAAAGTCATGTCTGAAATATTTAGTGGATCTCTCTCTCCTTACACTACTTTAGAAGGACTTCCCAAGTTTAATAGTAATAATAATAGTGGAATTGGATAGTCCCAATTGACTCAACCTGAGCCTTTTACTCTCCAGGCCACTAAGGCCCAACTGCACGGGTCTCGGTGTAGTATGGCTCCCTGGTGAAGTATTGTTGTAGAAACAGGAAGGTGAAATGGCTTCTCCTGCTTCATTTGTATTAGCAGAGGGAACCAAGGCCTTCTGGGCCACCATGGAGGGACTATGACCACACTTGCTTTGTGTGTCCTGTTCTTTCTGATGACTTTCGGGATTACTGCTACAGGAGGAAATATGTAAGCCCTGTGAGAATGCATCCCAAAACGTCGTTCCACTGTCCTTCCCCCAAGAACAGAATGTCTGAACCTTCGAGTTCCAAAATGTCACCACTAAATCTATGGAGAAAGGGCCCCATTTGTTGGCAATCAGCTCGAAGATCTCTTGATTGAGTTCCCATTCCTCCACAACTGGGAATTTTCTGCTTAGCAGATCTGCCAGAGTGTTCTGGGCCCCCAGAGTGAAACAGGCTGAGATGTCTTCCAGATACTTCTCTGCCCAGGAAAATATAGTTTGTGATTTGGTCTCCCCTTGTTTGTTGATGTAATTGACCTGTTGAAATGTTGTCAGATGTTGTAAAACTGCATTCAACTCCCTCCAATTGGAGCTTTTTATGCTGTCTTCCCAGGACCAAGTGCCTTGAAATGTCAGATCTGTCGTGGGCTCCCCAGCACAGCCTCAAGGCATCCGTAGTGACATAGTAACATAGTAAGTAAGGTTGAAAAAAGACTCATCCATCAAGTTCAACCTTATTATTTTTTTTCAATATATATCTGCCTGCCAGTTGATCCAGAGGAAGGCAAAAAAAAGCCTCACCAATTTGCCTCAGAGAGGGAAAAAATTCCTTTCTGGCTCCAAAATTGCAATCGGACTAGTCCCTGGATCAACTTGTACTATGAGCTATCTTCCATAACCCTGTATTCCCTCACTTGCTAAAAAGCCATCCAACCCCTTCTTAAAGCCATCTAATGTATCAGCCTGTACAACTGATTCAGGGAGAATTCCACATCTTCACAGCTCTCACTGTAAAAAACCCCTTCCGAATATTTAGGCGGAACCTCTTTTCTTCTAATCAGAATGGGTGACCTTGTGTCAGCTGGAAAGACCTACTGGTAAATAAAGCATTAGAGAGATTATTATATGATTCCCTTATATATTTATACATAATTATCAGATCACCCCTTAAGCGCCTCTTCTCCAGCGTGAACATCCCCAATTTGGCCAGTCTTTCCTCATAGCTAAGATTTTCCATACCTAAGATTTTCTAGATGGGGCCTTACAAGTGCTCTATACAGTGGAAGAATTACCCCCATCTCCCATGACTCTATGCCCCTTTTAATACAGCTCAAGACCTTATTTGCCCTTGATGCTGCTGACTGGCATTGCTTTCTACAGCCAAGTTTATCTTCCACAAGGACTCCAAGGTCCTTTTCCATAAAGGATTTGCCTAAAGCAGTACCATTAAGGGTATAAGTGGCGTGGCTTGGATATTTTTACATCCCAGGCATGACTTTACATTTATCAACATTGAATCTCATTTGCCACTTAGCTGCCCAGATTGCCAGTTTGTCAAGATCGTGTTGCAAGGATGCCACATCCTAGATGGAATTAATTGGTCTGGATCGTTTTGTGTCATCTGCAAACACAGATACATTACTTACAACACCCTCCCCTAAGTCATTAATGAACAAGTTAAATAAAAGTGGAACTAATACCGAGCCCTGGGGGACCCCACTAAGAACTTTATTCCAAGTAGAGTATGTACCATTAACAACCACCCTCTGTACCCGATCCTGTAGCCAGTTTCATATCCATGTGCAAACGACTTCATTAAGTCCAACAGACCGTAGTTTAGAAAGCAGTCGTTTGTGGGGCACAGTATCAAATGCTTTGGCAAAATCCAAATAGATCACATCTACTGCACCCCCCCCTACTGTCCAGCATCTTACTTACCTCATCATAAAAAGAAATCAAATTTGTCTGACATGACCTATCCTTCATAAAGCCATGCTGATTGCTGCTCATAATGCCATTCACTAGGACAACATTTTTAATGTGATCCCTTAACAAACCTTCAAATAATTTGCCCACCACAGATGTCAAGCTTACTGGCCTATAATTGCCAGGCTGAGATCGTAATCCCTTTTTAAATATTGGAATAACATCAGCTTTTCTCCAACACATAGGCACCATACCATATGACAGTGAATCTGAGAAAATCAGAAATAGGGGCTGGTCTAAAACTGAACTAAGCTCTCTTAGAACCCGGGGGTGTATGCCATCAGGCCCTGGAGCCTTGTTAACATTAATTGTTATTAAAGCTTTATGAATCATAACTCAGACTCCTCTATTGTATACACTGAAGAAAAGAACTGATTTAACACATTTGCCTTTTCTGTATCTGTTACAACCATACTGGTACCTTTATTTAATGGAACAACACTCTCAACCTGCATCTTTTTACTATTAATATGTTTAAAAAACTTTTTAGGGTTAGTTTTCACCTGCATCGCAATTAACTCTTCATTTCCTTTCTTTACCTTCCGGATTGCTGATTTACAACATTTATTACAGTGTTTATATTCATTAAATGCAGCTTCTGTCCCAACAGATTTGTAGTTTTTAAATGCCTCTCTCTTTTTTCCTATTAACTTCTTTACTTCTGTATTAAGTCACATAGGATGATTCTTAGAGCTTCTACATTTACTTCTTAAAGGACCAGTAATGACAAAAATTTTTATTTGAGAAATCCATTCTACATGTTAAAAATAATGGGCATGCCCTAATAAATTAATATAACACACCTAGCGCTTTTTTTAAAAAATAAATCAAAATACCTTTCCTCCATTACATGGAAAACGGCGAAAAGGCGACCAGTGCGCACTCCCAACGCTGTTTCTGTACACACAACCAGAAGTAGGGAAACCAGAAGTCAAAACACAGAGCAGCCGGTAACATCCAAGCAGGCAGTGGTGAGCGAACTGCTGCGCGAAGAGAGACTGAGGATTGAAACGCTGCACACACAGATAGAGAGAGGCTGAGAGGACAGAATGCTGCAGGGACTTAAACGCTGCGTGGAGAGAGAGGCTGGGACAGAAAAGCTGCCGGCAGAGAGCCTGAGGGGAGAATTGCTCAGGTAGGAAAGACTGCGGGGAGAAAAGTTTAGGGGACAGAAAAGCTGCTGGCAGAGAGGCTGAGGGGAGAAATGCTCAGCAGAGAGAAAAGTTAAGGGGACAGAAAGGCTGCCGGCAGAGGGGAGGGAAACACTGCGGGGATACAAACGCTGCAGAGTTACAAAAGCCTGAGGAGGAGGAACGGGTGCCGGGAGAGGGGAGGTAAAGGGTGCGGGGGGGGGGGAAAAGAGAGATAAATTATCTTGACAAAAATATTCTGGAGGGAGAGAGAGAGACATGCTGGAGGAGTGAACATAACTGCTGGGCAAAAGAGCAGGGAGATAATGTAACAGAATGGCTGTCAGCTGTGAGCGTGAGCAGAGAAAAGCATCCAGAAGTGACGTCAGTCCAGGAAGAGAGACACAGCAGCGCGCACGTAGGGGAGAAGAGAAGGAGAACCAGCAAGAAGATGGCGGAGACCCCTTGGACACCGTGGGACAGTGCCGGTTTGAGTTTTTTCCTATGTCTTATCCAAACAGCAGGAAAGATCAGCATATTGGAGGTAAGTAATATGTATGCATTTGTTTTTTTTTTATTTTTAGAAATTGTGTTACTGGTCCTTTAAGGGAAAAAATTGAGAACAGTAATGATTTAATATTTTAAATGACAACCATTTCTGTTCTGTGTTTTTAGCTGAAAACTTAATGCCCCAACCAATACTCTGTAGGGCAGCCCTCAAAGCACTAAAATTAGCTTTTCCAAAATTTATGGTTTTTGTTGCTCCTGTATATTTGTTTTTTGCACTAGACATTAAATGATATAACATTATGGTCACTATTACCCAGGGGTTCAATGACTTACACATTTGCTATAAGTTCTGGGTCATTCGAGATCACTAAATCAAGAATAGCATTTTTTCTGGTAGGCTCCTCAACAACCTGTGCCATAAAATTGTCATGCAACAAGTTTATGAATTTGTTCCCATTAACTGATCTGGCAGTACTGTTGCTCCAGACAATATCTGGGTAATTAAAATCTCCCAAATATAATATTCAGAGCAAGCTCACCGAATTTCTTTGTTGGCTTCTTCCACAGGTATTCTGTGTATAATACCCAATAGTTCAATGCATTCAGTAGTTGTGGAACAAATCCAGGGCAGCAACTTGTCTGCAAAGTTCTTTATTGGGAAACTGAGTTACACAACATGTTTCGGGCCCACGCCCTTTATCAAGTGTAAAAAGGAACAACCAAAAACAATCATTTATAATCTCATGTGACTACCAGCAGTGCAGTATGGGTAAAAGTTTTCCATTAACTATTTAGTGTTATACATCTTAAAGTGCATTGTGCAACTATAACTCCCATATGGCTGCACACAATTCATCATGGATAAAACTTTTTCATTAACTATTTAGTGATGTACATCTTAAAGTGCATTGTGCAATTATAACTCCCATATGGCTACACACAGTTCATCATAGATAAAACTTTTTCATTAACTATTAGTGATATACATCTTAAAGTGCATTGTACAAGATGTCACAGCTGGGAAATGAGCTTAAAGGAACAACTACCACGTTTGCATACAGCAATCATGAAATCGAACGTATCTTGGGACAAGGTGAAAACATAGCCTTAAATTTGGGGAGCTCGAATAAGAGGGAACCCATCGAGGAGCTATTGCTCCTGGAGAAAAGGATTTTAAATCTAAAACTGCACCGGTCAACTTTGGCTGAATATGTCCGCTCGAATATTATACCAAGAGGGTTGCGAGTGGTTAATAAACCAAACCTGTGCACTACTATTCCACTGATGAATACAAGGTGGCAAGAAATCAGCAATAAATGTTCTATTGACTTTATGGTACTTACAATTGAATGCCTAGATGTGGAGGTGAAAGAGTTAACAGAGGAGTCTCTGAGAGTTAAAGCTGAAGTGATTGACAAGCTGGGAGCAACGAGAGTTGATGCTGCTATGGCAGATCACGCTGACACTCTGACCAAGTTACAGACGGAGATAACAGAGAGAAAAAGGCGTAAGTTCTTACGAGACCGCAATGATTATGATAGCGGTCGTGTTTATTCCTGGAAAGAGGAGCGTAACAGGGATCGCCTAAACAGAAGAGTGGAAGCCCCGCCCCTACAAACAGGAAACTACCAAAGAAGTGTGGATGAGCCGAGGAAACTTAACTGGCAGAGAGATCCTAGGGAACGCTATGGAGGGAATCCCAGACAACCTCGTTATACATCTAAGCAGTATTACAACTCTTCAACCTTAGATTCCTCGGCATATACAAGCACTGAGGACGAGGAACCGATCCCCAGCAAAGCTGACCATTATTTTTTAGGCGCACGCCCAAAGGAAGGGCCTGGAGCAATAGGGAAGAAAAATCCACGCTACCCGATAGAGAGGGACGCCTATCCTCAGCGGTATCGAAACAACAGCAACAACCAGAGGAGGTAAATCAACTTGTTGTTAATTTATCCTCTGTTACACTTACTGAGACTGAACTTAAAGTCCTTAATAAAGGCCTAGGCTTTGTACCTAGTTATTCTATAGATCTTTTTGACTGGGAGGTGGACTTTTATAAGTTTATTCGCTCTGCTAAACTTAAAATGAATTTTTCAGGAGTAAAACCTAACACTGCTATGCCTGATTTGAAAGTGCCGGTTTTGAAAAAGAAAAGTACATTTATCCCCGATGTAACATGTGCGGCCCTCGAAATGTTTACACAGGTGGTCACTGAGGAGGTGAAAAAAGTGTGGGGTAACAATAGTGGGGTCCGCAATAATCTTAATTATGCAGAAAGGAAAGCATTAACCACCCTTAAAAACAATAAAGATATTGTAATAAAAAAGGCGGATAAGGGGGGAGCGGTGGTCATAATGGATATATCTACATATAGAACAGAGGTTATGAGGCAATTGGAGACCCCCGGGCACTATTCCCCGATTGAAAGTGATCCAACAATTAAACTTAAAACGTTAATTGATACAATGGTGTTTGATGCTTATACTGCAGGAACAATAGATAAGAGCACTAAGGAATATCTTATTACAGACTTTCCCAGAATACCAATGTTGTATATACTGCCAAAAATTCACAAAACACTAGAGAATCCACCTGGAAGACCCATAGTGTCCGGAATAGGGTCAGTACTTTAACCCCTCTCCAAACTCGTTGATCGACATCTACAAGGTTTAGTTTGTAATTTGCCTACATGCCTTAAAGATACGAATGAGCTATTGTTAAAATTGGATAAGGTTCATAATATATCCCCAGGTACTTGGCTCTGTAGTATCGACATACAGAGCCTGTTTACTTCAATACCCCAAGATGAGGGGATTAAATGTGTGGAGGATGCTCTCTTGGAAACTAATTTGTCTAACTCATATGTTTATTTCCTAATTGACTGCCTTGAAATTGTATTAAAAAAGAATTATTTCAAATTTGACGATCTTTTCTATTGGCAGAAACAAGGGACGTCGATGGGTTCAGCGGTCGCCCCATCCCTTGCAAATTTATTTGTATATGATTTGGAGAATAAATTATTTCTGAGAGAGCCATATTTACAGTACATTAAATGCTACTATAGGTATGTGGATGACATACTGATCCTTTGGGATGGACCGTTAGAGGCATTTAATAATATGGTGGATACTGCAAATGAGGCCCACAATACAGTCAAATTTACCAGTGAGTCATCCAACCAAACTATTAGTTTTTTGGATGTACAAATTAAAATAGAAAATGGTGGCCTATGTACAGATTTGTATCGGAAACCAATGGACCGAAATAACCTCCTCCACAGTAAGAGTTTCCATAACCCACGAACACTGGATGCGATCCCTAAGGGACAATTTATGAGAGCCAAGAAGATAGCATCCAGTGAAGTGGGTTATAAACATGCAGTAGCGATCTGACAGAAAGGTTTCTGCAAAGGGGATACCCCAAAGGTAAACTTAAAGCAGTGGTAGAAGAGGTGAAAGGGATGGACCGCGCTGTTTTATTACAGCCCAAACAAAAGCAGGGTGAGACGGATAGATTAACCTTCGTAAGTACATACGACAAAAGGAGTAAGAAGGTAGAAAAGATAGTGAAACAATATTGGCCACTTCTGCAAACTGATGCTATCTTTGGAAAAGTTTTTTCTAATCCCCCGCGGTTCTCGTATAAAAAGGGTAAGTCAATAAGAGACACATTATGTGCCATTTCAAGAGTGGATAATAGCAATACTGTGTTTAAAGGTACACCAAAAGTAGGCACATACCCGTGCATGAATTGCAACTGTTGCAATTCCATTATAAAAGGACCTAGTATAAATCATCCCATTACAGGTGAAGTAATTAAACTAAAGTCATACGCCACATGTAAAACCAGCCATGTAATTTATGCTCTGAAATGTCCCTGCGGAAAAATGTACGTAGGGAAGACAATAAGGTCTGTCAGTACTAGGATAAAAGAGCATAAGGGCAATATACGCAATTTTAAAAATGACACCTATACTGACACTCCTGTAGCCAGACATTTTGATACTGTAAAACATAATGTATGTCAGCTAAAGTGGATAGTGTTAGAGACAGTAGCAAAACCCAGTAGAGGAGGTGATCATAACTTTGTCCCCAGGAATTATAACTAGATTTCCAGTTGTAATGATATGGAACTCCTGCTGCATTTACGTATGGGTGAGTCCATCCAATCAGGAGTCTTTATATATATATATTGTATATTTTTGAATTGGTAACTATAATATTGCAACCTTGTTGCTAAGAAAGATAATATATACATAGAAGCCATTGATAGGAGATAGTGTAGGAAATTATTACAGAATGTCCTAGAATAGCAACATATGTTGATACAATAGAAATGCTAAATCGATACAACATAAAGATTTCAAGTGAATTGGATAGGCTAATGGCAATTTCCTTGTTTTTACAGGTCATTTACAGGTTAGGCGGACTGAGCAGTAACCTGGTTTTAAAGTTATGTTTCAGTGGGATTTCAACATGTATTATATAAATTAATGTGTGTCACTTTTAATAGCTAGATGAATTGGGTCACATTAAGTTTTTACAATATTTATTAGAGAACATATTTTGTATTTTTACATTGTGAGAGGTTTTTATAAATCTGTAAAATCTCTATTTTGCACAATGCACTTTAAGATGTATATCACTAATAGTTAATGAAAAAGTTTTATCTATGATGAACTGTGTGTAGCCATATGGGAGTTATAATTGCACAATGCACTTTAAGATGTACATCACTAAATAGTTAATGAAAAAGTTTTATCCATGATGAATTGTGTGCAGCCATATGGGAGTTATAGTTGCACAATGCACTTTAAGATGTATAACACTAAATAGTTAATGGAAAACTTTTACCCATACTGTACTGCTGGTAGTCACATGAGATTATAAATGATTGTTTTTGGTTGTTCCTTTTTACACTTGATAAAGGGCGTGGGCCCGAAACATGTTGTGTAACTCAGTTTCCCAATAAAGAACTTTGCAGACAAGTTGCTGCCCTGGATTTGTTCCACAACTACTGAATGCATTTAATTAAAATCTCCCATTATCATTACTTTACCCAAACTAGCAGCCTTTTCTATTTGCATGAGGAGCTTCGCTTCCTCCTCCTCACATACATTAGAGGGTCTATAGCCTACAATTAATTTGCTGGACTCTTTACAATTGGTGAAGAACTCCACCCATAAGACTTCTGCCCCCTCATTTTCTAACATAACCTCCTCCTTTATATAAGCTTTTAAATCCTGCCTAACAAACAGACATACCCCTCCCAGACTTGTGGCATGATAGAGACTGGGGTCTTTAGATTCTGTTCTTCCAACCACCATGCTAAGGATTGTAAGGTTGCTTCGATAAGGTTATGATCTGAGTTCGAGTGATCTCTGTCCCATTGCCTCAGGAACTAAGTTTTCCCAGGACTTGCTGGCAGGTCTTTGCCATTGTTCTGGGTTTTGCACATAACCGTCTTACTTAAAACTGGATATCTGGAATCTTCTCCCGAGGAAGCCTCAGGAGACCTTCTTTCGTGGTGATGATCGTCCCTAGAAAAGCAATTTCTTAAGTTGGGATTAGGAGAGATTTGTCCCAATTGATTACCCCCACTCCTCCAAAGTGGTTACCACCATCTAAATGTGTTTGGAGAGGATATGATCGGAGGGGGTTTTGATAAATAGATCGTCCAGATACACGAATATTTGAATTCCCTGTACTCGGAGATGAGCCAAAAGGGGCGCAAGGATCTTGGTGAATACTCTCGGTCCTGTTGCCAGACCGAAGGGAATGGCTCGATACTGAAAGTGTCTTCCTAGTATGATAAATCGGGAGAAACTGCTTGTGGAGCTCCTAAACCGCGATATGGAGGTACGCATCTAGCAAGTCTATCTATGCCATCCAATCTCCAGGGCAGATGTACATAGTGATCGTCCTGATTGATTCCATTTTGAAGGATTGGAAATGTAAGTTTTGATTGAGGCTTTTTAAGTTGAGGATGATGCAAAGCAACCAGTTGTGTTTCTCTCTCACTAACAGATGGGACCTGCGAAAAGTTCTGTTTCGGGACTTCTATAATTTCATTGTTCAGGAGGTCTGAAAGAATGGAGTGTAGGACCTTCCAGTCCTTTTCTGAGCTCTGTTTGTCTGATGATACAAATTTTCTTTTTGGGGCAGTTTCCAGTTCTAAGGCATAGCCTTTTGAGATGGTTTTGACCACCCAGGAGTCTGACATGTTGAGCCCAAACTGTCCCAAAGTTCATTAACCTCCCTCCTACTTGGGGCAGAGGGGCTCGCGTACCTTCATACTGATTTCTCTTGCTGCCCTGTAGCTTGGTCACTTTTTGCTTGGTTTTGCAACCTGGACCTCCAAGGCTGACGGGCAAAGGGCTTTCCTGGTTTGTATTGCTTGGAGTCTCGAAAGGAAGGCCTTTGGTTTCTAAAGGGCTGCCCAGCAGGTTTTCTGTCTTTTCTGTCTTCTGGAGAAATGCTGATTTGCCAGCTGACGCTTTTGAAATGATTTGATCCAGTTGTTCAACGAAAATAAATTTTCCCTTGAAAGGTAATGAGCATAAATTATGCTTGGACTGGGAGTCTGCGTGCCAGTGCTGTAGCCACAGTGCCCTCTTGGCTACCACTGCCAGTCCCATGGACTAGGGGGCCATTCTGGCCCCTTCCAGGGAAGCTTCAGATGTATAATTATTGGCTGTTTTAATGTCCGGGATCATATCCAAGATCTTTTCCTTGTCAGCTCCTTCTCTAACTGCCTTTTCCATATCTGAAATCCAAATGTTGTTGGCTCTCGCCAATGTGGTTGCCACGGCGATCTTGCAAGAATTGCCGCCTATCATGTATAGTTTTTTCAGACTGGCATCCTGCCTTATCTCCATAGCATCTTTAAGGGACACCCCTTCATATACTGGTAATGTAGTCCACCTTAGGCACAGAGATCCATTCTTCTACATGTTTATCAGCAAAAGGAAACATTTTGTTAAATCGTTTAGATTCTCCCAGCTTCTTGTCCGGAATTTCCCATTCGGCATCTATCATTTTGGAAATCACTTCATGTACCGGGAACACTTGGCTTTTCTTACTATTTGACCGGAACATTTTGTCTTGTTTCAAGTGAAAGTTATCTTCATCTAGATCCAAGGTGGTTCACATATGCATTATGAGTGGCTCAATAAATTCTATATTGAACATAGTATCTTCCAAATCTTCTATTTCTGATTAAGAATTTGGAATTTCTCCTTCTGAGTTACTAGAATATCCAAACTCCTCTGATTCTCTAGCTGATGTACCTGCACTGGCGGTGGATATACAATCTTATTTAAGAACTGCACATTACCGTTAAAATGTGTCTCTTCTACATCAATATATCACTTTTTTTAGCTTTCATATCTCTTACAATTGTATGCCTTTTTTTCTGGAATATTAAGCCCCTTGGTATTTTTATCCATCTATATTTAGTCCAAATCAGCCATAGCCCACATGTTTTGGGGTATCTCTTCCACATTATTTAAATCCAATATTTAGATAACTGGATAAACAAAAAACAATAGGTATCCTGAATCACAGAATAATCTGTCACTGTTATTATACTATTTTCAATTTATACTAAATGTTCAACAATACCTGCTTGAAAAAATTGGGGTATAGAAAAAACTAAAGTATTTTATAGACTTCAAACCAACTGGTAAAAACCTATTAGAGCCCCTCAGGGGGTGGGTTACTCTCACAACATTATCTCAGCTGTAACATATATCAACACACAGTGTTGGACTGGCCCACCAGGATACCAGGAAAACTCCCGGTGGGCCCAGGTGTCAGTGGGCCCTCATGCTGCTAAACACTTGGCCGATTTCATAGCCATTCCCTATTTCTATGAGAACAAAGAGGTTAAATAGATAGAATAATTAGATTATAGTATGCAAAGAAAAGAGAGACTAGGAGAATAGAGGTTGAGTGAAAAGAGGAAGAAAATTGTGCTGAGGGTGAGGCCCTGGTCTAAAGTTTTTTGGTGGGCCCTTGTCTAAGGTTTTTTGGTGGGCCCTTGGTGTAGAGTCCTGCAGCGGGTCGGGTACCCGCGGATTACCCGCAAAAACCTGCGGTACTCTGCGGGTTGCATTTAGAAGTTCCAGGTGCGGGTATACCCGCGGGTCGGCGGTTCTGCGGGTTTGTGGGTTGCGGGTCGGGCTGCGGGTCTTCTCAATATCGATATTCACTCCTTTCTTCTGGTCACGTCTACTTCTGATGACGTCACTTCCGGTTTACAATGACAGCACTGATCTGATTCTTGATGGTCAGCGGGTCGCGGGTCCGGGTTGCGGATAAGGTACTTGCGGGTAGGGTCGGGTAGCGGGTAAGAATGCGGGTTGGGGTTGCAGGTTTCGGGTGCGGGTCGGGTTCGGGTCCCAAAAAATGGATCCGCACAGGACTCTACCTTGGTGTGCCAGTCCGACACTGTCAACACATAACAAATTATCATATATCTATGAACTGATAAGATATGATCAAAAACTAAACCGTATTTCTGATCCACATGAGTTCACATCCACAAAAGTCTCATTTATCTATTTATTGGTTTTTAGATTTTGTCCTAAAATGGCAATTCTTCATCTTTTTTATGTTTGCCTTTAGGGGGCCGATTCACTAAATTCGAGTGAAGGATTCGAAGTAAAAAAAACTTCGAATTTCGAAGTATTTTTTGGGCTACTTCAACCATCGAATGGGCTACTTCGACCTTAGACTACGACTATCGAAGGAACTAAAAAGGAACTAAAAATCGTTCGACTATTCAACCATTCGATAGTCGAAGTACTGTCTCTTTAAAAAAAACTTCGACCCCCTAGTTCGGCAGATAAAAGCTACCGAAGTCAATGTTAGCCTATGGGGAAGGTCCCCATAGGCTTGGCTAAGTTTTTTGATCGAAGGATATTCCTTAGATCGTTGGATTAAAATCGTTCGATTCGAAGGATTTAATCGTTCGATCGAATGAATAATCCTTCGATCGAATTTTCTGCGCAAAATCCTTCGACTTCGATATTCGAATTCGAAGGATTTCAATTCCTAGTCGAATATCGAGGGTTAATTAACCCTCGATATTCGACCCTTGGTAAATCTGCCCCTAGGTGTTGAGACTTTATACCTAGAGTCTTTTTTTGTAAGTCTGGGAGTTTAGTAACCTTTAAGAAATGTTCCCATGCATTTAAATCAGGCTTCTCTAGATCCAATGATTGGCAAAACCTTTATAAATCATCTGGAGTTGTCACCATCCTTGCCATTTTTAACAACTTGTAAACTGAATAGATGCCCCCAACAAAATGGTATTGCTTTATCCTTCAATATCACAGTTAATGGTTTCAATATTCGCCGTTGTTTGAGCGTATACCAGGATACATCTTGCAGAATTGTAATTTCGCTGTCCATAAAAAGCACACTGTTATTTCCTAGCTTTCTGAAGTATCTCTTCCTTCATGATATATCTGGCTAAGCAACAAATAACATCCCGTGGTTTTCCCGTACACTTTCAATTTCTTTTTCTGTCCTCTGTTGATCTCTCTATGATCTGATTAAACAGTACTGTGACTACATCCAATAAACATTGGTTGTCTTGCAATTCAGGCAATCCCCTGATCCGCAAATTACACCATCTGCCACGGTTATCCAAATCATCTAGATGTCTTTGTATTTCCGATATTGCTATTCTGTTGTGATCAGAACATATCATGACTGAAATTGTATTTTTAATAGAATCATTGCGCATTTCTAATTCCGAAACACGTGTATATAGAGGAGAAAGATCACCCACTTCTACTCTGACTGCAGATTTAATCTGGGAGACCATCTCTCCAAAATCTCTAGAGAGTTCGGGAGGCAGTATCTGGACTTACCAACTCGTCATCCATAATGTCTTCCGTTTCAGCAGAAGTTACCAGGAGTCTCAGCATTTTTTGCGAGTCTGCACCTCTCGCTGGTTCCATCTCTAAAGAAGCTGCAGTCAGACTAACAAGCTCGGGATCCACAGAGTGTTTTTTTTTTATTTGCTTTGACACCTCTCCTGTATGTTCTTTCTGCTTGCCCCAATGATTGGCAGCCAGGTTCTATGCTGGGAGCGAAGCAGAGCTCAAAAGTTAGTGTCCACCATGTTCAGATGCTAGCCACGCCCCCTGACTGCAGTAGTATAGTGTGTAATAAAAGGGAAGCTCATGGCAGCACAAACTACAGATGTCTAACTTGATAGCAAGCCCCCTGCCTGCTTATAATCTGCCACTGTATTCCCACATTCCTACCTGTGAGCTAATTTAGCTTCCCTTCTCCTATGTTTTGCAAGAAGATGATATCAGAAAAATGGGCCATGGCTACTCATAACTAAGCCTGAATCTGGTGAGTATGATCCTCAGCATCCACTGTGTGTCAAATGCGATGAGAGGAAGCAGATCTCCACTGTGGAGTTCAGCCCTAAAATGCTCAGTGCACTGGGAAATATGCACACTACTTAGCTAATTATGTCCCTCAGATGAAAGCTATCCAGGTTCACTCCTGCTGGACAGCCACTGCTACCTGGTAAAGTACATGTGCAGTCATAGCTGTTATGTGTGCTCCTAATACGCCACATGCTTCCAGAACTGGTTGGAGGTTTTACACTCCTCAGAAGTTTGAATGAGAAGAGAATGCTATTTGGTAAGGTGCATGTGTTCTTCTGGTTTTGTAGTTTTGATATCTAAAATTTTTGTGAGCCTGAGTGCTCTTGTTACACAAGGTGCTTCCAGAACTGGTTGGGGGTTTTGCATTGCTATAGTAGTATGGCATCTTCTTCCTTTCTCATGAGTCTGCACTAACTAAGCAGACTTTTCCAGTGTGCTGAATGGAGTTTCAATTTTGACAAGCCAATGCTATCTGTTAAGGTGCATATGAGGGCACTTTGTAATTGCAATTGTGATATAATTTTTTGATTGTATTTGCTTGTGAGCCAGAGTCCTCTGTGCTGACACAGCTGGTATGTGTGCTTATTTTTACACCATGTGCTTCCAACACAGGCTAGGGGTGCATTGCCATAGCAGTATGGTATCTCCTTCATCTTATTAGGATTCTGCATGTTGCCATGCAGTTTTCTTTTTGTGCATTTCTATAGGATATATGTTAGCGATTTCATTCCTATCTGGTGGGTTTTGGTTTGAGTTCAGCTGCTTTCTAATGCATCAATGGTTGCATGTGTAAAGTTGCCTTGAGATCAGAGATTTCAAGCACAGCGCTAATTGAAGTGCTATTTCTTGAGTGGCTATGGCCCTTAATTTTACCTGCTGGCCCTGTTCTGGCCTTTTCCTGTTTGGTGTTCAGTTTCTGTATGCCACTACATTCTGGCATGGGCTGGTATGGACTCATCTTTTGTGCTAGTTTATTGCTGTGGTGATCTTACATGCTCTGGGTCTGACCTGTCTTACCAGTGGGATCGGACTTGTCCACCAGTGGTTTGCATGTGTGGTGCCTAGCTTGTGAGCTGGTTAATTACATGCAGAGTGGCTAGTTTGTGAAACACAAGTAGCATGTGTATTGGCTAGCTTGTGCACCAGTGGTTACATGTATGCTTGTTGGTTGGTATAGATTTTTCCACAATGGTTAGCAGTTTTAGCATCAAACACGTTGCATGTACCTTGTGAGGTAAGTGCATGAATGTAAATACAGAGGGTGCAAGCCACTCATAAGCATCAAGAATAGAAAGGCTAGATTTGACTTTGCTAAAAAACATCTAAAAAAGCCAGCACAGTTCTGGAAAAACATTCTTTAGACAGATGAAACCAAGATCAACCTCCACAAGAATGATGGCAAGGAAAAAGTATGGAGAAGGCTCAGAATCCAAAGCATACCACATAATCTGTAAAACATGGAGGAGGCAGTGTGATGGCTTGGGCGTGCATGGCTGCCAGTGGCACTTGGACACTAGTGTTTACTGATGATGTGACACAGGACAGTAGCAGCCGAATGAATTTGGAGGTGTTCCAAGACATACAGTCTGCTCAAATCCAGCTAAATGCAGTCAAATTAATTGGGAGGCGCTTCATAATACAGATGGACAATGAACCAAAACATACAGCCAAAGCAACCCAGGAGTTTATTAAAGTTAATTAAAAAAGTGGAATATTCTTGAATGGCCAAGAAAGTCACCTGATCCCAAATGAGCATGCATTTCACTTGTTGAAGACTAAACTTCGGACAGAAAGGCCCACAAACAAACAGCAACTGAAAGCCGCTGCAGTAAAGGCCTGGCAGAGCATTAAAAAGGAGGAAACCCAGAATCTGGTTATGTCCATGAGTTCAAGACTTCATGCTGTCATTGCCAGCAAAGGGTTTTCAACCAAGTATTAGAAATTAACATTTTATTTTCAGTTTTTTAATTTGTCTAATTACTTTTGAGCCCCTGAAACAAAGTGATTGTGTAAAAAAAAAAAAAAAAAAGCATTTAGTTCTGTCAGGAGCGCCATAATGGCGCTCCCGTCTCCGGCGTGCTGACGCCACGTGCCCGGCGCAAAATTCAAAATAAAAGGACGCCAGGGACGCCGGTTCGATACCCGATTGTAGGTTTTGTTTGGAACATTCCTGTGTGCTTGATATTTCCTATTATATGGATTCCTGGACTTTTGACCCTGCCTGAACCTTGACTTTGATATTATTCTGCCTATTATTATTCCTTCCAGTTTCTTCTCCTTCTCTGGCCTCATCAGCTGCTGAGCCCCGCATTCCTCCACCACCTCGCTATAATGGGGATCCTCAAGCCTGCAGAGGTTTTGCTACTTAATGTCTGATCCAGTTTGAGTTTCAACCCTTGCAGTATCCTGTGAACGCGCCACTGTGGTGCTCAAGTAGGCAACACCCCTTTGTGAGAAGAATTCACCTCTGACCTTTGATGCCAAGGCCTTCCTCCAACCCTTCCGTACTGTTTTTTACGCCCCTGGTCGTGTCGCTAATGCCTCTTCCCGACTTCTACAGATTCGGCAAGGGAACCACAGTGCCAGGGAGTAAGCCGTTGATTTAAGTATCTTGATAGCTGAAACAAGCTGGAACAATGAACAATACGCAGCAGTGTTCTATCAAGGATCGTCATCCAGACTCAAAGATGACAGACTCCAGGGATCATCCTGAGTTACTGGAAGACCTAATTGCTCTCTCCATCAAGGTGGATACACGGCTCAGGGAACATCAGTCCGACAGGAAGCGCAGCAAGAGACTTCAGTTAACTTTGGCTCCACACTTCCAAAGACCCCTGTTGCCCCCTCCATCCCACCAGTCTGCTGCTATTCCTCCGGAGGAACCTATGCAGGTCGGGAGGACACGTCTCTCTGAACGGCAGAAACTTCGGAGGCGCTCGGCAGGTCTGTGTCTGTACTGTGGTGGCCAAGCTCATTTTGCCAATTTCTGCCCTGTGAGGCCAAAGGGTAAACCTGGGGTGGCATTACACCAAAACCCCAAGAGAAACCTCAAGAGAACTCTCAAAGATTTCTTCTGCCTCTACAGATCCGTCTGGCCGCTAAGACGATCATCGGTTCTGCCTTCCTCGATTCTGCCTTCCTCGACTGCAGGGAATTTCATGGATGCTACCTTTGCCAAAATGGATGTTCCTCTGTATCCCTTGACTACTCCCCTGCGGGTTACATCGATTGATGAAAGAACATTACTGTCTGAGATAATCTCCATGATAAACAGTGGAGTTACCAATGCAGGTTGGGACTTTAGATAAAGAGAAATTATCGTTCCTGATAATTACCTGCCCCTCCGTTCCCGTGGTGTTGGTATTACCTTGGCTTTGTCTACACAATCCCTCTATTGATTGGGCTTCCAGTCAGATATCTCGGAGTCCTTATTGCTAAGAACATTGTTTACCTACTACTCCCCTCCACCATGTAACCATCTCGTCGACTGAACTTCAGTCCTTGCTGACAGTCTACAGGGATTTCACAAACGTCTTCTGCAAGAGGTCTTAGACTCTCCCTCCTCATCATCTTACGACTGTCCCGTTGAGCTTCTTCTCGGTACCATGCCCCCCAGAGGGAGTACCTACCCCTTGTCTCCTGCCGAGACTTCCGCGATAAAGGAGTATATCCGAGATAACCTCCAGTGTGGATTCATTAGACCCTCCTCTTCTCCTGCCGGGGTGGGATTCTTCTGAGTGGAAAAGAAGGATGTTGTGTTGTGTCCCTGTATTGACGACAGGGGCCTCAATAAGATCATGGTGAAGAACCAAAAATGGCCTCTCCCCACAAGTACCAAGGCCATCCAAAGATTTGTCCATTTCGCTATTACCGACAATTTATCAAGGGTTCTCCTCCTGTATTGCTCCTGTCTTGGCTCTCATCCGGAAGGGAGGAAAACCTAATGCCTGGCCCACTCATGCTCTGGAAGCCTTCCAGTCCTTGAAAGATTTGTTTGCTTCGGCTCCTGTCCTTCGACATCCTGACCTTTTGCAACTCTTCTTCGTTGAAGTAGATTCTTCCGACATCGGGCTGGGGCCATGCTCTCTCAGAGACAAGTCAAGTCAGCGATGGGAAACGTAACCCTTGTGCTTATTTCACTAAAAAATGCTCTCCTGCAGAGCAAAATTACGACATGGGGAATTGTGAGCTTCCGACAGTGAAACCTGCATTTAAAGGGATACTGTCATGGGAAAAAAATTTTTTCACAATTAATCAGTTAATAGTGCTGCTCCAGCAGAATTCTGCACTGAAATCCATTTCTCAAAAGAGCAAACATCTTTTTATATTCAATTTTGAAATCTGACATGGGGCTAGACATATTGTCAATTTCCCAGCTGCCCCAAGTCATGTGACTTGTGCTCTGATAAACTTCAATCACTCTTTACTGCTGTACTGCAAGTTAGAGTGATATCACCCCCCTCCCTTTTTCCCCCCAGCAGCCAAACAAAAGAACAATGGGAAGGTAACCAGATAGGAGCTCCCTAACACAAGAGTACAGCTGCCTGGTAGATTTAAGAACAGCACTCAATAGTAAAAACCCATGTCTCACTGAGACACAGTTACACTGAGAAGGAAAAACAGCAGCGTGCCAGAAAGCATTTCTCTCCTAAAGTGCAGGCACAAGTCACATGACTGGGGGCAGCTGGGAAATTGACAAAATGTCTAGCCCCATGTCAGATTTCAAAATTGAATATAAAAAAAATCTGTTTGCTCTTTTGAGAAATGGATTTCAGTGCAGAATTCTGCTAGAGTAGCACTAGTAACTGATGCGTTTTGAAAAAAACATGTTTTCCGATGACAGGATCCCTTTAAGGAGTGGCGACATTTCCTGGAGGGAGCCCCTCATCCTGTGACCATTTAAACCGATCACAAAAACTTAAGACTCTCAAGAGATTGAATCCCAGTCAGGCACTCTTCTTCACTCGATTTAATTCTGTCCCTACCCAGGCCCAGGCTCCAGAACCGTAAGACGAGCCCCTATCATGAAGGATTCTCCCTGAAGGGCGAATCAGTGAAGATCATGAGCCAAATGTTCCTCCCACGAAGATCATTGCTTTCCTATTTCCCCAACTGGCCAGCCAGACCCTTTCTGTCCAGTCATCTACTCTGGCTGATACCCCATTGGTATGGTTTACGTGCCACCTGAATTCCACATACCAATCCTTCAGCAAAGCCATTGTTCCAAGCAAGCTGGACATCCAGGTACTCAAAAGACATTTGAGCTTGTCAGTCGACTCCTCTGGTGGCCTTCCTTACGGAAGGATGTGAAAGACATTGTGGCGGCCTGTAGCATCCTTGCCTCGTCTAAGTCCAGCCACTCTCGCCCTAGCGGGCTATTACAACCTCTGCCAATTCCTTCTCGTCCTTGGACTCATTTGGCTATGGACTTTATTGTCGAATTACCACCTACCAAGGGGGACACCGTGATATGTGTGATTATTGACTGCTTCCGCAAGATAGCTCACTTTATCCCTCTTCGCAAACTTCCCTCTGCCATTGAACTCTTCTCAGTTGTTCATTCAATTCATCTTCCGACGCCATGGCTTTTCAGAGCAGATTGTATCTGACAGAGGTTCCCAGTTCGTGTCCAGGTTTTGGCACTCTTTATGTAAAAACCTGGGTATTGCTCTTCAATTCTCCTCTGCCCTTTCACCCTCAATCCAATGGGGGCAGCTGAGAGAGCAAACCAAGTGATTGAACAATTCCTGAGAAGTCATGTTTCCTTCTGCCAGGACAATTGGGCCGATCTACTTCGATGGGCGGAATTCGCTCACAACAATGCTTGCCATGCCTCCACTGGAAGATCGTCCTTCTGACCGTGTATGGACAACATCCTCAAGCTTTTCCTCAGGATTTACTCTTGTCTGATGTTCCAGCAGACGATGATCATGCAGCCCACATGTCGGACATTTGGTCAGCTACCAAATCCAACTTAGAGAAAAAAAGTTCCTTGTCCCACAAAAAGTATGCTGATCAGGGATGGAAGTCTTCTCCCTTAAATAAAGTTGGGGACAAAGTTTGGCTCTACCAGGAACATTCATCAAGATTCCTTCCCTCAAACTGGGTCCAAAATTTGTTGGTCCATTCAGATTGTTAATCCCGTGGCTGTCCGACTTCAGCTTCCCCCTGAGATGCGAATTCCTAATGTGTTCCATGTGTGTCTTTGGTAAAACCAGCCATCGCTAATTGCTTCTCTGCAGAACAATCGCCTCCATCGGTTATCTCCGTGGACGGTCAACAGGAATATGAGGTAGAGAAGATTTCTGATTCAAGAATATCTAGATCGTCTCTACAGTTCCTGATCCAATGGAAGGGTTTCGGTCCCGAAGAATGCTATTGGATAAAACTGGCTGATGTTCACACGTCCAGTCTGGTACAGGAATTCTACAAACAGTTTCCAAAGAAACCACGAGATGGTGGTCAAGTGGCCCCCCCTATGGGAAGGAGTACTGTCAGGAGCGCCAAAAAACATTATTGGGACTTGCAGGGCTAAGCAATCCCATTGTAGACAGGAAGAAAAACGTTTTTAGCAGTTTGGAGGGGATGTTGTGGGCAAGTGAGACACCAGATACACTGGTGAAAGATTTTAAAGAAAGGGCATTGTTCTGAGCCATACAAATTTTGTAGGTGGTGGCTATATGTTTCAAGTGATAGTTTGGTTGGGTTTTTGGAACAGACACATTAAAACATTATGTTTTAAGCTACCACTTATGTTATATTTGGCAGCACTCACCTGAACGGACTTACTAAGGATAAGGTGGTAAAGCTGGCCATAGATGTAAAGATTTTAAAAATACCCAATCATTATCGTGAGTCCACGATTATCTCGAAATGGTTGTTTAAATGTAGGATGTGTCCATCAACTAAAAATACCATTTCAGGCGATATTGCCAGCAAAACTGAAGAGTAGCTGCCTGCTTGGCCCTGCAAACATAGATAGATTGTACTGGGTCCGATAAATATTATTAAAGCTGGGCGATCAATTTTCTGACAGATGTTGGACGAAAAATCGTAAGATGTACGATCATTCGAATCCCACTATCCGCACAATAATTTGACGGATTGGTCGGACTGCACTGAAATTGGTCGTTCACCAAAGAAGAATCTTTGTGTCTACATTTGAACTAAAAACCCTCCAAGAGGACTTAATAGAGATGCTGATTAACTGCAGCCCAATGCTTTGGCCACTGTACTTAGTGTATTTATTATCCCTTTTGTATTGATCTTATCCTTGGCAACAGTATTATAGGTTTTTTTGTTGTTTTTTTTTACTTTTACAGGCCATTCATGCTCTGTGGAAATTGTATTGATTCGTCCATTTAACTATTAACTATTGTATCTCTACAATCTATTAACCTCTAGATGGCAGTGGGAAGTAGAATAGGGCCCTGAAAAAATGTATAGGCTCTTCACACACTCTCTCTCTCTCTATGCTACTAGACAGTATAAGAAGAGCAAAAGTTTAAGCCTCTGAGCAAGTGTACCAAGGACATGAAATATGCATTAGGCTGCTTACCAATATTTAAGTACTTTATGTTTTTATTTGATTGCTTGGAAAATTTGGACTACCAAGGCATCCATAGACGGAGCGTGCTGCATACTGACCAGGAACCTAGAGTGTCTGCCTGTACAGAGCAGTGCATCAAGAAAATTCAGATGAGGTGAACAGTCTATTTTGTAACTATGTACCTGAAGTCTTTGGATCTTGTGAGTAGTTACAAGCAGGAGTATAGGCCTATGTGTATTAATTTAATGTGTATTAATTAAAGGAAAACTGCATTGAGGCCATATATGGGCTTTCCCAGACACAATTTAATCTGGTATACAAATGTGCGAACTATATTTTTTATTGGTCTTTTACTAAGGGAAGTTACCGCTCTCTCGGTGTACACTCACTCGTTTTACCAATTGTTTTTGTCTTTATTTAGCTGCATTCGTTTGAGACAGGGAGTAGTTATACTTACATTGAAAGAAGTGCCACTATTTTTTATCTTGTCTGTATTTATTATGTTGACTTGCATTTCAATTAGAGAGAGAGAGATGCTCACTTCAACTGATCTGTCTGCAATAGTATCTAGCATATAGGGTCACCAAATTGAAAATAGTCCTTTCAATTCAGCTACGGCAAGATCAACACATTTACTGCCATAAGGAAGTACCTGCAACTCAAATTTAAAAATGTTTTTATACTCTAAAAGGCAAAGCTTTTTGGGTTTTCAGGAAATTTCTAAAATCCTAAAATTTCACAAAATCTTATCAGATCTTCAATTTTTACAGTTTCTTTTCTCTCACAAATCCTTATGTATCAAAAACAAACATGAATGCCCAATGTACATACGATATGGCAAGCAGAGGCCCAAAAATGTAAATAATGCATACAAAATTCTCATGGTTAACATATTTGGCTGCTGCAGAATAAAAACATGCATTTTATGTTTCATAAGAGTCCCCACGAGTATACAGACCCCTGAAAATCATTTTATTTATAAAGTTCCCCCAAATTCAAAATAGGAAGTTCCTTTCTGCTGTAAAGGCAGCAGTTTCTCCAAGTGACCTAAAACACTGCAATTTGCAACATTTATCAGGCACAGTTTCTTACATACAAAGATAAATATGAATGAATAATATAATAATATGAAAGCCAGGGGTCTACTGAACATTTATAATATCTATGAATTTACCAAAGTATGTTGGGACTCAAAATGAAAATAGGGCACATGAATTTCCTTGGCTGTCAATTGAGATTCTGTAAACAGAGAACACTACCTTTGTATTATGCGTCATAAAAAATGCCTGCATATCAGGTGTTTTAAGACCCACTAACTGTACGAAAATAGATAAAACCATATAATTTTTCTACTTCAAACTACAAAGCTATGGTAAGAAAACACAATGAACAACAATGCATGGACAATACTTCAGTAAAATCACAAAGTTCCTATGCAATTATGCAAATCAATGCAATAACACAATAATTGATCTAATAGTGTCACTAGTGGTCACAATACCTGATCCAATAGCCACACTGTAAGGGGTGGTGGCACACAATGCTACTTGAGGAGATTAATTGCAAGGACGACAAATCACCTCTTCTTCTGGTGACTAATCTCCCAAAATGCCTTCCCGCTAGCTAGAATGTGAATTGCCGGAGGGATGACACTCGGATTGCTTCGGCTTTCCGAAGTCGTGCAAAGTTACCTCACGAGAAAGTGTGCGACTAATCTCCCTAAGTAGCTCTGTGTGTACCACCACCCTAAAAAGGGAGTTTTTAAGGGAAAAAGGACACAATGATAAAGATTTGTTTTTGTTTAAAAATGTGTGTTTTGTACATGGAAATTTCAGGATGTGATGACAGATTGGCCATTCAAAAAGCAAATGTCAGACAGGCCCACCTTGAAATCTAGGAATATCCTGATAATAGTCTAGGTCAACCTTCCTCTGTTTAGCAGTTATTTCATGCATAGGTTTACAAACCAAAACCCAGCATCCAAGGAAAAACTGATTTGCTCAATTTGCAATATATGTAATGTGGGCCAATATTTATGACAAATATCCATGTACTATGGTAATATTGGTCAGCTGGACTAGCCTTGTTTTACAATCTTAAATGCCAATGCACCATATCTGCCAGTGTATGGTAAATTTGACAGATTAGAAAGTTGAGCCACAGCTACTCTTCACTTATGCTGTTCTAATCATTCCAAATGTCTAACTGCATAATCATCAAACAACAGAAAAAATTGCCCAAGCCACTTATGGCAAGTTTTTGAGCATTTGGCCCAGCTACAGTTTCGATATGTATTTATATAGCTTTAAATAAGACTTAAAATAATGCCTACTTCTCACAGTTCTTTAAGGGGCTGTAATGCCCAGCCTGCTGCCCTTAAATGCTGGTAATACAACTCCAGTGGGTGAAAGATCTTGTGCAGTCACTCATCCCACTATATACAGACGAGGAATGAAAAAATCTTGGGGCTGCACAGCATACGTACCATGGGGCACTCCCAAAAGCATTGCTGTATAGGAGTAGGGTAGCAGTGTAATGCATCATGGTTCTGTGCTAGATGTGTGGTACCCTACTCTGAATCAAGATTTTACCCAAACCCATAACACTTGCACCCATCTGTGATTCGCTCTTCCAGATTATAATTTATACCCTACCCATATTCTGAGACCATAATTTGTTTTTTTGAGTTTTTACTTCTATTCACTTGTCCTTCTACAGACACAGTTTAAGATGAAATCATTGTTACCTGAGCCTTTGCAACAACGGCTGTATAGACAATGATAATGGTTCAAGCATAATATACTAATTTAGCATCGGAATATGAGTCTGGCCTAAGGTGCACCAGTCAGACATTACACCACTGACTTCTGTTTTAGCTATCACACATTTTATGGTTACAGCATAATACATGTCCAGGGAAGTCAAGTCAACAGATCACATAAAAAGTCCTCTGCTTTAATCCAATTTCTAATTTTCGGCCTCACCTTGTATACTCCAGGTACTGTACACAAATCCAGCAACGATTAAAAGGAAAGCCGGAGGATACCACATCCCAGTCATCTCCTCTTTACGGCCTCTGTACTAAGCAATAGCGGTTTGCAAATTGTAACTCCTTGTGAGTGTCTTTGCTTGTCCGTGTCTTTGCCGGTCCACCTTGCTTTTAGTTCTATCGGGGAATTTAATCACGCCTAGATAATACTCGGTCAAAGCTTCAGCATGTACACAAGCCTAATAAAAATGGCGAATTTAGCCATAGATTATGGCTCAGCTTCTATCATCACCAGTACGGGGTCCATTTTAGGACATCTATCTGAAAAGTGAGTGCTGCTCTCCCGCCCCCTGTAAAATCTCCGTATTCTAAGAAATCCTCGTCGAAACCTTCCCCACTGCTGATAAAAGTTACACGATCGCCTCTTATTTTCTGCCGACAGGTCCCACCTGCCACGTTAATCCTCCTCCATTCGATGCCAATTATACTATCTCGTCTTTTTCCTGACAGGTCCCGGCATTCATATTCGTCCACCTCCCTGTGATGTCATCCTTCATCCCTCCTCAAGGCAACATCGTCCCTGGCCCCTCCTTTGAGCGATGTCATACCTCGATCTTCCACCATTATTCTTATGGGTTACAAAATGATTGCTCCGTCCTCTCTCTGCTCCATTCTCTCATCTCACAGACCTTCCCCCTTGTAACGTGAACCTCGAGGTTCTCCAAATTCGCTTTTCTAAACATAAGCTCTTGTTAATAAACTCTTATTTATTATTCTTCCACATTCTATCGCACCTATATCCTCAGTCATGCTATATTATTTTAGCGTTATGTAATTCACCGTTTTCTGCTTCAAATACATTTTAACTTTGTCGGATCGTGGATGTAACACCACCTGCACACCATATCATCCACACTCTAAATGCATTTAAATAAACACATTTAATAGAACAATCCCTATACAAAATGTAATGATCATACTGTGCAGCTAGCAAACAGTTCTATTTGCGATTTATAAGGATACTGTCATGTTTTATTAGAAAAACAAGCAAACGTATGATTATTACATTTTTTATATGGATTTTTGATCACATTTATTTGAATGCGTTTTTTAAATGTGATATTATGGCCAATTTAAAATATATTTCAATCAGGGAATAAGTTATTACATATAGCGGAAATGATCCCAGGGTTGAATATATAAAGCTGATATAACTGAAGCTACAAAGTTTAGGGTAAAATGGAAATTGATGGAGGACAATTGATTCTGCAGCCCTTAGGAACAATGGAGAAATGCTGAGGCATGCCCATGGATGATGTTGCCAGGAGGAAGACCCAGTGATGACAATGAAGGGAGGAAAGAGGTGGACGAAGCTGGGGCCTGTAAGGAAAAAGTAAGAGTAGATGCATAACTGAAATGGGAGGCAGGAGGGAAGAGGATGACTGGGACAGGTAGGACCTGCCAGTACTTAGTTAGAGGAGACTAAGTAACTGTTAACCAGCAGTGGGGGATGTGCAATCAAAAGGGGTAGAGGGCAGATCACAGTTGAATTCTGTCTAAATATTTTCTAAAATGCACAGCTCAATAAAAAAGCCTGCCCCCTACAATGGTCCATCTCCATCTCTCCCCACTTTTTTTCTTTTTTTTTAAAAAAAACTACTGATTTTATTTGCGGGCTAAAAATATGTCAATATACTGTTTACAAGTAAATTACGATAATAAATCTTGTGCTGTTAGGATTATGACAATAGAAATACCAGTATTGCTGGTAGGTTTGTTGTCTTGTCCTCAAGCTAGTATTGCTAGCTTTTCTGGAAAAAAACACAAGCCTTCAAATATATTGTGAGGGTAGATTATAGAATCAGATTAGTATGTTATTAATTCTTTCTGAGACATAATTTAAGACCCAATGCTGTTTAACTGTAGGAGACCAGTAACTATTGAACTGATTAGACCTCTATCAAATTTTGCATCTCTTATTACAAAACTGCCATCCTTTTCTAATGGCTTTATTTTAGTAAAAAGTTCATTTTGCATTTTTGGTGTAACATAGTAGGTTAGGTTGAAAAAAGACACATTGATAAAGTTCAACCTCTTAATGGGTTGGTTCACCTTTAAGTTAACTTTTACAATGTTATAGAATAACTAATTCTAAGCAAATTTTCAATTGGTCTTCATTTTTTCTTTATTATAGTTTTTTTTTAATTATTTGCCTTCTTCTGTCTCTTTCTAGCTTTCAAATGGGGATCACTGACCCCATCTAAAAAACAAATGGTCTGTAAGACTACACATTTATTGTTATTGGTACATTTGACGACACATCTTTTATTCAGGCCAAGCCTATTCATATTCCAGTCTTTTATTCAAATCAATGCATGGTTGCTAGGTAATTTGGACCCTAGCAACCAGAAGACGGAGATTGCAAACTGTATAGCTGCTTAATAAAAAGCTAAATAACTCAAAAACCACAAATAATAAAAAAAAATTAACACAATTTCGAATTGTCTCAGAATGTCCCTCTCTACATCATATTAAATGTTAGTTTCAAGGTGTACAACCCCTTTAACTCTATATATAACCTGCCTAACTGCTAGTTGATCCAGAGGAAGGCAAAAAAAAAACAAAAAACATTTGAAGCCTCTCCAATTTGCCTCAGAGGGGGAAAAAATTCCTTCCTGACTCCAAGATGGCAATCGGACCATTCCCTGGGATCAATCAACTTGTACTATTTTTCATAACCCAATATTCCTTTACTTGCTAAAAAGCTGTCCAACCCCTTTTTAAAGCTAATGTACGACAGATTCAGGTTCAGATACCAGATGAAAGCGAGTCTGAGAAAATCATAAATAGAGGCGGTCTAAAAATGAACTAAGCTCTCACCCAAGGGTGTATTCAATGCGTTTGGCAATTATTTTTTTTTGCCATATCATAAAATTTCAGCAAAGCAAAACAGGTAAGATTTGACCATACAAAAGGGGGGTTGTAGGAGCACCCGCATTGCTAAGTAGAAATGTATATAAGTATAAGGGAAGTGCTACTGACATAACCAAATGGGTAAGTGCACGAGTGTTATGGAAATAAAGGAAATTTGAACACTTGAAAACCTGGCGTGCTGGTCCATTTTGAAGGACATACATTACTTTGACCAAAGCACCCACAGAGAAAAGTAAAGGAAAGAGTGCAGGTACTATCTGGACATTTATATATATATATATATATATATATATATATATATATATATATATATATATATATATATCCCTGTTTTGTTTAAAGGGTAAGGCACAAAATGTCTATGTCTTAAATATATTGATAATGGGTTGAGTGCAGAGGACTCTTGTATTTGTGTATATATATGTATTTTGTGGTCACAGCCTCATTGCACCCGGCCTAATGGTTTTTATAATTAGTGGTGAGCACAACTTTCCCTTGTTTGTTATAGTTATACAGGAGCAGTGACCAGCTCCATGTTGTAGCTCCCACCCTTCCCAGCTATAGTCAGGTGATCCCACTGGTGTCTAATAAAAGGGCAGCCAAGTTTGGGAGATTTACTTTGAAAGCAGCTAGTAAGTTGCAGGTAAAACTTAAACTGGCCAAAGATGTTGAGATTTTTAAAAGATCAGATCCTGATCGTGAGACCACGATCTTCTCAGAACGATCCTACGATCCTACGAATTTACCATCAACTAAAAAGACCAATTTGCCAGGAAAACAAAGGGGAGCTGCCTGCTTGGCCCTGCAAATATAGATAGATTGCACTGGGGCCGATAAAGATTTTTTGCCCTGTCCGATCAATTTCCCGACAGATGTCGGCCGAAAAATCATAAGATGTACGATCGTTCGAATACCACTAACCGCACGATAATTTCAAAGGATTGGTCGGGCTTCCCTAAAATCAGTCGTTCGGCAAGAAGAATCGTCGCTGGAGCTTAAGTCCCTTTGTAGAATGCATAATGAAGCAATAGAATTCTTAATGAATTAGATGAAAATTCAGCATAGGACTTGCCAGATATGGGATGACTTTGACGTAGTTGGCCAGCTTAAATATATTGCAATATACAGTGGCGTAACTAGATATTACTGGGCCCCACAGCTAATTATTTTTCAGGCCCCCAAAATATTTAAAGGTTGACTTGTTTCTCCAATATTTATTGAAATTGTATATGAATTAGGGCCTCGTGGGGCCCCTATACCTCCTGGGCCCCCCTGCAGCCGCAGGGTCTGCTTCCTCTATAGTTACACCCCTGGCAATATATGGAAAACAATCCCTGGCATTTTTTTAGTAGCAGTATGCACAAAATGTCTATGTCTTAAATATATTGATAATGGGTTGAGTGCAGAGGACTCTTGTATTTGTGTGTATATATCTATATACAGTATATCTATATATATATATATCTTAAATTGCTAAAAGAGTGTATTATGGTTTAAGGGGACCTGTCACACTAAGAAAGAATTCCAAATTATTATCTATTGTGTTTGTGAAGCAAAATAAACTTTTCTTACATTATATAAATTATTTAAATCTTTGTTGCCACCAGCCTTGGAATTCACAACCAAAGCAAGCAGGCAGCAGCCATTTTGTGTGTTATTGAGATACGCTTTGTAACACCTTTAAAACCTTGTTTATGTGCCAGAATGTGAGACTTGATGCCCAAGCCCACTAACTACACAATTATAGACTATGAGCAGGGCAGTGACATGTAAAGAATACAAAAAGGATAGTGAAAGTAATTGCCTGCCGCGCCTCTATGCCTAAGGCATAGAGGAGGGTCAGGCAATATATGATTGACAGCTAAAATATTTAAATACATTTATAACAGGTATGGATGTTTTTGTTTTTTTAAAACATGTTTTTATTTGGGTTTATCACATAATAAATTATATTTCGGTGGTACATTTCCGTTTTTTTTAATAGATCTTTAAAACAGTTGTTACAAGTACAACAATATATATCTATACATTAAAGGAATGGTACAGTGTAAAAATAAAAACTGTGTAAATAGATAGGCTGTGCAAAATAAAAAATGTTTCTAATATACTGTAGTTAGTTAGCCAAAAATGTAATGTATAAAGGCTGGAGTGATTTGATGTATAACATGTCAGTCAGAACACTACTTCCTGCTTTTCAGCTCTCTTGGTTTACACTGACTGGTTACCCTGGCTACCAGGCAGTAACCAATCAGAGACTTGAAGGGGTGCCCAATGGTCATTTCTGTTGCTTTTGAATCTGAGCTGAATGCTGAGGATCAATTACAAACTCACTGAACAGAAATGTACCATATGGCCCACCTTCAAGTCGCTGACTAGCTCAGGAAGTTGGATTCTGGCTGTTTTATTAGACATCTGTTCACTCCAGCCTTTATATAATACATATTTGGCTAACTAACTATATTAGAAACATTTTTTATTTTGCACAGTCTAACTATTTACACAGTTTTTATTTTCACACTGAACTGTTCCTTTAAACATTCAGCTCGTCAGGTGTTAACCTTATAGAGAATTTTGTGAATATGTTGCCAATATTCTGTTGATTTGATGACTCCTGGGAGGTGCATGTTGCAGTCATACATTTTCCGATAATGATTCTATGTCATACCATGTCGTTTGTCTGAATGTGTAGACTGTTAGGGGCAAATTTAATTAAGGTCGAATATCGAGGGTTAATTAACCCTCAATATTCGACTGTCGAAGTTAAATCCTATTCGTTCTAATAGCGCTAAATCCTTCGACTTCGATATTCGAAGTCCATGTGAAATAAGTGATGTAGCTTTTGTTTGACTAATGATATAGTTGGAGGTTCAGGAGTTAGTCATTGTTGTAATATTGTTTTCTGGGCTGCTGCCGCTAGTCTTCCAATAAAGTCTTTTTCTGACTTCGTTAGTTGGAGGAATGTTTAGTATTGCTAAATGCCCATTGTAGTTGCAGTTCGAAAGATTTCCCCATATGTGAGAGGACGTGTTTTAGCTCGGCTCCGATCCTGGGGTGCAATAATCCTGCAAAACCACTGATCTAACCACGCGAACATCCGCACCCCTACAGCGAGATCCCACCGCAGAGATACCTCATGGAACAAAATAGGGCACAAAAGCAGGCCTCTGAGGCAGCTTCCCATTTGGAAAGATATGCCCAGGAGGATAAGGCAATCCAAGATGGCGCCGGGTCCTCTAATCATGAGGAGGATGACACGGATCAGACACAGGAGCAAGAACTGCAACCGACCCTCCTAGATGTTATTACGGAGATCAAGGCCACAAAAGAGGTCTGCACAACCCTGATCAACGCAAAGACGGACGAGATCAGACTGTATCTGTCCATTATAAAACAAGACCTCCAAAAGGTGTGTGAACGCACAACCGCGGCAGAGCAAAGAATCAGTGACCTCGAGGACATCTGTGCACTGCTTCCTCAGGCCCTTATGAACTTGCACAAAGACGTCGATACCTGCATACAAAAGTCAGACGATCTTGAAAACCGTCTACGCTGAAATAATATCCGGCTGATTGGTTTCCCGGAAAGAGCAGAGGGAAGCGCCCCGTAGGAGTTCGTGACTAACTGGCTGGTAGACACCTTCGACAGAAATAATCTCTCAGCATAGTTTGCGGTGGAGCGGGCACACAGGGTTCCTATTAGAACCCCCCTCCCAGGGGCACCACCAAGGCCACTCCTGGCAAGGCTATTAAATGCCATGGACAGAGACACCATGCTTAGATTGGCCCATGAAAAGAAAACGCTACAGTACCAAGCCAACAGAGTGTCCATCTATGCTGACTTTTCATCTGAAGCCCAGAAGCTGACGACAAAGTTCCAAGGCACAAAGCGGAGGCTGCGAGCAGAAAACCTGCAATACGCCATGATGTACCCGGCGAGTCTCCGTGTGACGGCTGATGGCTCCAACCACTTCTTCACTTCACCTAAGGACCTCAGTGACTGGCTGGACGCCCCTGGAACGCAGCACCATAGATCTACCGACAATCGATGACGACCCATTCTGTTTGTTTTTTCTTTTCCTTTCTCTCCTCTTTTTTTACATTGATACTTTTTACATTGCACTTTCTCCCCCTATCCCCGGTTATTAGACCCACTGGATGTCCCAGATTCTACACGCATCCTGGCCCCCACAGCTACCAGCCCAGGAGACTACCCGTAAAAAAAACTGCACTATGGACACAGGACAGAAGTCAACTCGAGAGGGCAGGTTGCATACGGGCATCTACTTTGCCTTTTTTTCTTTCCTACGGGGGGCCCCTAGGGGTGAATGAAACTCATGGACCGGTGATGAAGAATCAGCTTAACTTTAATCAACCAGCCCCGAGATGAAGGAGAGAGGGCAGCCAGAGTTGAAAGACCCACCTCTCGGCTCGTCAAGAGCCCAGCAGCTGTACACCCCCCCCCAGCGTTGACAGTACAACGCATTAAAAAGTTTATAGTTTGGGATATAAATTCTGCCTGAGTTCAATGGTGAAAAGGGAGGGTTGGGGATATTTGGGATATGTTAAAAATGTCTTTACTGTTGTTAATTTTGTTAGTAGTATGATGCAGGCGTGTAATCCTAGGCATGTTACTAGGCCAGAGAGGGCCCTGGGGAGAAAGCCTAAATACAAGAACCAAGATGGCAGTTAACCTGGTCACCTGGAATGTTAGGGGGCTGGACAACCCTATAAAAAGGAAACTAGTACTAGACTTCTTAAAGCAAAATACCACACATATTGCCCTCCTTCAGGAAACCCATCTTGTGGGCAGCAAAATCCTTGCACTTAGATGCCCATGGGTGGGCTGGGCCTAACATTCCACCCACACAGCCTACTCATCAGGGGTCTTAGTACACAAGAAATTCCCCTTTAAAATGCTTCACCTTTGCTCAGATGCAAAGTGAATATATCTATTTGTGCATTGCTTGGTTGGGCAAATGGAACTACTCTTGGCAAATTTTTATATCCCACCCCCATACACTGACTCCTGCATTAGAGAGTGGGCCAAATACCAAGCAGACTTCCCCCGAGCAATACCTATATGCGCTGGGGACTTCAATACCGTGATGGACCCTAAGCTAGATAGGCTGAGATGACAAAACTCCCAAGCCACGGAAGGGGCCTCCACCTTAAACATCTCATGCAGGAACTGGGCCTGTTAGAACTACGGAGGCACCAGCATCCTAACGAGAGGCAATACTCTTGCTACTCTACATCCCATAGTGTGCTCGCTAGATATGTTGATATGTTGTTCCCCACTGCAGCATTTTTGCCCAAGGCAAACCCCTCCAAATACCTACCCAGAGGCATATCAGATCACGCCCCACTCAACCTGACCCAGCCCCCAGCTAGAGCGAGGTGGTCCATAAACCCAGCCTGGTTTAATATTCTTAACAACCAACAGGAAGTAGATGAGGCAAGAGACAGATTCCTGGAAGCAAATCTAGGGTCCACTGATGTACTCACACTATGGGATGCACTCAAGGCATACTTGAGAGGGGTCCTTAATGCACAAATTATATGCCACAAACGAAAGTTGAAGAGTTGATTGAAGTCAAAGTAACGAGGGCAGAGAGGGAGGCCAGTAATAATCCTACAGATGCCATCCTCCAGCCCCTAAAACAACTCCAAGCACAATATGCACACAACATGTGGGAGCAGGCCCAACGCAAGCACTACTTTTCAAAGGTTAATGTGTTTGAGCACGGGAAGAAGGCGGGCAAGCAGGGCAGGTTCACACAGACACACAGATAAGGAACTATACTCCTCCAAATTAACAGTCACACAGCCAGATACTGAGCAGTTTCTGGGCCACTTAGGGCTGCCCAAATTAGAAGGGGCATACAGTAGTCACCTAGAAGCAGCGATTACCACAGAGGATATTACAGATGCCATTGACTCCTTTCCCCTGGGTAAGGCAGCAGGAGCAGACGCACTACCAGTGGAGCTATATAAAAGACACATTAAGCTACTGGCACCTATCCTGCAAAAGGTATATTCAGGAGCCCTGGCACAGGGCACGCTACCCCCTTCTATGTATGAGGCAGCTATAGACCTGGCAAAGACCTGCAAAAATGTGCATTGTATCGACCAATTTCCCTTTTGACAGCTGATGTCAAGATATTAGCAAAAGTCCTAGTGAACCGCCTAGCCAAGGTAATAACCAGCCTAGTGGGGGGAGACCAAACGGGATTCATCCCAGGCAAGACAACGGCCATTAACCTGAGGAGGTTATACTTGAAACTATCCCTAGCACACCCTAACAGTACAACAAGGGCAGTAGCCACACTTGACATCACTAAAGCCTTTGACACTGTTGAGTGGCCATACCTGTGGGAGGTATTGTCTACTGCAGGGTTTGGTGAAACATTTACTATGTATGTTAAATTACTGTACAACAAACCTAATGCTTTCCTCAGAGTAAACACAACCTCGTCATCCACCTTCAGACTGGGTCGAGGAACTAGACAAGGATGCCCCCTCTTATTTGCTATAGCAATAGAGAAGTTTGCTATAGCGATAGAGAAGTTTGCCCAAGCAGTGAGGACCCATCCAGGGATAGTAGGCCTGAGAGTGGAGGAAAATGTGGAGAAAATCCAACTCTACGCAGATGACACCTTAATACACTTGGGTGATAGGGGCCCTTCACTGACCAACTTAACTGCCCTAACAGCCCAATTTGGGAGGCTTTTGGGACTCTGAGCTAACCCCACTAAATCAATACTGTTCCTTATAGACCCTCTTGAGGACACAGAGAGCCTCGTCGAGTGTCCTCTGCAAGTAGTCAACAAATTTACATATCTGGGTGTACAGGTGGCGCTTCCTCTGGAGAAATACTATAAGCATAATGTAGAACCTTTACTCACCTGGTTTAAGAACAAAACGGAGGTATGGGCCAAACTCCCGCTAGGACCCATGGGCCGCATTCAGCTGATAAAAATGCTTGTCTCACCTAAAATACAACACCCTCTCTGTTACTCCCCAGTATGGATACCCAAGACATTTTTTGCAGCCATTAACAGTGTCCTAAAAAGCTTTGTGTGGGGAAATAGCCACAGTAGGCTTTCCTTTGAGGTCCTGCACTTACCACAGTAGGCAGGTGGGATAGCACTCCCAGACATGTTCCAGTACTATATCTCAGCCCAGCTTGCGCACTGCAGACAAATGGTACCCGGCTGGCAGAAAAAGGCCTACTCACCTTATGGTCCCATGTCACCTCAACCCACGATACGCCCTTCCAAGGCCTACTGGCCAAGGGTGCGGGTGAGGGACGAATACCACTAAACCCACTTCTCAGTCTGCAAAGGAAAATATGGTGCATTGTCCATCAGCAAATTAAATTCCAAGGCCTCCATCCACAGACCCCTATCAAGAACAACCTAACATTCCCAACAATGCGCCAGGTGTCACTGAATGTGATTTGGGTGAGGGGGGGCCTGACAGCTATAGGATCTGTATGGGATAAGGGCAACCCAGTCCCTTTTGCTACCCTGAGAGGGGAAAAAGCCCTTCCCAGCTCACAATGGCTGGCCCACCGAAACATCTGCTCTGCCCTGACTAGACACAACAGAGCCAGTAAAATCCAGGTGGATTACTCGCCAATAGCAAAAGCAATTGAGGCAGATACAGGGGCGCTCCGCCAATGAGGCGAGTTGAGGTGCTCTCCTCAGGCGGTAGCACCCCCTGGTTACCATGGGCGGCAATAATGCCGCTCCTGGTAACTAAGAGCCGAATTTCCGGTTTTCAACCTGGAAATTCGGCTCTTCTATGTAGAGTGCGCAACTGCGCGCTCTGCATTAGCAATGTGGATCCCATCCCGGTCTGGAAAAGTGAGTACTGTGGGGAAAGGGGGGGCAGCAAAACGAAGCCCGCCTCAGGTGGTGAAATGCGCAGGATCAGCCCTGGGTGGATAATCATAAAGGGCTGGTGTCCAAGCTATATAAGGTCGTACAAAGGTACAGAGCTGAGAATCAGGCACTAAAGGTACAGGACAAATGGGACCGAGATTTAACCTACCTTACTGATGCCCAATGGTCACAGGCTCTTAAGGTACCCTTGCAGATATCCCTAAACTATAAATATAGGATAATACAGCTATATATAATCCATGGGGCGTACTACACTAAAACCAGGTTGCACAAAATTAATCCTGAAACCCCTTGCAACTGAGGCAAACAACAGCAAGGTACTCTTCTCCATACCCTGTGGAACTGCCCTAAATTGGAACAGTACTGGGCAAAGATACTGGACACCCTCTCCTAACAGCTAGGCTTCCCGCTGCCTAGAGACCCTAAAATGTGCCTCCTGGGGATAATGGCTGTCCAAGATGTACTTCCGGGCAAGCAGGCTTATTTGCAGAGAGTGCTATTTCTGGCCAGGAAGGGCATAACATATCAGTGGAAAAGCCCTGACCCTCCGACATATGGTCAATGGCTTAAAGAGGTTGGAGATTTATGTAATATTAAGAAAGCTATTTACACTAAAAATTCTGGTAATTACCAGAAATATGAAGAAATTTTAGTTAACTGATTCAGGTCACAAGAATCCATGAATGCTTAAATCATAGCTGTTTACCTATTTGATATCTGTCTATATCAAACTCTATGCCTATAGAATGTGAATATCCAGTTAATATGTAAAAGTAATGAATATGTACCTGTGAGTTACATGCTTGTAAAACGGTTTTAATAAACTTTCTTGAGCAAAAAAAAATATAGGCATTTCTGTTTTGGTTTGGCCTAAGAATAGGAGGATGTCGTCGGCAAAAGCCATCACCTTTAAATTTGTTTGTCCAGCTTATATTCCCTTTATGTTTGAGTTCCTAAATATATGTTTTATTAGTGGGTTGCTGGCTATGTTAAAGAGAAGAGGTGCCAATGGGCAGCCTTGATGTGTACCTCTTTTAATTTAACCTATCTGTGTTGAGGTTGTTAATTGTCATGAATGTTGTGGGGGTAAGGCATAGAATTTTATATAGATTAAATATATGAATCCCAAAATGTTGAAATTTGAGTATTTGTCTTAAAGGACCAGTAACATCAAAAAAAAAATGTAAAAATGTGTTAGTGCACAATGAAAAATAAATACCAAGACAAATGAAACTTTAAAAAACCAAAGACTTTATTAAGAAATAACTTACATAAAATCCACTTCCTGTCCTCTTCAGAAACGGCTAAAAGGCGACCATCCACACTGCATCGATCGATTTGTCCTCCCTGGCTATTCACTGACAGGCATCCTCCTCCTGGCGTCCATGCAAGCTGTGTCTGAGGCTCTTCACTCCTTCCCCGCGGATCGGCTTCCCTCCTCCGCTCTCCTCACCTCGCTCTCTGTCTTCCCTCCTCCCTACTCTCAGAGAGAGACATGCGGCGCTTGATTTCAACCCAGGCAGAACAGGCGTCCAGCAGTGTCACAGGCTCTCCTCTTCACCGTGCATCGGCAGCGATAGGGTTAATCCCAGGGCAGTTCCCACATGGGAGGGGAGGGCTCAGGCAAGGATCGCTCACTGCTCAGTGAACGTGCGCCTTTCCTGGGTTGTAATCAGGCGCCGCATGTCTCTCTCTGAGAGTAGGGAGGAGGGAAGACAGAGAGGGAGGTGAGCGGAGGAGGGAAGCCGATCCACGGGGAAGGAGTGAAGAGCCTGAGACACAGCTTGCGATGGACGCCGGGAGGAGGATGCCTGTCAGTGAATAGCCAGGGAGGAGAAATCGATTGATGCAGTGTGGATGGTCGTCTTTTCGCAGTTTCTGAAGAGGACAGGAAGTGGATTTTATGTAAGTTATTTCTTAATAAAGTCTTTGCTTTTTAAAAGTTTCATTTGTCTTGGTATTTATTTTTCTTTGTGCACTAACAAATTTTTACATTTTTTTTTTTATGTTACTGGTCCTTTAAGTGTGAATGTGATATCCTGACAAAGGCTTTATGCCGTGTTTCCTTTTCTCTAGGTTGCTGTAATAGACCGCTGATGTTCCGGAATGCATGGAAGGTATGGATGTTTTAATGAAAAAAATAATTTGGGTTTCATGATTAACTTGTAAAGGACTTTTATTATACAACTTTTTACGTCTGGGTGACAGGTCCACTTTAAGAAATGATATATACAGTATAACCCCCATTTTAACCCCTTAAATGCCACAAAATATCAATTCTACTTTCTGCACATTCCACATTGGGAAGCAGAGGAGCGGCTTTTAAAGCTGCTCACTACGTCCCTGCTCACCAGTCACTAAGCAACAAGCAAAAGTGGGGAACGAGTGGCCCCTTGGATATGATTGCCCAGAGGACCCAAGGCAGCAGCAAACACATGGAATCTACATCTCCTGTTTCTTCAATCTCTGTCTGGACCCCCAGCACCACCCCTGGCCAGATCCTGGGCAAAGTTGCCTTCCTCATCTTCAATGGACCCCTCCAGCCCCTCCTGATGGATTTGCAGCATTTACCCCAGGATAGTGTTACACACAACATTTTTACACTAATACACATTTACACACACATACATTTTGGGGGGTTTCACACATTCATAGCACTAAAACATACACATAACACACAATTTGGCAAGAGTAGACACACATCTGCACACTTACACAATTTTGTGGCTTTTTTTACTGCAGTGTTTTTTTGCCTGATAAAACTGTTTTATTGCAATTGTGAATAGCTTATTCCTTAACCGAACTGCACAATATATTTTGCAGTGTTGGATTGGCTCACTGGGATACCAGGAAAACTACTGGTGGGCCCAGGTGTCAGTGGGCCTTCCTGCCTCTAAACATTTTGCCTATTTCATGGTCATTCCTTATTTCTATGAGAACAAAGAGGCTAAATAGATGGAATAATAATATAACACTAATGTGGTTACTGTCTCTTCTAATAGCAATTAACCCTTTGCAATCCAGGGCCATGAATCCCTTTTGCGTATGAAAAGAACTGGGATTTACAGAGCAGTGCTTCCACCAAGTTTGCAATTAAACAAATATAACTTTATGTAAAACTGTATTGAAAGAACTTGGGCAATCTAATACACAATGCACTCCTGCACTGGGGACACGTAGGACCTACCTAACTCACTATTGGGTATCAATCTGACTGTCTCTCCAACAGAGTCCATTTTATTATCACAGTCCCAATCCTCTGGAAGGGGTTAATGACCACACAGTTCAGCTAAAATGAAATGTCCATTCCCAAGACCTCTTATTCCCCAGGTAGTGCTACCTTTCCCAAAGGTACCTCACCCTTTGGAATTTAGCAGTGACTCCTGTGTAGCAGGTGAATGTACATGACCTGTCCTCAAACCGGTGCCCTCCCTTGGATGTCTCACTTACTGGGGTGCTCTCAGAGGCAGTCACACTGGAGAATACAGGCAGCTCTGCAGCAGGGTCAATCTCAACAGTGGCACCTTTCACCTCCTGAGTCTCTAGCAGCAAGCATACAATACTTTTTGTCTGGGATCAACCACAGTCTCTCATGCAATTTGATAAAACGTCATTTCTTTATTTCATCCATTTAAAAGCTCATTGTATTGTGCTACATTTTCAGTGTCTACACACACAAAACTGCCAACACAAGGGTCACTTCCTCAGGGCATAGTTGTATCATACAAAATGGCATAGCTTTATAGGTAATTGTATATACACACCCTCTTAAACTTCTTAAAGCTATACACTCTCAGATAAAAAGATTTTTTATATATACATAAAATAAATAGGGATGTTGCGGACTGTTCGCCTGCGAACTTGTTCGCGCGAACATCGACTGTTCGCGTTCGCCGAATGTTCGCGAACGTCGAGCGACGTTCGCCAATTTGGGTTCGCCTTAGCTGGCGCTTTTTTTTGCCATTTCTCCCCCAGACCAGCAGATACATGGCAGCCAATTAGGAAGCTCTCCCTCCTGGACCACCCCCACACCCCTGGACCACTCCCCTTCCATATATAAACTGAAGCCCTGCAGCGTTTTTTCATTCTGCCTGTGTGTGCTTGGAAGAGCTAGTGTAGGGAGAGAGCTGTTAGTGATTTGAGGGACAGTTGATAGTAAGTTTGCTGGCTAGTAATCTACTTGATACTGCTCTGTATTGTAGGGACAGAACTCTGCAGGGATTTGAGGGACATTTTAGGTTAGGTAGCTTTGCTGGCTAGTAATCTACCTTCTACTGCAGTGCTCTGTATGTAGCTGCTGTGGCCACTGATCTCTTCTGATCTCATCTGCTGACTGCTGTAATAACCCAATAGTCCTTGTAAGGACTGCTTTTATTTTCTTTTTTGTTTTTTTACTTTGCTACTATAAGAGCCCAGTGCTATTAGTCTAGCTGTGTTGGGGAGTGGGACTGGTGTGCTACTGTGCTGCTCCTAGTAGTTCAGCACCAACCAGAGTAATTTTTTATTTTTTAATATACATATATTTTTTTTTTATTTTACTTATCTTACTGTTCTTTAACGTGTCCAGTGCTGTTTGCTGTTCTTCATCGTAGTGCACCAATAGTACTGCACTTGCAGGCATTATTTGTCCAGTGTGTTCTTCAAACAACTGCCACCTAGCTGTGTGAGCTTGTTCACATTTTGTCTAAATATCAATAATAATACCGTCTCCAGAAACACCACCTGAGTGACGTTTTTCAAGCAGCAATAATATATTCCGTATCCACTGCTGTAGTGTATACGTTGACCTTGTAGGCGTTGTTTGCCCAGTGTGTTCTTCAAACAACTGCCACCTAGCTGTGTGAGCTTTTTCACATTCTGTCTAAATATCAATAATAATACCGTCTCCAGAAACATCACCTGAGTGACGTAGTGTGATTTCTGCCCTTTACAGCACAAAACGCAGCGTTGTGTCAACAATGTATTTTTCAGATACATTTTTGCCCTTGATCCCCCTCTGGCATGCCACTGTCCAGGTCGTTGCACCCTTTAAACAACTTTAAAATCATTTTTCTGGGCAGAAATTTCTATTCTAGTTTTTTAAATTCGCCTTCCCATTGAAGTCTATGGGGTTCGCGACGTTCGCGAACCGCTCGCATTTTTGACGCAAGTTCGCGAACATTTTTTCCGACGTTCGCTACATCCCTAAAAATAAACATAAAAACAACAACAAACTTATTTAATATTCGTTCCATACCATTGTAAAAAGATTTCATTAAATTTTTTCTTCTTTTACTTCTCAGTTGATTCTATTTACATCAAATTTTTTTTTTTTTATGTATTTTATATATAGGTGTGACTTCTCTCATTCACCACAATGCAATCTATCTACTATTCATCTACTCTCTACTCATCAAATTAATTATCTATAAAGTATTTGATCTCCCAGTCTTTATTTAAACATTGTTCTGTCTCTAGTATAAACATCCACCAGGTTTCTCTCTTGTTTAGAAGTTTCTCAATGTTCCCCTTTCTCTTTCCTAATTGCACATGTTCTAAACCCTGAAATGAGATACACTTTTCATTATCATAATTTTCAGAATATGGTCAGCTATCACAGAGGAGGTATCCTTTCTCCCTATGCATGCCACATGCTCCAACACTCGATCTTTCATTCTCCTAGATGTTCTCCCTACATATTGTCGTCCACACACACACAAGAAGCTAGGTATATGACATTCTTACAGTTCACATACGTTCTAAATTTATATTCCTTTCCTGTGGTCGTACTTTTAAAACACCTTGATATATTCATAAACTTGAATGTTTTACATACCTTTGCCCCACATCTATATGTTCCATAAAAGTTCAACCACTTCTTCAGGTAACATACTTGGTGTCAAGAGCTACCTGGGAACAAACTCTGAACTATACACTTACAAGCTCCTGCATTATTTCATTGAGCCACTGGAGACCTTTGGAATCTGATTCTACTGGTATGATTAAAGACTTTCTACCTTATACGTTTGCTCACCTCCTCCTCCTCCTCCTTCTTGCTCTACCAGGTGTTGGTAATATGTTAATTAGGGCCTTTATAAACCTGTTGCTAATGATACCCCAGGGCTTGATCATTGAAGCTCCCAAGCTAGATCCTGCATACTCCTTGTTCCTGTGACTCCTTGTTCCTGTGACTCCTGTGCCTGATTCCTGCTTTGTTCCTGAGATTCCTGCTTTTGTTCCTGAGATTCCTGCTTTTGTTCCTGAGATTCCTGCTTTGTTCCTGAGATTCCTGCTTTGTTCCCTGTGCCTGTGTTCTCTGCTACAGTTTCCCATTACCTGCACTCTGTTGGATCTCCTGGTAATTGACCTCGGCTTGTTTACTGGACTACCCTCTGCCATCAGCCTGCCTCCGACCTTGGCCTGCCATACGGACTTGTTATTGCCATCAGCCTGCCCCCGACCTCAGCCTGTTTCTTGGACTTGCCTTTATTGTTGCCTGCCCTTGACCACCGACCTGGTGTGAGAACTAATATTTTTTATCTTTTGTTCATCTGTTATATTGCCATACTTTTCATTTTTAAAATATTCTTCTGCATAACATGTTTCCGGCCTATCAAAACCTCAAATACCCGCTGTACTCGTGTTATACAGCACCAAGGCTCCTAACTACCAGCCACTCACCTGTGGCCAAGCCTGACTGAATGATCAAGCCATTTAACCAGGAGCCTGCTGGTGACAGCTCTGCTGTGCAGTCTAAACTACAACAATCTGCAGAATGGCTTTCCTCCATTAAAAGGTATGAGGGTGAAGATGATTCCTTTCATGATCTACTTGATTTGTGCAAGAAGTTTTCTATGGTTCCATTTGTCAAATAAGCCCCTGATAATATGAAAAGCAAGTTGATTATTCTGTTTCTTTAGGGAGGCAAGGCCTTGGAGTGGGCTGAGTCGTGTATTGATGAAGAAGCTCATTTTTTAGAGGACCCCTGTTCCTTTCTATCTTTTCTAAAGGCAACATTCACCGGAGATTTGTGGCCAGTTGCTTCCAATTTATTTTCTTCCAAGGAATCTTCTTCTTCTGTTAAACAAACCAAGCCTTTCCAGCTCACCCCTCCTGTTCCAAGGTTTTCAAATTTTTGCTCCAAGTCACAAAGACCAAGTACCTGTCAACCTGTTACTACCTTTTCCTATGAAGATTCAGAGGTAGAAGATTCTTTCCAAGTTGATTGGGGGAATATATCGGATGAGGAAGATTTGGAGAATTTCTCTATTGAAGAGGACTGTACAGATTTTTCTGATGAGGAAGATTGGGAAGATGTGGAATCGGATGAGGATGAAATACCTACCGCATTTGCCACTAGGTTCAAGGACCGATCAGTATCCCAGTGTCAGCCTGTCTTCCACTCCTCAGTCTGCTACCATGTCCGTTACCGATCCTGTATCAGCCTCTCTGAGTCTCAGGCCTGAACCTCAATTTGTTTCTTTTTCTAATATAACTGGGCCAGATACCCAGCCTTTTCCAGCCTTTGTGCCTGCATCCCAAGGGCTGCCTCAACCTGTGCCACTGCCTGTTCCTGTGCCGGCTCCCCGAAAGCTGCCTGTTCCCGTGCCGGCTCCCCGAAAGCTGCCTCTGTCCATTCTCATGCAGCCCTCCAGTCTGCAGCCCCGGTGCCAGCCCTCCAGTCTGCAGCCCCGGTGCCAGCCCTCCAGTCTGCAGCTCCTGTGCCAGCGGTCCCGTCTGCAGCTCCTGTGCCAGTGGTCCCGTCTGCAGCTCCTGTGCCAGTGGTCCCGTCTGCAGCCTCTGTGCCAGCATCCTTGCTGCTTCCAGCCTCCGTGCCAGAAGTCTTTTCGGCTTCAGTCTATGAGGACCTATGTACTATGTCCTCTGGGCCCAAGGACAAATCTACTTCTAGACCTGCCGTACCTGCTATGGGATCTGATAGTTCTGGTGCTCCAGAGTCTACCAGTCTTGTTGCTATTTATGATGGTCTTCCTGTTGTCCTGGGCAATTCACCACCTGTAATGGGTGCCTCTGCTGGTCCGCCACCTGTAATGGGTGCCTCTGCTGGTCCGCCACCTGTAATGGGTGCCTCTGCTGGTCCGCCACCTGTAATGGGTGCCTCTGCTGGTCTGCCACCTGTAATGGGTGCCGATGTTGGTCCTCCACCTGTAATGGGTGCCTTGGCTGGTTCTTCTGCTCTGCTGGCTGACTTTGGCGACTCTTCTGATTTGGTTTCCGACCTTGGCGACTCTTCTGATTTGGCTTCTGACTTTGGCGACTCTTCTGATTTGGCTTCCGACCCTGGCGACTCTTCTGATTTGGCTTTCAACCCTGGCAACTCTTCTGATTTGGCTTCCGACCCTGGCGACTCTTCTGATTTGGCTTCCGACCCTGGCGACTCTTCTGATTTGGCTTCCGACCCTGGCGACTCTTCTGATTTGGCTTCCGACCCTGGCGACTCTTCTGATTTGGTTTCCGACCCTGGCGACTCTTCTGATTTGGCTTCTGACCCTGGCGACTCTTCTGATTTGGCTCCCGACCCTGGCGACTCTTCTGATTTGGCTCCCGACCTTTGCGACTCTTCTGATTTGGCTTCCGACCCTGGCAACCACTTTGATCTGGTTCCTGACCCTGGCAACTTCTCTGTTTTGACTCCTGACTCTGGCGGTGCTCCACTTCTGGCTCCTCGTGCTGGGTCACCATCTGAAAAGGGTATGAAGGTTTCTGATACAGCTTCCAACCTGGCTGATATTCCTGCTCTGGCTCCCATTTCTGGTAATTTATTTATCCTGTCTCCTGGCTCTGTCCATCCTTTGCTGTGGTACCAGTTCCTGGCAACTCTGCCACTCTGGCTCATGTTCCTGTCAGCCCATCTGTTTTGGTTCCTTTTTTTGGCAGCGGTTCAAGTTCCTGGCGACTCTCCTGCAGTGGCTCATGTTTCTGCCATTCTACCGGTCCTGGCCCCTGATTTTGATGTTCCACAAGTTTTGCCATTTCCTCCACTTGGGTTATTTTTGGAGCAACTGTTTCTTTTTGTCTGTTTTGTTCTAAGATTTAAGATCTACGTTTTTTCATATGTGCTTTTTCTTTATTTCAATTTATCCACATGCCACAATGTTCATGTTTCCTTGCCTTATTCACTATGTACTCTGCTAATTTTAACTTTAATATTCTGTTGGACAATATGTGGACTATAATCAAGAACTCTGCTATAAGGGAGGTTCCACCAGATCCCGGGATCACCCGGTGGTCGATCCTTGAGGGGGGGGTAATGTCAAGAGCTACCTGGGATCGAACTCTAAACTATACACTCACAAGCTCCTGCATTATTTCATTGAGCCACTGGAGACCTTTGGAATGGGATTCTACTGGTATGATTAAAGACTTTCTACCTTATATGTTTGCTCACCTCCTCCTCCTTCTTCTTGCTCTACCAGGTGTTGGTAATTTGTTAATTAGGGCCTTTATATGCCTGTTGTTAATGATACCCTGGGGCTTGATCATTGAAGCTCCCAAGCTAGATCCTGCATACTCCTTGATCCTGTGACTCCTGTGCCTGATTCCTGCTTTGTTCCTGAGATTCCTGCTTTTGTTCCTGAGATTCCTGCTTTTTTCCCTGTGCCTGTGTTCTCTGCTACAGTTTCCCATTATCTGCACTCTGTTGGATCTCCTGGTAATTGACCTCTGCTTGTTTACTGGACATCAGCCTGCCCCCGTCTGACCTCAGCCTGTTTCTCGGACTTGCCTTTATTGTTGCCTGCCCTTGACCACCGACCTGGTGTAAGAACTTATATTATTTTTTATCTTTTGTTCATCTGTTATATTGCCATACTTTTCATTATTAAAATATTCTTCTGCATAACATGTTTCCGGCCTAACAAAACCTCAAATACCCACTGTACTCGTGTTATACAGCACCAAGGCTCCTAACTACCAGCCACTCACCTGTGGTCAAGCCTGACACTTGGAGACACATAGTTAGCTATCGTTCTACCTCTCCGATACGAAAACCATAATTTACCAGTATTCGTTTGAGGATCCAGTTCAATAAGCTTCCAATGTTTCTGTATTATTAAACGGATTTGATCAGCTTCAGTACTATAATCTGTTACAAAGTACATATCAGATCTCTTTCTTCCTTTCTGCTCTTTATTTCTTTCTTCCTGTTCTCTTTCTTTTCCTTTTTCTTTCTTCACTCCTCTCCCTAATCTCCTCCTTTTTTCTTTTCACTTCAGAGTTTTCTTCTATTTTTATTCATCTGTGTTTTCCTTTCTTGTCTCAATAGATCTCTCTGTTCACTCCCAACTGCTCTTTCATAAGCCTTTTTTATACACAACGTATCGTATGCTCTATCAGCCAGTCTATCCCATAGTTCCATAGTACCCTTCTGGAATGCATCCCAAGTGGAACAGATTCTCGTCAATCTGAGGAACTGACCAATCGGGATACCCATCAAAAGGGGCCTGGGATGGCAACTATTTCATGATGGGTTTTCTATAAACATCAGTTAGTACCCTCCCATTATCATGCAAAAATTGTATATCCAGGAATTCTATATCTCTTTTTCCGATATTATGTGTAGAGCTAATACCACATCCATTATTATTACAGTATCTCACAAAGTCACTTATTTGATCTTCAGTTCCTCTCCAGATCATTATCAGATCATCAATGAACCAATAGTATTTCACTATATTCATTTTCCAGGTTGATCCATCTCCAAAGACGTGGAAAATCTCTATCCACCCCATGAATAGGTTAGCATAAGAGGGCGCAAATCGCGCCTCCATTGCAGTTCCACAGCTTTAGAGATAAAAACAACCATCATATACAAATAATTATAATTCAAAAGGTTTTCCACTGATTCCAAAATAAATTAATTCTGTTCCTTACAATATAACATTAGGTTTTCCAGCCAAAATTTCAATGCTTTTAAACCTAAATTATGTTCAATGGACGAGTATAATGCAGTCACGTCTAGAGTAACCCAGCTATTATCGGCCTCCCTTTAGGATTTAGAGCACACTTATGTACTTTGGGTAGCATATGGGATATGGGGATACTCGGTCTCTCACACCATATGTACTCAAATTTTTTAAAGTTCAAAACCCCCATCGCTTTGCCATATTCTAAGATTTTTGGTAGTTTAGTTTGGAATATTTTTGTGGGATCACTCATTAATGGGCGATATTGCTTCACATCACTCAATTGCTATGTAATATATTTTTCATAATATTTTCCAGAATAACTATTGATCCACCATTATCAGATTTTCTAATCACTATATTATCATTTTCTTTGAGTGTTTGTATTGCCTGGAATTCCTCCTTTGTTAAGTTATTCTCGCTCAGCTTCTTCTTATCCCTTTTCTCAGATAATATTTTTAGATCTTCACATACAAGGTTATAAAATCTGTCTAGAAAAGGACCACTTTGTCCAACTGGATAGAAGACTGACTTAGGGTTCAAATCTGTATGACCCACCTCTCCTTTAAACTCATTATCTGAATGATCTTCTATTTGTATCTCATCCTCCTCTCCCCACTGCTCAATCAGCTGAAGAACATCCTGTGTGACAAAGTTCTCATACTCAATACTATCAGTAGCTATTTCACTTAACACTTCTGGGGCTTTTACTTCATCTATTACATTTTTTTAATATTAAAGAATCTTCTTAAAGTTAGAGATCGCATAAATCTATGCAAATCAATAGTAGTATTAAACTAGATGGTGTCGTTTCTGAAGAAACCACAAGATGTTGGCTTTTAAACGCAAGAGGTGTTGGGGCCAGTCGCCCCTGGTGCATAGAGAGTACACAAAGTTGGCTGAATCTGGTTTAAAACTCTGAAAATTGAAGCAGATCAAATTGTACCATTAAAATCAATCAAAAAACCTGATTGGCTGTTTTTGGCTCCACCCACTTTTAAAATTTGAATCCCAGTCCCCCTGTGACCGACTGTGCCAAGTTTGATGTCCCTGCCATTAACTGTGAAAGATTGGCATCAACTTATATATTGACATTGATTAGCAATAGGTAACATTTGATTGGCTGTTTTAAGCTCCACCCAGTTTTGTGAATTTTAACCCCAGTCACCCAGTCATGGTCTGTACCAAGTTTGGGGCCTCTGGCTTTAAAACTGTGAGAATGGCAGTATTTGAAACTTTTACATTGAAGTCAATAAGTAAAATCTGATTGGCTGTTATTGGCTCCGCCCACTTTTCCTAAATTTTGACCACAGTCACCCAGTGAGTAATTGTGCTGAGTTTGGGACACTTGGCATTTACGCCGTAATAATAGCAGCAATTTGGCGTTTTTCATTAAGGTCAATGGCTGAAATCTGATTGGCTGTTGTTGCCCTGCCCCCTTTTTTTTCCTAATTCTGAACCAGAGTCACCAAGTGACTAACATTTTAAGGTTTCGGAATCATGACATTTAACATGTAAAAATGGCAGCAATTTTATGTTTTTCTATTGAAAATCAATGAATGACATTTGAGTGGTTGTTGGTGGCTCCACCCACTTTTCCTAACTTTGAAGTGCAAACACCCAGTGTGACCACATTTGTGATATTCGAGGTCCATGACATCAATAACGTGCAAATGGCAGCAATTTAAATTTTTCCCATTGAAATCATCAAAGAAATCTGATTGGTTGTTTTTGGCTCCACCCACTTTTCCAGATTTTGATCCCAGTCCCCCTGTGACCAACTGTGCCAAGTTTGAGGACCCTCCCCATCTAAGAGCGGAGACAGTTTTAACATTTCCCATTTAAACAAATGGCTAATATTTGATTGGCTGTGGTAGACTCCGCCCACTTTTCAACATTTTAACCCCAGTGACCCATGGTGCCAAGTTTTGGGTCTCTGGCTTTAACACTGTGGGAATGACAGTGTTTGACATTTTCTCATTGAAGTCAATAGGGAAAATCTGATTGGCTGTTTGTTTCTCCGCCCACTTTTTGGAGTCCCCAAAATGTGACAGAACTTTTCAGGTTGACCCCATGACTAAGTGACCCAAGTTTGGTGAGTGTAACTTTAATGCTGTACGAGTGGCAAAAGTTTCAAATTTTCCAATGAACGTCTATGGCAAAAAATGGGGTCTTTGGGGGGCCGCCACAGGGCCACGGAGGGTGGGATTGCTTAACAGAGCACAAGCAACCTATTCGGGTATGAGCCCAACAAGTGTGCAAAGTTTCATAATTGTACTCCTAAAACTCTGGGAGGAGTAGCGTTTAGAAAATTGCTAACATTTCATTGGCTGTTGGTAGCTCCGCCCACTTTGGGGTGCCCCCCCAAAATACATATTTTTATTCGGGGTGGCACCAACAATATGCGGTCCGAGTTTGTGGAGTGTAGATTCAAAACTGTACGAGCGGCAGCGATTTGAAAATTTTCCCTATCGAAGTCAATACGGAAAAAGGCGTCTTCAGTGGTCCACCGCAGGGGCGCAGTGGGTGGGATCGCTTACTAAAGCACAAGCAACATACTTTTCTATAAGGCGAATAGGTGTGGAAAGTTTGGCGCTTGTACCCCTAAAACTGTAGGAGGAGTAGCGTATAGAAAATGAGGGGGCGCGAAGAAGAAGAAGAAGAAGAAGAAGGAGCTGAACTAGTAGATCAATAGGTTGGCTTCTTCAAAGCCAACATAATAAGAATAAGAACGAGCTGAACTAGTAGATCAATATGTTGGCTTCTTCAAAGCCAACATAATAAAAAGAAGAAGAAGAAGAAGAACGAGCTGAACTAGTAGATCAATATGTTGGCTTCTTCAAAGCCAACATAATAAAAAGAAGAATAAGAAGAAGAATAAGAACAAGCTGAACTAGTAGATCAATATGTTGGCTTCTTCAAAGCCAACATAATAAGAATAAGAACGATCTGAACTAGTAGATCAGTATGTTGGCTTCTTCAAAGCCAACATAATAATAACGAGCTGAACTAGAAGATCAATATGTTGGCTTCTTCAAAGCCAACATAATAATGAAAAATGGTTAGACGGACAGAAATTTAGTCCCCGATTCAGTACACTCTCTTCCACCGTTGATAGACTGTAGGAATAAATATTTATAACTAGGTCATTGTTATTTGATCTATGTCCAGAGGCATTTATTTCTTCCTTCATTTTGTCTGTATATTTTTCTTTCTCATATTTCTTTTCTCCCCTTTGTTTTCTTCTTCTATTTCGTTTCCCTTTTCTTGATGTTTCATACTCTTTAAATTCTTCGTTCCCTCTCTCTCTCGTATTCCTCAGTTGTTGTTCCTCCTCTTCTTCTTCTTGATCTAAGTCCACTTCGCTGTCTGTGGTCTCTACAAAAGTCACTCCATGTGTGGTATCCATATCTTTTGTGGGGGTTGAGCTTCTTTTTGAATGCTTTCCCATTTCCTCTGTAAGATAGGTTTGATTCTTCCCCTCTTCCCCTCTCTCAGTCTTGAGTTCCATACCCCACGAATAAATCCTTTCATTCTCATAATCTGCTTTATCACGCAGCCATTTCTTCTGTTTGTTTTCCATGATTTTACTCTCAGAACTTTCTGTTTCATCTAGTATTTGTATTCTGGGTACATGTCATATTTTCTTCATTGTATTCTGATCTCCTCAATTTCATCGTTCAATCTGCTCTGTTCTTTCTTATATTTCTTTATCTAAATCCTCATTAAATTAAAGGAGCACTCAGACAGGGTGAGGTACCATTCATGCAACTCAGTATTTCAAAAGCTGGAATTTTATTACAGCGTAGACCTCGAAGGACTCGCTCAACTTCCAGATAGTTGGAAAACTATCTGGAAGTTGAGCAAGTCCCGCGAGGTCTACGCCTTAAGAAATGTCTAGCTTTTGAATTACAAGACACTGAGCTGATGCATGAATGGTACCTTGCCCTGTCTGAGTGCTCCTTTAATTTAATGGGGATTTTGATAAGGCAAATACAAGAAAATTATAATATAATGATTAGAAAATCTGATAAAGGTGGAGCAATAGTTATTCTGGATAGGAAATATTATGAAAAAGATATTACATCGCAATTGAGTGACGTGAAGCAATATCGCCCATTAAGAGTGATCCCATAAAATATTCCAATTTAAACTATGAAAAATCTTAGAATATGGCAAAGCGATGGGGGTTTTGAACTTGAAAGAATTTGAATATATATGGTGTGAGAAACCGAGACTCCCCATATTCCATACACTATCCAAAGTACATAAGTGTGCTCTAAATCCTAAAGGGAGGCCGATAATAGCTGGCAATGGTTCACCTAATGAGAAACTGGGTGAGTGTGTTGATAAACTATTACAACCGGCAGTTCAGAGTCTATCATCGTATATAAAGGATAGTGGTGATGCAATCAATAAATTACAAGATGTAAAGTAGGGAAAATTACTTCTTATGGGTTATTCTAGATGTGACTGCATTATACTCGTCCATTGAACATAATTTAGGTTTAAAAGCATTGAAATTTTGACTGGAACACCTAATGTTATATTCTAAGGAACATAATGAATTTATTTTGGAATCAGAAACAACCATCATATACAAAATAATTATGATTCAAAAGGTATTTCACTGATTCCAAAATAAAGGGTCCCAGGGCAGCTTAGATAGGGGAGCAGGGGGGAGGAGCACAGGGGAGATAGGGGGTCCCAGGGCAGCTTAGCTAGGGGGAGCAGGGGGGGAGCATAGGGGAGATAGGGGGTCCTGGGAGTTCAGGAGCAGAGGGAGTAGGGCAGGCCAGGGAGGGGGTTCCACAGGGTGGGAAGTAGTGAGGAAGAGGAGGAGCATGCCACACCAAGGAGGGGGCCCAAAGACCATGCAAAGTGGCCCAGGAGAGTGAGGTGGAGGAGCCGGCCACAGCACTAAGGGGGCCCAAAGAAGGCACAGGGTGGCCCAGGAGAGTGAGGAGGAGCCGGCCACAGCGCAGAAGGGGACCCAAAAAAGGTGCAGGGTGGCCCAGGAGAGTGAGGAGGAGCTGGCTACAGTGCAGAAGGGGGCCCAAAGAAGGCACTGGGTGGCCTAGGAGAGTGAGGAGGAGCCAGCCACAGTGCAGAAGGGGGCCCAATGAAGGCGCAGGGTGGCCCAGGAGAGTGAGGAGGAGGAGCCAGCCATAGTGCAGAAGGGGGCCCAAAGAAGGCACAGGGTGGTCCAGGAGAGTGAGGAGGAGGAGGAACTGGCCACAGAGTGGAAGGGGGCCCAAAGAAGGTGCAGGGTGACCTAGAGAGTGAGGAGGAGGAGCCGGCCACAACACAGAGGGGGGCCCACAGGAGGCAACAGGAGGAGGCCACTGCCTCACAAAGGAGAAGAGAGGAGGATAGAGATGAGGGCCCCAGCACCAAACCGGGCCCACGAGTTTCCAGTGACGAGAATGCAGCGCTGGTGGAGGAAGTCCTAGCACAATGGGATGTGTTGTTTGGGAGTCAGTCCCATTGCATTAATGCTGCCAGGCACCAATGACTCTGGCAGCAGGTAACGGACAAAATCAATGCTGTAGGCACTGTACACAGGGATCGCCGGACTGTGTACAAGCGCTTCAGTGACCTGAAGCATTGGATAAGGGCAAAGTTAGCTGCCAGAAGACCGGTGGAGGCCGTGTCCCTCCACTCAGGCTGAAGCCTTACAAGCGCTGGCTTCTGGACGCCATGGGCAAAGAGGTCTGTGAAGGCTTGGAAGTACCATACCATGACACAGACTGGAGAAGTAAGTACACTTTTGTTACAAAAATTATTACTCCTTTTTTTCACATCCCCATCATTTGGATAAATTAATAATTTCCCCTTTAGCATTTCACTTTTTGGGTAAAATATTGCACCTGTTTTGCATTAGAGGAGTTTCCTTGGCTTTTCTTTTAAGCATTGCTCTTTGTTTATTATTAGTTAGTTACATGCAGCTGTGACATAGACAAAATGGCAAGCATTTATTTATTAACCATTTCCCCACTATAGCAGACATGTTCAGAAACTGCATTAAAGGGGTGGTTCACCCCTTTTAACTATGTTATAGAATGAGCAAGTGTAAGCAGCTTTCCAATTGCCCTTCATTATTTATTTTGTATATTTTTTATATGATATGGTTTATGGATCTGACTCTTGCCATCTTAATAATGTGGGTCATTGACCGCACCTAGAGAGAGGCTCTGTAAGACTACACATGTGATGTTATTGTGCATTTTTATTAATCCTATTACTACTTAGACCCTCATTATATTCCAGTCTCTTATTCAGATGAATGCATGGTTGCTATGGTAATTTGGATCCTAGCAACCAGATTGGTGAGATACTGTAGAGCTGGTGAATAAAAAGCAAAATAACTCATAGATACAAATATTCACAAATAACAACAAATTGCAAATTGTCTCAGAATATCGATCTTAGTAAAACTTTACTCAAAGGTGAACAACCCCTTTTACTGCAAAAGTAAAGTGTGAAGCAACACATACAGAGCCTAGAGCAGCTGTATTGTCATGTATTACATTCTCTCCTGCTCACATCATTGCAAACAATGCCTTTGTGTCCTGTATTTAATCATAACCATTCCATCTCCCTTTCTGTGCCATTATAGATAGAAGTTTAACCATTCCATCTCCCTTGCTGTGCCATTACATTTGAGTTAGTATTTTGAATGACAACTTCAATATTTTAAAGAGGACCTGTCACCTTGAGACATGAGTAATATATAGTTTTCCCTCCTTAGTTAAACCCTTTAGTCAGCTGTTTTTGTCTATATCCGAAACAGATTAGAAAATATCCTATATGTAAAAAGTGTTTCATAGGCGCTGCCATCTTGAAACAGGACCCCTTTGTGTTTTGTGTGTGGGCTGAGCCAAACTGCCAAATCTCATGCATGGCTAGTCATAGAGTATACTCTGTGATAGAAAAATGTAGGGCTATGGCGAGAATGCCCACTTTAAAGAGCATTCTTTTGGTTGATCAATATATGCCTCAGCAGAAATAAGACATAAATTATTGCTTATGCTTTTGTTGTGTAAATTTTTTCTGTATTATATTATGAAGTGAGACAGTAGCACTTGTATTGTAGCTAAAGTGACTACCATCATATTAGGTGACTTTAATATACCTGTTAACAACATTAACAACTCTTCTGTCTCTAAACTTCTTTCACTAACCTCCTCCCTAGGCTTATCTTTGTGCTCAGACTCCCCCTCTCACTCCAGTGGTAACACTCTGGATCTCATATTTACCAGACTCTGTTCAACCACCAATTTTACTAACTCACCATTTCCCCTCTCTGATCACAATATGCTCACATTTCAACTCTCACTAACTCCCTCCTCACCCCCTGCTATTCCCCAAACACGTACTTACCGTGACCTGCAAGCTGTAGACGTGTCACATCTCTCTTCTTCCTTTGACTCTCTTCACTCTAATATCTCAGCCATCTCTTGTCCTAATGTGGCTACCTCTGTCTACTATAGTACTCTCACCACTGCCCTAAATGAGCTTGCTCCTATAAAAACGAAACGTTCTAGACCCAAACCACTTCAACCTTGGCATACTGCTCATACAAAAGCGCTCCAAAGACACTCACGTGCACTTGAGCGTCGCTGGCGCAAATCTCGTTCAGAATCAGACTTCTGGAGCTACAAATCTGCCCTGCGCTCCTTTAACACCAGCCTCTTCCAAGCCAAACAAACATACTTTACTTCACTCATTAACTCCCTTTCTAAAAAACCAGCACAACTTTTCTCCACCTTTAACACTCTCCTTTCCCCTTCTCCACCCCCTCCATGCACATCTGTCTAGCTCAAGATATTGCTGAGCACTTCAAAAACAAAATTGACACTATTAGAAGGGACATTACACTACTCAACCCCCCTAGACTTCCACCACCCTCCCTCCACACTCCCCAGTCTCTCCTGTGCTCCTTCACCCCTGTCACTGATGAGGAAGTCTCAAAGCTTCTGGCCTCTTCTCACCTTACCACCTGCCCGCTTGATCCAATTCCCTCAAAACTTCTCCGCAATACCAATCCTGGTCTAATCAAAGCCTTAACTCACCTATTTAATCTTTCGCTCTCAACTGGACTGTTTCCTTCTCAACTAAAACATGCTCTTGTCACCCCCATTCTGAAAAAACCCTCTCTTGATCCCTCCAATCTTGACAACCTCCGACCTATCTCTCTGCTACCTTTCATCTCTAAACTACTTGAGCGCCTAGTCTACAACCGACTTACCTCATTCCTCTCTGACAATAACCTGCTAGACCCCCTACAATCTGGTTTTAAGCCACAACACTCCACGGAAACTGCCCTGACTCGACTAACTAATGACCTTTTAACCGCAAAAGCCAACAATCATTTCTCACTACTAATACTGCTTGATCTCTCAGCCGCATTTGACACTGTAGATCACCCTCTCCTCCTCCAGTCCCTCCAGTCGCTTGGCCTTCGTGACACAGCCCTGTCCTGGTTCTCTTCTTACATCACCAATCGTTCCTTCAGTGTCTCCTACAATGGAGCATCATCTTCTCCCCTACCTCTTTCTGTTGGAGTTCCACAAGGCTCTGTCCTAGGACCATTACTATTCTCCCTCTACACTTCCTCCCTTGGCAAATTAATAACTTCGTACGGTTTCCACTACCACCTCTATGCTGACGATACTCAGATCTATCTCTCATCTCCTGATCTCAACCCAGAACTCCTAACTCGCGTCTCCTCCTGCCTGTCCGCTATCTCTACCTGGATGTCGCAACGCTACCTTAAATTAAACCTCTCCAAAACTGAAATGGTTCTCTTTCCTCCAAATAACACCAGTAGCATCCCCGAAGTATCCATCATAGTTAACAATTCCACTATCACCCCCTCTCCCCAGGCCCGGTGCCTTGGGGTTATCCTAGATTCTGCCCTGTCATTCACTCCTCATATCCAGTCCCTTATCAAATCATGTCACTTCCACCTAAAGAACATATCCAAAATACGATCATTTATCACCCAAGACGCTGCCAAAATTCTTATTCACTCTCTCATCATATCGCGTCTAGACTACTGTAACTCGCTTTTAATTGGCCTCCCCCTCCAGAGACTGTCACCTCTCCAGTCCATAATGAACACTGCTGCGAGGCTCATACACCTCAGCAACCGCTCCTCCTCTGCCTCGCCATTCTGTCAATCCCTGCACTGGCTTCCGTTACCTTTCAGAATCAAATTCAAATTAATGACAGTGACTTTCAAAGCACTTCACAACTCTGCTCCACCCTACATCTCTGAACTCATCTCTATATACTCACCCACTCGCTTACTACGCTCCTCTACTGACCTCCTACTCAACTCTTCTCTCATTACCTCCTCACATGCTCGCATTCAAGACTTTGCAAGGGCTGCACCCCTCCTCTGGAACGCTCTCCCACGGTCTGTCCGACTTTCTCCCACCCTTTCTACTTTCAAAAAATCTCTGAAAACGCACTTCTTTCGAGAAGCCTACCCTCACTCCGCTTAACTACCAAACGCAACACCACATACAATACCACATTTCTCACCCACTTACTTCGATCTTGCCCACTCCCACACCTTGTGTATAACTCCCTCCCCTTTAGACTGTATGCATATGCATAGGGCCTTCCACACCTTTTTGTACCTGTATCGATTGTGACGTTTGTTACTCCATATATTCTATATATGTAATTTGTGTGATGTAGTTGTATAATCACATTTACTTTACAGTGCTGCGCAATATGTTGGCGCTATATAAATACATGTTAATAATAATAATAATAATAATAAATACTGGTAGCTGTCCAACTACGAATATTAATAATAACTAGGAAAATGAGAGGAGAAATGTAGGTATTTATTCCCAGTGCCAAATATAGTGTAAGACCTGAAATAATGCAGAATCAAGCCTCATCAAGCCTTTTCTAAATAATCATCAGATGATCCCTCAAACCAGTGGAAGGCAGAATCTTCAGTTAATGAAAACGTATTTATTTTCTTATTTTCATTTGCTTGTGACTGCATGTGGGGGGTTGGCTACTCATGGAGTTGCACCTATAAGGCAGGTCAACAGAACTCACACACAAACTCAGGCACACACTCAGACACACACACACTCAGGCATACACACACTCACAGACTCAGGGATACACACACTCACAGACTCAGGGATACACACTCAAACACAGACTCAGGGACACACAGAAATACTCTAACACACACACACAGAAATGCACATCACAGGCACATGTTTCACAAAAGACTGACCATTAAATCAAGGTGAACAGTCACTAACAGAGCACTCCATAGCGTAGCCTTATCAAGTCTCTAAAATAAATAAACAAAGTACTGTTCACATTTCACAAAAGCCAGACCATTAAATCAAAGTGAAGTAAACTAAGTACGCTTCAGTCTGTCCTGCACCCCGAATACAGACACGAGTTCCAGCTAGAGGACTCAGGGCAAATGCTGTCGGAGTTTCCTGCTGCCTTATTTTTCTCCTCCGTGTGGGAGGTGAACTCTCACGAGATTTATAGTTTTTCCCTTGAGGCTTTGCGTGCCGACTTTCAGAAAGTCAGACTGGTAGAGTCTCATGCACTCTTTGAAAACACTGCATTAGTTACATTTATTCAACAAAAAGATGCTGCTATGTGAGTATTTATAACTCTTTAATTACAGTCCTACTGTCAGCAAAAAAGTGACAGGTTTCCTTTAATATTGTGTGGGAGATATCTACACCAGGCTACTAACCAAGTAATCTCCACGAAACCAATTAGGACCGCTTCAACTCACCACCACTTGGCTGCTCCCCTGTGATGCCAGGTGCTCAGTCCGCAGTGCCCCCACTGCCAACAATAGATACACGAACAGGAGGACGGCACTGTCGGCGCAGTCGGGTACTTTTGGCAGTCCTGACAGCAAGACATGCACGGTTATTTCCACAGGACCCGATTTCAAGTCCAATGTTACTGGGAGGACTTTTCAAAATTATGGCTTTTATAATTGTAATACTAAGAGAGTTATCTATCTACTGGAATGCACATGTTGTGGGAAACAATATTTGGGACGTACAACCCGTTGCCTAAAAGAAAGGGTTAGGGAGCATATTAGGGCGATAGATAAAAAAGATGAGGGATCCCGTGTGGGCAAACATTTTGCTCTATGTTCCTCAAGAGGTATCCAGGACTTGGCTGTCAAAGTCATTGAACAGGTAAAGGTACCGTTTAGAGGAGGTGACCCATTACATTCCATTAACTTAAGGGAAGCCTTCTGGATCCTGAAACTTGAAACGAGAACACCAAAAAGCCCTGAATACAAGATATGATATTACTTACCTATACTGATATACGTTAAATATAGGTTATACTATTTGAATATATATATATCTATTGGACCCAGGATGGGATGTAGGACAACGCATTAGGACATTTGGGTCTGTCCATGTAAATCAATAATCATATAAACTAATGGAAGCCCAACCCATCCTTTTTTGGTAGAATCTGACTATGGAAAACCCCACCCCCTTTTATATATATGCATATATGTGTGCACACACCTATATCTTTAAGTATAAATACAATACACAAAAAAACTAGAAAAAGGAAAAACTAAAGTAATAAGATATAAATTAAATAAGAGTTGACTTGTACCTATGATAAACTCAATAGTAAGAACTTAAGATATTACCATAAGGTCATATCTCAACTCTAATTGATAACCGCATAAAATATCCAAGGCAAAAAATTCCCCTTCCCCTCCTTTTGTTTTATACATTTTAGCAGGGTGTTGTTGTTTTTATTGATATACAAAGAATAATAAAATATATATTTTTTAGCCGTAATAATTTTGATAACCAATAGATGTCGCTAGAGATCTATTGTATATAATGCATGTGCTCGACTCACTTTGTAAGCCTATGACTAAGGGAAGGTGTTCCCGAAACGCGTAAGACCAATGTATTTCTGCAGTACCCAGCAATAAAAACCTGTTTTTTACCGGAGTGCCATCCTCCTGTTCGTGTATCTACTAACCAAGTACACTTGCTATTCCATATGATTCTGTCTTTTAATATATCTTTTTTCTTTATTCACAATTGCAGCCCCACCACAAACATCGCAACATGACTCCGACAGGGATCAGAACTGGGATGAGGCCACTCAGCAACCCCAGGAAGAGGGTGAGACGATAGAGATGGTGCCCCGGAAGCTCAAGGTACACACATCTTCAATGTTTGTGTTCAATGTAGCTGCTTCCTCAACTTGTTTAGCACATCACTGTCGTATTTCACATTACAGAACACCCAGCTGAACACCGTGCCCAGTCACCAGCCGTGATTCTTGTGGTGCCCCCCATACATAAGATCAATGTTTATAACTAATAACCCCTTCCTTTATTTGTGTGTGTGCCACCAAAGATGTAAAGCAATTTACTTATTTTATTGGGAGGGTAGGGCCTCTTCAATGTTCATCAGAATCTGTAGGTTTTAAAATGAAGAATTTCTTACAATTGTTGCTTATTTTAATGTAATTTATGCCCTTAAAACAATCAATAGTGTTTTTTTGTTTTTTCTTCAAAAAACATATATTTGTCACCTACAGATTAAGGATAAATTTCCAAACCAATATTGTGATGTTTTTGCCATCCCTCCCCAAACATGTAAACACCCACCCCCAATCTAACTTACAGCGGAGAGGAAGGGGGGCATGGAAGGAGGGAAGGTCCTGTCGAGGGGACAATCGCAAATATCCCTAGCTCTAGTCTGTGTCACTCACTTTCAAACTGACACTGGCCTCTTTGCCCATTTTATCCTGGCAACAACTTTGCCCTACTCACGCTTGAGGTGTGATTTTGTCTGTTACCCAGCAATGGGACTGACTCCTAAACAACACATCCCATTGTTTACACTGGGCTGCATTCTCATCACTGAGGGGTGCCATTTTAACATCTATTGGCACTCTTTCCAATAACATCTGGAAAAGCACTAAAAAACATCTAAGTGCATTTGCTCTAACATATGTATATACGTATGGTGTTATGAACCTTATGGTGTTATTGGTGCCTTTCCAATAACATCTGGAAAAGCACTTACAAACATCTAAAAGTGTATTTGCTCTAACATATTTCTATGGTAATGTTGCAGTGTTACCCAACACATTCACTTGGCCAAAAAATGTTACATGTAAGGGTCAATGAATTCCAATCATTGCAAGCATCACTACATTATTGTGTATTTATCAGTACTGCAGTGTTGCTTCAAAGGTAACATGCTAATTAAGCTCTGTATGTATGTGTTTTACATGTTATGTGCATTCATGTAACAATAGCCTATGTTCATGCAACTGTCAACACTTTCAAGCGAAAAATATGTACCTTGTGCTTTGCACTATGATGTATTGATGGCTACCTATGGCCTGCTTTGGATACCCTACACTCCTAATTTGTGCCAATGCCTGCTACTACTACCTCCTCCTCCAGCCAGTACTGCTTAAATAGCAAGTCACAGGTGTATGGTATGCCTTAAAGGCACAAAGCGTTGGTTGTTACTTTGCACTTGATGCCTGTCCAACATATTACCTGGCCAGCACTAATCTCATATTGTTCATACTTTCAAACAGGCCAGATTGTCATATATTGCAAAGTGTCATTTGTATATCATATTGATTGTTATATTCTTGTTTTGTGCACAAGGCTTCTTGATGACAAACTTTTTTGTCGTCTTTTATTTCATGTCAACTTGCCCAGCATGGACACAGGGGTGCATTATCAATCTTGTGCAAGAAATGCTTGCCTGTAACCCACTAAACTGTTAGTAAAGCTCTGGCCTTTAATTGGGGCTGCTATATATTGAAATGTATCTTGAGACTGAATTGGTCCTGTGCCTTCCAGCTACTGTACATATTTAATTGGTAGTAAAAATGTTTCTGTGGTGTTCAAAAAAAACATACTTTTGTGAAATATATTTTCTTTTTTTTTAAAAAAAGGTTTTTATTTAACTTTTTCTTAACACAACAGCACATACATATACTTGCATTGCTATGACCATACAAATGAGAATGAATGTTTGTCGGGTAACAGTAAGTTATACGCTCAGAAATATATACTGTAGTAGGACATACACCAAATGTCAATGGGAGAAACCTTATGGGGAAATTAATGATGTTTGGAAGTAAATTAGGTAAATTGAGTATCTTTGTATTCTTAGGAAGCTATCCCTGGATTAACTTCCAGCCAGGGGTCCCAGACCATCTCAAACTTTTGGGGGCACCATCTGGCCAGACAGATTAGTTTAATAACTGGCAGCATACTGTTTACTAGTCGGACCCATTGCTGTAGCTGTGGAGGAAGGGGACTCATCGATTTCATTGCCACATGTTTTTTGGAATAGAAGTTAAGTGTTTTTAGTATAGTTCTAGTCTTATTCAATGGGACCGTGTCCTCAATTACTCCCCACAAACACACCTCCGGGGCAAGAATGCCAGGTAGCAGGACTTGTTCGTTAATGTATTTAACTACTTCTGCCAGTACTTATGCACCATTGGACATGCCCAGATCAAGTGGAAGAACCCAGAGTTACATTTGGGGCACAATGCGTTGGGATTCCTACCCATTATTTTTAGCCTTAACTGAGTAATATAATTCCTGTGAATTATTCTGTATTGCACCATCCTGTTTTTGGTGGAGATTAGATAATCATATAGCCCATCAGTTGCCTCTGCCCACATCTCATCACTCAAATGAGGTATATCCGCAGCCCATTTGTTCCTTGCCCTATCAAAGGGTTTCCCCAGGCTAGGAGTCAGGGACTTGTATACTACGGAGATTAGTTTGCTTGGGTCCGGGTCCCATAATCTATTTTCGTAAGATGAGGTCACTGTGTTAGGTGTAAGGGAGCCAAACTGGGAGACAAAACGCATGGTGTAATTGGAGGAATCGGAATAATTGTATACTGGGTTGATTTAAGCGCATTCTTAGCTGAGCCAGGGTGGGAAAAGTACCTTCCACTAGTAGATCTTTCAAATGGTGGATTCCCACTTTGGGCCAGTAGTGAAAGGTCTGGTATTTCCACAAAATTTGTGAAATTGGAATTTGTCCAAAGTGGTGCATTTGGCGAGGGCTGGGGGTTTGTTTTAGATAGCACTGTAGTAGTAAGCGCCCATATTTTTTGAGGGGTCGATAATATGGGTGGCAGTTCAAGGGTGTCTTTAGCTTTCCTATAAGACGCGTTCCTCAACGTTCTATGGATCCTGCCATAGTGGCATGTAGTGCCATGAGTGGATTCTCAGGGTCTGGAGTGAGCCAATTGTGTATGTACATTAATTGAGTAGCATAGTAGTAGTATCTTAGATGTGGGAGGGCTAATCCGCCACAGTCCAGAGGGGCCATTAGCGTTTGCCTACTGACCCTGGGGGCTTTATGGGCCCATATAAAGGGAAACAGTACATCATCTATACGCTTAAATAGCTGTGGGGGAAGCCAGGTGGGGGCATGCTGCATAGCATACATAAATTTGGGTAGGAATATCATTTTGAATAGGTTTATCCTGCCCCAGACGGTGAGTGGAAGTTTCTCCCATTGACTTGCTCTGGACTTAAAAGTTTGCAACACCAGTTCAACATTATCACAGACATATTCATCCATCTTACATGTTATAACTATTCCTAGGTATTTGAACCTTGTAACCCAATTTAGGCCTTGTATGTCACCTTCTGGGCAAGGCTCTCAAGAGTGACTTATTATCTCAAGAATGGACTTATTATGAGCCCGCTGAACCTGCCCATTTGATCTGCTAAGTGAAGTGCACTATGAATGCAGTCATTGTAGTCTGCTAGAAATAAGAGTATATCATCACCATATAGGGCAATTTTTTCCTCCATCCTCCCCGTTTTAAGTCCTATCACCCTGGGGGACTGCCAGATCAACATGGCTAACGGCTCTAGTGCCAGGGCAAACAGCAGTGGGGATAGGGGGCAGCCTTGCCTAGTCCCACGGGAGAGGGGGAATTCCTTGGATAGGGTTCTATTAACCTGTATGCAGGCGGTTGGTGATTGGTACAGTAACTGAACCCAAGAGATAAAGTTGGGTTCTATACCAAACCTTTTTAGCACTTTCCACAAATATGGCCTCTTAACAGAGTCAAATGTTCTGGCACCAGCATTAGTGTGGTCAATTTGAAGGTGGGAAAATATTCTTCTGAGGTTAATTGCTGTACTCTTGTTGGGCATAAAGGCAGTTTTGTCTGGATGTATTATTGAGGTTACTACTTTATTCAGTCTTTGGGCCAGGGTTTTTGCCAGTATTTTAAAACCTGTATTAATTAAGGATATGGGTCGGTAGGAATTGCACATTTCAGGGTCTTTCCTCTCCTTAAGTATGAGTATTATGATAGCGGAGTAAAAGGATTTTGGGAGGTAGCCTGACTTTTTCGCACCCGCCAGTGTGGCATGTAACTTGGATACCAGGTCTTCACTAAGAAGACGATACCACGCTGCCGGTAGACCGTCTGGCCCAGGGATTTTGCAGGGTGAAAGGTTCCCAATGGCTGAAGCCACTTTCCCCAAAGTTATGGGTCCATCTAAGTAAGAAACTTCCGACTGGCATAGTTTGGGGAGCTCAATCCCATGAGTTGATTTGAGGGGGAAGATTTTGCTGTGATCAGACAACATACGGTCAAAGGAGCTTGCCTTAAAAAGCCATTCTAGCATATTTTGAAAGCTTAGCCTTAGATTGTCCTGAAAAAAATGATATATTGTTTTCCTGAGTACTCTAAATAATACTGGTCTATATCTGGTGAGTAGGGTGACTCACTGGGTGTGCGTTAAAGGTGAAATCATACAAGAGCACACTTTAAGTGGATTTTATTGGTTATTTTTCACATATTTTGTATACACACAATTTGTATTAACATACTACACTATATAGTTTTTATCTGATGATACCCTCATTCCATCACCTAATCCGCTTCCCAGGTGCTTGGTCAAAACAATGTATAAATAAATTTTGCAAAGGACCAGCACACTGTTTTTTCAAATGTCCAAAGTGTTTTTATTTTTCACATCACAGTGCCTCCAACGTTTCGGCCCGCAAGTTAAATATATAATAAAAAGTTAATATGTAATAAAGAGTTAATATGCAATTCATATGAATGTGTAATATAAAACACCACCACATGATGTCACCTTCATTTTGTGAATAAAAATCCATATAAAAGTCCATAAGAAATCACTTTCAAAAGCTCCAGTATTGATCACTACATTTCCAGAATCAGCAAATACATTGTAACTTCACCTGTAGATAAAAAAGCTCTAATCACATATCTTGCAACTGTTTCAATATTTGTATTTATACACATCTATATTTGCAACATGTTACCATTTGCTGAGATAATATCTAGTTAGGGGAAAAAATATCGCTTTAAGTTAAAAAAACAGCTAAGTACTTGTTGCCCATTTAGTTCCTTAGGTATTACACAATCCAGCTCATTAATCCAAAACGCTTCTCTTTTCAGTAATGCATTATCATGGTCTCCCCCTCTGTCTCTTTTAGGTTTTTGTTCTATAGGCTTACATCTAAATGATGCTGGGCTGTGTTTAGCATCAGACCAATGCCTCGCCACAAGCTGTTGTGAAATATCCTGTTTTTTATTTTTAGCTTTTTCTTTTTGTCTGGATCCAATGCTGCCCGTATGCTTGACCTATGCATTGCCATTCTTTCCTTTAATTGTGGTATAGTGGGGGGACGGCAGGGACGCCTGCCGCCTCCTCGGCGGGGACGCCCGTCGTGTCTTTCGGTTCTTCAGTGCGCTGCTCTAGGGTGCGCGCACGCACCTCTTCCTGGATTTTGTGCACATGCCGCTGACGTGATGACGTCAGCGCGCAGTGGCGCAAGATTCAAAAATGTATTTAAAGGGATTTCAGGTTGTATTCAGTGCCCGTGATAGGATTTGCTTCCTGGTGCCTTGTACCTTGTGCTGAAAAGCTTCTTGTCTGTTTTGATTCCTGTGTTTGACCTCTGCCTGGCTGTTTGACTACTCTGATCTCTGGAACCCGACCTTTTGCCTGAAACCGACCTTGATTCTGATGTTTGACGTTCTGGTTTGACCTCTGCCTGTTATTTGTCTCCGAATCTGCCTCAACCCTTCTGATTGACTATCCGGTTTTAACCCTTTGCCTACCTGATGATCCTAGCTATCTGCCTGCCTCGACCCAGCCAGTCTGACCACGAATCTGCCTTATCCTATTGTACCGCGACCTTCAGCCTCAACTGACTCTAGCAACTGTCGTGCCCCTTTGCTTGCCAGAACTCTTCACCTTGCTCCTCTCGTAAAGTCCAGATGGCATCTGAGTATGCTGAGGGCTCCTCCCGAAGCCAAAGGCGGTCACACTACTGGTGAAGCCGAGCCGAGACAAAGGAGCTTGGCACTAGTTCTGGTTTAGGGTGCCGACCGTGACAATAAGCCCGCAGGGGCATTTAATAATATATACCACCATGGTGGTGTCGCACGTCATCCTCTGTTTTATTGTGTATCGATTCCCTGTATGGGGGTGTGTAAAGTATGTGCCCAGAATTAGGGCACCACACAGGATACAAACCGTACATTTATATACTCCCGGGCGCATCACCAAAAAATATTGTGGTTGGACCTTTTGATATTTATATACAGGATCTGAGGGGCTTAAGGTCTCCTTCAGATTTCTTCCCCTTTTGAAACTGAATTTGGGCTTATTGGGCAGCTTTTTACAAATGGAATTGTCTGAGTTTAGAATTAACCAATGCTTTATAACACTTTGTTTAACCAATGCGCTGTTTGCTCCATATTTACTAACATAATAAATATTATTTTCCATTGGTCCTTTTTTGTTCACCTGCCTCATTTCTTGTTCCCTCGTTATTTCTTTCCGCTCAAGTTTCAAAGCCCAATTATTGATGTCCATTATCAATTTCTTGGGGTATCCTCTAGACAAAAATTTTGAACACATATCGCTCAGATCTTCTTCTCTTTTAGTGTGGTCGCTATCAATGCGCACCACCCTAAGCATCTGTGACTTAGGTAGTGAGTTAAGCAGATGCCTAGGGTGGTTGCTATGGTAATGCACTAGGGTATTTCTAAAAAAAATCAATTTGGTGCAGGTCATGCTTGGCTGTAAATTTTACAGGGCTATCCAAGCAATTTAAGTATACAACAAACTTATCCAGAGCTTCTACAGGGCCAGTCCATAAAAAGAAAATATCGTCAATATACCTCCTGAAGAACGCCCCATATTGTCTAAACATCGAATGGCTAAAAATGTGGTCCCTCTCAAACTTATTCATATAAGCATTTGCATAAGCTGGGGCTACTTTAGAGCCCACAGTTGTCCCTGTGCATTGTATATAGTATGTTGTTTCAAACTTGAAGTAATTCTTGTTTAGAATAAACTCCAATAAGGTTAACAAAAATTCAGTTGGGGGACCCATATATACAGGATTATCAATCAACAATTCCCGTACTGCCTCCACACCTGCATTATGAGGAATGCAGGTGTAGAGGCTTTGTTTAGAGACTAACGATGTATGCATCCCCCCGTCACCAGGTATGATGCCACTGAGAACCGATTCAAAAGTGTCGATTGAAGGAAAGCTACCAGGTGGAACAAAGTTACTTTTTGTACCCAATTTGCATTTTAGCATAGGCAACACTTTATCATTTGTTTTAACAATCGGTTTGTCAGAAAAGAAAGCTTTCAGTTTCAGAGATCTAATAAACTTAAACAAATCCACAGACTGTGTAAATGCAGGAGTAGTAAAGGTAGGGACAAAGTTTAACCCTTTGTTCAGGGCTTTAAGTTCAATGTCAGTTAGATTGTACGAAGATAGATTAAACACCGTATTTACCTGTGGTGCTGTTTGTTTTGGGTTTACCCCTAAAAAAGAGGACACCGAGCTTTGTGATGATGCTGGTGAGCCTTGCGCAGCGTCTGATGAAGGCGGTGATTCTTTGTCTGCAGTCTTCCCAGAGGTGCCCCGGTAATTGCGAAAAGCGCGCCTTTTCTCCTTCCAAGTATACATCTCGCCGTGTTCGTAGTCCCTTGTATCGCGTTTGAATTTGCGTAACTTTATTTGAAGAATCTCTTGCTGGAGGCGCTCCATCTTTAGCTCGAGGTCGCGAAGCAGTGTATCATCTGCATCGGTTAGGGCTCGGAAAGCTTCCTCCGTGGTATGAATCTGTTGCTTTAACTCCTTCATCCCCTGACTTAATTGCTGTATCGTTAGGGTAATCAAGTCTATGCTGCAACGATTTAAGATCCCCTGCCACTTTAGGAGAAAATCGTGATTGTCCTTGAATAGGGCAGGTTGGAGGGTTATTCTCAGCCCACGTGGGATGCGTTGTGCCTTTGCATATTAGGCTAGGGACGATGAATGCAGCCCCCATGCTGTTTCCCGTCGTTTCAATTGCTCAAGTTTACGCAATATGTCAGTACTTGAGGTAGTAGAGGTAGCAGGTAGGCCATGTGCAGTATTCAGAATTTTCTTCCTTTCTGCTTCTGAAAAGGTAAAGGTTTCAGCCTTCTGATCCATAGTAGCTGCGATATCCGCGAAGGACATAATAAAGGGGTGCTGAGGGCACAATGCCGTAGTAACAGTGTCCAAAAGAAATCTGGCTCTCGCACACCCTTGAGTGAGGTTAATCAATGCTGTCTGGTGCACAATGGTAGAGGTTCGGCAACCTTAAATCTGGTAAAGAAGTAAAGCAATCCAGAGGCACACAGAGCTGATGCAAGCAAGGAACACCTTGCACGTTTATTGCGGTATAGCAGTGCAACGTTTCGGGGTCTGGCCCCTTTATCAAGCATACAGAAGTGAAATGCAAACAAACATATAAAGAGGTGCAATGATGGCTATTGGTTAATGCAAATGAAGCTCAAATTAAGTCCAATTAGGTGAATCTCCAATAAAGTGTTGGTCCAAAGGTCATGTGATACCAGCGAAAAAAGGTAAAAGAAAAAGTGAAAAAATATAAAAAGTTCTGAACAAAATACCTAGAATCAAAAAGGAGAGTAAAATAATAAAAACATTTTATACAAAAAATCCTTTTTGTATACGAAACTCCATAGATCTCAAGAACTAAGCACAATCTAGTTAGTTTAGAGATTACATATCTTACCCTGTCAAAAGAGGAAATGGGGGCCTTCAAATTCAAATTCAAAGCTTTCTTTTCTGACAAACCGATTGTTAAATCAAATGATAAAGTGTTGCCTATGCTTAAATGCAAATTGGGTACAAAAAGTAACTTTGTGCCACCTGGTAGCTTTCCTTCAATCTACACTTTTGAATAGGTTGTCTCATTAGAATTGTCTAAAGCTATTGAGAAAAAAAGTAAGCGACCACACAGTAATATGTCTAAGGAGGAGAGAACTGCTTTGGCTAAATTACAAGCAAATGGTGATATCACTATGATAAAAGCTGATAAGGGTGGGGGCACAGTGATCCTTAATGTCTCTGAGTATAAGAAGGAAGCTGAGCGACAATTAAATAATGCAGCACATTACAAAAAATGCAGTGGTGATCCCACCTGTAAATTTAAAAGCAAATTAAATGTGTTATTGAATGATGCTGTAATTGAAGGGATTATATCGGATGATGTTTGCCAGCTCCTGTTTTCCCAATTTCGCAAGGTTCCCAATATTTACTTTTTACCCAAAATTCACAAAAGCCTCACCCTACCGTCGGGAATGCCTTTTGTTTCCAATATTGGTTCCATCTTGCAACCTCTTGCTATTTATATTGATATGTACTTGCAGGAAGTGTTACCGACTTTAGAACCAGTCTTAACTGACACCGCTGATTTCCTTGTAAGGTTGGAGAAATTACATGTGCCTGATGAACCTTTCTTCCTCTGCTCATTAGATGTGAAGGATCTCTTCACATCTATTCCACACGATGAGGGCATCGAGTGTATTCGTACATATCTAGCTTACGGTTCCTTACCCACCTTTATGGTGAATTTTCTATGTACCCTGTTGGAATGTGTCCTGACAAAAAATTATTTCCAATACAACAATGAATTTTTCCTACAGCTACAGGGCTGTGCCATGGGTGCCAACATGGCACCTGCCTATGCTAACATCTTTATGGATTTTTTTGAAAAAACCTTCATTTTTTCCAATGTCGAATTTTCCACATATATCCACTCCTATATGCGCTACGTGGATGATACATTTCTTATTTGGACAGGACCATTCGAGAAACTACAGGAATTTGTAATGTACTTGAATAGCACACATAGTACGATTAAATTCACTTTTGAGGCTAATCCCACGGAAATCCACTTTTTGGATGTTAATATTCAGTATACTGATGGCTCCTTTGTAACCTCCCTGTACACTAAACCTACGGATAAGAATAACTTAGTTAGGAGTACTAGCTTTCATCCTCCAGGGCTTCTAAGAGGTTTACCTAAGAGTCAGTTACTACGCGTAAGACACATTACTTCCTCGGATGAGCTGTTCAAAACCGAAGCTTCGAAGATGGTTAATAAATTTGCAGAGAAAGGGTATGACACTGACATTACTAGTAACTAAGGAAGAGGTGAGATCGATACCGAGAACTCAAACATTAAATAGAAAAACTAGTCCTAATAATGAGTCTGCACGTATCCCCTTCATCACGTCCTTTGATTCAAACGCCAAAATATGTAGGAACGCCATTTTAAAACATTGGGGGATTCTAAAGGCGGACCCCAAATTTGGGCACCTGTTCCAGCTACCGCCCCTCTTCTCTTATAGCAGAGGAAAGAATATAGGTGATCTCATCAAACCTAAGGGAATCCCTAAACGAGACGTCTACCACTCATTAAAGGCAAACGGCACGTTTCCCTGTAGAAATTGTGGGCACTGCAGTGACATCATACCTGGTGACGGGGTGATGCATACATCGTTAGGCTCTAAACACAAGGTTAAAGGATTCTTTACATGTGATACCTCTAACGTGATTTAGTGCATTAAATGCCCTTGTGGCATGACATATATTGGCCAAACCACTAGACCCATAAAAACACGCCTTTATGAACACAAATCTGTCATAAGAAATTATAAACCTGTAATTCCCCAGGCCTTGCCTCTTGATCAATCTAAAAAAGACAAAATCACTGAGCAAAGCGAGAAAAAAAGAAATTTTATTAGCTAGACATTTCTTTACCCATGGCCACCGGGTGGCGCAATTACGGTGGCAAATATTAGAAAAAGTGTTCCCTAAACAAGGGCATGATATTAAAAGGCTTTTACACCAGAGGGAATGTTATTGGATATGGCGTTTGCCATGTAATCTCTAAACTAACTAGATTGTGCTTAGTTCTCGAGATCTATGGAGTTTCGTATGCAAAAACGATTTTTTGTATAAAATGTTTTTATTACTCTCCTTTTTGATTCTAGGTATTTTGTTCAGAACTTTTTCTATTTTTTCACTTTTTTTTCACCTTTTTTCGTTGGTATCACATGACCTATGGACCAACACTTTATTGGACATTCACCTAATTGGACTTAATTTGAGCTTCATTTGCATTAACCAATAGCCATCATTGCACCTCTTTATATGTTTGTTTGCCTTTCACTTCTGTAAGCTTGATAAAGGGGCCAGACCCCAAAATGTTACACTGCTATACCACAATAAACGTGCAAGGTGTTCCTTGCTTGCATCAGCTCTGTGTGCCTCTGGATTGCTTTACTTCTGTACCGGATTTGAGGTTGCCGAACCTCTACCATTGTGCACCAGACAGCATTGATTAACCCCACTCAAGGGTGTGCGAGAGCCAGATTTCTTTTGGAGTATAGTATCCACAAATTCTGCAATGCCTTTGTTTAAAGACCCATTTGAAGAAATTATTGGGCGTCCTGGGGGTTTCTTCACATCCTTGTGAATTTTGGGCAATGTATAAATTACAGGCCGTATGGGGTGTGAGATTGAAAAATAATCATACATTTTCTCAGTGATCCAATTATTGTTAACAGCAACCTTACGTATAGTGTCTAATTCCATACGAAATTGTTCTGTGGGATCAGATGCCATTCTTTCATATTTGGTTAAATCTGATAATTGTGCCAAGAGTTCCTGTTTGTAATAGACATAGTCCAAAATAACGATGCCTCCTCCCTTGTCGGCCGACTTGATAATAATATCTTTTTTGCTATTTAGAGATCTCAGCGCCCCTTTCTCTACCATCATAAGGTTACCCCTCCTATTTCATTTCCTGCTATTATAAGAGGACATGTCAAAGTTTAACATACGATTAAATGTTTTGTTAGACGCATTGTTACTGACAGGGTCATAGGTACTTTTTGGTTTGAATTTCTCTAGATTAGATCCCCCATAACCAATCCCTGTATTTATAATGGGGGTACTCGTATTTAATTCAATATCATCCATAAACAGGACCGTGTCATCGCTTGCTTTTTCTGTATCCAAATCCATATCAGGGGGGGGGGGCAATTTTAGGGCCATATCGTTCCTTAAGTCTCAATTGTCTAGTGAACTTGTAATTATCAATCACATGTAAAAACGGAATGTCAATCACCACTGGAACATATCCCAAACCTTTACTCGTTCTGCGTCTGATAACTGGTATCCAGATAGATTAAATATCAAGTCTTCCTCCTGACCGTCAGTTGCTGTTTCTACGATCTTATGCTTACTGGAGTTGCGTTTGCCGCTGCGACGGGTGGCCTTCCTGGATCCCGGCTGTTGCGCTGGCGCTCCCCTAAAAAAGGTGCCTGAGGATGTTGCGACTCCAAGGTCCCCGTCTCCCCTTCACTTTCTGATGCACTGCTGGTTGCTGATCTCGCAGGTGATCTCAGTCCTCGCTATTCCGTTCTCCTTCTTCTCGGGGTCACGCCTTGCTGCCAGCGGTATATTGAACCTTCTTTATAATCCTGGTTCACTTTAAGCCGCTTCGAGCTTTTAAACGCTAATAATTCCGCTTTGTACTTTTCAGTTTGCTCTTGCAGGCGTCCCAACCAGTCGACTTCCTTGTCACAATAATGAGGGAACAAGAAATGAGGCAGGCGAACAAAAAAGGACCAATGGAAAATAATATTTATTATGTTAGTAAATATGGAGCAAACAGCGCATTGGTTAAACAAAGTGTTTCAAAGCATTGGTCAATTCTGACCTCAGACAATTCCATTTGTAAAAAGCTGCCCAATAAGCCCAAATTCAGTTTCAAAAGGGGAAGAAATCTGAAGGAGACCTTAAGCCCCTCAGATCCTGTATATAAATATCAAAAGGTCCAACCACAACATTTTTTGGTGATGCGCCCGGGAGTATATAAATGTACGGGTTGTATCCTGTGTGGTGCCCTAATTCTGGGCGCATACTTTACACACCCCCATACAGGGAAGCAATACACAATAAAACAGAGGATGACATGCAACACCACCATGATGGTATATATTATTAAATGCCCCTGCGGGGTTATATATTGCGGAAAGACCACCAGACAATTAAAGGAAAGAATGGCAATGCATAGGTCAAGCATACGGGCAGCATTGGATCCAGACAAAAAAGAAAAAGCTAAAAATAAAAAACAGGATATTTCACAACAGCTTGTGGTGAGGCATTGGGCTGATGCTAAACACAGCCCAGCATCATTTAGATGTATGCCTATAGAACAAATACCTAAAAGAGACAGAGGGGGAGACCATGATAATGCATTACTGAAAAGAGAAGCGTTTTGGATTAATGAGCTGGATTGTGTAATACCTAAGGGACTAAATGGGCAACAAGTACATAGCTGTTTTTTAACTTAAAGTGATTTTTTTCCCCTAACTAGATATTATCTCAGCAAATGGTAACATGTTGCAAATATAGATGTGTATAAATACAAATATTGAAACATTAGTTGCAAGATATGTGATTAGAGCTTTTTTATCTACAGATGAAGTTACAATGTATTTGCTGATTCTGGAAATGTAGTGATCAATACTGGAGCTTTTGAAAGTGATTTCTTATGGACTTTTATATGGATTTTTATTCACAAAATGAAGGTGACACCATGTGGTGGAGTTTTATATTACACATTCATATGAATTGCATATTAACTCTTTATTACATATTAACTTTTTATTATATATTTAACTTGATTTTAATCACTTGCACAAATTGTATAATTGAAAAATTCTGGTGGAAATGACGTCATCACTGGCGCCTCTTTTTGGAGGGTTGTATGGGTTGGTTGTTATATCACTAAGCACTTTATCCTTGATAAAGGCCCCAAGGCAGGCCGAAACGTTGGAGGCACTGTGATGTGAAAAATAAAAACACTTTGGACATTTGAATATACAGTGTGCTGGTCCTTTGCCAAATGTATTTTTATATATGTAACACGATGGATCAGCACACACTGTTATTTTGTGAAGCAATAGTGTTTATTTCAAGCAAAACACATTTTTATCCGACGTTTCGGTCCCACCTGGGGACCTTTTTCAAGGATAATGCGGTGTAACAAAAAATGGTTTAAATACCCACCCCCTGAGTGAATAATGGCGCCAACATGACGTCATACAGTGAATATAAAGTGTAATTTGAGTCCATAAAGTCTTGTGTCCATTTCAGTTCATTGAAAGAACATGGTGTAATCATTTCAGTTCACCACTGGGTGTCAGTGTTCGCACAGCCCTATCAAGTCGAAGGAATGCTGATAGCAATTGTGTCCATAAAAAAAGATACATGTATAGTAACAAAAAAACTTCCTAATGTATACAAGCAATTAAAGAAACAGTTACTTACAGAGTAGGAAGTGTTCAATTCAGACCCAGAGATATATTCTATGTCTGTAAATTAGAGAAACAGGAAGGCATTGAAAACATGTATAGCCCAAAATAGCACAATAGCAAGGAAAAGCAATGGTTACTTATTTCAGAAAACAATTCAATTGGAGATGTCCATTCAGACCTTTTGGTGTCACACAATCTAATTCGTATATCCAAAAAGCCTCCCTTTTCAGAAGTAGTTTCTCAAGATCCCCTCCTCTGGGGGGCTTGAGTATCCGATCAATAGGCATACACTTGAACTGGGATGGATCATGTCCTGCTTCCCGCCAGTGTTTGGCCACTGGTTGCTGGGCAATATCCTGTTTGCCAGGGTCTACCTTACGATTGGTATCCAATGCTGCCCTGATGCTCGCTCTGTGCATGTTAATCCTATCCTTTAATGGCCTGATGGTCTTACCACAGTAGATTAGGCCACATGGGCATTTGATGATGTAAACTACCATGGGGGAGGTACAAGTATTCACACTTTGTATTCACTGTATGACGTCATGTTGGCGCCATTATTCACTCAGGGGGTGGGTATTTAAACCATTTTTTGTTACACCGCATTATCCTTGAAAAAGGTCCCCAGGTGGGACCGAAACGTCGGATAAAAATGTGTTTTGCTTGAAATACTATTGCTTCACAAAATAACAGTGTGTGCTGATCCATCGTGTTACATACATGCCTGCTTTTGATCGTGCACTACTGGATACATCTGTTTGAGTGCTGGTACTGTGGGATCCTATATGCTACACAAGTTAGTACCGAGCACCACAACCTTCATTAGATTGATTTCTTGGTTTTGGACCATACAACTTGCATGTGGATATGGCAAGTGACGACCAAAGTGTGGTGTATACAAGCAGAAAAGAAAACTTCACCACAGAGGAAATCCAGAGTATATTATTCTCTGAAACCTTGACTGATACCTTCGGTAATCTGGGAGCCAAAGAGGCTTATCACGAGCTCTTGAGACTAAGCAAAAAGGATATTGAGCTATACCTGCATGGTATCTCCCTATCGGACTATTATCGAGAAAAAAAGATACCCAAAGGTTTCAGAATTAACAACGTACCTACTATAGGTGTAAGATATTCTTATGGACAATATCAACATTAATATGAAATATTAATATTAGTCCATAATAATACAATAACTGTAGGTTCTAATGGGGAGGTTTGGCAAAGAAATGACATTCAACCAACTGTATTACTGAAAAGAAGATTTATGTATAAAATCAAAACACACTAACACAATTACAGAAAATAATAAGCCATAATATACACATAAGGAAAGGTACAAGGAAAAACCAATAATATATAATTCAGAATGATATTTGCAATGCATATAAAAACAACCAGTGAGACAAATCAACAACTCTAACAAACAATAATCAATATCAACAGTATGTAAACAAGGAGAGAAAGGTTACAACAACTATTTCAAACAATATGCTCTAAACCCTCTTACACCTATAACCACACACATAAGTATGTCAATGATAAAGAGACACTGAGATAGTTACCAGTCCTTGGACAGCACGTCGGTCTCTGGGCCTGCAGAGTTCCAGTTCAGAGGTGGACCCCTGTACACAGAGGTCTGTTCCCCAAAACAGAACTGCAGACTGTACTTTGGACACATCTTTTATACTGTTTTTAGAGCCTCACCCCCCCCCCCCCACAAGACAACTGGCTAAACAGAAGCTCAGATGGACTCTCGTTGCTTGTTAGATGACATAACTTTCCCGCACCATATGTAAAGGAAGGCTTTTGAGATCCTGTAATCGCTTGATCTCACAACAGGTTTTTACAACAGGCTCTTTGCATACTATTATGAGAACTTGTAGTTAGCCTTCATTTACACATTATGACGAAACTGTTAAGTCACATATCACCACCTCAGGGCCAACTGTTTATTTTGAATACTCTGACACCTCAGGCTCTTTCCTGGGTTTGTCTTTGTCTATGACTATTCTTTTGATCCTAGAGACTGCAGTGTTATCAGATAACTGTTTTGGCAACTCCCTGTCCCAGCATGTATCCTTTTACCTGTCTCTTTGGCATTAACATTTGACATTATATTCACACATAAAATATTTTATACATATAAAATCTTCCTTGTGAGGCTTATTTCTTACATAGGCAGGAATAATCCAGACTTCTGCAAACGCTGGTGCCAAATTCTGGATCGTTGTTCCCTGGACCTCATTCTGCTAGTAATAGAAGAGGTCGGCTGAGAGCTGAAAACAGTCAAAAGTGATCTGGAAGCATTCCGCACTGTGCACGATCCTATCATAGCAGCGGATAAGGACACCGACTGGCAAGGACGTCTGCAATATCAGATCGCTAAATACAGGGCTGATATTCTGTCCTTCAAAAATTCAAAGCGGCTAAGGGTTAACCTAGACTACAAGGAGTCCAGAGTGTACCGCTGGTTATCGGGTAACAGCCCCTTTAAGAGAAGAGGAGGAGTTCGCCAGCCGCAGAGACCACTGGGATACCAGCACGGAGGAAGCGGATCCGACAGTGAAGCAGAGAGCAGCTCGCAGAGAGAACTCGCCGGACGCAGCGCATCCCCTCCCACGTCAGCTACCACTCCTTCACCTTTTTTAGGGCAAAAGACCGGCGCCAAAGATCCGGGCAATCCACCCGCAGGGGCGGCAGGAAGCACGCCGGTCACCACGCGAGCCCAGCAGCAGCAACAGATCAAGCAGCGGGAGAAGCAAACATGATCTTCAACCTCTTTACATACACACCGACCCCCATAGAGATGGCAGTGCTACGCAGAGGGTTGAGTTTCGTCCCAATGGTGAGTAATCACCCTTTTAAACACGTAGTGGATAACTTTAAATTCACACAACAACTAAGACTGCGGGAGCATTTCTCAGACTGTAACTCATGGGGGGAGGGTACACTGACACGAGAGGAGGGGAGGAAAGACCCAGGCAGTGAATTCTGCACAACAGCAAGTGATAAACGGTTTAAACCTGCCAGTACTTTTGATCCTCCTAGCAGCAATGCTTCTCTTAAGATTTTTCACAGGTTGTTAAACAACAATGCATTAGCGTGTTATCAAAACAAGAGGAAATGGAGGGGCAACTTTAGCCCAGTAGAAAAAGAGGCTATGGAATCCCTAAAATCCAACAAAGAGATAATCATTAAAAATGTGGACAAGGGGGGTGCCATAGTAATTATGGACTATAGTTACTATAGAAATGAATTATTAATGCAATTATCAAATACTGCAAACTACGAGAGACTCACATTTGACCCCACAAGTAAATTCAAGGATGAATTGAAGGCCCTGATAGATACGGGTATATCACAAGGCTATCTCTCCAAGGATATGGGTGGATATTTGATCCCTAATAGTCCAACATTGCCCGTAATCTATACACTGCCCAAAATACACAAACATTTGGAAAGACCTCGGGCAGACCTATCATAGCCTCTACTGGGTCATTAAATGAAAAAATAGCCCAGTATTTAGACGTTTTATTACAGCCATGCATTATCACTATAGGCAGTTACCTGAAAGATACTACCGACTTTTTAAATGTCATTAAAAGCATTGATATGCGAGTTGATGGTTTACTGCTAGTCACTATGGACGTACCAAATCTGTATACCTGCATACTACATGATTCAGGTATTGCAGCAGTTGGGAATCTTATAACAAACAATTCCAGTTATGACAGCCCACCCATCGAGTATACCTCGAGATTACTTGATTTTGTCCTTCGGAAAAACTATTTTAAATTTGAGAATCAATTCTACAACGCACAGGAACCGCCATGGGTTCAAGAGTAGCGCCAGCCTATGCGAATGCTTTCATGTATGAGTTTGAAAATGAACACATATATGGTCACGAGATGTTTCGAACGCATGGTAGCTTTTTTTGGCGTTATATAGATGATATTTTCTTTTTGTGGACCGGTACATCTGAACAACTGGAATTGTATGTAGATTACCTTAATAAACTCAATACACCTGTCAAATTTACTTTGAATTACAGTTCACAGGAGATTAATTTTCTTGGTGTTCAACTGTATAAATTCAATCAGAAACTGTATACACGTTTGTACACCAAAGAAACCGATAGGAATACGTTACTACACTATACAAGCCACCATCCTAGGCATCTTATTGAATCGCTTCCCAAGTCCCAGATGTTGAGAGTAGTACATATAGACAGTGACCCCAAACAGAAAGAGGCGGATCTGGAAAAAATGGGACAAAAGTTTCTGGATAGAGGATATCCGAACACACTAATCAGAGAAACTATCAACACAGTACTGGCCATGAAACAGGAGGATCTATTAAACCCCAATGCCAACCAGGTTCAAACCGAAAACAGTAATGATATGTACTATGTCAGCACATACAACCCCTAGCACATACAAACACACCTTGTTTCGTAAATATGGTGGGTACTACAGACGGTATATCGATGACCTATTTTTTCTCTGGCATGGACCAGATGAAGAACTCTCTATCTTTGTAAATGACTTAAATACAATACTGTCAACCATCAGAGATCTGTTTAGTATTAATTTTCTGGATGTGACACTATATAAGGATCCTGAAACACAGCAGCTGCAAACGAAAATTTTCCAGAAACCTACAGACAGGACCACATTATTGCATTACACCAGTAGCCATCCTAGACATCTATTAAACTCTTTACCCTGATCACAAATGTTACGTGTGGTATGGGTGACCAGTAGAGAGCGGAAAGGAATATGGCTATAGAAAACGTGGCACAGTGTTTTCTGGATAGGGGGTACCCCAATAAATTAATAGGGGATATAAAAGTATGGGCTAAGACACTGGATCGAGAGGAGGTCCTAAAAGGATCAAGGAGATCAGTCGGGAATGAGGAGGACTCATTGTATTATGTAACCACATATGATACACGCACCCCATTGATAAAGAAATCTGTTTTACAGCAATGGCCCATCATCAAAACGGACGCAGAAATGTCATTGACTAACCGCAAAAGAGTCCGCTTTGGACTTAGGAGAAACAGTAACCTGAAGGAACTCCTTTCACGAACGGATCTGGTGAACAAATATGGGGTACACGACAGAATGGGGAGGTTGGGGGTGTTCAAATGTGGCGGGTGTGTCATGTGTAACTCTCTAATCACTGGCAGTCAGTTTTTTCATCCACACACGGGCAAGAGATACACGATAAAGCACAGCCTTACGTGTACATTTCGGAATGTTGTATATATTATAAAGTGCCCGTGTGTTTTTTTGTATTGTGGGGAAAACCACAAACAATTAAAGGAGAGAATCAGCATGCACTGGTCTACCATCAGAGCTGCACTGGACCCAAAAGGTAACAAAGAAACTAAAAAAGATGCCAAACAGGATATTTCCAAACAGCCAGTGGCACAACATTGGCTTTTAGCATCATCTTTTAAATGTATGCCCATTGATTGTATTCCAGGATTACCACGAGGATGGGATCTAGACCATAGGTTATTACAGAGGGAGGCATTCTGGACCTACGAATTTAAGTGTGTGACCCCCAGGGGCCTTAACAGCTCATTATCCCTGAACTGTTTTTTTTTAGGTTCACGTTCACACCGCATAAATAAGATGGGGTTATTTATAGTCATCATGAATCACTATCTGTATGTTTTAATCTTTTACCTTTTTAAATGTTTTATATTTAAAACAGTACACTTTATGCTCCAATGAGCACTAGTTAACCTTTAGCACAAGTCACCTTAATAGTATTATTATGCTAATTACACATGCTCATCACACATGTTGATGATGTCACTACTCATGGATTGGTTCACTTTAAGTATATATGTGATTGTAACACAGACATGGTTGCCTTGAGAAAGGTCCCTGATGGTCCCGAAACGTCACGTCGGCTGTACATGCACCTTTTATGTTCCACCTGTTACGTATAGCAAACATTTGTAGCAAGATCATCATAGATAATCATTTTTTGCAACCTGTGGTCCAAATAATGGATTCATATATTAAAGACACTAAACATTTACTAAGTTTATTGAAGGATGTGAAATTACCAGATAACTGTCTGCTTGTGACGATGGATGTCGCTAGTTTATATACAGTCATTCCACACACTGAAGGTATAGCTACGTGCGAGAGGGCACTTCAGAAGTTCCATCAAGGCCCACCAGTGGTAGACTTTTTGATTCTTTTACTGGACATGATATTATCACATAATTATTTCATATTTCAGGACTCCTTTTACTTACAAGTATCAGGGACTGCCATGGGCTCGAATTTCGCCCCCTCTTTTGCCAATCTGTACATGCAACACTATGAGACTTAATGGTTACTACCTATGGGTGGGAATAATATTATTTTCTACAAGCGCTATATAGACGAACTCATGCTGATATGGTCAGGCACTACTGACGAACTTTTGAGTTTTGGTGAGGCCCTTAATACTCTTGACTCCCCTATTAAACTCACAATAACGTTTGACCAGCACAATATCCATTATGTGGATTTGACTATTTATAGGGATGGAGATGGTTTAGGCACTACAATGTATAAAAAACCTACAGATAGGAATAGTTTGATTTATGCCAGTTCGCACCATCCACCACATATGTCCCGAGGGGTCCTATATTCGCAGTTCCTCAGAGTTATTAGGAACAACTCGGATCATACTAACGCACTTCACTCACAGGAAACAATTCAATGATAATGAGATATTCAAACCCCTTGGGTGCACACAGTTCAGTTTATATGTCAAAATGCTTCTCTCTGCAATAGAGCTTGATCAATGTTGCCTCCCCTTTGTAAATCTGCAATACAATCAATTTGCATACATTTGAATGCAGAAGCTGGATGTTTAGCTAACAACCAGTGTTGAGCCACCGGTTGTTTTGAAATATCTTGTTTGGTTTCTTTCCTTGGTTTAGGGTCAAGCGCGGCCCTAATGGTTGCACGGTGCATACTGATGCGCTACCTAAGTTGTCTACAAGTTTTTCCGCAATACAGTAAACTACACGGGCATTTTATTATGTATATCACATTCTGTGAAGTGCAAGTTAGTCTCTGCTTAATATCATACGATCTACCCGTGTGTCCCTGCGTGGACCGAAATGTCACGTCGGCTATTCGTGCAATAAATGAATACACTTTGATTTGATACACAAAAATCCTGATTCTGTTGTTGTAACAGTTAAAATAAAAAAAAGGTTACAACTTTTAAAATTCATAAGCTGTGTTATGTTTTGTGGCTCCAGACTATTTTTCTTTAGTGGAACAGGGGGCAAAATGGTTCTTTTGATAGTAAAGGTTGCATTAGAGCATGCTCCACTGGAGTCCCAGGGGTTCTATTTATACAGTCGGTTCAGGTGCAACTAATCAAGCTCCACCCCCTCAAACTGAGGGAAAACTCAGAACTGCAAAATAAAGCAGGTTGTGACAAACTTGTTGTAAGCACAAACAGAGAAAAAGAAGAAAAATTGATCAATGCACATTCCCTGGTCCCATCATATAAGTAATCTATGCAGATGCATGTATTTACAAAGACAGCGGTTTTTAAGTTACAAAATTATGATCATAAGATTGATAAGCCACCATACCACGTCAAGGTAGAATCCATATGGCGGTCCCTAACTGTTTACCTCTGGTCATAATATCAAATTCTAAAGCCTCCCGGCATAAGAGCATTACCTGAAATAAAGGTCTCCCAACCTGGGCATTGTTTTCAATCATAGGGCATAGTCCTTCACAGCCATTAGCTTTCAAAAGGGAAAGACAACCTAGACCCCAGCATTGTTTCCATGAGATTAATCCTCTCCAGCTTGCGGCTTTTAAGAGAGAGAAGCTGCCAGGACCAATACCCATTTCCAAAGGCATTGTTCCCCATTTAAAGGGACGGGAGTGGGGGTGCTTCAACCACATGGAAGCCTGGCCTGCAGCATAGCTGCTGAACTGCCGAACAGAATAGATCTACTACAATACAAAATGCAAAAAGGAAAGGTTGTGGGAGTACTAAAATACAATGGACGTTACATAGTTACATAGTTACATAGTTAAATTGGGTTGAAAAAAGACAAAGTCCATCAAGTTCAACCCCTCCAAATGAAAACCCAGCATCCATACATACACCCCTCTCTACTTTTAATTAAATTCTTTATACCCATACTAACTATAGAGCTTAGTATCACAATAGCCTTTGATATTATGTCTGTCCAAAAAATCATCCAAGCCATTCTTAAAGGCATTAACTGAATCAGCCATCACAACATCACCCGGCAGTGCATTCCACAACCTCACTGTCCTGACTGTGAAGAACCCCCTACGTTGCTTCAAATGAAAGTTCTTTTCTTCTAGTCTAAAGGGGTGGCCTTTGGTACGGTGATCCACTTTATGGGTAAAAAGGTCCCCTGCCATTTGTCTATAATGTCCTCTAATGTACTTGTAAAGTGTAATCATGTCCCCTCGCAAGCGCCTTTTTTCCAGAGAAACAACCCCAACCTTGACAGTCTACCCTCATAATTTAAGTCTTCCATCCCTCTAACCAATTTAGTTGCACGTCTCTGCACTCTCTCCAGCTCATTTATATCCCTCTTAAGGACTGGAGTCCAAAACTGCACTGCATACTCCAGATGAGGCCTTACCAGGGACCTATAAAGAGGCATAATTATGTTTTCATCCCTTGAGTTAATGCCCTTTTTTATGCAAGACAGAACTTTATTTGCTTTAGTAGCCACAGAATGACACTGCCCAGAATTAGACAACGTGTTATCTACAAAGACCCCTAGATCCTTCTCATTTAAGGAAACTCCCAACACACTGCCATTTAGTGTATAACTTGCATTTATATTATTTTTGCCAAAGTGCATAACCTTGCATTTATCAACATTGAACCTCATTTTCCAGTTTTCTGCCGTGCTACTGATCTGGCCAAATTAACTACAGAGAAAAAGAAGAAAAATTGATCAATGCACATTCCCTGATCCCATCATATAAGTAATCTATGCAGATGCATGTATTTACAAAGAGAGGGTTTTTTTTTAGATCCATTGTATTTTAGTACATTTTTATTAAGCCATGGAGTGCACCAACAACCTTTCCTTTTTGCTTGTTGTAAGCACAATATCACACCAAACTTTGCTATTTAGTAGTTACAATGTATTGAAGTTTCCCGGCATGGGCTGCTAGGAAGAGAGTGGGGCTCATAGAAGGAAATCAGAGCAAGACCTGTAACTGGATTTCTACATCTTCTTTAACAGACGGTAAAAGCTCAGCTTAGGTGATTGTTTACTTTTTTATCCCATTGCTGCTTAAATAGGATTTTGTTGCTGCTTCCTATGAGTTTCCTTTAGGCCTATAAATATGCATATGCTTATTGTTTAATAACCACCATTTTCTGGTTCCAACATTTCTAGTATATGTTTTAATCATACTGTGCTGTTATTATAAATAAGAAGCAGAGATTTCTAGTCTGCCTGTTAATTTGCCAATGAACGAGAACTCGCAGTACATTTTAGTAAGAATTAAAAGCACAGAGGGCCAAAAGTGGACCAGCTCTGACCCAAAGGAGTAGTACAGTTCTTGTGTTTGCTACACTTAATACACCATATATGTCAGTGACCTAGAACAGTGCTGTGTAATTCAGCCACATAAAGAGAGATGGTAAATATTTAGTGACTGCTCCACAAGGTTATTTTCCCATAATAACTTTTAGTTTGTATCTGTTTAAAGAGGTAGTGACATGTTCTGATTTTAACAGGACTGTTTCACCTTTGTCCTACAACTTGTATTAATGGTGAATGTACATACATCTATGTGGGCCACTTTGTTTTTTTGCCAGGACTGCTTTTTATTCCCAGTCTGTCCCTGCCAGTTAATGTAAGTCTCCAGTAGCACACCATTTTGGATATTCCACAGTAAGCACCCATGCACACAGTGGATTCACAGATATCTGCCTTTCCATCATATCGCAACTGTGAAGGTGCAAGCCTGGACAACAGACATCCTGTCATAAATGAACAATCCATGCAGCTACAGTACAGTCTATATCAAAGACATGCAAATAACTGGACAAACTGGTGTGGGGGCAGATATAGCAAGCGTTCCCAAGGAAAGTAGACCCTTTTGGATCAGCAAAGGGACACCAGGAGCATTGGACTATGGGATTTGATCGAAAATGCATTCTCTATCTAAGAAGAGATGAATAATCTCCAAAAGCAACTAATCGTTTGGGTGTGGTTGTCCTGGGGTATTGTTTATGCTTGGTCGAATAAATGGTCTTCCTCGTGTATATAAAAAGAGCATTTGTAAATACTTTGTTAGGCACTTTCCTCTCCCTTCCACCACACCTTTTCCTTTACCTTTCTTTCTTCCTCCATCTTCGTTAGTTTCCTTTTTCTTCCTTTTGTAAATAACAACTTTAACTAGTTGTGAAGCATTTTTCATTTTTAATAGTAGCTGGGCGTCTTTCTACTCACTTATACTGGTTGGTTTTTAGTATACACAAATGATACTCTACCCAGGGAGGGATTCCACATCCTCTCTAGCACTGTAGAGTTTTAACTTGCATTTAAGGAAGCAAAAAACAATGGTTTTTAAAAGTATTTCTGAGCTCCTACAGTGATTTCCACTACTGAATCTTTTAATGATGTACTGTAAAAGACAAAAAACCTTCAACAGGGCAAACCACTCACTTTGCATCAACTGACCCAAAAATTTGAACATCCCCAAAAATAAATTTTTGGAGCCTCGCAACGTATCCACTATGCTAACCAGCAAGCCATCAGGTGCAATAACAATTGCTTCACAAAATCAAGCTTTGAATCCATTTGCAAACAGGCACCACTGGCACCAGGCATACTGAGCCTGACATACAAACTGCTAAACAGATTACCTACCAAAAACTTTGAAGGAAAACTATACCCCCAAAATGAACACTTAAGCAACAGGTAGTTTATATCATATTAAGTGGCATATTAAAGAATCTTACCAAACTGGTGATGGTGTCTGTGCTGTCTCAGAGATCACCTGACCAGAAATACTTAAACTCTAACTGTAACAGGAAGAAGTGCGGAAGCAAAAGACACAACTCTGTCTGTTAATTGGCTCATGTGACCTAATATGTATGGTTTGTTGGTATGTTTGTGAGTACAGTGAATCCTATGATCCCAGAGGGCGGCCCTAATTTTTTAAAATGGCAATTTTCTATTTATGATTACCCAATGGCACATACTACTTGAAAAGTATATTATTATGAAAATGGTTTATTTACATGAAGCAGGATTTTACATATGAGCTGATTTATGCGATATCTTTTTATAGAGACCTATATTGTTTGGGGGGTATAGTTTTCCTTTAAGCATAAATATATGCTACAATGGGAAAGAGACCTCCAGACTACAATCTCAACAAAACAACGTACACAATGCAGCCTAACAGCAAACTTGGGAAGCACCTGTGTATCGAACAGGGAAACCTCAATTAAACTCTTGCACAGAACTTACCTTGTACCATTACGACTACATAAGATCTTCCCATCCTGTGATCCATACTGCTTCAAAGGTTGCCAAGAAAATGGTTCAATGTTTCATGTGTGGTGGACTTGCAGAATTGCCTTGAAATTCTGGGACCATGTAAAGCAATTACTATCCAAAATATTGCACACTGATTTCCCGAAGGACCCAGCCACCATGCTCTTGGGAAAGAAACCTTTCAAAGATCTTCCAATCCAGCCCATAGTTTGTCACAGCATATCCTCACAGCCGCCAGACTGATCATCGCACGCAAATGGAAAAAGGCTACTATCCCTATGTCTATGCTAAAAGCAAAAATAATTGATATAGCAGCAAATGAGAGAATTACATATATGTATCAAAATGATATGGAGGCTTATGATAAGATTTGGTTGCCCTGGCTGGCTTATGAAAATGATCCCTTGCTTTTCTCAGCATTGCATGTATAACTAGTCAGCTTTGTTGGTAGGTAAAATTAATACTCAGTCAAAATTTCAAGAATGAGGAGAGCACTTCTCAATAGCAAAAACGCTGTGGTTGTGTTTATTAAAAGCTACTACACTGCAGTGTAGTAGCTTTTAATAAACACAACCACAGCGTTTTTGCTATTGAGAAGTGCTCTCCTCATTCTTGAAATTTTGTCACTTGTTGGGATAGCGGTTTACCCAAGCGAGGATTGATGCATTCTTAAAAAGACTGAAAAGGCAGTGCGGAGGACATCATTTGTTTATTCTGTAATACTCTTAGTCCTGGAACTAGCTACACCACATGTATGTACCTGTTTTAGTACTTTTTTACTGTTTTAGCCCAGCCGCCGCAAACTACCTTTTTATTTATTTTTTTACTTTGATTTACAGGTATTTTATTCCAATTAAAACCCTAATTTGAACTTATCATTACATCTTATGCTTATTTGTTATGAAAATCCAAGCAATGCTGTGTTAAACTTTTCTTTGGAAAATCAATAAAACATTTAAAAAAATAAGACAAAAACCCCCCAAAATGCCCAATTTTTTTTGCAATTTTACAACTCGATTTGATAAACATTACTAAGTTGTTGCAATATTTGCCCATGCAGTGTTTCACAGAGTGGTGTACCCCACCCCATCTTTACTTCAAAGAGCCACAGCTTCTCTCGGGATGCTCTTTAGGCATTACACAACTTTTCCAGTCTTTTGTTAAAACGTGTTGCTGTTATCAAATTCATGCTGTGCATATATTTTTCAGAAACATATTTATCATTTGAAATGTAGTGTTTGTACTATTTGCAATTAAATATAGTGTTTAAATGATTTGCAAATCACCACATTCTATCTTTTATTTACATTTTACAGTGCCCCAACTTTTTTGGAAATGGGGTTGTACTTCTTTTGCCTGATCCTCCCTTTGTATGGGCCTGTAATGTATAATGATATTTGCTTTTCCTCGACAGGCTATGGAATAGAAAGTGCCCAGTTTCATACAAAGCAGATGTGAAGGTCTCACCTGCTATGGCTGCAACAAATTCTGCTCTCTCCACTCCCTGGTGGATTCCTATAGTGACAGAATGGGCCCCAAGTGTCCTCTGTGTAATCATACCAACTAGGTCTTGGCTATACAGTATATTGCTTGTGTTAATGATGCTGAATAAACAACTACATGAAAACTAGTATACACTGCAAGCCCAATTCATGAATGTCACTGACTACCACATACTTATGAGTTTACTTTGCACTGCCACAAACAGTAGGAGATAAAGACTCATTATTATAAGTTATTTTAAAGCCCCATGCCTTAATTTCACTGAATTATTTAAACCATAATCTGCCTTCCCTTGCAAGCAGTGCATATACCACTCTGAGAAAGATACTTTTGTTTAATCTTTCATACATATTAGCTCAGGTTAATTCTCTTAACTTGGAAATAGCCTGAAACCTCACCTTGATCACAGATTGTCACTGCAATACACTGCTGCAAGTTACCACTAAACGCTACCAACATAATTTCAGTTTACTGGTATTGATGGCTGTCAAGAGCACAAAGAAGCAGAAATGAAAGACATACTGTATATACTCGAGTATAAGCCGACCAGAGTATAAGCCGAGGTACCTAATTTTACATATTAAAACCTATTGACTCGAGTATAAGCCTAGGGTGAGAAATGCAGTAGCTACTGGTAAATTTCAATAATCAAAAACCCTTCTTAAAAAAAATCTCTGCAGGCTGCAGCATTTGCCAAAGTCTGTTTGACTGAATTGGCTCATATTTATTTTAGTCAGCAGATTATTATTAATATAATTCATTATTTAACTTACCAAGTGAGTGTAAGATTTGCAAAAAAAAAAAAGACAATAATCCTGCCTGCTATGGCTGCCTGCTTTTTTAAATTGTAAATTACTTACTGCACTTGCAGCCAGGCAGCAGCCACCAGGACCAGGCAAACTGACAAAATGATCTGTGCATGCTGTTGCTCGCTCAGTTCATGTCACAGGCGCAAATAGCACAGCCGTGTGCAGTGACATTGTGTGCACACGCGCGGCACGTGAGGACGTCATCGCGCATGACCAGGAAGATCTTTGTACGGGGCCGGTTCCCTCTACTCTCTCTTCGGAGTCTTTCCAGGGAGCGATTACGAGTTGCGGGCCCCAACAGGGGTGCAGGGGCACAGGACTCCGGTCAGAAGCGCAGCCACTCATCGATCAGCTCATATTGACTCGAGTATAAGCCGAAGCAGACTTTTTCAGCACATTTTGGGTGTATATACGGTAATCTATCCTGATCAGCTAGGGTGGGTCAGCTTCTTGTAGTCATTATCGGTCTAGTTTCTAGGTGATGACAGTTTACTTCCAAAACATACTTCAGTGAATATTTTTAATATCTTTTCCTTTTAGGTTCTCAAAGATTTCTTCTATACTGCTGATAGTCCATGATGAAGCTTGCAAAGTCTTTCAAAGAACTCCTCACTTTACCTTTCTATAAATCAAATATTATTTAAACAGGTTCTATTTCGATAAAATGGACATCTGTCTTTTTTTCCTACCATAATCTACTCTATTACTACTGTATATTGTATCTGGACAAATTTTAGAAACGAATAGCCTTATCCCTAAAATACTACTAGTGCTTCCTCATTTCTGGGCCATCCTGTTATGCAATGCTCAGCCCTAATGATGGGCAAATCTATCCCCTCTAGCTGTTGCGAAAATTCGCTAAACGTACTGAAGTCAATTGGCATTTTTTCTTGCAATTTTTTTCTCTTTACATTAGTCTCTGGGGGTTTGGGGTGGTGAAATCTGGTAAAAATTTCTCCAATCACTACTCAGCCCTGATCATTCTGGAGTGATTGGGCCAGTACTGTATAAAGACATCTGGGGGCCCATTAACTAAGGGGTCAAAGTGAATTTTCTAATTAAAAAACATTGAATTTCAAAGTCATTTTTGGGTACTTCGATCATCGAATAGGCCACATTAGACTGACTCGAATTGAAAATACTTCACAAATTCGACCATTTGAAAATCGAAGTACTGCCTCGACATTTCACCACCTTAAACCTGCCGAATTGCTATGTTAGCCTATGGGGACCTCCTAGAACCTATAGCCAGTATTTGAGAAGTCGAAGGATCTTAAAAATCCTTCAACTTCGAATGTCGGACTACCCTATTCGATGGATGAATTTTGAAGTTTTTTTCACTTAGAAATTCGACCCTTGATAAATCTGCCCCTATGGGACAGATTTATTAAGTGTTGAATTGAAAATTCGAATTTTCGATTTTATTATGGTCAAAAATCTCAAATTCAAATTGTGAATTATCCAAACTCTATTTGAATTTTAATTTCGAGATTTAGCAAACTCCCGTTAAAAAAAAACATAAAAAATAGAATTCGACTATTCGCCACCTAAAACCTGCCGACTTCATGTATAAGTCAATGGGAGAAAAAAAAAAGTCAGTTTAGTCTAATTTGGTTCTAATTCGTTTAGAGTTGGTAAAATGTGTGCGAGTTTTAGATATTCAATTTCTATAATAACCCCCCAATAGAATTTCAAGTTTATAAAAAAAACCCCAAAAACTCAGATGAATTCCAAATTCGACCTTTGATACATGTGACTTTAAATATACAGAATTTTGTGGCAGTTAAACGAGTACAAAAAC